>OX387383.1:5678518-6416726 GCA_947563715.1 Lycia hirtaria
TTGCATAATAAATATTAAAGTAACCCAAATTTACATTTTACTCCAACGAGTATGTAGGTATGCTTTTCTTGATTTAGTATTTATTATTAATAATTATCAATTCCAAAACATAAGGTCAGTGGATCGCGGAAGTCGAAATCAAGTTACACTACTATTCCTAGTAGTTTTTGTAACGTAAAATGTAAAGTAGGCGATAAGTAGGCATTGTACATTCTTACGTATTTACACGTCGAATGTGAAAATTGAATATTCATCGGCGAATTACATTCTCATATAACATAATCCGGTCGTGTATCGTCACGGATATTGCACGCTACCCTATGGTTACCAGTGTACATGTTATGTACACGCCTATACTTTCACTTCGACCATGAATTATGGTTATCAGAAAGTGGCATAACTCTTGAAGGTTCGATCGTGGTCGTTCGAAAACTTGTATTTTCCGATATAGGCACAGGATGTGACGTAATGTTTATTATGTATAAACATACATCATCACATACATCTAGATAAAGGGGATGAACATACATCATACATCTAGATAAAGGGGATGAATAATGTCTATTCGGCGAGATTTTCATAAAAGTAAAAACATAATAATCAATATTTTCACTAGACGACAATAATTATTTTTCCTCTATTGCAGTTATTGAACTCGCGCGATTTACATATTAGCTATTTTCATAGTGATACGTCTTAGTTTTTTGCATTAAAATTTTATCTAGAAAAGAATTTGCTAAATTTCATATAAGTTTTAAAAAGTTGGTCATGGATACGTTATTAACGTTGAGAACATAACTAATATTGAAATTAAATAACTTTTACCGGATTTATCGCGTATATTTTACATAATAGGTACTATCATTAAAAGTCATTTAGGTACTTTCAATGAGTAACAATAGCGAATCCCTAAGAAACCATAAATAAAATATTACTAAGTACAATTTTTATTTTAGTGTCAAGTCAACGCATAAATAAAATTTTACTAGTCGCCACTCTTCACTTTATTGATTTGATACTCATATATAAGTTATCTACATTACATCACAACGCAGAATAAATATATATGTATGTATACAACATTAATAATAGCCACACCCAGTATTTAAAAAAGAGAACGTATTACCAAAATGTTGAGATAACCTTTCAGATGATTAAAAGAGTAGATAGTTGACATGTGAAAGAGAAAGACTACTATTTCAATTGTTCAAAACTAGCCACTTGTCTACCGTTTGTTTGTAATAGCGGTAGGGCCCCACGCTAGAGACTCAAATTGACCGTGAGCATTTGACGTTCATAAAATTTGTCTTCCAACTGAGCGTGAGGTCACGTGACCAATCCGCAACAAATGTCAAATCCATACATTTTGGAGTTGACGTGAGGCGTTAACGCCGTGAGATATGATTTTTGTCTAAGCCTGCAGGTGCGGTTTTTGGTTGTGTTGGAGTCGGATTTGTGTATGTGTGACTACTCCCGCTCGATCCGTCCTGCACACAAACAAAATTAATTTGCATGTATTCTAATACTACAAGAATACTACATGTAAAGACTCCCAAGCGGGCATAAATTGCAAGAAGTATAGAAATTAACACCATCGAATTAGTAACCAATAATTTTAGTAAGAACCGGATTTATTTGACGGAAATTGTAAATCAGCTCGGAGTGTTAAATAACAATGACATACATAATTAAATCTACCTATTCACGTAATCATTCAATTAGTTATTTCAAAATGTATCTATCGCACGCATTCTTTCTTACGATTCGTATCGTTGGATAAGCAGTTCAGATGGTATTAAAAAGCAACGTGCATTGATTTATCTATGAAGTTTTCAAGAGAAACACAACGTAAAAAAGCCAGCCGAGTGCGAGTCGGACTCGCGCACGGAGGGTTCCGTACTATTATCTATAAAAACGGCAAAAAAATCACGTTTGTTGTATGGGAGCTCCCCTTTAAATATTAATTTTATTTTAAATTAATTATTTATCTTTAAAGTGAATAATATAACTCAATATTCTGTTAATATTTAAAGTGTCTACCTGTTGCCGTTATCAATATCGAGCAAAAAATCACGTTTGTTGTATGGGAGCCCCCTTAAATATTTATTTCATTCTGTTTTTTTTGTATTTGTTGTTATAGCGGCAACAGAAATAGATCATCTGTGAAAATTTCAACTGTATAACTATCACGGCTCATGAGATACAGCCTGGTGACAGACGGACAGACAGACCGACAGACAGCGGAGTCTTAGTAATAGGGTCCCGTTTTACCCGTTGGGCACGGAACCCCAAAAAACAGTCGAATTCGGGTCCTCCGCTTATGAAGTAAGTTTTGAAATAGAAATTGACATCAAATTAAATTTTACAAAATAGAAATTGACATCATATTAAATCACTAGCAGACGTACATGACAATTTAGATAGCGTAATACAACTTCAAAAGTCAATTAGTAGTCGAAAACGGAGATTTGTCTAGTTCAAATTGGCAAAACAAGATTCTACTCCATAAAAACAGGCTGAATTAAAATACACACCAATGCAAATGATTCTTTAATTTTTGATTGGGTTGGGTAACTTTAAGAGCAGGTAGATACATATATAATTTGTGTAGGTATATACCATATTAGTTTATTACGACAGAAATACGAGATTATGGCCACAGTTTCTTGTTAGAACTGTCATGATAGTAAGAGTTTGCTAGATAATAATTTAGACATGGAGTTATGCAGCCGTAAAGAGTTAAAGAGGTGGCGTTTTATTATCGTTAACGCCCTTATGAGATTGACATTGGACATGGGCATGCGTTTATCGTTAACGCCCTTAAGAGATTGACATTGGACATGGGTATGCGTTTTTAGAAATAGAAATGCTTTAAAACGATTGCTACCTACTGCTGGGCTTGGTTTGCCTTCGCTTTTAAACCGACTTCCAAAAAGAAGGAGGTTCTCACATTTGACTGTATATTTTTAGGATTCCATACCCAAAGGGTAAAAGGGGCTATTACTAAGACTCCGCTGCCTGTATGTCTGTCTGTCTGTCCGTCCGTCTGTCACCAGGCTGTATCTCATGAACCATGATAGTTAGACAGTTGAAATTTTCACAGATGATGTATTTCTATTGTCGCTATAACAACAAATACTAAAAACCAGAATAAAATAAATATTTAAGGGGGCTCCCATACAACAAACATGATTTTTTGCCGTTTTTATAGATAATGGTACGGAACCCATTCATGCGCGAGCCCGACTCGCACTTGGCCGGTTTTATTTATGTTTGTTTAGCGATTACTCTGCCAATTATGAATTGTTTTTGATGATTATTTTTTTTGTTTGTTATGTATCTAATATCTCAGAGATGTTCCCACATACTTACATTCTCAAAATGGGCTCTTTTAACAGCACCCGCAAGTGACTTTTGAACAGTAATAAGATATAATGATTGAGATCCTATCTGTTCTGATGACGTTACAGTAACGAAGTTCGCAGAGGAGCTTCGGATCCGGAAGAGGTCCTAACCTAAGGCACCGATATGTTCTCGATATCCCGGATTCTTTTGGCAGTCGCGGATGTTACCAATGGGGACAGTGGTACACTGGTTGGACGCCAAAACAAGCTCTTTCTCCTTGCCTTACCTTATCACTTCTCTAGTAAGAAAAATATACAAATAATACTTTTATTTTCCCTAAATGTTTGCTACTGGTTTGAATCTATCTAATTCAAAACGAATAGAATAAATCTTAATTATGTCGTTACGAAAACGGTTGCCGCGGACATATATACTGAAGAAGATAAAATTAACCTTTCGTATCCTACCAAAATAAATATTCCAAAGAAGATCACAGCGGCGCTGATTCTTTATCGAACGTTGATTTCCTGTTTTCAAAGTCTGGAATATTTTCCAAATAGCTACTCAATATTTGCTAGTTAAACAAAACGTGTTTGGCGGTTGGTTACACCTTTTTAGCCCTGAAACACATCAGTAACTGATGCCCAATAATAATTTAGAGATGTATAGAGAATTTAGAAATGTTTTGGTTGTATAAATGTTAATCTTTGAGACTTTGTAAATAAATATATAAATTTTAACAAGATACCAGAATATCTCAAAAATTCAAAACGTAGGAATAGTAATACATGAGTGGTATACTCAAGGATGATAATTTTAATTCTATAAATAATAATTATGATGTAAATAATTAAATCTTTTCCTAACTTAATATGGTGTTTTTGGATAACAGCGTATTGATAACACTGAAGTAATAGCGAAATGACAAAAATAATAGTGGTAACGAAGTAGCGTAAAAGCACAGTGATAGCGATGTAGCAGAGAAGCATAGTAATAACAGTGAAATGATAGCGAAGTGGAAGACAAGCGCAAGCGCAGAGTAGGAAGACCAGCCACGAGATGGACAGATGACCTTCTACAAGTGGCGGGAAGACGTTGGATGTAAGCCGCTTCCAATCGATCTTTTTGGAAATCCATGGCGGAGGCCTATGTCCAGCAGAGAACTTCTTATAGCTGAGATGATGATGATAGCGAAGTGACACCGAAGCGTACCGAAGTGATAGAGAAATGACAGCAAAGCGAAGATGCTAGAGTTGGTCGAGACAAAACCATGGTTGTCACGCTGTGAGATAGATAACACATTGGATACAGTATTCAAGGGCGTCGCCAGCCCATGGCCCAGGGGGGGGGGGGGGGGGGCAAGTTATGGAGGATGAATAATAGAGAAAAATATGAATTGTATGTACAGGTACAATTAGGACTTTGGTTGCTTTGCAGTTGGCTACGTTTTTAAAATCTCTAGGGGGGTTGCTGCCCCTGCCCCCCCTTGGCGACGCCCTTGACCGTATTTCTACAAATCCAATCAGTTATTTTGGCGTGGTTGTGTATCAAAGACCATTACAAACTTTCTCAATACAATACCTAAGCAAATATAATAACAGCTGATATTAGAGTGATGTGATGATGTCTATTCTGTAGAGCCTTATTAAAGTAAGAATTTATCAGAACTAATAAATAAAAGTGATAGAGGAAGAGAATTAGATACGATCATCATAATTTAATAACGTAAAAAATTATGTTCATTAGCAAGAAATTATTTCACGGAAGCTTGTCGCCTAACACATTACATGATCAATAAATAATAATTAATCTGTGATTCTATTACTGGGTGTAATTTTGGCTGAATGATCATTTGAAGAGGAAATTACGAATTTGTCTTATAGGAGAAAAACGAACTGGTTTATTTTATTACATTATTGTACATTTATGCCTAAATGTCGGATATTACGAGACAAAAAGAAACAGTCAATATAATTATGTAGTATATATTTTTTCCACAACAAATTTAGCCTATATTTGACCACAATCTCATCTGTTGGGATGTAATGATGAGGTCAAAGGAGTAGCCACTTGGCTTGGAGATACCTATTCACTTATTTCTTGTACGTACCCAATCTGTAGATCCTATGGATCATAATCATCATCTCAGACACAACAAGTCCACTAGTGGATACAAGCCTACCCCACGGATTTCCATAAAGGCCGATTGGAAGCGGTTTGCATCCAGGGTTTTTCTGCCTCTTGTATGAGGTCGTCTGTCCACCTTGTGGCTGATTTTCGTACGCTGCGGTTGCTAGTGCTGTAGTGGATAGAAAATACAAATTTCGAGAGATAAAAAAATCTATGATTTCACACCTTTGTCATAGAATACCTTGGTACCCTGCAACATACACATAAGTGTACTCTTATGTAAAGAGGGTTTTTTGAGCGTCTGTCTGGTGATGAAATTGTAGACAAGTTCATGTAGGTATGTTCTTTATGTATAATATCAATCGTTGTAGTGCAATTTAGAGTTGCAAGTTTAGATTAGCCGACAGTATAGCCAGGTCTTGCGTTTGTCCATTCTCATTTTGGGTTGGTCATAAAGTTACACACTTAGGTCATCAATGGTGGGTCAGTGGTAGGTCAAATGGAATAGTTAGACGCGAACTTAACTTGTAACTGAAAAACAATTAGATTTTAGTAGAGATAACTAGTGCAGTGGACTTCTTATGGCTGAGATGATGATGATGAGAGATAACTAGAACCATTATAGCTCTAAAAGTGATCAGAACTTGCAAATAGAACTTTCTAGAGGTCGGCAATCATAACATCATAATGTGCTTGTGCGCTTTCAAGTTTCGAGGCGCGGGCGGCGTTCATTCTACTGTGAGTTCATTAATGTTGCAATCTTTGTAAAGATTTATCTTCACATTTTTAAGTTTGCAGGCTTCTTTAAACGCCTATATCTATTGAACCGTAAGAGCATAAGAGATAGAAAGCTATATCTATCTATTGATTTATGAAATATGTTTGTTAAATTTGCTCCAAAAATTTAGTTTAGGTTTGTTAAATATTTAATTACAAATCAAAAATTTAAATACAATGTGATTTCATTAATAATATATAAAAAAAAACCTGTAGGTAAGCTTAGTCAAAAAGCCCACCCCGAACTGTACCAAGCGCAAAAGTACCCATGACGCTAGCCGCGTTACTGCGTTGAATAGCGATGGACAACCTTTGCAATTTTTTTTCCACAGCAACTTTCTACAGAATAACAAAACCTAGACAGGAAGCATTTATATTAAAACATGTGAGAAACACTAGGTTTTTCTTTAAAAGTTAAAGGTTGATTTAAACCTAGACTGCATACAAAATAGATTTACAATACATTTTAAAACAGTAAGAGATCTTCAAAGTATTTGCTAAAACAATTTCTCTCATTGATAAGTACCTAATATTATTATCGTAAAAGTAATATAAAAAAATGACTTCAAAACAATCCAATTCATTGAAAGGGAGAAATAACAAATGTTACCTACATAGGTAAAACCTAAAAATTAAATCAAAACTGGTCGTCTAATCTACCTAAGACAGTACAGCAACTATTTTTTGAGGTGCGGTGAGGTGCCAGGCCCTAAACTCTAACCAATTAATAAGTCTTAGATAGGGACCTAGCTATTTAGATGCATGTCTAAGACATTTCTATAAATAGGCTACATTTTTAGGGTTCCGTAACTCATAAGAAAAAAACGGAACCCTTATGGGATCACTTTGTTGTCCGTCTGTCCGTCCGTCCGGGTGTCAAGACTTTTATCTCGGGAAAGAAAAATAAAATTTCTCAGTATTTGTAAAAAAAAGTTACAGCCGAATATGTCGTAAAAACGCACATTTCAACACTCACAAGGGAATCAAAACCTATGGGGTACTTCCCGTTGACCTAGAACTATGAAATTTGGCAAGAAGCATTGTGTTACAGTAGACATATAGGAAAAAAACCGATAACTGGACATTTTTAATTTAATCATAAAAAAATTGTGTCTTCATGCAAGAAATGAGGGTCCAAATTTTAAAGTTCTTTAACCGTATCATATGTGGGGTATCATATGAAAGAGCTTCACTAGCATAAGCTAAAACAGGGTTTTAAATATTTTTACGATGCATATTTTTCTGTTTATGAAGGAAAATATACAATTTCCCCCTCTTATCTACATGTTTCTACGGAACCATCGGTGGGCGAGTCTGACTCGCACTTGTCCGTTTTTTTATGTAGTAATAGGTTTGCGCTTGACCGCCATTTCGAAGTCGGGTGTATATATTCTGACTAAATGAATCCTATAAGATAGGTAGGTACCTATCTTATAGGATTCACTTACATGATGTATATGTAGACAGTTCTTTGACACTTAAGTGTTAAAAAACACTTCAAACATTCAGAATATAACATATAGGTTCTTTACTGATTCATAAAATACTGTGTTTAAAATAAATTTCGTATGCAAGTATCGTCAGCCGGCACAGATCGGAGCCGCATACAGATGCGCGCGCGCAAGAAAGTGGTCCTACAGGTGGCGGCACAACGCGTTACTTGGAACTGATTGTTTTGATTGTAAAATTACGTCATGTGTTTTATGTTTCCGGTTAGGAAGGAATCTAAGAAGGCTTATGAAAGTTACGTATCGTAATTATATGACTTTCGATTTTTTCAGAATTATTTTCGGATCATCATCATCACACGCAGCCTTATAATCAAAAACTTAATCCGATTGTGTGTATTTTAAATTCAATGTCGTCAAGCCGGTACTCTTTGTGTTTTACTTCTTCACAAGGCATAATCAGCACGTGTCCACTCTTTAAGCTCTTGGTTGAGTAGCTTTATTTTTTTTATGTAGAAATAGGTTTGCGCTTAATCGCCAATTTTAGCTTTTGGTTAGTCGACTCGATCAAGAGCTGGAAAAGTCAATACACCACGAAGATGCTACGTGAAAAGGGGAAACACGTTTTGACAAAAATACCAGCTTGACCATGTTGAAGCGGAAATTGAACATACATTCAAGCCAGACTACGTTTTAAAAATGAATTACCGCAAAATGACGATTGACTCAAACCGGCTCTATCCTTCTGGCGAATACAAGTACCTATCCCGTTCCATTGCCCGATAACCTATGACAGCACTTAGTATCACATTATTGCGGGCCCAGAAAATCTTATTCTCTGAATGCATCAGTGCCCCCTCTCTCTTGAATCCTTCTAACATCTAGCAATATGCAATTTATAGCTCATGTGTAGCGCTCAGATTCGAAAAAAATGTACTCCATCTATTGTAGATAAAAGAAAACACAATCTGTCATATCAAATTCTGAACGTGCAGTGCCAGCCAGATGCCGCCGTCGCCGTGGAGACTGATTTTTGAGACCTCCAGCAGATGGATTGGCGAGAACCCTCACAGCAACGTAAAGACGTCTGGCGTGTTTTGGTTTCGAACGCCAAGACCCACTTTGGGGTCATTGCGTCAGGTTATGTAAGTAATAGTGCTTTATGAAGTTAATGGAAGGTTTGACTAACCTGAGTGTTGGCGGCTGCTATGGTAGCCGATTGTGGCGGCACAGACTGCACCGGCCGAGCTGGCTTGGCCATGGCGCGCTGTAGTGACGCCCTCTTCACAGACACCATCAGCCACACGTCTTCCACTCTTTGCGCCACCTGGAACACTGTACTGTTTAATGTCTACGCATTTGTTCATTTGGCAACTAACTCGAATGACTGTAAGCGACCGACGATATAGTAACTGAAATGTATAGTAGCAGTATCATTCTATAATTATAGTTCTGCAAAGCTTAAGACGAAGGTCTTAAGAAATTCCAGTCCGTTTCGGTGTGTGGAAAGATAGGCGCAAACAGATTAGTTCGGCCTGGTGGCAGGTCGAATGCAAGAGGTGTAGGTTTAGGTGGGACTAACTAAAACTTGTGACCGACCCTGTGACTTAGCAATGTTTAGTTTCCCCCTGATGGTAAGTAACGAGCAGTAACGCGGTCGAACAAGATAATGCTTATTTAGTAGAAATTTACTTCGTGCGCTCTCAGACTCGATGAGATTTTATTTATAGAGAGATTATACTCATTGAATATGAAGTAAAAACAAGGCAAATATTAGTTCTCAGCACTTTTTTTATATTCGAAAATAGGCTTGCGCTTGACCGTCAACTCACCTGGTGTTAAGCGACAGTTACGGTCTACGATAGAGCGCGCTTGCCTGGAGAAACCTATTCACTTGAGATTCAAAGACACCTAGATTATACCTTTCGAGGATAAGACCACATCCTTAAGGCCTTTTAGTATCTTTGGCTTGATATATATCATTGTGTTGCATTTTGTAACTAATGTAGCATTGAGGGCTCTGCTGTTCTTATTTCATTATTTTGTGCAATCGAGATGTTAGTTCCCATTTTTTGCCACGCATAATAGTTTATCCATACAAATAAACGAATAAGAGGCGGAATGATTCATTTTATCTCACGTTACGTCACGTTTGTGGCTCGCTTGTGGAGTCTCAACTATATATGCGTAAATTGTAGCTGTTCTACTGTTTGTCTTCATACCTGCGTGACCAAAGCCCTGGTCTCCTGGGTGGCGGACTGCATGAGCATATCCCTGAACTCGTCGGGCGCGGTGAGACCGAAGCTCTGCGCGTCTTCCAGCAGCTTGTCCACTGCTATCAGACCTCCTTCGCCTGCTAGGATCTCAACTCCAGTTGCGCACCATTCGTTCGCCTGTGAAGTGAAAGATACATTGTTATAACAGGTCAGTACTTACAACAAGTATCTAAATTAAAATAAATAATTATAGTATAAAAAACTGAAAAAAGCGACGACAAAATATGCAATCCGTTTACTTGAATGTTTTTTTTTTCAGTTATATTGTTGTAAAAACCAAAGTACTGAATCGATTTTGATAAAATGTATATGGGATCACCTTTGAGGTACCTACCAAACAAAAAATAATCATCAAAAACAATTCATAGTTGGCGGAATAATCGTTGAACAAACATATAAAAAAAGTACAGTCAAATTGAGAATAGAGTCTCTTTCTTTTTGGAAGATGATTAAAAATAGAAACACATTTCGGATAAATTTCGGTGAGTGTGAATCTGATCTGCATGATGTTATTTCCTCCATACACTTTTTTTCTATTGGACGGCAAAATGCATGAAAAAGGGACATTGTTTCATGATCCAAAACTCCAACAAATAGTGTAAACGTAAGTATGGAAATTAGGCCTTTTTTTTGATTGACAGATATATACGTGGATTAAAACAGTTAAACTGTTTTGATCCACGTATCCCAAATTACGTAATTAGAAGCATCAAATACAATAAAATATTGTTTTAGACGTAGAAGTCAGATTACTCTAAAGGTTTTAGCACAACTTACCTTATCTATCCTGTCCATAAGCTCACGTGCTTTTGTTAGTAAAGTATTTCGTTTCTGTATTTTGTCAATAAGCAGTGCACTCGTTCGTCTTAATTCTTCGCATTTTGACTCTATGTGGTCGACTGAACTTAACGGGTCTTGCATTAAATTATCTCCTGTAAAAATAAAACAACAAATAACTTGTAAAAGTTCACAAATATTGCCGAAAGTTTATGAATTAATCTTTCCCGCCAAAATTGTTAATTAATTTTTTTTTTTTTTTTTCTTCGCCGTACATTTTGTACTGGCAGGCAAAGGTCATTTGACCATACAGCCTCGTCTGATTTAATTATATCTCAATTATTAGGAGAGTAAGGCCAAAGCCAAGTCTTCAATCAATCTTTCTATGAAATTGAAATTCACATGACAAATTGAGTTAAGTTGACAAACTGCAATATTTTTTACAAAGATTTTTTATAAACAAAAAAGGTAGATTGTGACATCTATAAAACCTTTATAAAACATATTAAATAAAGCAAGAAGGATCAGTTTTGGCGGGAACATCGTAAAACAAGTTGTTGCTCTGTTTTATTTTCAAAAGCATGATATTTTGAATATTAATGCGATAAAAATGGTGGTGTTTTATTCAATCAAGTGCGTGAGTGTGGGCAAGTGAAATAAAGCAGTGAAACGTGTAATTTTATGTTGTCGGTATAACTCCATAGATTGAAGCTTCTATAAAAATATAGTAAAGTCGCCATCACTTTACTGAGGCAAGACTCAAAGTTGAAAATAACTGTTTACATGATTTAGACTGTGACTAGAACAATATAGTATAATTTGCATTATTCAAGAAACTTGAAGATATCTCAATACATGACACTTGCAAATTCGAAATTACGGGGTCCAATAAAAGAAAAACCGGACAAGTGCGAGTTAGACTCGTCCACTGAGGGTTCCGTAGAAACTAGTAGAAATTGTATATTTTTTTAATATTTTCCTTCATAAACCGAAAAACATAAAACATCGTAAAACATTTAAAAACCTGTTTTAGCTTGTGTTAATGAAACTCTTTCAAATGATACACACACACACATCCACACACATACGCACCTTACTCACCACCCATATTATACGGCTAAAATTTGGACCCTCTTTCAAATTTGCTCAAAATTCAAAATTGCTCTTTAAAATTTGGACCCTCCTTCCTTTCATAAAGACCTTATGTTTTTGCGATTAAATAAAAAAATTACAGTTTTCGGATTTTTCCTATATGTGTACTATATGACAATGCTTCTTGCCAAATTTCACAGTTATACGTCAACGAGAAGTATCCCGTAGGTTTTGATTCCCTTGCGAGTTTCGAAATATGCGTTTTTGCGACATGTTTGGCTATAACTTTTTTTTATGAAAACTGAGAAGTTTGATTTTTCTCTCTGCAGCAAGAGACTATGGATTTGCGTATATGGTTTTAATTTTAACTCGATACCTTCACGCGTTCCCGAGATACAAGTCTTGACAGACGGATAACAAAGTGATCCTATAAGGGTTCCGTTTTTTACCTTTAGGTACGGAACCCTAAAAGAAGAAGCAAGAAGGATGATGATAATAATAACACTTTTTGATGCTCCATCACGGATGAATGTTATAGCAAAAAAAAAATTATGTCTGTTGTTATGACATACCTACTATAATAATATCTTCTGTGGTTATGATTCAAGTCTTGGTAAAAGATGAAATTTGTAATAAATTTAAATTTTCCGTGGATGACCTATTAGTGGTAAACATTTTTATAAAATACAATGAATGATGAAAATATTGACATCTCATTTCTTACCGTCTTCAATAACTGATGCGGCAGTATCAAGATCACAGTTACATAACTTCTCGAAATCGGTTGTCTCTTGTATTAGACTATCCACTCTGATTGCTGTCTCGCCAACCTCTGTCATATCGCACGCTGTCTTTAGATGGTTGTCTAAAGTAGCCTATAACAAAGAAATATAGTTCAATTTACTCACGCATACATTTTTACATTGCATTTTCTTGATGCCTCGTTGCAGTGCCTATCGTATTAAAACTCCTTTTTTTTGTAAATACAACCTCCTTGATTGTGGAAACAATGATATAACTGGTGCGCCATCTTTAAAAAAATGTTTTGACACAATAATATTTCGCTGTGATTTTCCAGGTTTTTATTTATTAATGAAATGATTTTGCATGTTACTGTAAATTAAAATAGCCAACAAAATCAAGCATGGATATTGTGTGTAATTTTCGCAAATGTAGAAAATCGTTAACAAATCAAGCATGGGTGACGACGTGTTCTCACGCTTTCTGTGTCGAGCACGGGAAAAGCGAATTCAAAAGAAACGCTGAAAACTCGTTGACTTGTCCTGCTTGCGGAACAGAACTGCGTGACAAATTCGATGTGATTCAAGCGGATCTCAAACCTGGAGAAACGTTCAGATCAATAGTATTAGCAGGTATGAGACCAGACACAATCATGGACATAGCAATGCGGGCGATGTCATTCTGGTCATATCAAATGGAACAAGAGACACTATACCAAGAAAGCATAGCTAAACATATGCGTGAAAAACTTCAATGCGCGGAAGAAATAAATAATTTGAACATACAAAAGCTAAAGGCCGAATTAGAGACTTGCAAACGCAAGGTATCATCTCTGCAAACTGACTACAACAAGAAGAGAAAACATGCGGAGGAATTAACGGCAAAAGTAGAAGAGAAGACAAGAAAAATACAGAAATTAAACTTTCAACTTGAATCTCATAAGCGTAAGAACATTGGTGTTGCCAACTTCAATATAACGTCTATAGAGAGAAATCAAGAGAAATGTGTGGATATATCGGAGCTTATTGGCAAGAGAGCTCAGTCTGATGCTTTTGTCTTTAGGCCGATGAAAGATATTGATGATTCTCATCGAACATGTTCGCCGAGGACGCCGATGTTTGATTTTAGGAGTCGAAGTAATAAACAGAAACAGAACCCGCAACCGCTGCAACAATTTCAATTTAGACCAACACACACATAGCCATGAAAGACCATGGGCTTAAAAATAGTACGGCCAACGCCATTGGCTGTAGAAGTCAACGTTCAAGCAAAATAGATTTAGTTCAGCCATTTTTTTCATGTAGAAATAGGTTTGCGCTTGACCGCCAACTCGCCTGATGTTAAGCGACATGGCGGTTTACGATGGAGCACGCAAAAATAAATATTATTCGAAATCCTAAAAAGAAATCAGCGACACATGAGGTTCCGTTGTTCATAATGTTGTGTATATCGCTACATTGATCAACATCGTCAAAGTAACAGATTTTTATTACATATCAATCTAAAAGGCATCCCTTCGCTTGCCAGATTACGTGTAACTTTTCTCTGAATTTTCGTGTATAATTTTTCCTTCGAGACTTTGTAAAATCATTTTTAAATTTAGTAAAGATTTAATAGCATGCTTGTATAGTACATTAATTTTATTAGTTAGTCAAATAAAATAAAAATATGGATGTCTCAAAATATGCTCATAATGTGATTTGATAGTCATAGTCATAACTATGATTATTAAAACTGTTAATAAAAAGATAACAAGAAATAGTAGACCCGCCACTACATAACTGATCTTCTAATACGTTGTAATAAGTAAATAAATAATACCGATACTAAAGTTATTTTTAAGAGTGATATATTATTAACCTGCATCTGTTTAAAGTTTAATAAAAACGTCCTGAACTTGAGCCAGTGGTTTAACTTGGTGGAATGTTTCTGCCAGAAGTTGTCGAACTGTTTTTCAGTCTCTTCCAATTGTACCAGTAACCTGAAAAACAATAGGAATGAAACATATTATACGGAATAATTATAAGATAAATAGTTTAGATTTATTAGTTGTTATGTAGTGTCGCATTGCTGGGCAAAGACCTACCCGACCTATAATTTATTAGTAGATGCCAGATGCTTACTTTTTCTTCTTGATAGACAAGGCGATTGTCAAAGCACATGGTTTTAAATGGTAAATTATGCTTATTCTAAAATCAGAATATATACCGGTGATGGTAGTATTTCTCAATTTGGAAAGTCTGTGTGAATTTCAATTTGACGGCTTGAGCTAGTTCGTCGGACATGGGGAAAATATCCTAATTCCTACCCATACAATGGTTTCTACGCGAGATTTGCTTCATCAAAAGACCAAGCCCAACTTTATTGCCGAGATTCGATCAGACTATCCGGGGCTAGTTAATGTAAATGCTACAATTTTTACTACTGCAGTTAGTAAAGATCGGTGTGTTTTAATCGTGACAATTTCGTAATCCAATATATGCTCCATTTCTAACTAAACTTTTCAGAAAATGGTGATATTATTTGTAACTGTACGAGTTCGTTTGGAACATATAATCTTGTCATCATCATCATCATCTCTGCCATAAGAAGTCCACTGCTGAACATAGGCCTCCCCCATGGATTTCCAAAAAGACCGATTGGAAGCGGCTTGCATCCAGCGTCTTCCCACCACTTGTATGAGGTCATCTATCCATCTCGTGGCTGGTCTTCCTACGCTGCGCTTACCGGTGCGTGGTCTCCACTCGAGAATCTTTCGCTCCATCGGCCATCAGTTCTACGTGCTATGTGCCCTGCCCACTGCCACTTCAACTTGCTAATCCGCTGCCGTACAATATAATATAATCTTGTACTTTATAAATATTTTCAGATTTAGGAAGTTAAGGCACTACGTTATTACGATGTGGCTCTAAGCCTAGTAAAATATAAATATACTTAAATAATAGAAATGTTCAAAGGGTATGTATATACTTTGGTTATTACGCTCTAGGTCTAGAATGTCTATTGTCCATTTTTATTTATAAATAAAGATTTCGGGTCAGTGCTCAAAATATTCCCGAAAATCGAACACTACGTAGAGTGTTGCTATACATTGGTAATTTACCGGTAATTGTTGGAATTCGAGGGAATTTTTCACACAAACGAAGGAAGAAAATAAATTGAATAAAATTAGAGTTTTTGACTCAATCAACACTTCTTTACATATTCAAAACAATTTATGTTATACTTAATGTTTATTTTTTTTTAAAGAAAATGGTCAGAATTTTCTCCGGATTTCCTTTGTTTTCATATAGTAAGCATAGCTAGTACTAAAGCTAGGTTTTCAATAGGTAATTATTGTTTATCTAGCAGTTGCGAGGTAGGTACATTATATTGTTATTGACGAAGACGATTCACGACCTAGAATACAATTTTATTCGTCAATATTTACATTCTACTCTATAATATTTATACTCGCTACTCTTTTGTTATCTAACATACTTTATATTTACTTTATACTTTATATAACAGGCTGTTGGTGTATACCTTATTATTAATATTCATACTAATGTTCATTAAATTCAAATAGCATTAGCTTTTCAAACCATAAAATTAAAAAAAAAAACGAGTTCAGTGAGCACTAATATATTTTATAAATATACGATGTTATTTTATGCGTTTAAAAAAAAACATTTTATTAATCGGCACAATGAGATTAGTTTCTTCCCAAAGAGCCACACTGTAACTTGTTCCAACGCTGCTAGGTTCCCAACAAGACACATTAACGGTAATATTATGCCAAATGTGGATTACCTTAACTATACCATTCATAGTAGCTTGTAATAACATTGACGTGACTATCGTGTGACATCGTAGTCTATACTAGTCTATCACTAGCAAGTAAACTAATAGATATTATTGAAATCCGCCGTGAGCGTAGCATTGTAGCTTGATAGAAAAACCTTCCCAACAGGTCACAGGCTACGTATGTAACCCGTTGGGAATTTGGAGTTTGTTGGGAATTAACTATTTAATTTTTAGTAGCATTATTAATAAATTGTTTAAGAAGAAATATTACCTTTCGACAGCAGCAACATGACTAATAATATTATAAGTAAGATTTGGTTTCCGCACTTGCGTCAGCAGCTCTTCTCCCTGTGACGTCGCCGCAGACAGCTCCGTTTTTAAAGCATTATACCTGAAAATATACAAGTTATCATAAGTTGTTAAAGAAAGATAAAAAAGTATCTAAATTAAAAGAATAACAATATATCCGATTGAATACAAGCGATTTCATTTTCGTAATGTAATTGTTACGCTTGTTATTATGTTGAATACACGTTTTTGGTGAGAAAGTATGTACAACCTTGTTGTATTGCTTTGTACTTTCTACTATTGTATAATGGGCATTCTAAAAAAACAAAAATATTGTAAAATCATTTATTGTAACAGGAGGCTAAGTAAAAGCAGTAAAACTTTAGTTTATTTTTTTGGGAGAGATTTTATATATATTATATTATTGCTACTAACAAAAAAAATAGCCTATGACATTCGAGAGCATAAAACATATCTAACGACTCCAAGCGTCAAAATCGGTGAAGTCTACACATATAATTATGTACATCAAACACAGATAACCCCCCTTTTTTGCGGAGTTGGGTAAAAACTTGTTGTGCAAATACAAAATAATTATATTTTGTATATTTTCTCTCTTTTATCGAAATTAGGCCGGATGCTCAGGCCGTAGACAAAAAAAAAAGTACTGAACAATCTAAAACAGAAAGACAGACAGACGGGCATGGCGAATTTATAAGAGCTTCTCATAATTATTATGGTACCCTAATAAAAATTATCAAGGAAATTAATATTAAATTAAAAAAAAACAGAACGCAATCCTTTAATACTACTGCAATAGAGGAAAAAAAAGAATGGCATTTCGCAATCGGGCGAGCGGTTTAGACATCCACCAGAAAGAGGTAAATAACCGCTTTGTGGCGCTTACTACTTATTAGACGAAATATTGGTATTTCCAAAGGATTATTATGTCCATCTTCGCTTTGTTAGTAGATATGTAAACACGTCCACACCGGGATATGAACTTAAACTTAGCATTCTAACCACTGTGCCATGGAAGGCTACCTTACAAATGCAGGCGTGTTCAATATAGGTAGATGAAAAATGTCACGTACGTTAATATCGAAGATAAATTATTCCAAACAGTTTCACTTTTCGATTTAAATATAACACTAACAAAACTGGTTTTGTCACAATACCAGCTGATCACAAGCCACTTTTTTAAACACAAATCACATTTTTAATTTATATTCGCTGTACATCAAAACACTTATTCTGACAACTAAAAGTGATAGAAAAATAAAAAAAATAAAAACAGAAAGACGTTATGTCTCTCGAGGGCATGGCTGCTAACTGGTTTTTAACATTTATATAAGTAGGTAGATGCTTCGGTGGAATACCTCACATACTAACCTAGATTCCTGACAGTCTAATAGTTCTTTGGTTTGTGTAGGATCGTTCCCCATATCGCAGTCGACGATTTCGTGCATGAAATCATCCAATTTACTTGAAATCTCCTTCATGAGGGTTGAGAATTTTTCTAAAGCCTGGAATGGAGTAAAAACTTGTTATGTTCATGAATAAAACATTTGTCAATGATTAAGTTACACAAGACACTTTTCTCTGTTTAAGCGGTCATTAAACTTCGTCGGATGTAAAGCAAATTATGACTGACTTTAGGCCAGAGATGAAAGCGTCGCTAACTTCGACAAAAAATCGTGACACCAATAAGATTTTTTGTTTCAGACGCTTGAAACCATAGAAGATTCGAGACTGTGATATTTATTTTAATTCAAAAAAAGGAAGCTACAGTATTATGTTGTACCCATCGCCGTTGAAAATTTGGGCAGTTGGGGAGCGGATGCCAAAGGCCTCGTCAGTGAAATTGGCCGAAGACTGAAGGACAACAGTGGTGACTCCCGTTCCGCTTCGTTCCTGGTGCAAAGGTTGGCTATTGCCATACAGCGTGGCAATGCTGCTTGCATTATGGCATTATGGGCACCTTTCCACCAGGGTCGATGCAGGATGGGTTTCAATTGACGAAACTGTAATTTGAATTGAATTTATACTTTTTTACATTGATTTAGTTATTTTATTATATTATTATTTCATGGAATTGTAAAATATCAAGGTTCTTTATAATATTAGTGTAGATATAGTATTATGCTCCTAAATTGTATTTTGTAATTATATAATATATGTGTAAATGTAAAAAAGGAAGTTTTTTTTAATATTTTGCTCTATCAGGTTGTAATGTTTATTAGAAAGAGACCGCATGCGCATTGTATCTATAAGTATGATGTTGTTTTATTACGATATTATATTGACGAAAAAAAAAACAACGAAATAAGAGTAGGATCACAAACCTTACTTAGAACAAAAAGAACGTGATGAGTTTTGTTGTTTTTTTTTTGTTTTCAGAAGTCAACTAGTACTTATTACATACCTACTTATTTATTTTTATGGGTCAATATGGTATTGTTCTCAGTAGTTCAAAAAGGCGATCGGCCTATTCTGAACATCCTAATATCGACACTATAATTCAGTGCGCAAGGATTCAACATCATCGAACAATACATCTCACGCGACCACGTCCTAGAACCTCAATAACTTTTAGAGAATTTCGTTTGCGCGATTCAGGACAAGCTGCGCGCGCAATACGCGTATGATAACACTGCTATGTAAAGTTAGTGTAGTAGAATTCCGCTAGATGGTGCTCGTTTCAATAGTGAAAAAGTAATTTTATAATTTTGTTCGATTCAATTAGTATCCTAGTTAAAAGAAACTGGCTGCTACTATTTTTATTCTATGTGACCACAGCAGCGGAAATATGTTAGAGAGTTGGTGATTAACTTTTAATAGTGCATTGTTCTGCATTGCATGCACAAAAAAAACTAGGCAAAAATTACAGTGCCTAAAAATTATAGTCGAAGCTTCTTATTTATATTACCCACGATTTTCTATATATTTTTTTAGGTGTTATGTCCTTATGGACATAAAAATGGTAAAAAAAAAAACAAATTTGAACTCACAATTCGTTGCTGAATCCACTCAGCGTGCGAGTACTGCAACTCTCCACCCAAATCAGGCGTCAGCTGCGACCTGTCAAAGTACTCGTAAAGCTCGTCCAGCGAGGAGCAGACCAGCACCTTGAACCGGAACTCCTCCTTGAACAGCTTGCTGCTCACCTCCGACAGAGCCTTCTGGAGAAAACTGGCCGGTCTCAGGACATATACTGTGTGGATTATACCGGGGAAGAATTCCTGGAATATAACAGATTCCGATTAGAGATTATTCTCATTAAGCCCGATAAAAATACGTACAGAACTGATCCACAAGAATTCGATTGAAACGGTTTAACTCTACTACTTTTATTGTATCGCTAAAATGTCTAATCAAGCTAAGGAAGCTCAAGGTCGCGCAACGACCTATAGAGAGGGCTATGCTCGGAGTCTCTTTACGAGATCGAATGAAGTGAAGAGACACAGAAATGAAGAGATACTAGACGTGGTCTTCCTACGCTGCGCTTGCCGGTACGTGGTCTCCACTCGAGAACTTTTCGGCCCCATCGGCTATCAGTTCTACGTGCTATGTGCCCTGCCCACTGCCACTTCAACTTGCTAATCCGCTGTGCTATATCGGTGTCTTTCGTACGTTTACGGATCTCTTCGTTTCTGATATGATCTCGCAAAGACCCCGAACATAGCCCTCTCCATTGCTCATTGCATGACTGAGTTCACTTATAAGCCCCATAATGAGTGACCATATTTCAGTGCCATGTCTTATCACATCACTGGTACACACTGATTGTAAATTTTCGATTTGAGGCACTGCGAGGTATATTGTGAGATATTACAAAATTATTTATTATTTATTGATTATTTCTTTTTTGGAATCGTTTAAAATTTGGATAAAATGATGGTCCTTCAGGAGTTATTTTTTAAACAAACATACCATTCTACCTACAGCGAAAAAATCCCTATTCAAGTATTTGCGTAAAACGAAAAAATAAGGCACTTACAGATACTCTTATTAATACTGCTTTGACGGAATTCCATCTGTCCTTTCTCCGATCTATTATAAGGTGGAATCCCATGTCAGCTTCCAATAATCTGAGAAAAAAGAAAAAAAATAACAAAGATTATCGTAATTGGGGTGTACAAACTATGAACAACAGACATAACTTGAGGAGTTCGAGGGCTTTTTGCACTAATAGGGAACAATACTGATATTACGAACTAGGTTATGCTCCCAGTTCCAATTTTAATCATTTTCAAAGTCAATGAACTTTAAGTGTAGGCAATGACAGTTTCAAACAGAGGAACGTGTGACGCAAGCTCAAAGTTGTACCCCATCATAATGAGTCCCTTGGATTCAGCAGGACGCACTCAATGAGCTTTTAACTACGAAGAGGTAATACCTATTTATTGAATATGAAATACTTAAAAGTATGGCAAATCTCAGTTCTTAGCACTTTCTAGGATAAGACCACATCATTAAGGCTTTTTAGTATCTTGACCTTATACATATATCTTGGTGTTGCACTTTCTAAATACACAGGATGGCATTGTCACTGTTCATAAGATACAATCACAACATCTTTAAACATAAAATAATTGAGTAGGAATATTAAAAAAAGTGAGAAATGTTTTGTTTCACAAATTCGTGTATCACTTTATTAATATCCCTCACCAATGATTAATGTTTAAAGAGATTGTTATGCGCGAGAGAGATAGCTGCGCGCGTTGATCTCCAACGTATATTAGCTGTTATAAATAAATATTTCGTTTACAAACAGCGAATGAAAAATATTTTTTTTCGTGAATTTTGAGTTGCGCCCATCGTAAAGCTTATTTATCACCAGCTCCACAAAGCGGTATCATCCGCGTAGTGATGAAAAATGGTGATGGTGATGAAATATACATATACTACGTCCGTATCCACGTTCTCTGCTATGTCTGTACCAAATTTAATGGCAATCGGTTCACCCGTTTGATCGTGCAAAAGTAACAAACAGACAGAGAAACAGACAAAATTACTTTCGCTTTTAAATATTAGTTGGAAGTATTATTGGTATTAGTAGGAAGTTATGCTGATGACCTCATGGTTGGCTTCCTATAGGTATAGCATAATTAGAATCCTTAAAGTACCTATATCTATCATGCATTGTTTTTTGGTAGCAACAAAAAATATTAATGCCGTATTGCAGAGTAATGACATCTTATTGTTACTTTGATCAATACTACATTTTGTCCACAGATACAGATTTTCTTAACGCATTTTGGCAGACATAAATTGGCTGAATTTTTGAACGGTTCCGACTAGACTAAATAATTTCAGACGTGGCGCCGAGTCTCTTCGTCTAGGTCTCTAGGTGTCTACGTAAGAGTCAAGGTCTTATTACTCGGAACTTTAATAAATGATGAAGTATGAGTGGATTTTTAAAAAATCCTCTGCTAGCGCTAGAGTGCTTATAGCTAGAGAACTAAAAACTAAAAATATGATGTTGAGTTGTTCTCGTTCGTTCACAACATCATGTTTTAGATATAAAAACACTGAATGTATTTTTAATAAACATCACGAAAGACGATTCAAATATGTATGAATTACGTAAACGTTAACTTCATGAGAAATATTGCGTTTCAAAGTATATGGAACGATATTAATTTTGATATTAGTTATTTTTACCGAAATAACGTGAAAATTTACATGTTACGACATTAATTTATAAATCAGTAGATTTGTAAATAAATGTGTGTAGTATAATCAAAATAAATATTGTTTTGAGGAGGCTGAAATACACTATAATGACTATAGGAAGTACAGTGAAAAATGTAATGCTCACAAAGGTATTGATAAATGTAATGCTCACGAAGGTAGTGATAAATGTAATGCTCACAAAGGTATTGATAAATGTAATGCTCACGAAGGTAGTGATAAATGTAATGCTCACAAAGGTATTGATAAATGTAATGCTCACGAAGGTAGTGATAAATATAATGCTCACAAAGGTATTGATAAATGTAATGCTCACGAAGTTATTAATAAATGTAATGCTCACGAAGGTACTGATGTGAGGTAGAGCAGCAACTTCCTGTACTCGGTGGCGGTGAGCACGTGGAAGTTGTTGTTGTCGGGGAAGGTGATGAGCGGCCGGTGGTCCCGGGCCAGGCCTCCGGTGGCGAGCGCGTACTGCGGCAGCAGCAGCTCGCCCACGTGCCGCCCCTCGTCCGCCTCGCCGCCGCAACCATCGCACTCCGCTTCTATAACAAACAATAACCTACGTAAATAAAATAATTATAGTTTAAAAAACTGTAGAAACCGACTTCTCATGGATGCTATTGTCAAAACTGGACCAAATTGACCACACGGGAAGCACCAGCTTTCAAATAAATAAAAATAAAACATCAAAATTGGTTCACCCAGTCGAAAGTTAACAAACATAAAAAAAATACAGTCGAATTGAGAACCTCCTCCTTTTTTGAAGTCGGTTGAAAATGCGGTCCAATGGTGATCCATGGACCACATTTTTGTGTCATGGTAAATCACCAAAGGCGTTTTATTGGGTTCCAATACACCATAACTCACGCAACTTCACTCCGACATAGATTTTCCCATGAAAAACTTACGTTTCACTGGTTTCATGTAAAAAAACCTCAAGAACTAATTTTAATCACGAAAATTCAGATGTTTTATATCACTGTTTTCACCAAGTTTTTGTGTTTATGCAAATTGGGACTGCGCTTTGATAATTTGCGACTAGTAGAAAAATCTTCTAACGAATGAAGTTTGAAGGGGGGTGTATCGTACATAAGACATATTTTATCTCAATACGTTGTTATTATTTATTTTCAAAACCTCGAAAACATATCGTTTGTTTAGAAAAAGAGAAAAGAATAGTTATAGATACAAGGAGTGATCATCGCGAAAAAAATCAAAACAATAGCAGTGATACTTGTGATAACAAACAACTATTTCACGTTTTTAGAGTACCGTAGTATTACTAGAAAACCGGTATAGTTTAGTTCGAACAACTTGTCGGATACGGAATCGAGTCGGAAACTATCACCTTATCTGTTATTTTTAAATAAAAACTATGGGACAGTCACGTCTGTTTTGAATCGAAATATCCGACTATAGTTTCAACCGCATTCGGTGGTCTTTTCCAAAGGACCAGCGCATAGGTCACGCAAGACGCAGGACACGTAAAGACGTTCAATTCAATCACAAAAGTATCTATATCAAAAGAAAAATAAAATATCCGACCTTTGTTTGTGCTCATTTTTTAAAGCCCAACCCAAAAAGAGGGGTGTTAAAAGTTTTACGTGTGTATCTGTATCTGTCTGTAGCATCGTAGTTCTCAAACGGATGGACCAATTTTGGTCTAGTTTTTTTTTGTTTGAAAGAGGATTTTATCGTGAATATTCTTAACTATGTTTCATCAAAATCAGTTTAGCCGTTTTTTACCCGGGAGTATTTGAGTTAAGTTTTTATTAAATTAATAAAAAAATTTTTTTTTAAATTATTTTGTTTACCATACAACTTCGCGGCGCGTCATTCATCAAACAAACACGAAAATTAACTTCTGCGCCAACAATTTTTATGTATTGACATAAAATTCTGCGCATTGAAGGACCGCGCTTTTCAATAAATTTTACCTAAAAAAAAAAAAGAATTTATTCCAGAAAAAAGTACTTATTACATATAAAATTTTCTGCCAAACTATAAAATAGTTTGTTGGCAACCTGGCGCCTAACACTCAGTTTTTAATCGGTCGCAACGAATTTACATATTAAATTGCCGAACTTCTGAACAATATAAAAAAATTGGTTGAGAGCATTTGTTGCGTTAAAGAGTGAAGTGAATAAATAATCGCGAACGAACGAATTCTTGAAAATCGTTTAAAAGAAAGTAAAGTTAAATCAGAGCAATTCAATGGCGTACTTATATTATAATATCATAGCTTATCGAATGATAATGTTTACTAAGGTTTACGCAATTATTACTCATTGAAATGAAACAAATTTAAACAGATAATAAAACGCGATAAATCCGTTAAAATTTGTTTCATTTCAATTATCGAATGATATTCAAGAATTCGTTCACTAGCATTCATTCAATTCACTCGCTAGCGCAACGAGTGGGCCCAACCATTCCAATTTTAATTTAATTAAAAATTCTATCAAAATGTTGTTGATATTGTTCGGAAGTCAGGCAAATTCAAGTGTGAATTTCTTTCGAGCGATTCAAATATTGAACGCCGAGCAACTGCACGAAGCACCGTGTGAACGAATCCCAACTAATTACCACCCATTTGTCATTGGAATGTCACAAATCCGTACTCAGCGATATCGGTCCACGTTCTTGATGCGTATTACACAGGAATGTAACTCTGCCGCAATCTCTGTTTCTTGAGAACTACAATATTGGAATTTTCAAAGCGAGAGTAAAATCTTCTAGAATTCTAGATCGACGAGCTCAATTCTCGGCCACACCGTCGCTTATCAACAAGCGAGTTGGCGGTCAATCGTAGATCTATTTTGCGTAAAAAGAGCTTCTTTCAAGTAACGCACCTTTATAGTCAAATAGTCATTTGTACCTGTCTAAAACTATATAGAGTCGAGCAAAAGGCACCATCGCGTGTTCCCTGGCTATTAATAGCGAAGCCACCATGGGAGTAGAGCTTATGAATTGTGATTTATTTTATATTAGGCTAGTTTCCTTTTAGAGCAGTTTACCTGACTAATTAATGTGTCTCGTCTTTGTCATAGTTCTAATATGGCTTCATTAAGATTTTGTGTGTCAAGGATGTCAAATACGAGGAAAAGTAATGAAGTCACAAAAAAAAACCTAGTCGCCCCATTAGTTCTTAACAAATCTTTGCATTCCTAGCCATGATTTTCATGCTCATAAGCTAAAGCGTTTATTGCTGAGCCAAAAGTAGTTGGTAATTGCTCTACAAGAGGTATTGTTAAAATAATTTATTTCATAAACATCCTACAGGCATGGCGTATTCTATTTGAGATGGGTATGGGTTTTATTGTTATCTATATTCCCACGAAACATGCTTGAGAAAAAACTATGAAACCGTGCGCGTACTTTGAAGCCATGATAATTTCGATCGATTTAATTTCGTCATATGCGTGGAGCATAAATTTTTTCATATGTTCATAGTCAACCATTTGGCCGGTACGGTCTACGCTTGACTCTTACAAAAATTATCACTTCAACATTATTAATATTTCGCAAACGGGTCCCTAAATTGAAAAATAGTTTTCGCAAACCCCTAATGTTTTATTGATTACTTATTCATCACCCCATACGATGAGGTAGATGAGAAAAAATAATTCATCCTCACTTCACATGTAGGGGACTCAATCCAATTTTTTAAGATTTTATTTTATGACTAATTCGGCGTAATTAATATATAGATATGTTTATGCCAAATTACAGCTTTCTAGTACTAATAGTACTTGAGCAAAGCCGCGGACAGACAGACATACAGATGGACATGACATGACATGGCGAAATTATAAGGTTTTCTTGTTTACTGCAGAGCCCTAGAAAAATGTGTTGGTAGACCCACAGTATTTTAAATTACCTATTCAACGACACCCCACGCGATGGGGCGGTCGAAAAAATTATAGATAGATAGTTAACACTTTATTAAAAACCACATGACAACAAAATAACAAAGATAACATTAAGTAATTAGGGCTAGGTTTTTAATTGGCGGCCTTATCGCTTAGAGCGATCTCTTCCAGGCAACCATGCAAGGACAGGTATTGTATGTTAAAAACTTATAATACTTCCTGATTTTACGTTTAGGGGAGGTACCTATTACCTACCCAAATAAAATTTTGCCATGACTTTATTCCATAGCTTTGTTGGCGTAATTAATATACCAAATTAATTGTATCACCTGTAATTTGGTAGGTATATTAATTACTTGATGGAATTCAAATACTACGAGTAGGAATCATTGAACTAAGCCGCGGACGGACAGACGGCGAAACTATATGGGCTTCTTATTTACTACTGAAATCGTTTATACTTAGGTAATAATAACATTCTTCCAACTAATTTATATTATAACACATTATAAATTTTCTCAAAACAATCTATATTAGAGAGACAGTCGTCAAATCTGTATTAGTATTCAAAGGAGGCGTGTTGAACAAAATTTCCGTTAGTACACATAAAAGAAAAAAACCTTTTTACATTTTTAATTTAATCACAAAAATAGGGTCTTTATGCAAGGAAGGCAAATTTTAATTCCGTATCATGTGAGATATCATATGAAAGAGCTTAATTAGCACAAGCTCAAATAGGTTTTTAAATATTTTTACGATGTATAGTTTTCGGTTTAAGAAGGAAAATATAAAACAATAAATAATTTCCCCCTTTTAACTACTAGTTTGTACGGAACCCTCGGTGGACGAGTCTGACTCGCACTTGTCCAGTTTTTTTTCAACTACAATATCACTAAATCCAATTGTTGAAAATTGGATACCATAAAAGGTAGGTCACGCCCCGGAGCCACAAGTACCCATAGACAAGCAACTGTAAGTATAAGGTAAGGGTAAAGTACCCATTATGTCTTAGAATGAGTTCAAGAAGGTTCGGAAAAAGGTTCTTGATAAGTACAATACTTGTAATGGAATTTTGGTGAAATATCATATTTTTTACTGAAGACAGGTTTGGCGTCTCACTGAACTGAACCACTGAACTTTAACCCCCGGCTCAAAAAGAGAGGTGTTGTAAGTTTGACATGTGTATCTGTTTGCATCTGTGTATTTGTATACTATCTGTGTATCTGTGTGGTCTGTGGCAGGAATGGAGCGATTTTGATTTTGTTTGAAAGAGGATTACATATTTTGCGGGAATACATCGGTCTTAGATTCCCGCTAAATATATAAAAATTGTACTTACTCGTAGATACGTAGATACTCTTTTCGACCATAACAGTTACAAAATACTTTTGTATAGAGTTCGTACCACCTAATATTAAGATGGTATAACTGGCAGTTACTGGCTCCGACTTCGTAAGCCTAAAAAAATCTCGCTAGCTTTAAAAACTTTAAATTATTTGAACTGGATTTAGATACTATACTACATTGTCTGGCTTCTTATCTTCAATGTTACCAAAGAATAGATATTTTTTATGGATTTGTGTAAATATTTGCGCGTCCTAGCGAACAAATGCGACGTATCATCAGATGCCTAACAGCAAGTACCTAAAGTTTGTTTGTTTTCACGAATTTTTCCTTAGAAGTTATACCTACGTATCTAATTTTATCTTTTGAGCAAATATTATGTTAATATAGCTGCGGCCTGCGGTTTCACCCGTATGGTGTTGAAGAATGATATAATTATAACTTAAAAAACAGAAAAACCGACTTCAAATGCGCAATTTTGATTTAAAAACAAAATTACTAAGCCAATTTTGATCGACCAAAATCCAAAAGGATATATTTTCAGAGTGGAGACCAAGCACAGCAAGCGCAGCTAGCCACGACATGGATATATGACCTCATACAAGTGGCAGGAAGACGTTGGATGCAAGCCGCTTCCAATCGGTCTTTTTGTAAATTCATAGGGGAGGCCTATATCCAACAGTGGACTTCTTGTGGCAAATATATCCCATCCTTTCAAACAAAAAAAAATAATTGAATCGGTTAATAAATGACGGAGTTATGCGGTAACAAACATTTCTCAATATTTGGTCAAAGGCAACCATATCATTCAATTAAAAAAAAAAACAAAGTCAAAAAAACATTAACCTCCTTGAACCGTTTTGTAAAGGTTCGCACAAGATTTTTTTTAACTTATATATATATACTACCCTATACAAGGTTAGCGAGGTCACAGTAGAGCATGAATGACTAGTTTTATATTCCGATCCATATAAAATATGAAACCCAATATTTATTCCGGGCGATATAACTCCCACTCGAAGTGGATAGGTTTTACTAGGTCAGGGATGAGCAAACCTCAAAACTACTAGTGTTGTGGCTTGTGGTCCGGCCATATCGTGTTTGCGGGCAATGTAGGACGGATTATTTGTTTAGGGACAAATATTTACCTACTCGGTAAACTTAGTTCTTCATTACGAACCTGCCTACCTACATGGATAAGACAGAATTTATTTGACCCGCACCTTATTTTATTTCACTGTCTTTTGCTCAATGTTAGGTTGGAAGAGATCGCTTTTAGAGGGCCATTTGTGTCATTATGTGTATTTTTTTACTAGATAAATCTACGATTGACGATGTGGCCGTGGACGAGGAAGGAGCCTTTCAATCTAGAAGACCCCTATTCACTATGTAATTTTGTATTATGTGTTTATTTTGTTGTTATTTATTTGTTATGTCCCACAGGATGTTGTTCCCCTAGTGGACACTTCTCTAAATAATCGTAAATGAAAACGCGTTACATCCTAGGCGGCAACAAGTGAGCTCCATTGTCAACTACAACGTAGCGCGTCGTCGCGTAGTTTGATGTCAACCCTTCTGGAATGGGTAAAATTCTCCACGCCCCGCCAGCGTTTTCTACACTATAATAAGAGACAACTCTTAGAGTTGTCTCCTGTCCTTGTCCTTAGAGTCGAACTCTATCAGACACTGCAAGACGATTTGCCCCATAAATTGGCAAAATCAAAACCGTAACACAATCAATTACATCTTAATAAGTATCAAACTATAATCCCCTAGTATTCCGTTCCGAACAAATCATTGTTTACCGTAGGCCTTAACAGCGGGTTTACCGGAAATTAAACCTAACGGCTACCGCAAGCTTCACAAAAGGAAGTAAGCTAAAAACGTCTGATATATGTGTTGCCATAAAGCAATTCATAAACTGTATTGCCATTTGCCAAGTGCTATTATTCAGCGAGGTCACTGACCGACGTTTGCGCGCGTAAAGGTCAAGTTAATTGTAACTTCTTCAAGACTTAATGCGGATGGAAAAATGAACTAAAAGAGCGCCCATTTTACGATTATAGTACTTTTGACTTACTTACCTCATGTTGCAGAGTTATGAGTACAACCTACTAAATGAAGAGTATAAAAGAAGTAAGTCGGTCTTTGTTGCATTATTTCATTGCATTGTTTGCCACTATTTTGAGACACAAAGACGCAGTCAGTACACTTTTATGTCCAGTTATGTATGGAAATCAGACAATCGTTTAAAGCACATAAAGAAATCAAAGTGACAGTTTTCTTTACTATAAGTGCACAGGATCGACGCATTAGCGCCTGCGCATTCTGACTTGCGTTTTATTTGATCGTAGCTAGAAACGTAGCTAGCTTCTGGAATGGAAAGGGCTCGGCATCAATATTAACGGCGAGTACATCACTCACCTTCGGTTTGCCGACGATATAGTAGTCATGGCAAAGTCGATGGAAGAGCTCAGTACGATGCTCGAAGACCTCAATAGAGTTTCCCAACGGGTGGGCGTCAAAATGAACATGGACAAAACGAAGGTTATGACGAACGCCCATGTAGTGCCCACCCCAATATCTGTGGGGAACTTCACTCTTGAAGTTGTTGACGAATACGTCTACCTAGGACAAACGGTCCGATTAGGCAGGTCTAACTTTACGAGGGAGGTCAATCGTCGTATCCAACTCGGCTGGGCAGCGTTCGGGAAACTTAAAAGCGTCTTCTCGTCCAATATTCCCCAGTCCCTCAAGTCGAAAGTTTACAACCAGTGTGTGTTACCAGTGATGACATACGGCACTGAAACGTGGTCCCTAACTATGGGCCTTAAAAGGAAACTCAAGGTCACGCAACGAGCTATGGAGAGGGCTATGCTCGGAGTCTCTCTACGAGATCGAATCAGTAATGAAGAGATACGTAGACGTACAAAAGTCACCGATATAGCACAGCGGATTAGCAAGTTGAAGTGGCAGTGGGCAGGGCACATAGCACGTAGAACTGATGGCCGATGGGGCCGAAAGGTTCTCGAGTGGAGACCACGTACCGGCAAGCGCAGTGTAGGAAGACCAGCCACGAGATGGACAGATGATCTCATACAAGTGGCGGGAAGACGCTGGATGCAAGCCGCTTCCAATCGGTCTTTTTGGAAATCCATGGAGGAGGCCTATGTCCAGCAGTGGACTTCTTATGGCTGAGATGATGATGATGATGAGCTAGAAACGCTATTTAATTAAATGTGTTTATGGAGATAAATCTATGTAGGTACTGTATACTAATAGGTAAGTATTCTTTGACCACATTAAATACGTATTCATAACGATGAATACAAAAATCCTCAAAGTGTTTCTGTCCTTGGATGTTAATTGATAACTAATAATATGCGCGCTAGGATTGACATTTAGTTTCTGGATTCTAATTTGAAGTCTAATATGCAAAGATAACTGAGACTGAGATAGAATTCATTTGTTTAATTAACAAAAGCACTTTTCTTTAGGTGCATATCAGTACCATACCATACAACGACCCAAGGGCGTCGCCAGCCCATGGCCCATTTGGGCAAGTTAATATTATGGAGGATGAGAAAAATATGAATTGTAGGTACAGGTACAATTGCACGGTCTTAGGACTTTGGTTGCTTTGCAGTTGGCTACATTTTTTTAATCTCTAGGGGGGGCAGCTGCCCCCCTTGCCCCCCCCCCCCCCCCCCCGCGGCTAACGGATTAACGCGTATATATTTTACATAATTAAGACCTAGCTTTTTGAACGCATTTCAGTGTCTGAGGTCACAGCTAAGGCTGGGTGACAGGAGTCTATTTTGTTATTAAAATTACTATTTATTACAAAACGTTTTCTAAACACGCAGGCGTTCACGGTGTCTAGAGATCACACAAACATGTGCCGGGGCTGATATTTTAAGATTACTCCAGAAGTTTAAGGTCTAAAGATAGTCCAAATGGTAAACCCCACTACTGGTGGTCCTGGTGAGTTTACCTTTTTAGGGTTCCGTAAACCCCTATAGTTTAGCCATGTCCGTTCGTCTGTCTGTCTGTCTGCGGCTTTGCACAGAGACTATTTAGTACTAGAAAATTGTAATTTGGCTTGTACGTACACAATCACACCGAGAAAGTCGTTGAAAAAAATGTTTTTGAGGTAAGTACCTCCCCAAACGTAAAGAGGGGATTAATTATTTTTCTCTCATCTAGCCCCTCGTGTGGGCTCTCGTTGAATAGGTAATTTAAAAATATTAGAAGATTAGAGGTATTTTTCAAAGTGATTTTTTAAACCATCTTCTCTCATAACCTTGCGTAAAATTCTTGGCACATAACGCGTATCTCTGTTGAACTATATAATATGTTTATATGGATGATCTAATAATTGTCACTTACTCTCAAACAGTTAGTGCAATGCTAACGTATTTAGCGGATTCCTACGCGTGTTTATCTTGCATTGTATTCATACTGTTACAAGGCTCTTACGTATCTAAGTCTTCACATATTTCTAGCTTCTAGCCGCTAATACGTAAACCTACGGTGACCGCAGGCTTATTGCATAACACGATCTATATGTTGCAGGAAATTATAAAAATGGGGATTTCATGAAATCCCTAAAAGACGTGATCAGATCCTGAAATTTGTTAGAATAATTGCTTATATTTTAGTGTCATTTCTCTAACAAATTCCTCTGGCCTGTTTGAGTGAAATGATCAAACAAATACCTAACTATGAAATTTCCCTGATAAAAGTCCACTCGAGATGAGAAAAGTGGTCTGAATGCTGGCCTCATTGCCACGTTGGACGGGAATGCTTACTTTTTGAGCAAATTAGGAACCAGCGTACTGGTCGCTTATCACCTCTACCAAGCGTTTGGCTAAAATCTAGGGGCACAGCCGTGCCCCGCCATGTGAGCCAGCGGGTACGGCCGGGACTGTTGCTTACAACTTATTAGTTCTTCAATCACTATCAATACAGACTGTCAATGGAACGCTTTATATAACTTGTCTATGTCTTACTCCTTAATCTATGCTCTCTCTTCCGTTCTGACTGTCATGGTGTACGTACGTTTGTTTTGTCAATTAAATCTTAAAATATATTATTAATCAGTAAACTATATGTAATCAATAGCAGTTTAGTGAATAAACCGACTGTTAATTTCTGCAAGTGGTGTTATCTTTTTTCCTACGCAGATACGATCCACCTAGACCAGATCTGATATCTTTTCTCGAAATTAATAATACTTTAAAATAAAACTTTTTAATGATTTTATTGTGCTTTTAATAATTGATATTTTAAAATTACAGGATTTTCTTAAGAGATCGTCAATCAGTTTCATATCACTAGTGAGATAGACTTGATCAAAACTCAAATTTTGTTATTTTGATTTTTTTGATTTGATTAAATCACTGACATTCAATAGGAAAATGACACTATAAGGAATTGTAACATCTTTCGGGATTTAATCGTATATCTTAGCGGATTCATCAAACCTCCGATTTCTAATTTCCCTGTAACGTAAATACAGGTAAGTAGCTATGTATAGTACAGGTTGCCACAAGGTTGGCTGCTATTGATAAGGGTAAGAGCATTAACGTACAACCGGTAAAGTAAACGTTACAAGAAATCAATATAGAGTACTAAGAATAGCCACGAATGAAACACCTTACGTACGCATCTGTTTGGTTTTATATTTTTGATGCGTAAGTAAAAATAAATGGTGATGATGATGATGCCCTTTTTCAGGATTCATCATCATCATCTCAGCCATAAGAAGTCCACTGCTGGACATAGGCCTCCTCCATGGATTTCCAAAAAGACCGATTGGAAGCGGCTTGCATCCAGCGTCTTCCCGCCACTTGTATGAGATCATCTGTCCATCTCGTGGCTGGTCTTCCTACGCTGCGCTTGCCGGTACGTGGTCTCCACTCGAGAACCTTTCGGCCCCATCGGCCATCAGTTCTACGTGCTATGTGTCCTGCCCACTGCCACTTCAACTTGCTAATCCGCTGTGCTATATCGGTGACTTTTGTACGTCTACGTATCTCTTTATTTCTGATTCGATCTCGTAGAGAGACTCCGAGCATAGCCCTCTCCATAGCTCGTTGCGTGACCTTGAGTTTCCTTATAAGGCCCATAGTTAGGGACCACGTTTCAGTGCCGTATGTCATCACTGGTAACACACACTGGTTGTAAACTTTCGACTTGAGGGACTGGGGAATATTGGACGAGAAGACGCTTTTAAGTTTCCCGAACGCTGCCCAGCCGAGTTGGATACGACGATTGACCTCCCTCGTAAAGTTGGACCTGCCTAATCGGACCGTTTGTCCTAGGTAGACGTATTCGTCAACAACTTCAAGAGTGAAGTTCCCCACAGATATTGGGGTGGGCACTACATGGGCGTTCGACATAACCTTCGTTTTGTCCATGTTCATTTTGAGGCCCACCCGTTGGGAAACTCTATTGAGGTCTTCGAACATCGTACTGAGCTCTTCCATCGACTTTGCCATGACTACTATATCGTCGGCAAACCGAAGGTGAGTGATGTACTCGCCGTTAATATTGATGCCGAGCCCTTTCCATTCCAGAAGCTTATAGGCATCTTCCAAACCAGCGGTAAACAGTTTCGGAGAGACAACGTCTCCCTGCCTCACGCCTCTCTTCAATGGAATTGCCTCTGAGTTCTGGTCTTGTACTCGGACTGACATGGTGGCGTTGTTGTACAAACACTTCAGCACTTCGACATACCGATAGTCAATACGGCATCGCTGGAGAGCCGTTCCCGTTTTCAGGATTAGAATATTTTAATTGTTATTATATTACCTTGTCCACTATAATAGTCGTCATTCAAAGCAAGCTAAAAATATCTGTTATCTTGAGTAGGCAAACTCTGCCGTCCTATTCTAAGCGCAAGTTCAAATTTTATTTGTATGAAAACGGAACAAAACACTTTTAAACCAAAAATACAGAACAAAATACCTTTATTAGAGGTTTATCAATAAGACGGTAGAACTTACTAAAAAAAAAGTTAGTATCATCCAATATTACATAAGTTAAGTCTAGTTTATAACGTCAGATGGAATCCTTTGTCTTCCTTATTTTTAGTCTGATGAAGTTGGTATTTTTAGGGTTCCGTACCTCAATAGGAAAAAACGGAAGCCTTATAGGATCACTTTGTTGTCCGTCTGTCCGTCCGTCTGTCCGGGTGTCAAGACCTTTATCTCGGGAACGCGTGAAGGTATCGAGTTGAAATTAAAACCATATACGCAGATCCATAGTATCTTGCAGCAGAAAGAAAAATTAAATTTCTCAGTTTTCGTAAAAAAAAAATACAGCCGAATATGTCGTAAAAAACGCACATTTCGACACTCACAGAGGAATCAAAACCTATGGGGTACTTCCCGTTGACCTAGAACTCTGAAATTTGGCAAGAAGCATTGTGTTAGAGTACAATATATGTAGGAAAAAAACCGAAAACTGGTCATATTTTATTTAATCACAAAAAAATAGTGTCTCTATGCAAGGAATGAGGGCTGCCTCAAACGTTCGCTCGCTCGGATCCGAGTGGGAGGCGCCGCTACTATAGCCCCTACTCCGATCCGAGTGGTGATCAAGGAAAGTGTTAAATATTTTTACGATGTATATTTTTCGGTTTATGAAGGAAAATATAAATAAAATATATGATTTCCCCCTTTTATTTAGTTTGTACGGAACCCTCGGTGGGCGAGTCTGACTTGCACTTGTCCGGTTTTATTTTTTAATTAATATATTTTTTCTATAATGAAGAGCTGAATCCTCCGCTATAAAATTGGTAATACGAATTTATAGTTAAACATTTTCTTATTTAAATAAATAACACTAAAATATAAGAATTAAATACCAATAGTTCAAAAGTGAGAAACGCTCGAGACGATTAAGAAATATTTAATTAGCATTTGAAAAAGCTAGATTATTCAAATGTTAGCAATCTAGACGAACACATTAAACTGGTTTTGATTTCTTTCTCATTTGAGATCGTTTCAGCGATTATGTAGCCAATAAAGAGAATGTTTAAATATTAAACACATGATACAGCGCCTGATCGATGCGACGCGTGACCAAAATGCTGGCGCGTATCTGGCCCAACGCATAAGCATTGCCATTTAACGTGGCAATGCGGTCAGCATGCTGGGTACGCTGCCAACTGGTAGTGGGTTTGAGCATTTAGATTATCTTTAGACCTTTATCGGTCTGGGGTGATCCATGTGCTTTTTGTGTAGTAGTTTAGTTAGTTGAGTCTGTATATTGTTGTGTTGTAGTTAATAAAGGTGATACATTATATTATTTTTACCTGTCTGCGTAAGAGAGATAATATACTTCGGGTGTATGTATTTATATATGTTTTTAAACTACTTCCTACAGCCTACAAAAACTGCCTACGTTTATAGCCAGGACCACAGAATTCGCGGCCCTATTTACATAGGGCCATTGGCCAGGACCTCAGGTCTGAATTGCCATACGCACGACTAACGAGTACTTACTTAATTTCTTGACGTTCTGTCTGTCCACATTGTTTAGTAATCCATTTTCATCATTATTATACTTACTTACCACACGCGTCAATAGCGACCTTCGAAACTAACTTAACATAGATTATAACATACATACATGCATGGCGTAGCATAGATACAACCCATTAAAACTTAACTGGCGTTAAAAATAAAGAAAATAAATAATTACTTATAGTTTAAAAACTGAACAATCCGACTTCTAAATACGCAATACAACACATACTGTTACTTACTGTTGACTTTTCTACAGTGCAATAGTGTTAGTGCATATGAATTATTTAAAATGCAAAAGAAATGTATAAGAATTATAGCCCAAATAGATAATACTGAGAGCTGTAGACCATTTTTTATCAAATATAACATATTACCACTGCCTTGTATCTACATTCAGGAATTATCCACATTTGTATTCAAAAATAATTACACTTTTACAAAAAGAAAATATTCCCACAATATAAATACCCGTCACAGAGACCAATTAAGTTTACCTTATTCAAGAATAAAAATGCTGAACACTAGCCCATACTATATGGCGATAAAAAAAATTAATAAACTACCCATACCCATTCAAAATGAAAGGAAATTCGCAGTCTTTTGCACAAAATTAAAAAAGTTTCTTTTAATGAACAGTTTTTATTCTTTGGACGAATATTTTAGTAATAATCACAAAACTACATAAACCTGTCATTAATTATTGTCCTATGTTAAGTACCTATTATTATATAAGTTTTATTTTATTATTGTATCCCTAGAACAAGCGCCCTCGCAAGTTGCAATGCCTGAAAAGGGCGACTAAGTTTTAAGTACTGTAAAATGCATGTAATTCCATCTACATTAATTTACACTTAGTGGCAATAAAGAATATGAGTATGAGTATGAGTACAGGCACTTGGATGATATTTTACCAGATATTTTGTTATAAAAACCAAAGTCCTGCATCGATTTTGATAAAATCTATATGGGACCACCTCTGAAATATGACCTACCAAATACACAAAAATCATCAAAATCAATGCAAAATCGTCTGAGTAATCGGTGAACAAACATACAGACTGAGTTGATAACCTCCTTCTTTTTGGAAGTCGGTTAAAAAGGAAGAAAATAACATAGATTGTGCTAAATATTAAAATGGAAAAACTTATATTAAATAATTGGTTATCAAACACTAAAGGAAATTCTTCAAGTTTTCGTAACTAAGAAAGCTAGTTATTAGTTTAAATGTAAGTTCTTTTCGTATACGGAACCCTTATGTTATGGGTGATCTAACGTACACTTTTTTCGGGCCAGTCCCAATGATATTCCCAATTCCCATTATCAAAAGCCATTAACTATTTTCATTTCTGGCGTGAACAATAAATAGTTACTATACAAAACTAAAGCGTCCTTTACTTTCTCTTTGCACATATTGACCTAAATCTCGGTCATGCACATGTAGAGTCAACGCGCCTGTATTGTATGCTGGAGTGTTTAAGGGTCCTCTGCCGCCTCATTGACATGCAGGGCGCCGCTTAATCCGTTCCGGAGGCTCCCTTCATGAACTGCGCTATAATCTACCCGCTTCTTTAATAAAAGCAAACTTATGTGATTACTAGTTTTAATCTATATCTTATATCGCAGGGTAGCGGAAGTAGACGGCCTCACCCAGAAGCCGACCTTCAAAATATATTAGAGTATCATATTCCTTGTCTGTCGGAAGATCCAACTAAAAGAAGCTTTTAAAGTCATGGGTCAGATTTCAGGTCTGACAACCCGTACAAACCAACGAAGACAAAAACACCTAGGCCGTTGTGAACGGAAAGACTATCCCAGTATACTATTACATAGGCAGCAGACAAGCAGTGTTGTTTCTAGAAAACAGAGTCCTCTCGGAGAATCCGGTATTTTTCAGTAAAACTCGGAAGTTGCCTACTGAGAGGGTTTTAGTGGGTCCCAACCCCAGATAAATACTTATATATAAACTAGTCACACCCGTTACGGATATCGCATTGGCTGGGTATCTTCAATTTTCTCTACCTTTTTATATTAACCCTACCTTAATTATTAGGAGTTACTTTGGCCCATGGATATTCAATTTTATAATTTTGATCTCTTATTCAAGCGAGCATAGTTAAAGTAATGACATGAAAATCAACTTTTAGGGAGATTAGACACCAGAATTAAGAAATTCTAATGACCGGCTTTAATAATATTGGATTGAATGAGTCAAGAGAGTAGAATTTTATATCAAGAAGCGGATAAGACATCCCTGTACTATTTCACTGACTATGCGGACCGCTGACAAACAATCGTAAATTACATTTGGGGAATCACATACCGAAGCGAAATGAAGTAAGATCTAATCTCCCCCAAGTAAATACCATACTACATAAAGATTGAGTACCAGATTTGAAATTTGAATCAGAGTATGTAACGCAGTGACGGTTATAATTTGTGGTTACAATCGATTTTTATAGGTCACATAAGCCAATAGCCGCTCTAATAATTATTTAAAAATGCCAGGGAGTACGGGTAAATTTATGGAGTTTCGAGTGCTCTTCATCACATACAGCTGAATAGGTTGCAGAACTTGCAGATGCAACCCTACATAATTAACGACCTTACGGAAAAACGTTACTTTGATCAACGTCTCAAACTATCTGTCTTCTTTCCGCAAATATCATTACATGTCAGCGAGAAGTCGACAAAATATGTTGAGTATTGTTCAATTTCGAGTAACGTATCTCGGTAAGACCATTAGTTGCTATCATATTGTTCATTCTATGTTATATACCTTCACAGTTCAGAATTGCCTTTATTATAAGATTGAGTAAATTATTTAGTAATGCTACGTAGGTTTTATTCCAATATACGAACATATAAATTACCTTCCTATTAGTAATGCTATCATTGGTTGGTTTTGACCTAATAAAGTCATTAAATAAAACTGACTAACACACACCACAATTATGTATTAATTTTCCTATATTAACTTGTATTAAATCACCACGAATAAATTATATATCAGTGATGCAATGATCATCATCAGAAAAAATATCTTGACCAATGACCAAACACTATATTATATATTATATGTATATTCGTTCGTAACTAAAGCCTGTGCTTTAGCTTAAAAATCATTTATTACGTAATTTATTATCACTTACCTTGTTTTTAAAAACATGAACACGTCAATAATTTATTCGATCACCTGGACAAACACTGTAGATGTATTTTTCACAGCACCTCCATACAATCTGCTCTATCTAGCAACAATATCATTCTTGCTTCCATTATGTATGCATGGAACGCTTTATCTAAGCGAGTCTTTGATTTCAAGGTATGGAAGCTTATTCGTGTAGGTGGAGATCTTGATATACGCAGTCTAAAAGTTTCTTATCTGACTATTCATTCATCTTATCCGAGTGCTTTACCACCTGACCACTTGCTTCTACGGTTGAGGAGCGCATTTGCGCAAAAACTGAATCGCTCGTGTTTTAAAGACACTTTTAGCGAGACGCACAATGAAAGTGGTAATTTACAAACTTTAAGTAATAGGTACAACTTTTATTTTGAATAGTATAACTATTGCAGTATTTTTGTTATGATTTTTTTAATAAAACTATTTAAGACTGTAATTTTCAAAACTTTCTTATTTATCTTTCTTCATAGATCATGATGTAGGTGAATAACGCAATTAAAATAACTAATTATAATTGACGTAAAACCTGGAACACAAAATCAGCGAGATTCATCACTGAAACTGGCAACATCACTGATAAAAAAAACTAAACATCACAACAAGCACACCACTTGCCTGTTATCTCACTTCCGAGGAAGAACAACCCGAATCTCATCTGTGAGAGAAGCACGCGGAATCTGTAGCGACACATTCGCGGGCGCGTGCGGCCAAGCACTGACGGCTGAGCACTCTCCACTAACCGAGACCAAACCTATCCACGGTATAATCGACGCAAGAAAAACAACGAATCATAAAAATATGGACGATCGATTTCACGCATCGATAAACAAACTCGCCCGAAATTCAAAGCAACTGCGCATCACAACGGATTAAGTATGCCCGTCTACACTACAGTACAAACAACAGCTATCTCAGTTAAGATTCGTGTTGCGTGGAGAGTAATTAGAGATAATTACCACGGAATCCGAAACACTGCATCCTTCTGCGCACGCGGCAACATGCGCCGCCGGCGACCACACTCACACTGACATTGTCACGTTCTGACATCACCACCACCCTCTGACATGTAACCTTTGATGCATAAATGAACGCGAACGAGCCACGCGGTGATCGGGTAATATTATGACCACAAATGCCACAATGCGTGCACTGGACCGCGACTGAACGGCTGAAGTACCAGCTGCTGGGAAACGATCCGTGTTATCGATGACTCTTGAATCGACGAGATAAAAATTTGATCAGAACGGAGATGGGTTTCGTATCTGACAACACAATCATCAGTACAATCGATATAGGTAAGGTTCACAATAAACTTGTGTAATGTAGATTAATTAGAGTTGCCAATGGTATTCGCTATTATCAATATTCTTCATTAATTTTCAAAGAAAAATTACAGACAGATAAAATCAAACAATATGTAAACTTATTACTTATGATGGATATTATCATTGTTACTACAGTTCACTTTTATTGTACAAAGAAAAACTTACATAAAAACCAGTAAAACTTAATTTTTTAAACATTAAATATAAAATTGTGTAAGTACATACCTACATTTACATTACATAAATTGAGAATTTATGTAATGTAAATGTAGTAGTAATTTATTAATTTAATTTCTAGTAATTTCATTGTTACTTAAATAGTTAATTTTGCGATCGGACATTTATTATCCATATTTATTTCGACTAATTATAGCAAATAATTCGTCTTTTCGCTACAGAGAAAGGTGAATATTTGCTAACCGATTTATTCGCCAAAACCACTATTCGCGCCCGCTCTATTATATACCTAAACGATAAGTATGCGGAAAGGGTTCCCGGTAAAATCGACAATGGCATTCCATATGGTAGCATTTTATCTGCAGCTTATGTTATCATTATCGAATAAATGTTATTTGTGTTATCAGTTAGATTCAATCCATGTTATATGTTCACAATTCTAATTAAAATAAACAAAGCGGGATTGAATGGATTCCTCTCTCTGTTTTTGAAAGTTTATACAATTTGAGCTAGAAATATTTCATTTGTAAATGTTATACAGGGTTACTTTTGATTAGTTACACGCCTCTCAGGTTGGCTTGATGGCTTCTGTTTAAAATAGTTTGTTCTGCGACATTTGGAAAAAAAAAAAAAAAAGTGGCTACATTTTACGGACTATCAATAAAGTATTGATATGGAATGGCTTTTTGTAATTTTAGAATTAATTCTATAATTACAGTTGTATATAACGAAATATCTCAAATACAGTGTCCATCATTTATCTCGTATGTACTCGCAGTATCTTCGCATTTATGTCATATTAAATTCTAAACAAAATACAACATGTTTGGAAAAATAATTTATATTCCGCAATGTCTCCAGTACTATTAAGTATTCTGTAGCACTGCAAAATTTTGGGACAAAGTACTTTTTTTTAATGTAAGATAGAACCAACTCGCCTGATGTTAAGCAACGGTGTGGCCGAGGCTGGAGCTCGTCGATCTAGAAGATATCTATTCACTCTAACCTTGAAAATTCCAAGATTGTACTTGAATATAGTACTTTTAGCATTGTTAACTTCAGTAAGCAAATCTTTAATTTTAATTTTTCATACGTTTTCAAAATGCATAGAGTACTTCATAGGTTAGCGTCAACCTTACGGTTGCCCTTAAATGTAACCCTGTATTCAGCTTTATTGTTAGGTATGTAAGTTATTTAGAATTCTCTATTAACCTTGAGAATTGGATGCGGTGGTCGATCGCAAGCTAATCGGGGCCACCATTGTGCGGAATGCGGGTAACAGACTGGAACACCGATGGTTTACTGGACTTTCTGACAACTTAATGTACGGAGAACTGTTAAACGGGACATTAGTGAAAACTGTTACGTGAAATCGGAGAATCGCACCTCGGACGCGGAACATATCAAAAACAACAAGCACGCTGGGAGAATATATGTAGACGTGTACTCATTATTTTTATTTTATTTATTTCACAAGTGGGGCAATCTTATAGAGAAATTTTAAATTTTCATCAAATCCCACGCTCACCCCACAGGCTACAAACCCTGAAAATCTGAGTAGACTCCACAGATCGGCAGCACTGAGTAGCCACCACATGAATGAGCGCAGATAACACTTCATGTCAATCATAGTATTATATACAAAGGACGTAATTGATTGCAATTGCGATAGATGCTCTATATCAGCTAGATTTTCCAACGAACTATAATAGATGGCGATGGAATGGGACGGAGAGACTATTCGTAAAGTAGGGCGCGTAATGCCGGGAGCAAGCCGGTTGTGCAACGATGACCAGAAGTTTTTTAGTCACGTAGACAGAAGTTGGAATAAATGTTCATTACAGTTCTAGTACATATTTTGAATGAGGTTTTGAATATTAGAAATGTTTGTTATTGAAGTGAAAACTTCTTTAGCGGCGTTGTGCAGTTTTGGGATGGGTAAAAAATGTTAAGCTCGCGTCAGATCGTCAGATCGTAAGACGGACAGTCAGAAACCTATTCTAACGTTCTGCATTTAAAGTTCATTATTGTATGTACACGTTTGTCCTTCTAGCATGACGTGATTTCGTTGCGCCGAATGCTTATTTTCGACACATGCACGTAAGACTCGTTAGCTCAGTAGGTTAGAGCACCGATATAAATTTCAATTTGTCCATCGGAGGGCGGAGGTTCAAATCCTTCACGAGTAAGTCTTTTTTATTTTTTTACATCGACATCTCAACAAATGATATAAAGTGTTTAAAATATGAAAATTGAACAAAGTACACTATTAATGAAATATACGGGAAATAAAGTATTTAACCACATAAATGATAGTACTTTTATACTGATAAATAAAGCAATTCGTGCGAAATTATTCCCTAACCATTCTAAAATATTCAAAAATGCACAACGTTAATGTTAAAGATTTCACTCCTGCTGGCACTCCCGGAGTGCAACCCGTTGTTTTTTTTGCAGCAATTAGTTTTTCAGTTCAGTGTCAAGATTTTAAGAAGACGGTAAATTTACACAACTAAAACGTAGATAAAAAAATCAAATAAAACTCAAAACCTCATTTGGCTAGCTAGCCCAATCACCCAAAGTACCTTTTACCACCATGATAAAGCTCATTAATAAGATGTGAACCCGCATCCTAGCACGTAAGTTCATGGATCAAATGCACAACTTCACAACCGACTATTACCGCTCTATCAAAAAAATCTTTATCTAAAAGATCTTTGTTCTTAGAGATAAAAAAATCTATTGAAAAAAACCAGACTTAAGTAACGAACCACAATATTAAATACTGTTGTAGGCAGACACAAAGTAACCAAACCCAAACATAAAACTTATTGTATTAACCGACTTCCAAAAAAAAATACAGTCGAATTGAGAATCTCCTTCTTTTTTGAAGTCGGTTGAAAAGAAGGAGGTTATCAATTCGACTTGTATGTTTTTTTTGCAAATAAATCATAGCAAGGCCATTAGACTTGAACAAACAAGACAATGAGAACTAACGAGAATATGAACCGTGTGAAAAAAAACTACACTATTGAGCTAAAGACAATCAATACGTTATACAAAGGAAACAGTAGCGCCAACTTATCCAATGGTAATACAACAGTGAGAGTGTGAATATAATTCAATTGTAACACCAGTAATACTCACGTGGGAATTGAATAATCGGTAGTGACTTTATAAACAAAATCTACGCAAATCATTTTAGACTGACAGTCTAACAAAGTCACAATAATTTCATAGTTAAAAAAACTGACCGACTTCAAAGTAAGCTACTTCGTTACTTGTAATATTAGAAAGGATTAGGATACATAAAGTTCATATCATCATGCTCAGTCGGGTAATAATTAAACAAAACGCTCAATCGTCGAAGTAACTCTATTTTCACCTTATACACATTGGATGAGGAGTAAGAAGGTAATACTTTTACTAAATGCTTCACGGTTGTAAACTTTTTAAAGAAACTTCTCTTCTACCGCACTTTTTTTTTGTCAAGAATGAAATTTGTCATTGAATGTCAAATGCTTCGTCTTCGAAGATTTTAGAATGTGCAGATGTTTAAACGATAATCCTTAATATTTTACACTTTTGCAAAGAAAAACGTGTCGGTGGAACTCTGCGATTCTATAATCTGACGCACTTCACTCAGGAATACAATGAAAATTTTAATTTTTAGATATTATTCAAAAAGTCAATTCATTTATGTCAATTCCAGAAACTAAAAAATTGGTTCACGAATGACGGAGTAATCGGTGAACAAACGAAAAAAAAAAAAACATACGGACCGAATTGATAACCTCCTTCTTTTTGGAAGTCGGTTAAAAAGCGGATACGAATGGAGATGATTGGTAAGACTTTTTAATTTATAAATAATTGATAATTAATTGACACCGTCGCTTGACATCAGACGAGTTGGTGGTCAATCGTAAACTATGTTTATACAAATCTAATAAGTGCAGGGTGAGTTGCTCATTACACCTGGATCCTGGTATGGATACACTAGTAGGCGCGCAGGGTGAGTTGCTCATTACACCTGGATCCTGGTATGGATACACTAGTAGGCGCTGAAAATTCTTCTAGAGATAGCCTAAAGCAGAATATGGGTGGTGGATAAGTGGTGTATAAAGTCGAACTTATAAAAAAAACTATGCTAGAAAAGGACCTGTCTAGTTTATATCAATGTGTACGACAGTTTTTTCCTTGTTGATGTCATGATTGGTTTTTTTAACACCCGTGCTTGTAATTCAGAAAATCAGTCACGTTTCCGTCCTCGTGGTAGTTATACTTACGTAGTTAGTGTTCTTTTTGTCGCAGGCCCGTCCACTAACCACGCGATATTTTTAAGAAAAAAATAGAATTGTAATCATCTATTAGGAATAAGGAGGCTTTTCACATATGAGATATATGTTTTCGTGCGACTACACGAAGACAACTGATATCACCTGAATTAAAACTGTCACAATAAAAAAACTGCAAGCGGTCATGTCCGCTTCGGCCGCGTACGTAACTATTGTTTCGTAACTAGTTTCGTACGAAAACGAAAACGTGGTACGAAACTGGTGTCGAACGAAGAAGTTTTTTTCCGTATACGTAACCGGTTTCGTAGCAGGAAAAAAAAATTGTTGTCTGTAAAGTCGGTTTACGGACGATAGTTTAACGTGACAAAGTCATAACAAAACATTGATGAAATGATGATGATGATGATGTAACGGGACAATGAGTCATACTTTTTCGTGCGTGCAGCCGGCGTTCATCGAATTCATATTTTTTGTACGTAGCTTTACAAGGAAGTTGTATCCCGTTGTTTGTTTAAACTTAGCATGTCTACCTTGAACTAGTGCAATATAGTATAAGGGCCCCTTATACTATAGAGCAATAGAACTACGTAGGAACTTTTTCTTATCACAGGGCTGTCCACTAATAACAAATAAATATAATCATCTAATCTATCGTGGATTTTTAATTAAACGGAGTAAATTGGCAGATCGAATATTGCCACTTTTTTATGATATTGAAATAGTGTTGAGCTAAAAAGAGCTACTAAAATTAACTAATTCATATGAGTGATATATTTCATTACGTTGTATTCTAGGTATTCCTAAAAATCTAATATTTTGTCTTAATTGTGTATTTGGTGACTAGTAATAAAGATATCAAATATTTCAAAGTAAACTATTGCATACCACGATTTTACTCACATGTTTCTTAGGAAATAACTATTACACTATGACTTTAAGGAGATACAGTTATGGAATCACTTCTTATTGCCCGAGTTTATTCAGAAAAAACAGTAAAATACCTCTAAAGTTGTTACTGACTCAATAAAAGCGATTCGCTGACATAAACGTTTCAAGATGTATTTATTCATCATCATCATCTCATTCATAAGAAGTCTACTGCTGGACATAGGCCTCCCCCATAGATTTCCAAAAAGAACGATTGGAAGCTGCTTGCATCCAACGTCTTCCCGCCACATGTATGAGGTCATCTATCCATCTCGTAGCTGGTTTTCCTACGCTGCGCTGGCCGGTACGTGGTCTCCACTCGAGAACTTTTCGGCCCCATCGGCCATCAAGTTCTACGTACTATGTGCCCTACCCACTGCCACTTTAACTTGCTAATCCGCTGAGCTGTGTCGGTAGCTTTTGTACGTCTACGTATCTCTTCATTTTTGATTTGATCTCGTAGTCGATCTAATTATTATTTTTTTACTATTTTCATTCCGTGCTCCGACCTTTTTTGAACTAGTGACTCAAATCTCATCAAGCATCACTATGATTTGAGAGTTGGTATCATTATTTCGAAAAGTGTCATTTCAGTCTGTCAGTTTACTCCGTCTAATTAAAAATCCAAGTTTAAATGTAAGGGGGAAAGGTACACTAGAATATCTCGTTATTAATGGACGTTGCCTAAATTATTTTACTCTCGGATGACCTTTTGTAGTCATATTAAAATTACCTACCTAAGTTTTTCTCTATCTTATACACATGAAGCAAGGTAAATAGGTAACCTAATCCGATAAATATAGGTAAGATGAGTATCCTAAACGGTTTTGAATTTCTTTTAAAGAAGCCTGATCTATCGTAAATTGCCACAAACGAATTTGAGGACAAATTAAAACCTAATTTATTGTAGTAAACACGAACTTTTAGAGAACCCAATTTGTATCTACGAGTACCTCGATGATTTTGTTATCCATATTATTATCGGTAAAAAAGGTTTTTGACGTGATAACGTCTTATAAATCGATGAACGCCGGCTGCACGCACGAAAAAAGTGTCACGTTCCGACAACCATTTTTTTGTACACAAAACCATTCGTTGTAAGCGTTGGTAAGCGATAACAGCCAAGGATGAAGCACGTGGGTTCAAAAATATATCCATTCATAGTCTTGAAAATTCTGAGATTGTTGTTCTAAGGAAATGGGGAAGGTGGCAAGGACTACCACTCCTGTGCATTACGCATAGATAATGTGTTCAAAAACGAAAAAAAAATACAGATATTTGGAATTAAACGTTTTTGATTAATGAACGAACATCTACTTAGATCGTTCATAACATGCTCATAACTGTGAAAATGTAATCGTGATAAAACTATATTAATGTCGACAAAATGTATTAAACAACCACTGATAATGAGAAAAGTTTATCGAAATTATCGAAGTTTCCATTTTTGTGGGGAATAATAAATAATGTTTTCCACAACACTGTGGTATACCTGTAGGGGTATTCAGAACTCAGTCGGTCTCGGAATCGATTCGGAATCTATATCTCCGTCTCTGTCATTACCATAGAGAATGACAGAGACGGAGATATAGCTTCCGAATGAGTTCTGAATACGGGGCCTCAACTGAGCAATTAACCGACTGGCAAGTAGCATGGTAATATTACTGGAAATTCTTGAGTGTTTTGCTGTATTGTTGTGGTTTCTATGGAACCTGTAGAGGGTCCGGCTGAGTAATTGCACGCTTGAAGCGTGTGTTACGGGTGGCGCCACCAACGCTTGATTGGTTTAAGCTAAAAAGACTGTCCGAAAGTTTCGACCATTCCATGTGACACCTTGACCTAGATGGTAAAGGCTATCAGTAAAAACTGTAAATGGTAAAAGCTAATCGGGATATGCGGGGTCCAGTCCCGTCGGATGTGTGAAATTTTAGAGTTGTCTATAAATTTTGTAGGGTAATATTACGTAGATACAAGTCATCGTTATCATCATCTCAGCTACATGAAGTGCACTGCTGGACATAGGCCATGGATTTCTAACCAGTTGGAAGCGGCTTGTTTACAGCCTCTTCCTGTCACTTGTACTCGTATGAAGTGTCTATCCACTTTGTGCCTGATCTTCCTACGCTACGCTTGCTAGGGCGTGGTCTCCACTCGATAACTTTTCGGCCCCATCGGCCATTAATTCTGCGTGCTATATGCCCTGACAACTACCACTTCAACTAGCTAATCTGCCGTGCCGATATACTCGTAACTAATCTAATCTAAGTAAAATTAGAAAAGGCACATAAACTTCTGTATACCTGTGCCCGATTAATGGTTAAATTGGGTTTGGTAAGTTGAAATCCGGAGAAGCATATAGACAGGCTTGCTAACTTTTGTTGGTAGGTAAACCTTTCTCGTGAAAAGATAAAATTGTCGCATCTAACAGAAAACTTTCTTGATCTGAAACGAGAAATTGTATATGGCAAATACAGCAACAATAAAAATGTAATTTTAATTATAATTTTATTTTAGATGCGCATATGGAATCAATAATGAAAAGAGATTTTCTCAGAACCCATGATTTTTAGGGTTCCGTACCTCCAAAGAAAAAAACGGAACCCTTAAAGGATCACTTTGTTGTCCGTCTGTCCGTCTGTCTGTCCGTCTGTCCAGGTGTCAAGACCTTTATCTCGGGAACGCGTGAAGGTATCGTGTTGAAATTAAAACCATATACGTAGATCCATAGTCTCTTGCTGCAGAAAGCAAAATCAAATTTCTCAGTTTTCGTAAAAAAAAGTTACAGCCGAATATGTCGTAAATAACGCACATTTCGACACTCACAAGGGATTCAAAACCTATGGGGTACTTCCCGTTGACCTAGAACTATTATTATTAGCTTATTGCCAAATTGCGGCAATAAGCATTGTGTTAGAGTACACATATAGGAAAAAATCCGAAAACTGGACATTTTTAATTTAATCACAAAAAAATAGGGTCCTTAAGCAAGGCAGGAGGGTCCAAATTTTAAAGTGCTTTAACCGTATCATGTGTGTGGGTGTATCATATGAAAGAGCTTAATTAACACAAGCTAAAAAAGGGTTTAAAATATTTTTACGATGTATATTTTTCGGTATAAGAGGGAAAAATTAAAAAAAAAAATACGATTTCCCCCTTTTATTTACTAGTTTGTGCGGAACCCTCGGTGGGTGAGTCTGACTCGCACTTATCCGGTTTTTTAACACTTTTCCTATAATTTCTTGCATTTCACTAATTTTATATATGTTCAAAAATGTTATTAGGCGCGAGTAAAATTCTCCAAGATCAGTGCATCTATTTGGGTAGAAGAAGTAATATTTTGTTTAGAGAGTATTTATTTTATTCAACGATTTGAATTTAGATTATAAAGCGGTGCTCTTAGCATGATTCAACAATTTCATGTCAGTTTTGAAGGTTTGCCAGAAGATATATTAAGCTACACGAAAGCGATGCACTCTGTACCTGTAGGTTAATTCTAGTATGCATTTAGCACCCGTGCAAACTTGCACTTTAGCGCATCGTTTGTATCGAATCGTGTGTTTGCGGACTGAGTCTTCTGGTATTCTGTGCCATTTCTAAAAAGGAAACTAACAACAATGACTAAGGATGTCGTGTCGCTTCTGGCACACATTGAAACTATTGTACCTAGTCAACAATTGCTAGAGCTAGTTCAATTTACTAAGTTATCTAAGTCACGGACGATTCACAACCAGATAACAAGTTTGCCTGAAACGGCTGTGTATTATACTACCGCTAGATAGCTGTAGGTGTGACATAAACTGTCAACATGTTCCGTATGAGATACGCTAGTACAATAATAGACTCGGTTCGGATAGAGAACTAATGTGGCATTAATGGCACTGTTGTGCTGTCCTTATTTCATTCACCACGTAGATTGCTCCAATCATATTTATCTGAGCGCCGGGCCGATGCGACGTGTGACCATATTGCTGGTGCGTATCTGGCCCAACGCATAAGCATTGCCATTCAACGTGGCATTGCGGGCAGCATGCTGAGTACGCTGCTGCCAACTGGTAGTAAAGTTTGAACATTTGGATTGTCTTTAGAGCTTTATGGGTCTGGGGTAATCGATTTGCATTTTTTGTAATAGTTTAGTTAGTTAAGTATGTGTAGTTTGTGTGTTGTTTTTTTTTGTAGTTGATAAAAGCACTTACCAAAAAAAGCAACAAAAACATTATATAAAGATAACGTGTTTTTTTAATGAATCTCTTACATTTCAGGCCGTTTCTAATACAATTTCAAAATTTTACAAAATTAGTTTCTACGGCTTTCGAAAAATTAAACCTGTAGATATATAAATAAAAATTATGTAACACTAATATAATAATTAAAGAGTGGATGGAGAATGGATTATTATGGTGAATACAATGTTTACGAAACTAATGAAGTTCATATATGTATATTGATGCATACTATAACAAGTTTATAAATATCTATTGTTGATGATATATATTATGATATGACGTATGAATGTCGGAGGCTGAGATTGCTCCCGTAACAATAGGTGGAATGATTGTCGATTTACACGACTGCTCAAAGAAGAGGGTTATGTTTTTATTAGTTCATGGCAAACAACTTATTCATCCCATGACAAACATGACATTTATTATTATTTCTATGATTTTAATTGTATAGTTTAATTACATTTGTACGCCATGAGTTGGCAAGAACATGTATTCCAAGTATATGTTAAAGATCTCTATACCACTTTGTATGTGTGTGTACTACCATGTTCTGACAAATAAATAAATCTTGAATCTTGAATCTTGAATCCCGTCAACCAGGACAAAATGTATGGAACAGCTGAATTATCTCGAGAATTTTGAGAATTGTACTTAAATATATTTTATTAATGAAAATAATTACTTATATCATTTTAGGTTTTTTATTTATTTAATATTTAGCTCCACAGATTTAGAAATTAAGTACATTCAATAAATTACTTTAAAATATAACTTTTTAGAGTTCCTAGTAAGTACGAGAAACCCTTATAATTTCGCCATGTCCTTATGTCTGTATGTCTGAAGTCGCCACGTAGTTTTCTTTATGATTATACAAATACAAATACAAATACAAATACATTTATTTCCAAACACTTATAAAACATTTGTAACTACCCTCATTTTAATTATTGTAATAACAAAGCACAATTAATCCTATTAATTCATTATATCTGGCCAGTGGGGTGTTCCGTGAGCAGCCGTGCTAGGTAATACCTGTGTTACAGCTGCTACTGTTCCAACCTCCAACTGTGTCACATACCAGAACATTATACAATAACAACGTATTTTGCACCTACAAGGGAAACTACAATGAAACAATATTTTTACTACCAATATACACAAATATAGCTTGGAAAGCCCCTAAAATAATACTTGTTATTTTAATAATATTAGGAATATTGATTACAGCATTAGCTACGAAACCCTGCTATATATATGTTTCGACACGGTCTTGGCCTTGTCTTGTATTTTAATACAAGTAATCATTTAAAATACTTAAAAAAAATGACATCAAAATACGCAATTCGTTTACTTGGATGACATAAAGCGTATTTTTCCAGTTATTTTGTTTTTTTTTTAACCGAAGTATTGAATCGATTTTGATAAAAATTCTATTCTATGGGACCATATTCTGGGAAGTATACTCTTTCAACCAAAAAAAAAAAAACAAATCGATTCGGGTGTCTTCGAGTAATCGGGGAACATACTTTTTTTTTTAATCCGTAAAATTGGGCACCTCCTCCTTTTTGGTCGGTTAATAAATTCATCATAATAAATATACAAGACCGTAAGCTTACCAAGTTAGGTATATTCGTCTGATTTGGGTCCGATTAGGATTAAAACACGTGAAGGTAAGTCACGAGCTCCATTTGGGAAATCTCATGAAAATTAATAAAACATGGCTTAAATCGCTCGTGAAGGTTGTAAATGTCGCGATCAAGGGCCACGACACAGGAAGGTAACACGAACCGCCCGATTCGATGGCTAAGCATTTGAAATGTCTACAAAATTAGGCTGAAATAAACTACACTTGAGAAGGGGCACAGAAATAAAACTGGCTGTTGAAGGAAATATGCATAGAATCAGAGTGTGGAGTTCTAATCCACGGTTCCATTCGATTGCTCTGATATTTCGATTATTTGGGATTTCGATATTTTAAAGGTAGGTAATTTTAAATGCTGTGGCTGATCAGGCTGGAGGATTGTTAAAACAGAGAGAGAGAGAAAGAGAGAGAGGTAGAGAGAAAGAGAGAGAGGTAGAGAGAAAGAGAGAGAGAGGTAGAGAGAAAGAGAGAGAGAGATTGCTCAACAAAAGGATGAGTAAGGTGTACTTATGAATTAACGAATTACGAGTTCTTTCATGCAAAATTGCCATACAAAATAGTTTCGATATTTCACATCTGCTAGGTTCAAATCCCAATCCCAAAGGTTCAAGTCCAATTGGATGTTGAAATTTTTCAACTGTTTATAAAATTGTTTGATTCATATATGTACGATACGATACCAAAACCTCATTTTCGATTGCTTTTTGTAGATATTGCCTTTTTAGGGTTTGGTAGTAACTACGAGGAACCCTTATAATTTCTACATGTCCGTCTGTCTGTCTGCCCCACAGATATATAGATGGAGCATGCGACTTCATTTATATGAAAACCTTGCGTGCCACATTTTTGGTACCGACTGTGATGTCACATAAACTACTTAGTGATGGAATGTTCCATCCGCGCGAAATCTATTCAACCCAATGCATCCGCGCGCTTGTACGCTATTAACTAGTTGACAAAATATCGAATCGGAAGTATATATCACCTGAAATTAAATAAATCTTGGTCGTCAACTGCGATTTTTTATCGTACTTGACACGCTAGGTACATACACTTGGGGTATTTATAGAAGTCTATGGTCTGCCCGTAGGTCACAGTAATTTTATTCAGAGACTATTAGTCCTACATAAATGGAACTTGGTGTGTAAATGTGTTCTGTACTTCTGTAAACCGCTTCAAAATTCATGATTAACCATGATAGTAGATTACATTAAATACTTTCAATGAAAATTGTTTTTAATACTCTGTGATTACACTTTTCGAGATAAAGCGATAAATACTTATAACACTTAAATCATTATAGTACTGAGGTCATTGACTTTTTGGCAAAGTAGTTTAAACGAAAAATTTTCGCCTAGTAGTTTTCTTTTAAATTACAGCATTACCTACTTAACCCTACTCTACGCGTGTCTCGACACGGTCTTGGCCACTTATTTCTCATGACTTGAAAATTGGCTTTATATATCTTATTTTCAAAATACGCGCGTCATGTTGGCCCCTACATAGGATAAAGTCATGATCTAAGCCCGTATGATGCTAAAATTTAACAAAGTTATTATATTGTCATTAGTCAGCGGTACGGCATTAAGGTCAGGCAATATCTCCCGTCCCAGGTGCGAAGACACCTCGCTCACACTTTGTTTAAGCAGCGATTTGAATTACAAAGATAAATGGCGATTTCCGGAAATTATCTAAAAGCAACACGGCTTACATTATGGAGATAGGAGAAATAAAACCAATAAGGGAGGAGCTGAGGGCTCAGTTTAGTAAAGAAATGAATGTCAAAATTGAAGCCATTAGGTACATCTTGTTCTTTATAGAAATCTAATGTGACAAAAAAATCAGAAATAGCAAAAAAAATCTTACGTTAGAAATTATGTTCGCATGAAGTAAGAGGTTATAATCATATGGTCAAATAACTAAAACCCGAATTAGATAAAAAAAATTAGTTGTGCAATTAGTTTAGAAAATCCGTTGAAGGTTAACATTTTTACACTTTGCTTCATACTTTTATTACTTCTGTGATTGTTTAGTGCATACCATTAAAACAAACAAAAATTTAATTTAAGTTTAAAATCCACAGAAGCGATTATATTATCAGATGTTATTGTTCGACCATTGTCCGTCTCGCTCAAGCATACACACATTTTTGAAGATTTAAAATTAAACAAAGTAAGTTCGTATAGACTGAGTGGCCAGCCTTATTGTCAGAGTTATTAAGCCGCCGAAAGGCCTCTGACTTGGCTTGGCGTTTACTGAACAACTGGGACCTACAATTTAACGTGTCGTACGACCCACGGTAGCGCTCAGAAAGAAATGCCACTCACGGTCACCCATCCGAAGACTTGAAATTAAATGAATTTATAAAAATATCGTCGTTTGTAAAATTAGAAAACAACATTACAAATAATCGACAAAAATTTTAATTTGATCAAATTAATTTTCATACATAAAAATCGATTTTAGACATTATTAAGGCAAAAATGATTTTTATGTATGAAAATTGATTTGGATGTGATGTTAAATTTGTGATGTTGTTTTCTAGTTTTACAAACGACGATTTTTTATCAGTATATTCAGTCATTTTATATCTTCTATATATATTGACTCCTTCCCATGTGATTATAGTAGCATGAGTAGGGACGTTGGCTTGAAGGATGTTTCACCCCGTGTACATGCATAGAAACATGTTATGCCTTCCATGTTAATATAATGTAGCCTTCCATGTAGGTAGATTTTGAATTGAATACAAAAATACTTCATGAATATCCATGTATTCAGATGCTAGCTCATATTCATAAATGGCGGCTTCTGCATGTTCTTTCAATGGAACTACAATAGGGCATCTATAGTGTGGGGAGTGACAATAGGAAATGGAATAATGCCAGCTATATTTATTGTCCAGCGATGGTGCTAGAGTGGACTGTTGGTTGGCTTGTCTAGTTACTAGATAGGTCAACATCATCTATCAGATCCACACAGGAACATATTATTACATGTTCTGTGACTGGAATAAAGTAAAAGAGCGTACATTTAGCGCACACACAGAATTCGGGGCACTATTTCTTTCGGGCAATTACGCAACAAAGTGCAAGCGCAGCGTAGGAAGACCAGCGACAAGGTGGATAGAAGATATCACACAAGCGGCAGGAAGGCCGCTTCCAACTTGTCTTTTTGGAAATCCATGGGGGAGGTCTAATGGACTTCTTGTGGCTGAGATGATGATGATGAACTACGCAACGTACAAAAGAAGACATTATCCGATTTTGATTACTCTTTTTTATACGATTACGATCGATAAATAAAATAAAATAAATAAATATTTGTGGACATTTCACACAACACCATCTAGCCCAAACTAAGCAAAGCTTGTACTATGGAACTAGATGGCTGATAGAATACACATATACTTTTTTTTTAAATATATACATATGATACATAGAAACACCCAGACACAGAACAAACATCCATGCTCATCACACAAATGTTTGCCCTGGGTGGGGATTGAACCCACGACCTTTCAGTTCAGCAGGTAGACGTAAACACACTACCAACTGAGCCACAAGGCCAGTCAAATCGATGTATGCATTACTCTCATAACAGTGATGGAATACGGTACTGAAACATGGTCTCTACTCTAATTATGGCCCTTATAAGAAAGCTAAAGATCATGCAACGAGCTGTGCAGCGGGTTACGCTCAGAATCTCTCTGCGAGATCAAATCAGAAATGAAGAGATTCGTAGATGTATGAAATTCACCAACATAGCACAGCGGATTAGTAAGTTGTATTGGCAGTGGGCAGGGCACATAGCATGTAGAACTGAAGACCGATGGGGCCGAAATTTCTATATATAAATACGTAGGTACCTATGTATACATATGGTAAATTATCCTTGTCACGTATCAATAAATTTTATTATTCACAAAATAAATTCGAATAGTTCCCTAGAGTTGCTGATTGAGTCCCATAAGTACCGTGTAGAATATATACTAATAATAATATATTAGTAGTTGAAATGAATACTGATGAAGCGCCAGAGAACGGAAGCGAAAATATAGAATGCTCAGGGTAGGGTGAGGTATGGTAAGTCATCAAATAGTACAAGCTGAGTATCAGAAGATGTGATAACATCAAAAGAATATTGCGAGACGTCGATGATTAACGATTGAGAGTGTTTATTGTATTGAGATTAAGAGTGTTTATAATTTCTGTAATAATTTTCGTGAGGAAACCTACATGTCTGAGAGTTCTCAATGATCTTGAAGATGTGTGAAGTCTGCCAACCCGCACTTGGCCAGCGTGGCAGACTATGGCCTAACCCTTCTCACAACGAGAAGATGGCCTGTTCCCAGCAGTGGGACAGTTTGTACAAAAACAAGGCTGATAGTAGGTAGGATAATTTCTGTATGGAAGAGTCTATGCCACGATAAGGTGTTTAATATTTAACCACATAGTTTAAATTGTATTTCGATTTCTATTAAATAGGTCGTGATCTCCAAATAATGTTTTCTAAGGGTTGCGTGATTGTTACTCTTTGAAATGAAAGAAAGTTTAACGGATTTATCGTCTCCAAATGTTATTGATTCAATTCCGAGCCTCCGTCCTAAAACTCTAAATCTTAATTATGCAGTGCAGCTCTACAGAAAAATCATTCGTTTTAGCGCAGTACATGCACGTAATCTGTTTAATTGACCGTCTCATGCCACAAAGCAGCTAAGTGCTTTGAGAACTAGTTCACAAAAAGAACAATATAAACCGGTCCGATAAAGATTCGTTAGCTTCTGGTACGTTTTGAAACGTGTTTCGATACCCGGTATAGAAAAACCACAAGCTATGATATATCTAGAGTTCTACACGTATAAGCTGTAAGTAGATTTTATTTAAGCCCTTTTGTAATGTGTTGAGCCTGTCTGAGGGTTAATGTAATAAGGCTAGCCTATTTTGCAAAATCTTGTTTGCTTACTTTACGTTAACATGTTTCACGTGATTTCGGTTAGGCCGGTTATGGTTAGGGCTAAATCTGTAAATGCCTTTTAAAATTCAAAGGGTATACGCATTAGCATAATTTTGGTTATGGAAATATGAAATGAAACCAGAAACGTTGATTTGACTGGATGGCTAGCTTGTTTTATATGAAAATGATAAAATGCTAGTTAGATTTGAATTTCTAAGAACGTAATCAAGCACATGTCGTAAGCTGATAACACGATAAGAACTTTCAATTTTCACCTGCTCTCCACATCCGATGCATTCACAACACAAATACAAAATAAAACACTACCTCCGAACGATATCTCCAACTTGTTCGGCACTTCGAATCTAATCCTCATATCACACTGTTGGCGTTCACCATTTATCAAACTTTTTATGAAGTTCGCAATTTTCGAAACGGAAATTCGGCGCGCGGGAAATTCGGAGCTGGTGAGACGGAACGGGCGTTGTTTCGGTGACACCGCGGCGCGGACTGAATGCCGTCCTTCCGCAAACCGTTGCCGCGTTGGGATGCTCCCGCAGCGTCGGCCTACATATACCTACTACATGCGAGATGTGTTGTGATGTAATCTACATGTGACGCGATTAGAACTTCACTGTTGTGATAACACGTCACGCCAGCTGTTGTTGCCGGCCGGGTCTGTTTTGGCTATAAAACTACGAATCAAACTCGCGAGAATTTCGTAATGGGCTCGAGTGATGTTGCAACTGATGAACGATTCGTTTACTTTCTTTTTAGACTACTTTTTATTGGTTGAATCACCTCATAAGTTCATGACCCTTTACGAAAAAATATGCGGTTCTTCCAAATAAGGATGGCAAAAGTTTATGTGCCGAAGGTATTTTTTTAGGCTCAAAAAGGAACATATAGGTATCAGATTTATGGTCAAGCAAGTTTAATAAGGACAGGATTCCGAAACAACAGTGTCGAATTCTGGTTCTTGATTGATATGTATGGTATTCGGAATTTATATTTTTCTCTCAATTTGGTTCTTCAACGGTTTCCTCTTTTTTAGGGTTCCGTACCCAAAGGGTAAAACGGGACCCTATTACTAAGACTCCGCTATCTGTCTGTCCGTCTGTCACCAGGCTGTACCTATCTCATGAACCGTGATAGTTAGACAGTTGAAATGTTCACAGATGATGTTGCCGCTATAACATAACTACAAATACTAAAAACAGAATAAAATAAATATTTAAGAGGGCTCCCATACAACAAACGAGATTTTTTTGCTCGTTTTTGCTCGTTATTTATAACGGCTACAGGTACAAAAAATACTTGAAATATTCACAGAATATTGAGTTATGATATTCCCTTTAAAAATAAATAATTAAATTAAAATTAAATAAATATTTAAGGGGGGTCCCATACAACAGACATGATTTTTTTGCCGTTTTTATAGACAATGGTACGGAGCCCTTCGTGCACAAGTCCGACTCGCACTTGGCCGATTTTTTTATTTCAGTGATTTTACACAACAATATACAATTATACACTTTTAACATCGTAATGATTCATCTTTTTTTGCCCAACTGCGCAAGTAGGGGGTAATCCATTTTGTGTATACATATGTTTTATATTTCCTCCAACAGGGTAACCTATCTATAATCAGAAAAACATTTGCTAGTTAATATTAATTCTTAAGCCCTTTATAACATACATAAATAACTTAGATAAGGCTTAAGGCCAATAATAGATTTACATTTTTAAGAGGTAAGAAGGCGAGACGTTAGTATAGCGACGCGCGCTCGTGTGCGTGCGCTACGTTTGTGTAGGTATTCCGGGTGTTTCGGGTGCATGGAGACAGGAATACCTAAACCAAATACCTAAAGTTTAAAAACCTCGTCCTACAACAATTGTCTTAATTGGCCGAATCCGTTTCATAGAACTGTCTGATTCCAGATGTTTTACTTGACACGAGGATCTGATTCCATAAGTTTGTAGGTATATTCCGTTTCATTTGCCCGAATAGTTATTATTAGGTTCGTTAGGTTTCTGTTTTATTACATAAAGAAACCTCATTATTTACATAGAAAGAATTATTTTACATAGATTTATTTATCAGATATTACAATTAATAAGTTAGATTCATTAGGTTTCTTTTTATTATACACAAATTTTCGTATTACAAACATTCGGTTAACAGAGGAGTTGTCAAATGAACCTAAGGGATTTTAATGAAGTGTATATAGATAAGTAGAAGATTCATCTTTACTTCCAGATTATCATTATTTCTATTTATTAAGCTATTGCATAGCTTCTATCGCGGGCCTTGAGCGTGGAGACCGAATCCAGAAATTCCGTAACGAAAATAACCAAACGCAGTAACGCCGATACAACCAATGCCACCTAGAGGCGATTTGCAGAACTAAAGAGACAAGCGTGATATTTCAAAAAGTCACTAAAAGTTCTGCTATTCATCGATAGATGGCAAAACTAAAAACTAAAAAGTATCACCGCTGTGCCGGTCGGAGTGGGGGGTGTTAGGAATACTGCATAAATAAAATAAATAAATAATTATAATTACATAAGTTGATAAAAAATGCTATGTAATAGCTTTACCGCGGCAGTCTCCGAGACCACACGTCTTTTTTTTTTATATTATAATTAAAAGGAGATTCTCAATTCGGCTGTATTGTGTATTTTTTTTTCTGTGATTGTTACTGCCTTACTCCGTTATATTTTATAAGCAGATTTGGGTTTTTTTATTGCAAAGTACCATGACCACGAATAGTAGGGTGACCATGGAAAATGAGGACACATTTTTTATAATAATATCGCTTTTTAGAAAAGGTCAATGATCTCTAACAGACTTCCAAAAAGAAGGTAGTTCTCAATTTGACTGTATGTTTGTTACGCGATTACTCCGCCAGTTATGACTTAATTTTGTCGACTTTTAGGGTTCCGTACCTCAATAGGAAAAAACGGAACCCTCATAGGATCAATTTGTTGTTCGTCTATCTGTCTGTCCGTCTGTCTGTCCGTCTGTCCGTCCGTCGGGTGTCAAGACCTTTATCTCGGGAACGCGTGAAGGTATCGAGTTGAAATTAAAACCATATATGCAGATCCATAGTATCTTGCTGCAGAAAGAAAAATAAAGTTTCTAAGTTTTCGTAAAAAAAAGTTACAGCCGAATATATTGTAAAAAACGCACATTTCGACACTCACAAAGGAATCAAAACGTTTGGGGTACTTCCCGTTGACCTAGAACAATAAATTTGGCAAGAAGCATTGTGTTAGAGTACACATATAAGAAAAAATCCGAAACCTGGTCACATTTAATTTAATCACAAAAAAATAGTGTCTATAAGCAAGGAATGAAGGCCCACATTTTAAAGTGAATTAACCGTATCATCTGGGGCATCATATGAAAGAGCTTCAGTAGCATAAGCTAAAACAGGTTTTTAAATATTTTTACGATGTATATTTTCGGTTTATGAAGGAAAATATAAAAAAATATATGATTTCCCCCTTTTATCTACTAGTTTGTACGGAACCCTAGTCAGACTCGCACTTGTCCGGGTTTTATATATAATGGTACGGACCCTTCGTGCGCGAGTCCGACTCGCACTTGGCCGGTTTTTATTTTGGTAATAAATAATAATGTAATACTGTAGTAGATTTGAGGTCTTCTACAACAAATCTCCTTTGGTGGTGAATATAAGCGCTTCTGTGCTGTGAATTACGTTTTATTGCAGGTTTATTAATATAATTAACGAGACCATGTCTCGTCTGGTAATGTATGAGATTAGTACACTTAGTGACTTACTTTCAGATTGGTCTCATAGAAATTTCATCAAAATCAACTATATAACAAAATAAATATATGTCATCCAAGTATACAAAATTATGTAAAAATTTGAAGTTGATCGTTTTATTTAAGTATCAAAATTATGATGTCGGGTGTTTCAGTTTTTTAAACTATAATAATTCTTTTTAACCGACTTCGAAAAAGGAGGAGGATATTGTTTAATAATAAAACTATTGAAATAAAAATTAATTAAGTTCGTTTACTTAGCCTTAATAATTATGCAATGAACAATGAATATACATCCACATTATTATCTCACAAGAAACATACGCCAGTTTTATTTATATACACTTTGATGTTACTTATTCATATGAGGAAAATTTATTCAATATAATAAAAGTAATTGAAAATATTACATATTCTGAGCAACAACTCTGAACTGCTTGCCTACACCGTTCGTTCTTTGAGCAGCTGCAATAAATCAGGCAAAGTACGAGTTTCATTACTCCCATGCAACATATGAACACAGAAAACAGCAAAATTTACAATAAATTTATGAATATTTTTAATTCCACATATTTTCTATACAATAGAAATATTCTGAAATGGTAGGCATATTTAAAGAAAATATTGATAAAAGCGCCATCTAGCGTGACTTTGATAAAATGGTCGTGCGCCATTACATACTTACCTAAAATAAAAATATTATATCTATACGTACGCGCCATTCGCTTATATCTTACAACGCGAATTAGTTTCATTTTTAAAATGACAAAAAAAACTGATAATATCTAATATTTGTTATTTTATTATTTGTTGATTTTGGTTTAGATCTAAACAAAATTAAAAAAAAAAAAAAAAAAATATTGAAGAAACACACAACAAATATAATAACAAATTGTCAAACAGCTAAAAACTAAATCAGTCAAATAACCCACCCTCAACTGTTCCTGATGAAAAGGTAACTTATATACTTGCAGCGATACCCCGCTGAATTGATTTACATCAAACATGTTGCCAATTTTGACACTTGTATCTATTAGGCTAAGGTCGTCTACGGTTAAACCGCAGCGGTTTTTAACCGCGTGAGTTTATGAAACAGGAAAACGAATACAAGCGGCCGCACTTGCGGTTTCTCCCCGCGATTGATTTAGTACCGTCTCGAGCGGTTTCGCGGTTTATAGCGGTTACCGCTCGCGGGAAAAAACCGTAGTGCGGCCTAGGCCTAAACAGTTCAAAAGATTAAGCCGATATGAAGCCGATTCAGATACAGCCGTTTAAGATAGACAGACAGACACCGTAGCCTCACGAATAGGCTCCTGCATCCTTAGTACGGTACCAAAAAATGTCTTCAAGAAAATATTTGTAAATAATTCCAGAGTTTCCAAATGAAATTACTGTCCCGGCACTCCCGACCAACGTCATTCGTCGTGTATATATAAGGTACACATGCATTGGATACATTATTCACTACTCATTTTAGAGTCTAAAATGAAAAACTATCTAAAATTAAATTATTTAAACTATGTCTAAAATTTAGACTATCACCCAGGGAGCACCGTTCAATTCACTCTCTCCGGATTTCTAGCCATCATAGGTAGCTTTCAAAGTTGTGAATGTTGTGATATTAAATCTAAAGTATTCATAAAATATTCAATTTCATTGTATGCAGTGTAAAGCTGAGTTCACAACAATGTTGTTAACTTTTAAAACATGCGCCGTTGCGCTCTTGAAAAATTCTGTACGAGCATCTTACTGAATATTTCCGTAAAATTTCCGGCGGTTATTTTGTAAAATTGCTTTTTACCCGACTGTATAAGACATAGACATATATGTATTTATGAAAGACACATAACATTAAGGAAATACTAAGCAACAAAAAAACGCTACAAAATATGTATCTATAAGTATGTGTCCGCCACAAACCGACTCCCAGCTCAGCATACCTGGCCAGCGCTGGTCTTCCACTGAAATAATCTATTTTTCTATGACTATTTATATTTATCTATTTTAATACGATTTTCTATGACCTGATGTAAATTGTCAATTATACATCAGGTCATAGAAATGATTCGAATAGCCCGCCCCGAATCGATCCTGGCGCAAATGTGCCCATAATACTGGAGCATTACCCCGCTGAATGGCAATGGCCAACCTTTGCACCAGGAAAGACAAGAAATATTGCTATTAGTGGTAGTGGATGCTTAAATGCCACAATAAGATTTTTTCTAAGCCAAGTGATGAAGACAAGGATTTTTAGTACCTACACAAATTAAAAAGCATATAATGAAAAATATAGGTTACGGTTATGAATTGGTTATTAACAAAACGGGTAACACTAACACATTTAACTCTGGACCCCTAAAAGCAACGAAATACAATAAGGGGTCATTGTACCCATCATTATGCCCAACTTTTACCGTGGGTCCAATCCTGAAACCGCAAAAAAGAAGCGGCTTTATCATAATGTAAAATGTAAAACAGCTGTAAAATGTCAAGTTTGCTCTTAAATAGTAAACGTTCGCGATGATGAGTACAATGACCCCTTAAATTATGTCCACCGTCGTTCACTGTTCCAACTTGTGGCACTATGGACTGTTACTAAAAGTTAGCATCATTTCTAGTGACTACAATTTTGATATTCATCTCGCTCATAAAAGGATTTATTTTTAAACGACTTCCAAAAAGGAGGAGGTTCTCAATTCGACTGTATGATATTTTTTTGTTTGCGCAATTAATCCGCCAATTTTGAATTGATTTTGATGATTCTTTTTTTGTTTGGTAGTTAATAGTCAGATGTGGTCCCATATCAATTATATCAAAATCGGTTCAGTACTTTGTTCTTTAAAACAAAATAATTGGGAGAATATGTTTTCTAAATAAACAAAATTGCGTAAAATACGCAATTAAGAAGTCGGATGTTTCAGTTTATCAAACTTTAACTATGGAGAATGCATATCAGAGCTGCACAACCTAATTGGATACCACAACCGTACCACAAGCGTTTAAGCAGTCTTATTTCAATACCTATTACTTTGACTACTGTGTGGTCTGTGCTTTGACTTTTGTCTCGATCTTCCTACAGTTGTGAGAGCAAGACAAAGGTCAAAGTAATATTGAAATAATATTACATTTAGCATTGTGGTAACCCCCCAGGTATGCAGTAGAAAGGGGATGGAAATATTACCCATATTGCAATCCCCTTTCTACTGTAGAACAAATAGAAAATCGGCTCACTATCACGGATTTTCCTAAGATTCGTATGGTTAATTCCAAATTACAAACGGTTTAATTCTACGTTTCTAATCCGTACAGCCAAGAAATGGAATACATTGCTGGCTTCTTTGTTCCCTGAGAGATACAATATAAGTCTTTTCAAGGTCAGGGTGAATAGGTTTTACTTATCTTCGAATTATGCGTGCTTCATTTTCGACCACATTGTGGCTATCCAACAAGTTTGTGGTCAAACGCAGACTTATTCACAATTAAATAAAAAAACATTTCTCTACATCACAATTATTAAATTACTCTTAAAAATTCAGTCCATGCCCCTGCAATATTTACTTTAAATCTCCAAAGCTAATAAGCAATAACTTTTACGAACCCTTGTTAGTTTAACGAGGAAGTGCAAGCAAAAGTTAGTCTAAAATTCTAAATAACTGGGCAGAATGAAACGAACTTCGTTCTCGCCCCAATTTCTAAAGTTTCTAGGGTTTCGAAGTCTACGAGGAACACTTTATAAAGTCGCGTTTGTCTGGCTGTTCACGTGTCTCAGCTATTTCATTGAGACTACACACAGACTTACTACACAACCTAAATTTATATGTAGATGTGAACCAGTACACAATTTTCATTCATATGGGTGCCACGACTAATTTTCCCTTTTCTAACCGACTTGAAAAACAGAGGTCCTCAATTTAGTTATATTTCTTTTTCGTCCTTAAATCCGTCTTTTATAAACTGATTTGGATTTCTTTTTATTTGAAAGGATATACTTTTAGATTAGTCCCATAATTTCCCAAATTTGATCAAAATCGGCTTAGTAGTTTGGTTATTAAAACAAACTAACGCATTTTAAAGTCGGTTGTTTCAGTTTTTTTTATTATTAATTATTACATTGGCTACGGAACCCAACGTTTTAAATGTGTTTCGATAAGTCATTGACCTGAAATATTTTCTAGGATATGTTATAAATAGACAGATACTGTACCACTCAATAAACGTTCACCTTTCTGATAGCGTGGAATGTAAGACAGCTCATTTGCCATTAATAAAAGTTGTTTCGCCGATATTTAGGCGGTAAGTATGGTAATGCCGGCATAAAAGCGAGCTGTTTCAGAAAATACTTGTCGTTACGTTGATGAAATCAAACAGCGAAAGGAAAGCACTCTCAAGGACGGCACGTTCGATTATTTCACCCTCGTTATGTGGCACTCGTTTCATAATGTGCTTCACTAACTGATTGTAAGTTTCTACTTTCGATTGTTAGGAGACTAGTAAAAGTTTCTGTTTAGTAAAAGTAAGTTCGTATAGACTGAGTGGCCAGCCCTATTGTCAGAGTTATTAAGCCGCCGAAAGGCCTCTGACTTGGCTTGACGACTGCTGATCTGTTTAGTGTATTTACTAGACGGAAATATTTCATGGATAGGATACACATTTCATTGTTGACATAATTATTTCGGATTAGCTTTGTTTCATTGAAAAGGCATTATAACCAGGATTTTTTGTGGGGGCAATGACACAAAATAAATTTCGAAAATATCGAAAAACTGCCATAAAAACTGTAAAAATTAAAGGATTAGAAAAAATATAAATTTTGGTAATCTTTACAAAAAAAATGATTTTTTTAATAGGTCAAAATATCCAAATACAAAATCTAATCTATCTTTCCTGTCTATTTTGACTTACAACTTTCGACAATTAGCATGCCCCAAAAATGAAGTAACAAAAAAACTGGCCAATTGCGAGTCGGACTCGCGCACGACGGGTTCCATATCATTATCTATAAAAACGGCAAAAAAATCATGTCTGTTGTATGGGAACCCCCCTTAAATATTATTTTAAATTTAATTTAATTATTTATTTTTAAAGTGAATAATATAACTCAATATTCTGTGAATATTTCAAACGTCTACCTGTTGCCGTTATCAATATCGAGCAAAAAAATCACGTTTGTTGTAAGAGAGCCCCCTTAAAATATTAGATAAATATATATTTATTTTATTCTGTTTTTTTTTGTATTTGTTGTTATAGCGGCAACAGATACATCATCTGTGAAAATTTTAACTCTCTAACTATCACGGTTCATGAGATACAGCCTGGTGACAGACGGGCGGATGGACGGACGGACAGACAGCGAAGTCTCAGTAATAGGGTCCCGTTTTACCCTTTGGGTACGGAACCCTAAAAAAGGCCTGATTATACTTATCATTATGGAACTAATTTTACTATGGACAACAAAATCATCTGTTTTGTAGGAATACTTTATTGACCCGTGACAAAATGTGGGTATCATCATTTCATTATCTTTAGCCACACGAAGTTCTTTAGATAGATATAGATTTCCAATAAAACCGGTTGGAAGCGGCTTGCATCCAGCATCATCCTGCCACTTGTATGAGAGGTCTGGTGGCTGGTCTTCATACGCTGCGCTTGTCGTGCGTGGTCTCTACTCGAGAACTTTTCGCCCCCATAGGCCATCAGTCCCAGGTGCTATGTTCCCTGCACTCTGCCAATTTGCTAATCCGCCGTACTATGTCGATGACAACCCCGTATAAACTGTCCTACTGGTGGAAGATCCACTTCTTACTGCAATTAAGGTAGGGCTATTGGTTATCAAGCTGGCCAAGTTCGAGTCGGCAGACATCTTCAAGAACGTTAAAAACTCTCAAGCGAACAGATTTTTACGATGTTTTCCTTCGACGACTGAAGTTAGCGGCAATTCATAATACGCACGTACCTTGGGTAAAAGACAGGTGCGTGCCTTGGGATTTGAACCCAAAGCTAACGGATCGGAAGAGCAACTTACAACGGAATTTTACAAAATCGTGCGCTAATACAAAAAAGAATAATAATTCATGAAATAAAACCGCCGTAAAAATATGCACGCAAATTCAGTTAAATTAAAAACGCATACGGAGTATGGTATATGCAACGAATAATAACAGTCCATAAACATTCCTGTGGACCCCAGCGTTAGAGCTTGTTTTTATAGGGCACTTATTTTCACTTAGTTTATTGTTCACATCGATAAGCAATGTTACTGAGAACATCGCACTTATAGATTTATACAAAGCTTTAAATGGGAGTGTTAGATGTAACGAACCTGTTTGAATATGTAGATGCATGTTACTGTAAATGTCCAAACTAAGGGAAATCTTGTAAAACCTAAAATTTACAACTCTGCGGTAAAAGTCCGAAATACTCTAAGAATAGTGTTAATTTCGAACTTTTACAACCTATTAACTACATTTAACTCCGTACATGTTAAGACGATACCTCGCACGTTGTTCACGGGCGAACTGGGTAAATGGTTGAGAGTGATAGAACTATGCGATAGCAACATAAATAGATAGAGATAGATGAGATAGATACCTGCTCGAAAAAAATAACGTAAGCGCCATACTAAATAAAAATTTAATTATAAATTCAATTTTATGTTTCTTTAAAAATTGATTTCTAATTAATGTTTAATAAAATATTATCTACATTCTTCATTATTTTAATGTGACAGAAAGTACATGACTACGACATAAAATTCATAAAATGTTATTTTTAGAGGTAAGTTCTGTTTTTTTTTCTATCGAGGAAAGTTACTTGTTTTATGTTTCTGTCTTCGGATTAATGGAGGTAATATAGTCAACAAACACATAAAAAAAGGTGAATTATTCAAGCAAGTATTCTTAAAATAAAATTAACATACAAATTTTGTTTAATTACCAGGTAGCATCTTAAGTGTTAACTTGCCAGAAAAAAACTTTTATAGTAAGTTACAAAAAGTAAATTACCTTTACCTACTATATTTCTATTACAAAAAGATATTTATTTGTCATAAAAAAAAAATTATTGCTTTTCCAATAAGTAGGTAGGTACTTACTAATATTTAGGTACCTACTAAGTGCCTTTAGTAATGTAGTACCTAGAATGTACCAAATGATAGTAAAAGACCAAAATAACTTTTCACTTTAAACTAAGTAGTAGGTACATCTTACATTTTACCAACTCATGTTGGTAAATCGTAAAAAAATTAAAAATTTATTAGTAAAAGCTAAGAGTTAACAATTTATAGGCTTTTACAGTAACATACAACGTTTGTAATTTTCCTATTCAGTGATTCACTTTAATACTTCAGCGAGTTTCGCACATCACAAGTCTGAAGACCTAATTTTGGCCTTGAAAATTAATACGTAACTATGAGCTAATATTATAAACAAAATAAACATATAGGTATACAACATAGTTATTTTCAAGGGCAAAGTGAGATATTCTTGCTTCTTCGTCAACCATAGTGTAAGATCAAACTTTAAATCCCGAAAAAAAGCTACATTTCGTCGAAGGTCAAAAAATATTATTTGTAAGGAACAGAACAATTACCGGTTTAATTCAATAGTAAAAGTTGATCAAGTTAATGAGTAAAATGAGGTCAATTCTGTTAGCTTACTATAACTTGACAGGACTAAAAGTTGTGCCTACTTCCCCTAGCCTGACTAACGCGGCGGTTAGAAAAGGTTGCCATGTATTTTAGTCCTGTCAATTTAGTTTAAGTTTTAGTGTGTGTGATGATCTGAATTGGCCCCGATTATGTCTCTTTAATTTAGAGAATGTCCGTCGTTTAACTGTTACACTCTGTATAGGGAAGTTTTGAGATGATTACGAATTAAACTTAAATTGTGCGATTTTTCTAGATAGCCTAGCAGACGCCATTGTTAGGTTGACCCGTGTGAACTGGCTATTGCAAGGTTTTGCAGCACGTCCAACTTCCATATACAATCTCTTTGTTTTAAATAGACATTTTAAAATAATTTATAAGTTTATGTCTCGGCTGTCTATTCAACCGAGCGAGCGCTGACACTACACACGGCAGATTTTTCTTTTCGTGTCGTTTATGTATGTTTTTTCTGCTCTACGAGTCTTATTTTACAATAAAACGTTATTTGTATTGAATTGGTTAAGATGTAGTCTGCAGCATTTTGAATATCATCATCTCAGCCACAAGAAGTCCACTGCTGGACATAGGCCTCCCGAATGGATTTCCAAAAAGACCTGCAGGGTTACGCTCAACTCTTATAGCGATGCAAAGTTGGTTCGCGTTGAAGCGACTTATAAATATCACAATTCAAAGTAGGCTCATTTGAATTTTTGTCTCACACTCTTCATTACAGAAAAAGCGAGATAAAAAGAGCGCGAGTCAAGTTTGCATCGCTATAAAAGTTAAGCGTAACTCCCCTGATAGAAGCAGCTTGCATCCAGCGCATTCCTGCTAATTATATATTATGAGATCGTTTGTCCATGTGGCTAGTGTGGGTGGTTTACATAATATGCTTGCCGGTGCGTGGTCTCCACTTGAGAAATTTCGGCAGTTCTACGAACTCTACCCTGTCCTCTGACTCTTCAAGTTGCTAATCTGCTGTGATATCTCGGTGACTTTCATACGTCTTAAGAGTCATTTTGAATGTACTTGGAAGAAACTAAGCAGATACACAATTCTAGGTAAGAATCTGTGACAAAAGGGGCTAAAAAGATGGCTCTGCCTATCTCGTATGGTAAAATAGGCGTGATTTTATGTATGTACAAAGAAGGAAGTACCTACATAGATAATTTTAAGGAGAAACAATGTGTATTATATAGAAATAACAATCATTTATGAACAAGATCAAGAATATATCAGTGGCAGATAAAATTTAGCGTTATCTTCAGCTCGGGGCCAACTAGGTACTTTGTCATCCAACAACGGCGCTATGACTACTATGGCTATAGACGTCTACGTGATTTGATGGCACAGAATCGTTTAAACAATGCCGTCATAGGAAGCCTAACAATGCGTCGGGAAAATAAAAGTTGGAACAGAAAGGATTTCGACGGTTAGGACAATGCTTGGCAAACAAAGGTTGGTGCGCGACTCGCATACCAATCAGCCGAGAGGAGAATATCGACAAGATAGGTATTGGACATCGATATTTAAGTGCAGGTGCTTTCCATCACTGACACATATGAGATCTGGCATCAATGGAAAGATTGGGAATCATACTATGGTCAGGTAAGACAGTTACAACTTCAAAATAATCTAGAAACGGTAGTGCCGTTTCTGTTCAGTTTTTTTTTTAATTTATTTATTTATACATAAAGTATGACAATTTGTTATGAAATCATATCATACAATGTTCAGGTTAGGCGGACAGTTATAACTTAATAATCTAGAAACGGCACGTCTGTTATTTTTTTTTAAATTTATTTATTTATACATAAAGTAATAAAATTTGTTATGAAATCATGTAAAAACCTAGATAAGGTTTGTCTACTTATCTCAAATATTCGAGAATGGTTTATACCTATACCTACGTAGATGATCTTAAAATCGGAAATCTCCGTGTTCTCTCCTTATTTTGCAAGCATTTAGCTAAACTACATCTGCTAGCTACCGCATGAAAATATCGCCTAGTTTTTCCCTAAAATATAATTATAGAACATTTCCAAAATATATCGGGGAAAACAATTAGTAATTTTTAAATCTGGCCTACAAAACAATGAAATTTTAATTTATATATACTTATATTAAAACGGACTTACCGAAAAACGTTACTCAAAGCGGTTAATAGTTTTCCGATTTTGAATATTTTTTTAAAGATATAGAGTACGTATCCACTAATAAAGGAACGCGGACAATACCGCAGGATGCGGCTAGTTAATGATAAAGTAATCCAAAAAGTTCGGAAATCGCTAGAGAAAAATAAAATTCACGGATACCATTTAAGCTTTTTTTTTATCAGCCCTGTTTGTACAAACTGTCCCACTGCAGGGAACGGGCCATCTTCTCATTGTGAGAAGGGTTAGGCCATAGTCTGCCACGCTGGCCAAGTGCGGGTTGGCAGACTTCACACATCTTCAAGATCATTGAGAACTCTCAGACATGTAGGTTTCCTCACAATGTTTTCCTTCACCGTTTGAAGTTGGCGGCAATAAACAATACGCACATAACTTCGAAAAGACCGTGGTGCGTGCCGTGGGATTCGAGAACCCAGGACCTGCGGATCGCAAGTCAGACGGTCTCACCACTAGGCTGCCGGAAACTTTAAGCTTAATTTAAGCTTTAGTAGGTGGCAAATGTTCGCAAAACGGCCAAATTAGCAGTCATTGGGTATGTGCAAATTAGAATAAATAGCAGACATTTAGTTTTATTGGAAGAACGGCTATAGAATTCGAGACCTAACCTTGTCGTTTGCGTAGGTAGGCACGGAGATATTTTCGGATGTCGGGATATCCGTAATGGGCAGTAATGGCCACTAACGGAAGATAGCACAAACTGTTATGGATACCTGATATTAAATAGGTAGAGGCAAAAAGTGGGAATAATTATGACGAACTCGGCTGTTAGCGTGGCGACGCGTCGCCAATTCGCCATCAAAGTCAGCATTATTAAAACAGAGAAAGTGCTCTACAAAATAATGAGAAAACTGTATGCTTTTCGTATGCTAGCCGTTAAAGTGGCGGCGACTTTACTAGAAGCTTCCATGGAGTTTTGCCGACAACGTAAAATCACACGTTTTACTGCTTTATTTCACTTGCCCACCACTCACGCACTTTATCGAACACTTAATGAATAAAACACCGCCATTTTTATAGCATACATTTTCAAAATAACACAAGTTCAGGAAAATAAAACAAAGCAACGTGTTACTAAGACGTTCCCGCCAAAAAACCGTGTGTTGTTATTTTTGGAGAATTTATTGTTTCTATGTGCCACACCTCTCTAGCTGCTGGGCGTCTTACGAAGGCTCAATATTTTTACCTTGCGTAAGAAGGAGGGTTATGTTTTTCGAGTGTACATATGTTTATATGTGTATGTATATATATATTACTTCCTACAGCCTAAACGGCTTGACCGATTTTGATGTGCGAGTTGTCGTTGGATTTGTCTTCAATCCCTGAGTGTCATAGGTTATATTTTTTGTAATAATAATGATACTTACCACAGTCGCAAAAATAAAAAAAAACGCTTTTTCGTAACCTCCAACGCACTTTTTCGTAATAAATAAGTGACTTTACTAGAATTATTCCAAAGAATGAGCATTTATAAATGTTTACAGCGATTTTACGCATATTTTCTCACAAAACAATGTGAACTAAACAGCGTATCAAGCACAGGTATCAAGCGTAACGAAATCGTAGTTAGTCTGCATAAATCGCTTTTCTGCAATCGGGTATTTTGTGAGTCTGCCGAAATGTGGGCCATGCGGGAATGAGATGATCGGATATCACAGGAACAGTCAGAACAGCAGACAGGATAATTTCAATGAAAACGAATGACGAGGGACCGAGGTGAATGGCATAACCAAAGGGAACCACGACCAGCAGGGTTAGATACGCTCATCTCCGATGGAAAGTTGGCTCGCGCCCGTTTTTATCTTGCTACTATCTCTCTCGCCCATCACAATCTTTTTAAACATAAAATCATTGGTTAGGGATATTAGAAAAGTGAGAAATGAATTTGTTTTTTTAGATAGAAGTATTAAAAAAAACGTTTTATTTAGATATCAGTTTTAAAGGCGGCGGGGTAGTAAAAAAACATAAATTTTCTTACTCCTCGCAGCCAATCTAAACGATATCAAAGATTTTCTTTTAAATATTTCACCTATCAAAATAAATAAATCCATTTCTCACTTTTCTAATATCCCTAATTACTCATGTTTTTTTAAATGATGTGATGTGATACTCGAAAGATTAGAGCTGCGTTCGTTGAGAGTGACACAAAAGCTCTGGGCACAAAAGTTGAAGAGACTGTTAAAAATATCACAATTCAAAGTAGGTTCATTTGAACTTCTGTCTCACACTTTTAATTAAGTACAGAAAAAGCAAGGTAAAAACGAGCGCGAGCCCACTTTACATCACTATAAAAGATGCGCGTAACCCCTCAGCAGTTGTTTATGCAAATGATGCTGATTTGTAACAACAATCTATTGACGAAAGTTTATCTTCAAATTGTAATCTGGTTGTCATTGTCACTAGCTGATTGTTTCTCATTTGTTTTTTCTATAAACAGAGAAACAAATAAGCGAATGGTTCCCAGATCTTTTGTGGAAACACATTGGTGGCGCGGCGAGAGAACTCCGATAAATAAGCTCTATAGTTTTAACATAATTTGACTATAGCGCTATATATTTCGGTGAGAATCACATCAACAGCTTTTAGGGAAAGCTCTCAACTATTTGTCAAAGTCATGTGTAATAAGTAAGTATATCAGACGTAGCTCATAATTCGAGGCAACCAACCCAGACATAACAAAGCAAGCGAGTCTATCAAAACAAAACAATCAAAACACCGAAACGATTCCTCACTCAGTTTTATTAGTTTTTGTCCGTCCTTCGCCCTTTATTTATCAGACCTAATAAAACGAACTTACTCGGCAAAAAGAATGGGTGTTGTGCCGACTCCGACTAATAAAGATTGGCAGCCAAGCTCAACTCATCCCGACTTGATGAAAACTTCCGATAGATAACTTTTCGTAGCAAGATCATAGCGAACAAGAGTAAAGTATGTATGTTCGACAGCTTTAGCATAAGTTTTTTAAATACTCTCAATTTTTTAGGAATTCAAATAGCAACAAGAATACGTTCAATAGGTATACGAATCTTGATTAGGTATGTGAAGCTAAAGTTGTTAACAAAGGTAAATATCTAAGTTTACATTTTACCTACTTATTAGTAAGTAAATATCTAATTTTTAATAGAGCGATTTGCTTGCACTTGACTTGACCGTCAATTCGTCTGATGTTGAGCGGCGTTACGCTTGCCTATATATAGAAGAAACCTATTTACTCAAGATTTAACAAGACCCAGGCGTGTTAGGATGACAATTTGTACGATCGGGGCAGATAGCTAATATGCGCCTTATGGAAGAGATAAATCGTTATATTTGAACGTTTCGATGTGTCAAATGCTAGCAGAATGGCTCTGCTAGCATTTGACACATCGGTAATGTCCCAGGTTATACCTACATATGTATGAAAATACATACAGGATGTGCGTGAAATACGCGCAATTATACGTAGTGTATAAAGTAGGTAAGTATATAATAGATACATTACCTACCTACGATGCATTACAAACATCGTGTAGGAATGTATTCTGTTAACAATAGGTAAGCCGTTAAACCACATGACAGGGTAACAAGTTGTATAACGTCATCGCTTTAACAATGATTTAATATCAATATTTAGGGTTCCGCTGAGCTATGAATGAAAACGTCTATTTTAAATAACAATCGATCATTAAGCTCATCCTACTTATCTCTTCGTTGTGGAAGTGGAACCATTATCATTTTCTAATCCGAATATGCTCAAGATCGAAATCATGTTCATCATTGAACAAGTGGGCCGTATAGGCGAAGATAATGTTTTTTAATCTTGCTGTATTCAGAGATCTGCTATTAGTTTATTGCCCGCTATTTTAGATAATTAGTTTTCTTCACATTATAAATGATCCGCACAGCTTCTCGGTCAATAAAAATGTTGTATGGAGTGTTTTTTTTTTTTTGCGACACATGACAAGTATCAGGGTTGAAATAGTAAACAAATATCTATATTATAAAAGATAAACAAAATACCCAACTGCAGAAAAGCAGTTCTTGCAGTATAACTTAAGATTTCGTTATGTTTGATACGCTGTCGAGTGTACGTTTTTTGTGAGAAAGTATGCGTAAAATATTACAAATGCGCAGTCTTTAGAACGATTCTAGTAAAATACTTGTTACGAAACAACGCATTTTTTTTATTTTTGGGAGAGATTATGATAAGTATTATTATTACGTACAAAAAAATACAGCCTATGACACTCGGGGAGTGAAGACGAACGAAAGACGACACTTCGCACATCAAAATCGGTGAAGCCGTATAAATTCACTCGAAAAACATGACCCTCCTTACGCAGTCGGGTAAAAATGGTCAAATTAAAATGAACATGTCCGAACGTCTGTCGCTCAGGTTTACACCCTGTATATTTATATAGTTTAAGCCATAAATACGGCGTACTTAGCCAACAAGCAAGATCCTGTAAGCAGTATATGATTAATCTGTTGCAATTTAATGAAAACTCACCGAGATCGGCGCGGGCGGCGCGGCGTTCAGCCTTCGTACTACATTTCCAAAACTTCATAACTTCTGCCGCGGAGGTCAGCGAGCAAGATGACACCGCACGCGCCCGCTAAGGCAAGTCACTATCGTCAAACTGACCAATCGAGGCCGAAACAATGACTTTTGTTTACAAATGAACGACGTCGCGGAGAATTTATTAAATTGGCGAGTGTAGTGGCCGGCTGACGAGCAATGAGCTGAGGCAGAACGAGTGCGACGCACGCACACCCCCGGCCGCAAACAATCTCCGGTTCCACCGACCGACGAGCGACCAAGGAGGACGGCGTGGGCTTAACGCATACACCTTTAACCTTAACACTTTAATCGGCCACAATAAAAAAGTTTATGAAAATAAAATAAAAGTTTGCGTAAAAAAGTTTTATTTTCTATCACATCATGTCTTCCTACGGTAATTTGGAACATAGATGCCGAATATCAGGCTAAGGGCAAATCACTACGATCCGAAGCAAATTTGTTGAAAAATAGAGTGTAAATACCTATTTCCCTTTTTTTTTATTTCGATTTATATCATTTGAAATATTTAATTTTATTTACATATGCGTATGTTACATACTCTCGCTGACAAGTATTGTTATACAATCTGCTTCGAATCTCACAAGTCCTTGCACTATAAAAATACATGGATAAGCAATACATTTCTAGGCACATTTCTGTACTGTCTATAGGTAAATTGATTATGAATACACACTTTCATTAAATTACATAAAATAACCCTATCTTACTTGTAAAATGAGATTTTCACAATCGTCACACTAAAATTGTCTGCTATGCATTAAATATGTGGCTAGTTTATTTTGGTGTGTTCGTTTTTATCATAATTGGATATTTATATTGTCAAGTTTTGGTAAGAAAAAATAATTAAAAACCGTGCACTTGTTAATGTACCGTTTATCTTAGATAAATTAATTAAATACTGTACGTACCGTTTTTCCCTGAATGCTTGTTTGTATACATTGTAATGTATAAAAAAAACATATAAATGAAATAATTATAGACAGCAGAAACACTGCATATTATACATATATCTGATATGTATGTATTTTACATAATTCATGAAACATGAAGGTTAAATTAATATATCATTTTTTTAAATCTTTTAAGGTTGTTCGATTTCTTTACAGAAGTATGTTTACCAATTATGATCAAAAATAACTATTAGTTTTAAATATCATTCTTTATTGGCGGTATATAATTTTTTTTACGAAAATAGTAGATTAATAACAAATTTTATTAATTTTGTTTTATCGAAAATTATGGATAAGTATTTGACATTTTTGATATTAATCTCAAATTTTGTTCAACAAATGTAATTTATCGCCAATAAAAAGCGATATTACAACTAACTATTAGGTGCTAATAGTAAAACTGTACTCTTTCCGAACTTAATTGGTAAAAAAATCTTATGCATGAAATTGGTTCCACCTTAAGGCGCTGAAAGCTGCAGCTATCTCCGCGGCGACACCTTTTTAGGACAATTAGGACTCAGGACTTTTTTTCGACAATTTATTGAATGTAATTTTGATATATATGCGAATTTCAGTGTCGTGAGAACCATATACAAAATATTCAAATAAAAAGTATTGTAAAGCCTCATGAGGCTGACTGTCACATATTTATCAAAAGTATGTAGGTATTCAACAATTGTATATCTAAAAAAAAAAACAATGCGCCGGAGTGAGATAGCTGCTGAAACCATTTCGGCGCCAACTCAACTTCATTTCATATATCTGTGAAAATCATACAGATTTTACAATAATCCACGTATTTCACAATAAAATGATCACTTAATCAATGTTACATCCTACATTTTATTAAAAAAAAAGAAAATGAAAAACTTTCCAAAATGACATCAGTTGAAGGCACTGCATTATTTTATAAAAATGAAAATCAACCTCAATGGACATTTTGTGATGATAAATAAAAATAACCGGTGGTAAAAATATCTATAACCTCACACACACCAATATATTATTCTCATAAGACTGAACCATAGACATCACTTGTGTACTACAAGCAACTAGAATATCATGAAATATCAAAATCACTTTAGACATGGGGTCTAGCATGAAAACTTTTTTCTAACCTATGCTGTCTCACTGCCGGGAAGAGGTTATCCCCATCTCCCTCAACATATCTCGGTTCATTGCCGTTTCTTGCCAACCGTTCTGGTATGCGTCAATGCCTTTTTTAAGACTGCCCAGGCCAAGCCTTTCCTTAGGCACCCACTATGTGACATCTTACATCATAAATATATTCCATAGTAAAATGTATGAACAACCGAACAATACAAGCTATAAGTAAAAAATAAGTTCCATAGTGTTAGTGAACTTGTGGTTCGCCAAAGAGTGACAGAATGCAAAATCCTAAGAATTAAAAGAAGGAACTAAGTACGAAACAAGACATGCTGTATTCAATTACCAGATGGACAGGACTCCACAATGCATGAACTAAGGAGATCACACAGTGGGTGTATGAAAACTAATACAGGAACCAAATATGTGGAAGAAACAAGTTCCAGCAGTGTAACAAACAAGGCGAGCAATGTGAAAAGCCTAGCTAGAAAGCAGTTGTATCAAACAGTTGCTCGATATACTAACAATAGCGCGTTCAATGTTCTTCAAAGTATTTAATTGTTTGCGGCCTTAAGCAATACAAACTTATTTTATCAACATCTAATGACAAGATAATTGGAGTAAAGCATAGATAGATGAAAAATTTCGCATCTTGTACAATGGGTTGTAAGTTTCGTATTGCTTAATTGACACGCTGTTTTTTAGACACAAAATTATTGAAAGTACTTTTCGATAATTATTTGCATTTTAACTTCATGGGAACATCATTACAATGCATTAACAATAGCTGTTATTTTCATATCTGTTATCTTGACCAACATAAACGCCCAAACGTCAACATTTCCATGTTTGTACACTCATATAAAAATATATATTGTTGTGTTCTCATAAAGCTAAAAGACAAATATTCAACAAAACCGCAAAACCGATTTCTATATTTCATTTTAAATAAAATAAAATGTCGCGTGCGAACGAGACAGCAGCGCCACCCTACTCTTTGGCTTATGTATCGCGACTTGTTAATTCTAGTTATAAGTAGTACACAGTATTTCTATAAACTTGACAAATGCTCAGAAAATCATTACTGAAAATTGTCTTTTCAACTCACTAGGCTCTCTTCCCGATTTGCAATTCGTCAAACATCTAAAACAATGTGCTTTTTAAAATGATATAAAATAATATATAATGAATCATACATACATCTTAAATATTGTAGGTAGGTACACAATTATAAAATAAACTACATAGCTAATCGCTAAAATGGTGTATACGAAATCACTTACACTTATTTAGATAGTCATAAATCGGTCGTACAACCAATACTGAAGGGTGACCTAACTATCCTCCCTAACTTATTGCCATAGTTACGTGTGGCGTAAAATTATTTGTCGAGAAACTTTATCGAGTTTCAATTATTTTACAACAGTTCAGTCGGCGCGTGACACAAATCACCCCCTATAGATACCGCATAGAGATCTTTGTCCAGATCAAGACGCACAGTTGGATGAAAGTTGCTATTTTATAGTTACATCAGACCAAACTGCAATAATATTACAAGTAATGCAAGCTGCCGGCTCGACCGGACATTTTACCGCACGCCAGAAGAGATAGGAGCTACATGATAGAACGAGACGCAATCTATAAGTGTCTTTGTAACATAAGATTGGCCACTTTGCACTCAACGCTGACTTGTAATCAATTACAAAAGTTTTAATAATTTGTTTATTTTAAATTGTTTAAACTTTCTAATAAAATCGTACAACAAATACCTAAAAATTTACATACACTGTGTGAAATTTGAAGTCATACTAAACGGTATTGATTTTATAGAAATCGTAGTTTACGTTTGCTGTTTGAGTAGGTATAAAACCTTACACTAAGCCTTCAAATATTCTATAAGCCCTTGGATCTTCAAAAGCCATCTCGTTTATGCGTGATTTCTTTATTCTAATAAAAATTGATTGAATGGCTTATTTATGAACTACGACATACATTTTTAATATAGTGCTGTCTCTTTCTGACTTGTAATATTAAAATGTTTTATGCTTTTTGAATCTATTGTATAGAATATTTTAATTTTGTTTTTGTATCTATTGGCTATCACTTTGAAGAGTAAAAAATCAGTAAATACACCTTTTTATGTCTGTCTCTTGACCAATGCGTAGTGCGTATAGATCATTTTGAGTGTGGAGTCTATAAGGGGTAACCTGTGGCGCGAGATCTCAATTTACGTAGACGGGCTCTCATCAGGCACGCTCTCGACATGACTCATGTCAATGCCTGTACCAAGTTCCCTGGACTCTAGTTTGGAAGTGCGACACAGGGGTAACGATATACGCCTGCTGCGGCTGTTGTACTACGGCTAGAGGGATCACCTGCTGCGTCATTTCTACAGGCTGACCGCCCTCTTCTGAAACACCGAGCGGTTGCACGCAATGCTGCTGCGATACTTGCTGCACGCCGCCGACTTGTTGGGTGAGCACTTGTTGGTGCTGCGAGACTTGCGGCACAAGCATCTGTTGCTGCATTTGTTGTTGTTGCTGCGGCTGTTGCTGGTGGATCACGACGTGCGGCTGGCCCTGCATCTGCTGATGCTGTTGCACCTGCACTTGTTGCACCTGTTGCTGTTGTTGTTGTTGCTGCTGCTGTTGCTGTTGAACTTGTTGCTGTTGTTGTTGTTGTACGTGTTGCTCCCGTTCGTGATCTTCCTTCTTCTTAGCATCCATAGCTGCCTTCTTAGCGTCCGCCTTCTCCTTTTCGGCTTGCATACGTATCGGATCCTTGTTTTTGTCGTACGACATACATTTACCGCTGCGGAAGGGCACCAGCTCTTTAGTTAGCTCCTGTTTCTTGGTGGCGAATTTCACGTGCGGGAATTGGTCTTTCATGAACGCCCGGAAAGTGGAGTAGCCCATTAGTTTCACACCGGGTTCCAGAATTTCTCCATATTCCTTGTAGGCCTCGAATAGATGTTTCCTAGAGTCACCTTGGATGATGACGGTTTTGCTGCCTTTTTTGCCGTCACCTGACGGCTGAACGTCTTTGGGGGAGCTCGCGTGCTGTTTGAGGTATTCCTTCAGGAAGTTGGTTGCATGTTTGTAGATGTCGAGTGTGAAAGTGTTGTATGGCTTCTTGCCCACGTTGCCGTGTATCCGCGGCGCAACTCCGTGCGTCATCACGTGTTGTCTGATGCGTTTGAGTTGGTAATGGGTCACGTTTTCAAGATACAAAAAAGCTTCTAAACATACCTTTCTCCCTTGATACACATAGCAAGCTCTCAGTCTCCTCCTGACTTTATGGCGTGAGGTTTCCGCTGGGTTTGCTAAGCTGGCCATTGTGATGCCCATGAGATACATGTCGTGTTCACTCTTAGTTAGTTCTGCAATGTTCAACCTGTGGCGGTAGACAGCTTCTGGGTTGAGGCCACGATAACAGTTGTCTTTGCAATCACAGCCTCGGCCAAGCCTTTCTTTCACCTGAAATTAAATTTATAAACATATTAGATAAAAATAGCAGTAAAGTTAAAGAAAAATTTATCTACACTTGTCCAAACATATGGAGAAAACTGATTTCTAAAAAAACTGATCTCTAAGGTCATAAATCTGATTTGAATTACATTTTTATCTTGATTTAATGTCTTTAAAGTAAATCAGGTAAACAGGCTTCATTGTGGACCTCGCATAAGATTAGGCAAATTGGCAGTACAAAGCCTATATTAATATTATAATATATATATATACATATAGTATATATAAATAGCTAGATAGGCACCCAATAGGTTCAAAGGTGCTACTGTCATTGACATAGTAAAAATGTATAGACTGAGTGACCAGCCTTAGTGCCAAAGTTACTAAGCCACTAGAAGACCTTAGACTGATTGAAGTGAGCTTGCACGAAATGGATAACATTTATTTGAATGAAATATAACTGCGTTGTTCATACTACTTAAGAACAATTTTTCCAAGAAACTGGCAACAAGTATTTTTAATTCTCTCAGTCATGCCTTGCATAATAATCCACAAGTCAGTGCAAACTTGAAACTCAAGAATATTTCACGAGTGTGTGCATAAATTGTCACATAAGTTCGAAGCAGGCATGACATGCTGCGGAGTTGTATGGTTTAATCAGTTGCTTTCCCTATGCCATTTCACAAATATATAAACTATTTTCACCAATTCTTATTTGTGATTGGACCTGTAACGCTGAAATATTCTTGAGTTACAAGGTTGCACTAAATTATGGGTTTATTGATGATTATGCATAAAGCATGTCTAGCAATGTGCAATTTTAAAACCATAAATAAAAATTAAAAAAAAACAATACCTGAGCAGGATTATCCTCTAACTTATTATCCATAACTTCATCATCACTGGTTACATCCAATTTCATTTTTTTCTTCATTTTCTTCTCCATCTTAGGTTTAGTATCCACGTCCAAGTCAGCTGTTTCACCATCAACATGAGGGCCAAATTCCATTGTGTAGGTTGTTGGGATCGCTTGTAGTTGCCCAGACCCATTCTCCACTTGGATTGTATGGCCCTGCCATAGCACCTGGAATTTAAATCAAAGATATCATTAAATGTCATAATAGTAACCTAACCCTAACCACAATCTACCAAATGCAAAAAATATATTCTGAAACATTAAAACTAGCAAAAGGCCTGCAGTTTCATCACAATCCATTATCATCATCATTTCCTTGCCCTTATCCCACCAGGTGGGGTCGGCACAGCATGTTTCCTTTCACCACTTCTCATTATGCTATACAAAATTAACAGAAGACAGCCAGAATTTTCAGATTTCCAAAACCATTGTAGGCTAGGTGTCCTTTCAACCTTGGCCATATTGTCAAATGTCTAGTGCAAAATCTGCCAATAACAGAATTTTTTCAGCATTCAAAACTTACACCATGTATATAAAGAGCCACTAGGCTGTGCAGTAGCAGATAATTGCAGACTTCTTTTCGTGCCAGTGGTTCGACTTTAATAATATTGTATTTGACCAGTAATATCCCACAGAAATGGCAGCAACGATGGCCTTTTGCATATTGATTTACATAAGTCGCTAATATATCCTGGTGCCAGGTTTTCATATAGCTTTTATCACTAGCCTAGCAGCAGTTATTCAGCTTTACTGTGTGGATTAGAAATATGAAATGTTACCTGCTCTTGATGGCCATTATATGTGTGCTGCTGAATGTTTTGCGTGGTCATTTCGAAGACAGAGTGCTGGCCCATGACCGGAGTGTGCCACTGCGCGCCTTCACCGTACTCCCCGCCGTTTTGATCGGAAGGGATGGACACGATGATAGTCTCCTTGCTGTCGACGCTCCGCCTCTCGACCGACAAGAGTGAGTGGAGCACCTCACTGGCTTCTTTCTCCGCCGGATTCACCACTTCCATCTTTTCAAAAGACATCCCGCCCGCTTGCTCCACGCTACAACCGATCGTTCATGTCAAATCACATGTACGTACATACACGTATGTAGACATAGATGACCAAACCCGCCCTGATCGTTGCTAATCCAACTAGGGGTTGTTGAAATCCACATTGTTAGAAAACCGCGTTAAATTTTCAAATTCATGTAAATAAACATAACAAAAACCGCGCAATTATTAACCTTAATCGCATTTTTTAAGTTTCATTATCGCATAGCGGATCGAACTCCCGTGGAATATTGGGCCATATAGTCAAAGCAAACGAAGAATGAAACTTACCTTTTTCGACGCGAATCACGAACCGAGATTGTTAGAAACGTGTCTTAGCAGTCCACGGGCGTTTGAGGTTTGCTTCGATTCACTTCATCTTGATATTGCAGTCATAAATTAAGAGAAATGCACAATTATTTCACTGAATTCACGGAAGCAATATGGCGATACACTTTCCGTGAACAAAATCGGAGGACGCCGCAGAACACGTAAACTAGTACAGTGCGCCGCCACCAGACAGCGCTTTTGTCAAGCACGTTTCCGTATCGACGCGAGCAATAGTTGCGCGCTAGTATTTGAATTTTGAATATCAAAGGACAAGTAATGAATATAATGTCCGTATAATAACGTTTTTACTTTTACTTCTCAATGTTTTAATATTTTTATGAAATCACTATAATAATAAAAGGAGACACTTGCCACACATTATTTATCACCTATTCAGAAAAAAATATGGGAAATTCTTCGATAGACAAAATATAAAGACGTCTACACACTGCTAAAAGCAAATGCAAGGGGCGTAAATGTTTTCTCCATATTAATTAATAATTTTACCCTAGCAATTATTTTAAAACCACCATCTCCAAAAATTGGGGTGTTTAAGTTTGACGAGTGTCAAACGAGTGTCTATATGTCTGATATTCATAGAGGAATATTATCTGTTATTATAACGTGTCTATCCGTACCGTACTGTGGTATCGTAGCTCTCAAACAAATGGACCGATTTTGATCGAAAATATTCTTAGTTATGTTTTATCAGTATCGGTTCGGCCGTTTTTATATCGGTGTTTTTAAATTTTCTACACTTATTAGTCATATTTTTTTAGATGCGATATCCTTCGACGCTATTAAAGTTAAGAACCCATTTTGAAGAAACGATATTAATCTATTTCTTAGAAGAACATCTCTTAGGTGGTTCATAAACATAAGACACCTAGTGCAGTCAGATTTCAGTTTTTTTTTAATTGTACTAATTAAACAACTTATAAATTGTTTAATTATTGCAGTTTGAAAATATGTGATCTCTTCCATGATCCTTTTTTTTTTTTGATTATTGATTTCGTATAATTATAATTTACAAAATTACATACTCACTGCCGTAAGATACACATAATTAGGTAAAATCATTAATTAGGTATATAATAAAACTTATTACTTTTTTTACGCAACATAGTTCTAAGTTTGACCACCAACTCGTCTGATGTTAAGCGACAGTGTGGCCGAGGATGGAGCTCGTCGATCTAGAAGATTAGAAGTTAATTAATGAAGTTTTAATTTCTGCATTAGCGGATGGTTATGTGTGTGTTATGAACGCATTTAGGTAACTTAGAAGTTGAGCATTCCAAACAATAAATTAACAACATAAGTTTTTTTTTTTTTATGTTTCATGACAAATGAATATTCACATTTTGTTTCCAGCGCTCAATTTATATGTTACATCACCACCTAGTATAGCTTTTATAAGTATAAGTACCTACGTACAGTTTGAGCTGTGTATATAAAAGGGTCCGCAACGAAGTGGAACAAAATGATCGTTGATCTATCTATGTATACGCTAACATCCATTGCGATAATGTTGTTAATGTAATATAAATCATGGAACACTTTTATGAGGAAATTAATAAGAAAAAACAAAACGTAGCTGTTTTGAGACCTCCATCCTCAAAAATGTTGCTTCGGGTAACTAAAAATAAAGATGCAGAAAAAAAAAATTCAGGGATCATTTAGTGTCTATCGGGGGTGCCACTGTGCAGTTACAAAGATTTATATGCAGTACTTACCATTTACTACAACAATCGTCCTCCGAAACTGAATAAATGAACAAACCCACATTTCTGTCTAATATTATTGGTTTGTCTAGACTGCGATGACACTATCCCGTATCATATTCCGTCAAGTGGGAAAATCTAAATTCAGCATTATTCACGTGCGAGCATCAGCATCCTGATTGCAGCCAGCGAGCGAGGGCAACAGGAACCATTAATGAGTTCAAGCAAATATCCGTACCTGCTCCGATATGCTTGCTCTTCCTGTATACAGGGTCTAGGGAGATAATGCTGATAGATAACTGACTTACTGAAGTTCAACACTCTTTTTTTTTAATTAAAATAATCCTAACTATCATTATAAAAGTCAATTTAACTTTATCTTTCATTCTATTTGTTACTTTTTCAAGACCAAATGGCTGAACTGATTGTTATAAAATTTGGTGCAGAAAAAGCTGGGAATCTGGAGACGGATATAATATAATCACCTTTTTTCATCACGACGTGGGTAAAATCGCGAGTCACTGCTAGTGTACAATTAGTACTAAGTACTACTTTTTGAGTGGATTACTATTACATTACGGCAAAAGTTGTACGGGCATTTAACCTTGGGCACGGTTCTCAAAAAATAGAAAATAAAGAAAATATGGGTTGTGTATTCATTTTCATCTTTAGATCAGGTGAGATTTTTCCATATTGATGCTAATTTTAGATCTATATATGTATATATCGCAAAGTGACATTCCAATCAGCTAAAAATCTCAAACACACAATAGCCTATAATCGCACTTGATTGATCGGTTTACTGTATAGTATAGAGATAGGGCATATATCAATTATCAACCGAACTCGCCTAATAAGTTGATCTATACAGGCAGTATGGACACAATCAGGTAATCACAGAGCAAGTTAGTATCAATTTATTTCTATATGCAGTCCATATTATGTTGATTTATCATATTACAGACAAATATGAACTGATAATACTGCAACAAATCGACACTAATTTACTCTGCACTAACCCACCTGTGTCCATACTACCTGTATGAATCAACTTGTTACTCGTTACTCGTTTATCAACCGATTTCGGTTGATAAACTGATTCATGAAGTCGAGAGCGAGACTTCCAGCCTTGCTCCTAAACAGACCAAACCGATTTTGAATTGTTTTATTTTTATTTGTAACGTAACTTGATCGAAATATGATATCTATTATGTATGTGTAATTTACAAGAAATTAATTTACATGCCATTTACAATAACTAAAAATTATTAATCTCATGTTTATGAATTATTATATTTTACATCCCGACAGCAAAAATAAAAAAACCTCGCTCTAATGCAGATTGCAGAATTTTATAAAGGTAGGTTTCTATAACGTGTAAGTATTAAATTTCTCACATTTTTGTTTTATTTTAGAATACCATACATAGATTCTTGGAAATGTAGAATACAGAAACACTTTGCACTCGTAGTTGCATTTAAAAATAATAATAATTATATAACTATTTAATAGTTGAGTCAAAACACCCGGCCAAGCTATTAAGTTAAAAGAAGTAATAAACAAACATATACCTATTTACACATACTAACCCTATGAGCAGTCGGGTAAAAAATATAACAGTAAAATTGTTTCCTAAGAATAATACTCTTGTTTTTGTCTCATGATAGTTATACTATCAACAAACACAATACCAATGGACAGACAAAACATCAAGATTTAGACGCCAACAACAATAGAAATTCTTCCTTCCCGGGAGATCGGATCAGACAAACCATATAGGTAAACAATTTTATTATTAATATGTGCAATTATAGTCATGTGCAATATGTTATTAAGTCAATTTCATTGAAAATATCATAGAGATTTAATGCATTAACATTTTTTAATTCGAAAATAGGCTTGCGCATGACCATCAACTCACCTGGTGTTAAGCGACAGTTACGGTCTACGATGGAGCGCGCTTGCCTAGAAGAAACCTATTCACTCGCGATTTGAAGACATCTAGATTATATCCAGTCGGAAAGACCCATTCAGGAAGCGCATTCCACAGTTTAACGGTACGTACAATGAAAGTAGAGCCAAAGCGTTTCGTACGTGTTTTCGGAATATCAACCGGAAAATTAAGTAGATCAAACTTTTTTTACAATTTCTTTAAGAAAGATTAAGAATGACTATAGTTACTACCACTAAAAATGGAGTCCAGAATGCAACTAAAAATAATTTCCTACCACCTAATTGAAAGTTGTGGAATAATAATAAATAAATATGAATAAGTGCAAAGTTTTTAACGAAAGAAAACAAGGGAAATTACGTATTAGTAACTATATCTTACAAAGCTTATTAATTTGATTAAAGTAATGTTGGATCTTGCCAGACCGTGAAATTCAGAGCCAGATAGTAATGGTGTTGAACAACTGTTCAAGTCAAGTAGCCCGACGTCTTATTGCTTGGTTCCTTCATCTAATAAACAAGATTGGGGCATTATTACTGTTTTTGCTATTTGGGCCTCTTACTTTTTTTTTTGGCTCTATTATTGTTGTGAACACGCGTTTATGTTTACGTTTTGTTCAAAAAGAAGCATTGACCATGTTGAATCGAATAATGAAATCGGTTAAAAATAAAACTGATAAAAACAATAGGTACAATATACCTATATTACGAAAAAATATACCTGCAGTACAATATTATTTACTTTCTACATCGGTACTATTCGGTACATTTAGAAAATAATATGGAACGCATTTATTATTATGACTGTGTCAAGGTTTTGAAACCACTAAATGCATGTGGGTGGCTTATAAATAGTAGTTCAACGAAAGTGGATTTTAGTTATTAACATTTCCGCTGTCCTAACTTTCCTAAGATTTTTACGGAATGATTAATGGATGCTTCAAAGCACGTGAAAATAGTGAAAATATGGAGTGCATCTAGTGTAGTTACGACTAAAAGTTATGATAGATTTATTCAATAATGTGTCTTGCTTTTCATACACTTTGACAAGATATCAGAGCATCTTTTTTATATAAAAAAAAATTCAAAGCAAGTATTATGAAAGGATCTTTACATCATTCCACCCCTCATCTGATAATCTTATTAGTGCCCGTGTGTACCTAGAACGGACAGGCAACCTCTAATAATGTTGTTGTATTAAAAATGCACTTGTAATTACACACACTCTTATTCATTGTTACATCCACAGAATTCGCCCTATTTATATAGGACCGTTACATCTATGAAAAAAAATACAATCCTCATTATTACTTTTTCCGGTCTGTAGGTCTATGCCGCATAGACCTACAGACCGGAAAAAGTAATAATGAGGATTGTATTTTTTTTCATAGATGTAACGGTCCTATATAAATAGGGCGAATTCTGTGGATGTGTCTATGGGTTCAAAAGTTAAATTCGTACAATACGTCAAATTGATTAAAATGTCAAAATGAGAAAAATTGGCGGGAAATTGCATGTGCATTTCTCACATTCAAACAAGTCATTCAATTCGGTTTTGGTTGATCTGTCCGCAAGGCAAGCTAATTAAGGAACGGTAATAGTATTTCTCTAAAATTGTTATAGAGCTTGACAATAATGTTAATTTGATAAGCGTTTCTTACTTAATAATATACTCTTTCTAAGGCGGAAAAATAACTGATTATCTGGTGAGTATTTAATTGTTTGACGTACCGTTTTCCATCTCAATATTTCTGAATGCAATCATGCTTCTAAATCTATCCAATACCTATTCTGGATGAGTCATTTCATTACATTTTAGTCGTATACCTATGTACATACAAGTATATCCAACGACTGATTTCTTCTTGATTTCTTTTTTTTTTATTCTATAGCTTCGTTACTTTACAATCTGGACAGGTATGTACTTACCAGCCGCTGCGTCTATAGCGAAGCAGCTACTGCGTGATTTGACGACAGCTGGTGAGGGTCCGTCAGGCCACTCCATGCGCTCTTCCATTGCTCTAGAGGCACTTCTCTTGAACTGCTCTAAGAAACTGTCTATCTGTGTTTCTATACTAGTTGGGGAGTTGGCCATCGTCACATTCGTTACCACCGAATCATCGAAAACAAACACATCACGCGATCTTGCAGTTTATGCCATTCTAGTAATAACATTTTATTTTTTGAATTACAGTTTATATTCTACAACTAGCGATATATTTTTATAGCATAATTTAAGCCACATATTTTCGTCGGATTCTTTCATCATCAATTTATATTTACGCCGAAAAGGAGATCGCAGCCCGAATAATGCGTTACTATTGAGTAGCGAAGTGATTTTACTACAGATACCGCTATGTATACGGATACGGCGAGCAACGAAAATAAAGCGACTGCCACCGACATCTATCGATCGCTGTGAACAGCTGATTCTGGGGAGTTGCCATTGGTTTTAAAATAATATTAATGAAGGTTCTTCTTTTGTTGTAAGAATATTATATATCGCTTGTATTGCTTAATTTAAAAAAATCAAACAACTATTAATATAGATATATGTGATGCTTATTGTTTGATCTATATAAATAACATTGCCAGTGCTTTTGATTTTGCTTCATGCGCATGCGCAGTGATAGCTTGTTTACGTGTGTGTGTAACAGCTGTACGTACGTAGTTTTGTACTGATGACAGTGTGTGTTGGTGTGAGGGGATTGCGGTCGCCGGTCGCGCACGTCGCGTGCATTTGCTAGTGCTGCGCGAAGAGCGCCTGTAGTTCGTGATTTTAGAGGTGACTGGAGCTGTCACGCACGAGACTACACCCGGCCTCATAATGTCAAGTAAGTTCGATGCTATCCAGCATGTTTTTTATACTCCTAACATTTTCGTGAAAATAAAACTACGTAAACTCCACTATAGTAATAGCATGTTCATTTTTATGGTTTTACTCGTACAAAAGATTATTGAATTCCATTAAAATTTTCGTATTTAATTGAAAGAAGGGTAGATTGAACTCTTGCATAATTCAACCGAATTCCAACTAATGTAATTATTATATACTTAATAATATGTATAGGTTCATATCATTACATACCTTAATTTAGACCTAAGATACCTAACTACTAATTACTTATTTAATATATTAGGCATATTTTCTTTATATGTTTATATTATATTTTTTTACTATCTATGAGTATTCTTCTTTATTGTGTTTTACTTTTTGGCATTTCTCTAACCTGAGGTTGTCTAATAGGCATTACTTCAGAAATTAGTAGGCCAAAACTATTGTAGATCGTACTTATTTGTTTGTTGTATCTACTAAATAATTATAGTGCTTATTAAGCCACCTACCAAGTTCGCATTTTCATGTATAATAATTTATATATTTCGCAACCATAATATTAAAATAGTAAGCAAGTTATTTCACATTTAATAAATATATCTGATTAATAATTTATTTATGACAAAGAGATTTCTATCAAAATTAAGAGTCTTGGCCACCTTGGGATGTTATTCTTGTTTATCCTGTTTCGGATCATGCATATTCTACATGTCGTCTATATTTAATTTGTCGTCGATTTATTTACATTTCCTAAGTCTTTTATATAGATTAACGAGATATTATTCGTTTTCATTGTAGTTTTCACATTATCAGTACGAGATCGTAAACAGACAGCTTATCTGCAAATACATTCATAAACATTGCGTCTATCAGGTAAGCGATATCAAACCCAGTGCAGTAACATGTTCTTGACCGTGACATTCTATTCTTTACTGAAATAAAGAATGCCGGTAAGTTTTGGTCATATTTATGGTCTTTTTGTGTAGTACTGATACATTTGATTGATGTGAATCATAACAATCTAACCAAAATCTATTTAAGAATATTTATTACAAATGAAAAATTGAAAATGAAGCTTTAAAATTCTTATTACAATAGAGATGCCAAGGAATTCCATTCTTGTGCAGAACTTGTCAAGAATAAGGAATCAGATCTCTGTGACCCTTTGACATACAGAACCCTTAGGTTTTAGTATTTCAACGAAAAATTATTGATAACATAGTGTAAACCTCATCGCCAGTTAAATTTATCCATTGACCCAAAGCATTGACTGATAAACAAAATCCGAATATTCAAGCGAGACTAAGTGATTAGACCGTCTAGAATTCTGGATAGATATTTGCCGCACTAAATGGATGGCAATCCTTGGTAATTCTAAAATTGTATTCCATGTAGGTACTTCAAGCTAGAATTAGCTTAGCTGCTCATATTTTATTAAAATAATATTAGCCTTTTGCCCTCCTGACCTTATGGGTCAAAATATATTTCAAACTGTTCATATTGTTACCACTACCAAGGATAATTATATATGTAGGCATATATAATTATCCTTGCGCCGCTTGTGCTGTTCTTGAATGTTATTTATGCAGGTATTGTGTATTATACGGCTATTTGCAATTTGTATTACTACAGGTAATAATATTTCATATATTCTACATATAATGTATTATCATGTCATATCAAATTGTTAGATTAAAATCGTAGCTTGTGGTTTGACGACTGAAATTCAATACTAACCACAAAGGTTCATTTGACCTGAATGCGGCTTACCTGGCGCCATAGTCATACGATCATCAATATTACACACTGGATACTAGGTAAATATACAATATACAATATCTTGATTGAAGTCTTGAAACAATAAATTATCATAGCAAGCGGTTAACTTATGCGATGATACATTTGTTGTTCTTAAATAGCTTAGTCTAGAATTAATGCTACCATAGAGTGGCGAGTCTAAATTTTCTACAGAATTGAATTTGAAGAATGTATATTCAGGGCCTCCGTGCTTTTTCTTCGACCTGATCATAACATGCCAACGTACGAGTTGGTAATAAAATCTCACATTCGCATTAAAGAGGACTGTATAAGTAACGAGTACATTGTTATGCGCATGATTCGATTTCCATAATAATATCTCATTATTCAGATTTCTTGAGACATGAATCCTTCCAAGAGGAATATTATGAGCCTATAAAGAAACGATATACTGTGAAGCTTTCTTTAACACATTAGTTTCAAGAAACTTTAACACTCCATTTAGAATTTCGTCAATTGTAACGACAGTTTATAACCGTTCTGTGAAGATGTTCCAGGATATTTATTGCCGCATGATTCTGCGTGTCGGTTCCTTCACGCCAGACGAGAATAAAACCAGGAAGTTGTCGCTTGATGTCGACAACTAGAGACTGGCATTTATATCCATTTACTAAAGCAATAAGCTGTCTGTAATGCTGTAACTTTACTAATTTTACTACATGAAGAGTTAAGCTTTCTTAAAGGAAACTATAGGCTTGAAACGAGTTCTGTCTTAAGTTGAGCAGTGAGCTAGACCTCCCAGACTGAATAATTTCAAGCTCGACCGTTTGCTTTCCCTCGTTAGTCTGCTGAAGTTTCACTTCACTAAACAATACATAGAAAAATAAATATTAGCGTCGATATGTTTTCTTAGCGTGTGTGCACATTCAAGATGTAGGTAAGCTTAGAAAGTGTGTGCAGTTTCTTGCTTCAATGATCAGTGGCTGGTATATGGGTTTATATAAGTAGGTAGTTTAATTCAATGTTAAAAGTTGAACATCACCGTTGCATTCCTTTATTCCGCTAAACGGTCGAGTGCCCACGTGGTTCCATCCCGCCGGACCGGCCGCACCTAAATAGAAATAAGGGACATTGCTCCCGCATCGTGTCTGATCCTGCATCTCGCCTCTCAAGTGCCTTGTTGGGGTGCCTTTTGGCACTACAAATATTCCCTCCATCTAAATACACCGCTTGGAGCATACGGGCGTATAAAAAAGAGATATACTCGTATGTGCATGTAATGATATTGGTTTGTCAGACATTAAAATATTTTATGATCTTGATGTGTATGTTGTTTGTGTAATAAACAAATATCTAGTGGTCTCCGAATCGGCCACTAAACAGATATGACCTCAGCGATTGACGGCATTTCCGGAGACAGTTTTAGATTAGATTTAGTGGAAGCGAATGTTTTTAAGCTTCAGTTTACTAAGCCGCTAATAGAAAAACAAAATATCGACAAACAGTATAAGTACTAAAAAGGGACTACTAGTAATAGACGTTTACTTACTTTCAATTAAATAATACGGATGTTACCATAAATATTGATAAATGCAACAAATGTATATAGTAACCAAAATGTAACGAACGTTTTGATTGCTATCCAAATACATTCTTCATTACTTTGAAAGATATACCAACATATAGTTGCGTCAAATTTAAATATAGTCATGGATATGATAGGAATATATAGGAAGCAAGTGTCATAGATTGTATTAATGGACTACTAGTAATAGACGTTTACTTACTTTCAATTAAATAATACGGATGTTACCATAAATATTTATAAATGCAACAAATGTATATAGTAACCAAATCATTAAAAACATTTAATTGATATTATAATTTGATAATTTAATTTAATGTATATGGATTTACATCTGGAATAAATAATTTTCAGCAAAATGTAACGAACGTTTTGATTGCTATCCAAATACATTCTTCATTACTTTGAAAGATACACCAACATATAGTTGCGTCAAATGTAAATATAGTCATGGATATGATAGGAATATATAGGAAGCAAGTGACATAGATGAAAGTTTATTAAGTAATAATGGACTGTAAAAAGTACTTCTATTCAACGTAGGCATTAGTAACAGGTAAGTACATCAAGGACCTGTCATTTAGATCGGAAGCGTAGACACTGCAGCGTCACTCCTGGATAGTGTCGTAGACCGATTTCAAGTTTAATTGTGGATAGACGTCGACCGGCTAGCCAGTCTTGCTACCGAATATCTGACGCTATTCAGTAGTTTTATTTTGAATTTTATTTGTGTCGCGCTATTTTGGAACAGAACGTGCGGCACTTTGTCTATTACATGGCGGTATGTGGCCCACGCTTCAGGATGCCTGGAGCTTTACATGCTATGTAGTTTTAGATTTTACACGGTTACAGAATACATAAAAGCACATGCTAAGCCTAGTTTTTTCTCTTATGTGTCTAATTGCCTATGTACTTATGCGTATAAAAGTTGATCAGAAATGTTTCTAGACTCGAGACATGTTTATGGTAGGGTTTCTATCACAATAACCGTATCTTGATTGTGTAGGAGCAGAGACATGTATCACTTTCATGGTCAGTCGATTCGATGCGTCGATGATGCTTCGACAAAAAATCATTTTATTTTTGTCGAAGCGTCCATAAACTAAATAAAGTTTGTCTAATAGAAAACTGATAAACTTCTCGAAATGTTTCTGGTTTTCTAAAACAATATACTCGTATTATTTATTGATAATATATTTTGGATACAGAAATTTTAAATAAAACTAGCTTAGTACGAATTTGATTTTATTAAGTTTGAGGACTGCAAGAGATTTCCGTTCACGATTTTTGGCTACCTACTTAAACCTGAAATTGTATATAACATCTCAATTATTTTAAACTCTGTATTGCAATAGTGTCCATTTTAAAATAATTGGCTAAGAACGTATCGAGACATGCACATATTTGGGTTACATAACTAATGCCGTAATAAAAGAAGAGTACTTGGCGGTTGTATTCACAGAGGGTTCAAAATTATTTTGATATGGTCCGTCTATTACTATGGTTAAACACATTTGTAGATAGATAAACTCTTTATTGTACATACCTTAATTTAATAACAAGATGAAAAGAAAAAATTTTATGGAAAGGAACACACAAATTTTACATCTTTCTGAAATTTGGTACAATACATCTGAGAAGAAAGTGATACTTACATGTGATAGACCATTCATTCCAGGATAATCCTCACGGATAGGTAAAGGTGAAAAAAAAATCACCATTTTCTAGTGTGGGGTGCCAATATCATCCCTTTACACGTATGGGCTGCCACCCCCATTTTTTAACTTTTTTGTTAATTTTATTTATTTATTTTTGAAAAACAAACAGCTTTGAACATTTATACTTATATAGTGTAAATTAATAGTACACCAAGCCTTACAGTTTTCACCAATAGAATTTGAGTTTACAGGCCAGTAGGCATCTGGTAATTAAATATTAAATAGTAGTAGTACATAATTAAAATTGCTAAGCTTTATAGATCAGTAATAATTTGAATTAGAAATTTAAAAATGATATACTTACTTATACGTGTGTAATTTTAATTAGTATTGAAAAAATTGACATTGGATGATATTTAAAGTAGTTATGTCTGACTGTAAACAAATCGACATCCTCTGAATATTTATAATCGAAGGTGTTACATGCTCGAATAAAGAATGAATTTTGTCTGTAGTTTGTCGCGCATGTCACAGTACCTATAGAGTTTCAAGCTTTCAAGAAATTGCGTCGAGTCGAGTATGGGTCGACACTTGAAATTTAATCAGGGAGAGAAGGTCACTGTATTTAATCTTGGTGTTTATAAGAATGCAGGAAAGTTAGCAAGGGCGGAGCAAGGGGTGCTAAGAATCTCCGGAAGAGATCCGGCTACCACCCCCTGCATAAACGACGACTGGCCCTGGTAACACACAATATTCGCACGATGAGGACAGACGAGAAGCTAGCTGAGCTGGAAGAAGAAATGAGTAGGTTACATTGGGATATCCTGGGGTTATCGGAAGTCCGACGAGAGGGTGAGGACACGATAACCCTGAAATCCGGTAACCTACTATACTACCGGGAGGGCGACCAACAGTCCCAAGGTGGTGTCGGGTTTCTCGTCCACAAGTCCCTTGTTAACAACATTCTTACCATCGATAGTGTATCGAGCAGGGTTGCGTACCTGATACTCAGAGTATCCAAGAGATATTCGTTGAAGGTCATCCAGGTATACGCACCGACCTCGGCACACTCGGATGATGAGGTGGAGGTGATGTATGAGGACATTAGTAGGGCCATACACACTTCTGAGACCTATTTTAATGTTGTTATGGGGGACTTCAATGCGAAGCTGGGCAGGAAATGCGAAAGTGAGTTGAGAGTGGGGCAATTTGGATATGGACAACGGAACCCCAGGGGACAGAGGTTGGCCGACTTTCTGGAGAAAGAGGGACTCTTCATGATGAACTCTTTCTTCCAGAAGCCACCTCATAGGAAATGGACCTGGTTGAGTCCCGATGGTTCTACGAGAAATGAGATAGACTTCATCCTGACCACCAAGAAACAAATATTCAATGATGTCTCTGTGATCAACATGGTTAAAACCGGAAGTGATCACCGAATGGTACGAGGCACTTTGAATATTAATGTTAAACTGGAGAGGTCCCGTATGATGAAGTCTACACTCCGACCCACTCGCGCCCATATCCAAAACCCCGAGAGCTTTCAGCTCGAACTATCAAATCGCTTCGAGTGCCTGGAGAGCTGCGCATCGGTGGATGAGATCAATAACAGGTTTGTGGAAACCGTCCGTACGGTGGGCGCGAAGTTTTATAAACCCCACCGTACAAATAGACCGCAAAAGCTCTCGAGCCATACCCTCGACCTCATGGCTGAACGACGCTCATTGCAACTGCAGTCTTCCGGTGACGCCGAGTCATATAGGCGGCTCAATAGACTCATATCAAAGTCTATGCGACACGACATCCGTACCTTTAATACTAATCGTATTAAAGAGACGATAGAGCGGAATAAAGGCTCCAAAGTGTTCGCAAGAGACATGTCTATTGGGCAGAGCCAGTTGACGAAGCTGAAGATGGAAGATGGCAGTATAGCGTCGACCAAAGCAGAAGTCTTGAGGGAAATCGAGAGGTTCTATGGACAGTTATACACATCGGTCGCAAAACCTGTTAGCAGTTTGGGCAAAGATCCAAGAGCCAAACTGACTCGACATTATACCGAAGATATCCCGGACATCAGCCTGTACGAGATTAGGATGGCCTTGAAACAGCTCAAGAACAACAAGGCACCGGGCGACGACGGGATTACATCAGAGCTACTGAAAGCGGGTGGAACACCGGTACTGAAAGTCCTTCAGAGGCTCTTCAATTCCGTCGTGCTTGAAGGTACAACGCCAGAAGCATGGAACAGAAGCGTGGTGGCGCTGTTCTTCAAAAAAGGAGACAACACTTTGCTGAAGAACTACAGACCCATCTCGCTTCTGAGCCATGTCTATAAGCTGTTTTCAAGGGTCATCACGAATCGTCTTGAACGCAGGTTTGATGACTTCCAGCCTCCCGAACAAGCCGGTTTCCGAAAAGGCTATAGTACCATAGACCACATCCATACGCTGCGGCAAGTGATACAGAAGACCGAAGAGTATAACTTGCCCCTTTGCTTAGCGTTTGTGGACTATGAGAAAGCCTTTGATTCGATCGAGACCTGGGCGGTGCTTGAGGCTCTCCAGCGATGCCGTATTGACTATCGGTATGTCGAAGTGCTGAAGTGCTTGTACAACAACGCCACCATGTCAGTCCGAGTACAAGACCAGAACTCAGAGGCAATTTCATTGAAAAGAGGCGTGAGGCAGGGAGACGTTGTCTCTCCGAAACTGTTTACCGCCGGTTTGGAAGATGCCTTTAAGCTTCTGGAATGGAAAGGGCTCGGCATTAATATTAACGGCGAGTACATCACTCACCTTCGGTTTGCCGACGATATAGTAGTCATGGCAAAGTCGATGGAAGAGCTAAGTACGATGCTCGAAGACCTCAATAGAGTTTCCCAACGGGTGGGCCTCAAAATGAACATGGACAAAACGAAGGTTATGTCGAACGCCCATGTAGTGCCCACCCCAATATCTGTGGGGAACTTCACTCTTGAAGTTGTTGACGAATACGTCTACTTAGGACAGACGGTCCGATTAGGCAGGTCCAACTTTACGAGGGAGGTCAATCGTCGTATCCAACTCGGCTGGGCAGCGTTCGGGAAACTTAAAAGCGTCTTCTCGTCCAATATTCCCCAGTCCCTCAAGTCGAAAGTTTACAACCAGTGTGTGTTACCAGTGATGACATACGGCACTGAAACGTGGTCCCTAACTATGGGCCTTATACGGAAGCTCAAGGTCACGCAACGAGCTATGGAGAGGGCTATGCTCGGAGTCTCTCTACGAGATCGAATCAGAAATGAAGAGATACGTAGACGTACAAAAGTCACCGATATAGCACAGCGGATTAGCAAGTTGAAGTGGCAGTGGGCAGGGCACATAGCACGCAGAACTGATGGCCGATGGGGCCGAAAGGTTCTCGAGTGGAGACCACGTACCGGCAAGCGCAGCGTAGGAAGACCAGCCACGAGATGGACAGACGACCTCATACAAGTGGCGGGAAGACGCTGGATGCAAGCCGCTTCCAATCGGTCTTTTTGGAAATCCATGGGGGAGGCCTATGTCCAACAGTGGACTTCTTATGGCTGAGATGAAGATGATGATGAGGAAAGTTAGATTTGCCACTACACGGCGCAGAGACAGAGGGAGCATATGGTGATGATTATACTCAGTAAAGAGTAATCTATGTCTCTAGTTGATGAAACGCAGAAATTTCTTCTGAATCTTTTCAATGCTATCGATATAAAGTTCATAGCGAGGGTTCCATATCTGTGATGCATATTCTAGCTGACTTCTTAACAAAGAGCTATATAGATTTACTGCAGAATTTTATAGCAGCTTAACTCACCAAACTATCAAATTTTGTTTATGTAGTGCTAATAGTTTCTGAGTAAAATGACTGTGACATACGGACAGACAAACATATAGATATAACGAAACTGTATGGGTAATTGGGTACTCATTGGACTGTACTCATTGTACTACGGAACCCTATAAAGAAACAAATCATAGTGAAAACTCAATTTAATTTAATAATATATATGACATGTATGACAATTTTAAGTTCATTTACCTCAAAAAATCCCACAGGTGACAAAGAAGATCAGGAATGTCTGACATTTAATTCGACGGGTGACAAATTGCTTCGACTATTTTATATTGTCTCCAATGAGTCGTTAGTAGGTCATTATATTGACACGTGTCATTATATTGACAGAGAAGAAATAGAGTGCAAAAACAAGCAAGACATGCAAAAACAGAAAGAGGCGCCATCTCTACACGTGCCAATAAAATCATGTTCAACATGATTTCATAGCAAACTGCGCATTTAATAACATTTTTTTATGACGACAGCACCCGACACATTGAAAACACTAAAATATAGATCTACGTAATATCCCATAGCCGAGATTTCCAGTTATTTTGGATATTACGTCTTTGGCACCACATGCAAGCTGTGAAGTGCTCCGTACCTACATATACTTACTTAGGTCGTTAATTAAACATGATTTCGATTTATATTTGCGAATAAAACTTCTTAGGTATATTATTTCGTTTTGTTCCTATTTAAAATTCATCATGCAAATAGAGCTATGTAAATTTTATTTGCATCGCTAGGTATGTTGTACGTACAATAGGTGAGAAAATATTTTTTTAGCATAAGTACCTACATGTCAGCAGTGAAGTTCTCGACCGCGAGAAATGGAGAGGGAAGAGAGTTTTGCCCTGCAGCCGGGAGACAGTCACGGTTGAAGTAATAATAACCTACATGTCTATACCACTCAAAACGCGACAAGTGTTTTGCTTTCGTCTCCTTATGTGTCTTCAGGAAATCTTGCTTCGTCAAATATTAAAAGAACACTCGACAAATCTAGCGGAACAACTTTTTTCATCTTGGCACTTTTTCTATTTCCTGTGCAAAAAATACGAAACTGTGAGTTTGAACTAGTTAGTCAACAATTCAACATCATACCATACATCAGTTCACTATAAATTAGAAATTTGAAGAGGCAAGGGGAACTTTTTGTGTTTGTTACCTTACCAAGACTAAACATCTATAGCAAAAGTAAAAGAACTTTTTAGGGTAATAGTTTTTTTAAACTATGTAATTTATAAAGCCACTAGCCTTTATTAACTACCTAGGACCCATCGCTTCCCGGGTCTTCTTCTGGGCCTTTTCTTCTGCGGGGTCCACTTTGTGATTTTAACAGTTCTGGTTTTGTAAGTGGCCTGCCCATCTGAGCCTTTGTGACTTCCAAAATCTGATGAATGTTTTTTGTGGATCAGTTTATCTAACTCGTGATTAATCATTATACGATACGTGCACCATCTCTTCGCAAGGGTTATTATATTTTATATTTTCCTGAGAATTTTCCTCTTAAACAATGTCAGTTTCAGTTTTAGTTTCCGTCAGTTAGTATCTAAGTCTCACATGCATAAGTCACGACTGGGATATCTACTTTATTTCTCAAGTATGAATAGAGTATGGTTTACTTCCGGAGATCGTTGAAAAGGCCGCAGTTAATTAATAAAATATATTTATCTTCAGATCGAGCATGGGTGACGTTAGCAACAAACGACTCGTATGGCCTGGGTGCGCTAGTGTTGGCGCATTCCCTGCGCCGTGTCAGCTCGGCCTATCCAGCCGTGGTGCTCATCACTCCTTCCGTCACTGAGGCTATGAGGTAACTATGTAGCTGGACTTACTTTTTTTTATCTTAGATCTACGATTTTGTGGTCAACTCGCCTGATGTTAAACGACGGTGTGGCCGAGGATGAAGCTCGTCGATCTAGAAGATATCTATTCCCACTAACTTTGAAGATTCCAAGATTGTTGTTTCCTGAGAGCTCTCAGGAAATAGATGACCGCAAAGAATCCCATCCTTGAGCAGTTTGCATCAAGAACGTGAAGATAACATTGTGTAAGGACTTTTCGCATTTCAATGAGAAATGGCTGGTAATGTGCCGACTTTCTGCTAGTCCTGTAGTGAAATGGGGAGGGTGGAAGTCAGGAAACTCTCGCGCACACTCCTCGAAATGAATCCTATGGAATATAGACATGGTACTTTACGACGGTGCTCGAGACTAAGTAGCTTCTTGGCAATCGTTACCGATTAACCTCGCAGCTCGCCGGTCAACCGACTCTAACGCTTCCAGCTGATACTTGGCTGATCCATCAAAAAGGTGGCAGCAATACTCCATACAAGATCGGACCTGTCCCTGATACAAGTGAAGCAGCTACCCTGGTGAGAAGTATTGCCTAGCCTTATTGAGGTTGCCAAGTTTTTTACCAGCCAGTATAGCCTTAGATTCAAGGTAGTCTACTAAAGGTAAAGCGTGATACCCAGCAGTTCAAATTAGAACCTCCTCCTTTTTGGAAGTCTGTAAAAATGTCTGTTATAAGTTATGAATATGAAGGGGCATTTCTAGCTTGCTGTACAAAGGCATTATCTATTGTAAAAATTGTACGATCAATGATTGGTAAAGAGAATCGTCACGCGATCTCTTGCCAGCAAATTGCGCGTTTTTCATGCAATAAGAGAAAACTGTTTTTTGCTCAGAAATATTATCCGATTTCGATGTTTTTTTTTTAACCCCTGACGTAAAAACGTCGGCGTAAAAACGTTATAAGTTTGACTTGTCTTTGTGTGTTTGTGTCTGTCTGTCTGTGGCATCGTAGCTCCCGAACGGATGAACAATTTTGATTGTTTTTTTTTTATTTTGAAAGGTTAATGAGTCGGGAATGTTCTTAGCAATGTCTTACCAAAATCGGTTCAGCCGTTTTTTTGTCGGGGGTTTTTGAGTTTTCTAAACTTATACTTGTTGGCTTATGGAGTTGGCTATGCCGTGGTATCCTTTTCATTAAAATGTACAAATTGTAATTATTGAACTTCAACTATAAAGAAATTTGAAAACAAGTATCTCTAATAAAAAAAAAAAAAACAAAATACCCGACTGCAGAACAGTTTTTGCAGTCTAACTTACGATTTCGTTACGCTTGATACGCTGTTGAGTGAACGCTTTTAGCGAGAAATAATACGTAAAATAGCTGTAAAAGTAGTACAATACAATTATATAATATTATGTTATTATAACTATCTTCTTTATAATTTCTTGATTGTGCTTATTTTATCTATAATGTTTCCTTTTTATATTACATTGTTTGTATCATTGACGTGCCTAGTATAACATAAGTAGTTACATGGTTAATACAATATTCTATTCTATTCATTCTTTAGAATAGTTCTAGTAATCACTTTTATTTTCAATCACAACAAGCTTATTACGAATCGAAATAGTTCATTGGAGGTTCCGAAAAAACGCGTTTTTAATTTTTACAAGAGATGAATTATTATTATTATTACAAAAAATATAGCCATTCTGGCCAATATGACATTCTGGAAGCGAAGACGAATCTAATGAATCAAAATCGGTCAAACCGTTTAGGCTGTAGGCTGTCATATAGAAACATACATACCCACATACATATATACATACTTACATACACTTGAAAAACATAACCCTCCTTCTTATCCTTCTTACGCAGTCGGGTAAAAAAAAGAAACCGTAGATCTTATGACTGAGATGATGATGACGATGATGAAGTGGAGATGAGTGATTAGTTAGAAGAAAATAAATCGAACAGTCATAATGAAATGGCATTGAATGGAAAAAATTAACGATAAAATTTTAAGCTTTATTATCTTAGAGGAAACTATATTATGTTTCCTCCAAAACTTATATATTTTTTTGGTCGGTTTCTGTAGTAATTTTGTTAGCAACATCGTCATTAATTAATGTAAAAAAATAATGAAAAACCGACTTCAAAATGCTCAATTTTGTTATTTTATGTTTCTGTCTTCGGATTAATCGAGGTAATATAGTCAACAAACACATCTAAAACAATTTAATTATTCAAGCAAGTATTCTTAATATAAAATTTTTATAAAAAAATTGTTTTATTACAAGGACTCATCTTAAAAACTAGAACTACCGAACCCATCTAGATAAAATTTCTATGGGATCTATCTGTAACTATCCTTTCAAACAAAACAGAATCTTTAAAATCCGTTTATAATGCTAGGGCTACATTAGCGGGCAAAGATTGGTGTCGCATTGGCGCGCTAAAAACATCGTGTACGGGCATACGCGATGTTCTTGCCTACATTAGGCGAACTAAGATTCGTGTCGCGCTACGCACCAGTTTACCGACAGTGCCCCGATAATACATCGTCTTCGCCCGGATACTACGCGTTGCAACGATCTACCCGGCCACACTCATCGCGTTAATACGAATATTCGCCGTAGCCCGCTAATGAAGCCCCAGCATAAAAGACAGAGTTATGCAGTAACAACCATAAAGAAACAAGTATCCAATCTTAAAAGAAAAACAAAATACCCGACTGCAGAAAAGAGGTTTTTGTAGCCTAACTCATGTTTTTTTTTTTAAATTTTGTTGTACCCAGTGTCACTCTCACAACTAAGACGAATCTATTGACACCACTCACATAAAAATCGATCAAGCCGTTTAGACTCTAGGGCGTGTCATAGAAATATACATACATACATACATACACTCGAAAAACATAAAACCCTCCTTCTTACGCAGTCGGGTAAAAAGATACAGTCGAATTGTTACCTCCTTCTTTTTAAAGTCATTAAAAACTGAAACATTTCAAAATACTCAATTTTGTTTTAAATACCAAACTACTGAACCAATTTTGAAGAAACTTCAATGGGACTGATCTGAAAATATATCCTTTAAAAATAATTTTCTTTATCTGTACTTATATAAATTACGAAATTATGCGGTAACAAACTACAACAAAAAATTATACAACTGCATTGAGAACCTCCTCATTTGACTGCCCTGACAGGACTGGCAAATTTGACATGCTGATGATTGTATTCATCATGTCAGATGTCAGAGCATGTCAAATTTGCCAGTATAATTAATAAATTAACCTAAGATATATTATAATATTGGAAGAAATTCAAATGATACTATAAATGGATTCTGTTCTGAATGAGGTTGATTCTTGAACATAATTAGCGTCGATTTATATTATTCCGGCTCATTAAAAGTGAAACCGTTTAGATATGTCAATATGTGTGTGTGACACCTCTTGAGGGCTTAATGTGGGTAAACAACCGGAGCAATAAACAGGGAAACTGTACAACTATGCCAAGATTCGTCCAGAAATAACCAGTGCATGTTGTTTACAGGGAACGCCTTCGCGCAGTATTTGCTGAAGTTATAACAGTGGATGTGCTGGACTCGAGAGATGCTGCCCACTTGGCGCTGCTGAAGCGGCCAGAACTAGGCATTACATTCACGAAGATCCACTGTTGGAACCTTACGCAATATGAGAAGTGCGTCTTCCTAGACGCTGACACTTTGGTAAGGGTTTCTTTGCTACAGGAAATTTTAGATTTGAAGTTATTAGGTTGACGTCTCAAATGTAGATCTATTGAAAAAACAAATGTCAGTTGTGAATTCGTAATCTGATCTTATCTTCTTCCCTAACCGAAGTACCTGTTTTGGTGCAAGCTATAGAAACCAATTTTGCGTAGGACATTAACTACTGCTAATTGCTCGTGGCAGCTGCCATTATGAATGGCTGGAATAGGAAAATAATCCTTAAATTTATTACCAGCATTATCTACTTACGATATCCACCATGAGTTTTTAGAGTTCCGTACCTCAATAGGAAAAAACGGAATCCTTATAGGATCACTTTGTTGTCCGTCTGTCCGTCTGTCCGTCCGTCCGGGTCTCAAGACCTTTATCTCGGGAACGCGTGAAGGTATCGAGTTGAAATTAAAACCATATACGCAAATCCATAGTATCTTGCTACAGAAATAAAATTAAATTTCTCAGTTTTCGTAAAAAAAATTTACAGCCTAATATGTCGTAAAAAACGCACATTCGACACTCACAGAGGAATCAAACCAATGGGGTACTTCCCGTTGACCTAGAACTCTGAAATTTGGCAAGAAGCATTGTGTTAGAGTCAGAGTCCAGATTAAAATCCGAAAACTGGAAATTTTTTTTTAATCACAAAAAAATTGTGTCTCTATGCAAGGAATGAGGGCCCAAATTTTAAAGTGAATTAACCGTATATTGTGGGGTATCATATGAAAGAGCCTTATCAGGATAAGTTAAAACAGGTTTTTATCACATTCTTCGCCCCATGCAGACCCTTCACTTCAGCTGGGAACCAAAACTTTTTAGGCGCAAAGCAACGTTGACTGCCTCAAACGCCGGCAGTTTACTGACTACTACAAAATGAACGGAACGCTTGTTCGGATCAGAGTGGGAAGCGCTGCTACTATATCCCCGCCCCACTCGGATCCGAGTGGTAAGCAAGGAATGTGTTAAATATTTTTTCGATGTATATTTTTCGGTTTATAAAAAAATATGGTTTCCCCCTTTTATTTAGTTTGTACGGAACCCTCGGTGGGCGAGTCTGACTCGCACTTGTCCGGTTTTTTTCCTGTCCGGGCGCATAGGACCGGACCGCGAGCTATTAATTCAAGGAGTGAATTACTATAATGTAATCTAGTGTACTATAATTTCTATATCGTTTATTATATGTTAACTATTTTAAAGTATCTTGTTTGCTTCTATTAATGCTATCAATTTTCGTATCTGTTTTCTAATTTTATTCTTATTCTGTTTTCTTAAAATACCAAATTTTAATGCCTCTTAATACCATGTTTCCTGATATATATATATATATATATATATATATATATATATATGGATACGTAGAATGCTGCTTTCATTTCGGAATATATATATATATACATATATATATATATATATATATATATGGCTGGCTGAGATGTTAGATGCTAGTCAGTCCATCCAGAATTTCAAACTTCCTGCACAGTTTTATACTTCATTGATATTTTATGCGATCTTATCGTAATTTCACTGTAAATGAAACATTGCCCTCCCATCCGGAACACAGTGTAGGGTAATAATTTTATGAAACACTGTATTCTGTGCCAGACATAAATGATAGAGTCAGCTGTGAACGACAGAAATAGAATAATAATCCTATGATTTGCTAACGTATGTATTTCCTTTACTTCTACAAGTAAATCTGTAACTAACTATTTATACTCGTATTGTTGTTGTTTGCCGATGCATTTCATTTTTGCGGGCAATGCGGTTACCAAAACAATTTACTCAAGTTAAACAATTTGCGAGTACCGAAATAATATCAAAAAGAAATTGAGATAACGCCGTCGGTTGAGTTGATATTTTTAATTAACAAAATTATTGTTATGTTTGAAAATACCACAGCACTTGGCTAAGCGCTAATGGCTGCCATTATGTTTTTTCTAGTAGGGTTCGAAGAATTTTGGATTGCAAGATGTAATTTCCCTTGGCCTATCTGATATCCTTCGGACAGAAGGTAAGGAAAGGATTTCGTTTTTGGTGCTCTTAAACACAAACTAAACGTTTGCTACTTTCACCGTGCAAGCTGAGGCGATACCGTGGCCTGATGATTTTTTTACCCGACTGCGTAAGGAGGGTTTTGTTTTCGAGTGTATGTATGTATGTTTCTATATGACCGCCTACAGCTGAAAGGGCTTGACCGGTTTTGATGTGCGAGGTGTCGTTAGATTCGTCTTCACTTCCTGAGTGTCATAGGTTAAATTTTTTTGTAAGTAATAGTAGTTTGTAGTTTATTTTTATTTTGACAAGAATGTAGGTATTAATCAATATACCTCTTGACAAAAAACAAAAAAATGTGTTATATCGTAATCTCCAACAAACTTTTTCGCAATAAACAAGTAATTTTACTAGAATTATTCTAATGAATGCGCAAATATAATCTTTTACAGCTGTTTTACGCATACTTTCTCACAAAACGTACACTTAACAGCGTATCAAGCGTAACGAAATCGTAAGTTATATACACTGCAAAAACCGGTTTTCTGCAGTCGGGTATTTTATTTTTAACCGACTTCAAAAAGGAGGTTATTCTTTTAATATAGAAATTTGTTTCTGAGTTTACTTTGATAGTAATGCAACTGGATCGATTTCTGTTTTGCGTTTTTTTTTACGAAATAGGACCAACAAAGTTATTAGGGAAATGTTGGCAAAGATGTTCGAGAAACAATGTAATGTCATTGAAAAAATTACACTACATTATTTCTCTATAATTGAAAAAATATGACCGTAAGTGTATTTCTAGGACATTAGCCTGAATTCAAAATATTTTTAGTCAGACTGAAGAACAAGCTGGCGAGTAGCCAATCTGACAGGACCAGAACAATGGAGAAATAAATAAATTGTAAGATCTGCTGTGTTCTACTAAGTTCCAATTAAATAAAACCGTCGTTTCATAAATTGAAGCAGCCAGCAAGACCTCGCAATTGCTAAATTGTCCAGTCAATACTGTCACCTAGCAACATCCGATCAAATATTTTTCTAGATACATCTTAGAATAGACATGACGAGGCTGTCTGTGTATGCTTGCTTACTTCCGATTCGATTAACGACTATGTGAAACGCATCAAATCTATTTCGACATGGTAATTGTTTATGCGATAAGAAAGTCAATGCTACCGGACATGGCCGCCGGCGCAGTAACACGAGATGACGAACATAACCGTGGCCCAAATATTTTTCTTCCCGACAAACTTTGGCCCACATCCAGATTTTGATCCACATTTCATTCTCTAATTTTCTTTCGGAGGCGTGGCGTCGGCAAATTGAAATTATGTTATTTGATTGGTACCTACGCAGCTTTCCCTTTTTAGGGTTCCGTACCCAAAGGGCAAAGCGGGACCCTATTACTGAGACTTCGCTGTCTGTCCTTCCGTCCGTCCGTCCGTCCGTTTGTCACCAGGCTGTATCTCATGAACCGTGATAGTTAGAGAGTTGAAATTTTTACAGACGATGTATTTCTGTTGCCGCTATAAAACAAATACTAAAAAACATAATAAAATATATATTAATTTATTTGTATGGGAATACAACAGACATGATTTTTTTGTCGTTTTTATAGATAATGGTACGGAACCCTTCGTGCGCGAGTCCGACTCGCACTTGACCGGTTTTTAATGTATGGATAGATAATTTTACTTGTCCTAAGTACTATGGATTTTCTAAAACTTAAATTGAACACATATCTAGTGTGTTTTCTCTTTGCTGTCTTCAAGTTGATACTCTTGCCTACTTCGAAGTCTGTAAGACGTCAAGAGAACCAGCTAGGATATGCCGAAGCAGATAAGAGTACCAGTTCGAAGACTTTGAAGCAGACAAGATTACTTTTGAAGACAGAAAAGCGGAACACACTAGGTATAAAAATTATATTGAAGATTTTGTACATGAGTTTCTGCAAAGTAACGTTTGATGGATTTTCTATGTTTATTTTTATGTTGTAATTAAAAGATTATCTTTTTAGTACAAAATATTTTTCTGTTCTGTTGCTTTTCCACGACTAATCGGTTCCAATATTTTTTATACAGATATTGGAAATCCTGGAGAAAGCCATATACATAATATATACCTATTTCATCACTACTATCTTTAATTGCCGCTATAGTACTTACCTACGTACCTTTCTCAAGATCTCCTTCGTCTATTTGAAATTTCTTTACGTCTTTAGTGTTATTCACAGATGCGTCATTATTGTCATTAAGCAGTTACAGTTACAGTTGGTTATTTGTTTTATCCGACTGTTAGGAAAAGGGTAGTGTTTTCGATTGTATGCACATCTATTTATGCCTGTGTCAATTATACATTGTAGCTTTAAGGTTTACTTTGTAGCTTTAAGGTTTACTTGAAATTGACGTGTGAAGTAGGTACTATTCTATTATTTTGATAATACTTCACACGTAAATACCTGAATTATCACAGAATAGGTACATTTTTGATAGCATTGGTTTTTTCTTTTAATAAGGTCAATATTTGATCAATAAGCTAAAGTGAAGCTATATTAATGTATAAAAATTCTCGATCATCAGTTTTCAGTCATCAGTTATATCCATGCACCGCTTACTACAATTATGTAAGTAATATAATAACATTTCTCGAAACACATTTTTTAACAACAGATACAGTGTCGCGAAGATCCATTGACTTATATTCGCATTTTTATCGCAGGTTATTGAGTCAACTTGTTTTATCCGCTCCGATAACGGCTCGATAAATATTTGAGTTGGAGTAATGTGCTCACGTGGGATACATTATACTATACACCAGTACTCAGATAACAATACAATTCTAATTGTAGCATTTGTAGTATATTAGATAATGCTGACATCGACATGGCTATGGTATTCTATCGTCATTAATCATTATCAGTACCCACGTGGGTACAACGTGTAGAAAAATAAATAAAACACAGTAATAATGATAACTATGTGAATAAAAGTGGCCAAGTGCAAGTCGGGCTCGCGCACGAAGGATTTCGTACCATTATCTATAAAAACGGCAAAAAAATAATGTCTGTTGTATGGGAGCCCCCTTTAATATTTATTTTATTCTGTTTTTTAGTTTTTGTTGTTATAGCGTCAACAGAAATACATCATCTGTGAAAATTTCAACTGTCTAACTATCACGGTTCATGAGGTACAGCCTGGTGACAGACGGACAGACAGCGGAGTCTTAGTAATAGGGTCCCGTTTTATCCTTTGGGTATGGAACCCTAAAAACGATTAAACCAATATTAACAGTACCTTATTTAATGTCGATGCCTATTGAATGTTCTAAAATGAATGAGGAAAAATTTAGAAATTGGTTATCGATCTTTCCTGTATTCATTTGTTATAAACATTACTCCACTTATTTATTTCCTATGTGAGTTATTTTATTATTAACTTTGCAAAGAGGTTAATGTCTCTGAGGAGCCATTCACTGTTGAGCTTCATTTTACGACATGTATATATGTATCTACCTATATTAAAAGAAAAACAAAATATCCGACTACAGAAAAGAAGTTTTTGCAGTCTAACTTAAGATTTCTTTACGATTGATACGCTGATGAGTATACGTTGTGAGAAAGTATGTGTAAAATCGCTGTTAAAGATTGAAAATGCGCATTCTTCAGAATAAGTCTAGTAAAGACACTTGTTTATTATAAAAAAGTTCGTTGTAGGTTTCGAAAAAATGCGTTTTATTTATTTTTGCGAGAGATGTATTATTATTAATACAAAAACATAATGCTTATGATACTCAGGGAGAGAAGACGAATCTAACGACACCTCACACATCAAAATTGGTTCAGCGGTTTGGCTGTAGGCGCTCATATAGAAACATACATACATACAAGTATGTGCATATGTAGGAGGGAAGTTACAATAGATCCGCGAGGGTCGCAGTGACAGGGAGGCTCATGGCCTCCCACCCTACCTCGAATAATAATAATAATGTGCATATGTACATACATTTGGTAAACATGACCTTCCTTCCAAACTTCCTTAGGGTAAAACAATGGTAGTCACAGAATGTTCACATACAAGTGGCAGGAAGACGCTGAATGCAGGCCGCTTCCAACCGGTCTTTCTGGAAATCCATGGGGGAGGCCTATGTCCAGCAGTGGCCTTCTTGTGGCTGAGATGATGATGATGATGCCACAAAAGTTTTATCCCCTTACCTAATAATTTCAGTACAAAATACCTGTGATATTAGGACAGATAAATAAACAGGATGTACACGGTAAAATTATATGTGTAACGTTAAAGTACGAGACGCATTTAGAACTTTTACTATCACAATAGTAAAATTTACATAAACATGGCTCTGTCTGAATGCGTTCTCTCATAAATGTCCGTTAATTTTCAAGGTGGTACAAAACAGCGACGAGTTGTTCGAGAGAGAGGAGCTCTCCGCCGCTCCAGATGTCGGCTGGCCAGACTGCTTCAACTCCGGCGTCTTTGTGTTCATACCTTCAGCTGAGACGTTCAGCAGGCTGATCGCCTTCGCGCAGGAGCGAGGCAGCTTTGATGGTGAGTTACATTATTCTGCTGATCTGACATATTCTGCTTATAATTTTTAGGGTGATGTGTTTATCAAGCCTATGAATGTTACTTCTTTTGTGGCACTCCGGAGACCAAACGCGTGGGCCGATTGTGAAGAATGTATGTTATCAATTTTTTCTCTCCCAAACCTATCGAATGGGGTACCAAATTGAGGAGTTTTAAAAGGTGGTTACAAAAATACATACAAGTTTATGCATAAAATGAAATAAAAAATGGTTACCATCCATAATCCGAAAGTTTATGTGTTTTGTAAGAAGAAACTTAACGAACCTAACCTAATAATTGATATATCTGAGAACCAAACCTGTAAATAAGAAAGTTTATGAATGTAATATAACATAAATCTAACAAATCTAACCTAATAACCGTTCGGGAATGTGAAACAGATGGCTAATATACTTATAGAATTAGAAACTCGTGTCAAGTAAAACATTTGGAATCAGACAGTTCTGTGAAACGGATTCGGGCAAATAAGATTCAAGTATTCCAGATTATAGATACCCCTATCTATTCCCTCTATTCTATGTCTGGTTCATTAATACTTAATGTCAATTTTTTTTTTATACACTATAGGTCTACGATTGACCACCAACTCGCCTGATGTTAAGCGATGGTGTGGCCGAGGATGGAGCTCGTCGATCTAGAAGATATCTATTCACTCATATTCACTCATATAGGTTATCTTAAAAAAAACATAAAGTGGTCGGGGCTTTCAGATTTGTTTTAGTTCCTTCAACCTTGTTGGTTTCTGGTGTTTCTCTATATATATTTAATTTACGTGTCTCTAGTCATACATGATTCTGCTGATCTTAATATATTCAGCTTGAATTTTTGATTTCCCTTGATGTAAAATCCTCTCTCACTTTTGTACTTCTCTCTATCTTTCTCTCTCCTTAGCCTTTATTACCTGTTCCTTTCCTTCTCTTTGTCTCCTACCCTTTTTTTTCTTTTTACTTACCCAATGTATTCTTATTATGTCAATAGTTTATACAGTTGATTGAATATTGTATTTATTTCGTTAACAGGTGGTGACCAGGGTCTATTAAATTCTTTCTTCTCTGACTGGGCGCGCGGAGACATCAACAAGCATCTACCTTTCCTATACAACGTCACGTCAGCTGCCTTCTATTCCTACCTACCTGCATTGAAACAGTAAGTTCTTTAAATATATGAAATATCTCAGCATCGTAATTTGTCTACTACTGTCCAAAGAAAGACACGTGGCTTATATGCTTATTCAAAATTTCGCTCACTCCATACCACTGTCCAATGCACTGTGGCTTAGTCATAAATTCAGATTACAAAAAAAAAATACTTAAAAATATTATGTTTTGTGTTGTTCTGTCAGCTGTCAATGTTATCCACTTGCTCTCAGTATCGTTTTTGTAGCAATGATGGTGATTCAGATTTCGTCATCGATTACGCATTCCGCATTATCAGAGCTGATCGTAATTCAATCAATTTCTTAAATGGAGTCAATATGGGAAGCATTGCTGTTCGCTATTAGATTGAGGCGGCTTGCCAACTTTGTGCTTTGCAAAAATAGAATATCCAGGGATTTCGGGGTTCGTTTTAATTTGAAACATTGGTATGTTAGTTTACATTTTCAAAATTTTGGTTTAAGAAAATGCACTTTTACAGCGTTCGATAATGCCCAAACAAGTTTTCTTCTGTCAAATGAAAATCGGTCAACGATCGCACCCTATCATACAAATCGATTCGTTGCCAATTCCTAGATATTACATACTCAGTAAAATGTAGCAATAACATCAATCAATCTTTTTATGATTTATATAAATCCACTTTTGTATCAATGTTCCATCAGCGACAAAATAGTGATCTCGTGCCTAAATATGTAATGGATTCCACAATAATACATAACTTTCTAGTTCGATGTTTTAGCTTACCTGAAGGATTCCGCCGAAATTTAACAAATAAAACCTCTTAGGATTAGCAAACTTTTTCACTCGACTGTGTAAGAAGGAGGGTTATGTTTTTCGAGTGTATGTTTATATAGGTATGTATGTATGTTTCTATATGACAGCCTACAGCCTAAACGGCTTTTACGATTATAATGTGCAGGTGTCATTCGTCTTCACTCTTTGAGTATCATAGGATCTTTTTAGGGTTCCGTACCTCAAATGAAAAAAACGGAATCCTTATAGGATCATTTTGTTGCCCGTCTGTCTGTCTGTCTGTCTGTCCGTCCGGGTGTCAAGACCTTTATCTCGGGAACGCGTGAAGGTATAGAGTTGAAAATAAAACCATATACGCAGATCCATAGTATCTTGCTGCAGAAAGAAAAATCAAACGTTTTCATTCAAAAAAGTTACAGCCGAATAAGTAAAAAAAAACAAATGCACATTTCGACACTCACAAGGGAATCAAAACCTAGGGGTACTTCCCGTTGACCTAGTACTATGAAATTTGGCAAGAAGCATTGTGTTATAGTACACATATAGGAAAAAAACCGAAAACTGGACATTTTAAATTTAATTACAAAAAAATAGGGTCTTTAGGCGAGGAAGGAGGGTCAAAATTTTAAAGTACTTTAACCGTATCATGTATATGGGGTATCATATGAAAGAGCTTAATTAGCACAAGCTAAAAACAGGTTTTTAAATATTTTTACGACGTATATTTTTCGATTTATGAAGGAAAATATATATTTTCCCTCTTTTATCTACTAGTTTGTACGGAACCCTCGGTGGGCAAGTCAGACTCGCCTTGTCCGGTTTTTTTTTGTAATAATCGCCTCCTCGCCAAAACAAAAAATATGTGTTTTTTCGTAATCTCCATCGAACTTTTTCGTAATAAGTGATTTTACTAGAACTATTCTAAAGAATGACCATTTATAATCTCTTACAATGATTTTATGCATATTTTTCACACAAACATACATTTTACAGCATATCAAGCGTAAGGAAATCGTAAGTTAGACCGCGAAAATTGCTTTTCTTCATTCGGGTATTTTGTTTTTAGTTAAATAAAGTTAAAGTTATTTATTTAAATTATCAGCCCCATCATTAAATAATGTTATAGTCTTGGCAATGGGTAGTCTCCTACCATCGTCTTATTTTTCTATAAATAATTTTATAGTTTAAAAAACTGAACCAACCGACTTCAAAGTACGCTACTTCGTTACTTGTAATATTAGAAAGGATTAGGATACATAAAGTTCATATCATCATGCTCAGTCGGGTAGTAATTAAACAAAACGCTTAATCGTCGAAGTAACTCTATTTTCACCTTATACACATTGGATGAGGAGTAAGAAGGTTTTACTTTTACTAAATCCATCACGGTTGTACATAAGCTTTTTAAAGAGACCTCTCTTTATCTCGTAGCTCGTTTATGTTTTGTCAAGAATGAGATTTGTCATTGAATGTCAAATGCTTCGTCTTCGAAGATTAGAAAATGTGTAGATGTTTATACGATAATCCTTAACATTTGACACTTTTGCAAAGAAAAACGTGTCGGTGGAACTCTGCGACTCTATAATCTGACGCACTTCACTCAGGAATACAATGAAAATTTTCATTTTTGGATATTATTCAAAAAGTAATAAAGTAAAGTCTATAAAATAATTATGGGGCCAACTTGGGAGCTTTCTCTATATGTCAATTCAAGAAACACAAAAATTGGTTCACGAATGACGGAGTAATCGGTGAACAAAGATACAAAAAAAAAAAACATACGGACCGAATTTAAAACCTCCTTCTTTTTGGAAGTCGGTAAAAAAATAAGGGTGACGTAAATTGGCTGTCAAATTTCATCCTACAGTAAAATGTGTTTACATTTCTAGCTACGGGCAGGATTTGAAGATCATTCACTTTATCGGTGCAGCTAAACCTTGGTTGCAACATTTTAACTTCGAGTCTCGTACAGTCGATGCGCCAGATCACATACAGGGATTACTGCAGCTCTGGTGGGACATATTTGTGAGCCAAATTCACACACAGCTCGACACTTCAATGGTGAGTCTGAGAAATTAATTTTTATTATGTAAATAATAAAAATAAATAGTTTCCCAAGAATACTTTTACCGGTTAGATATTAATGTGGCAAAGCAGCAAATAATTTTTTTTCCTGATCGATATTCTATGAAAATTATTAGTGATGTTATTAAATGAATGGCATATAAAGATGATATCATACTTTTTGCAATGGACGATACCTAACACCTTGAAATTTATATGATCATTTCGTGTTTGGTTACCTTTGTAATTATTGAAGAAAACAAGTAGGTACATGACCACAAGACACCACATAAATAATTCTATCGAGATTTATATTTAGGTTAGTCACTCGATACTGTTGGAATCCTACCCTCTTCTGCGGTTTCTTGACCGCAGTCTAGTCTTATTAATTTTATCGTATAGTAAATCAATCCAGTCTCATACTAGCTTCTGAACTGAACACTGCAACATGTTTTCCAAGCATCCAAAATGGGAACCTAAAGTTACAGAGGTGAGAAATGTTCCAACTTTTAAAAATATAGCCACGTTTATTTAGGCTTCAGTTTTTTTTATTCATGCTGCCCTGTTGGATTTTGAAATATTTTAATTGCATTGATATTGTGTGTATACCCGAGTGTCTAAAATCAGTAATGCCTGCACTATAAGCTTGTGCACCGTATTTAGCGCTGTTATCCGCACCTGTCTTGAAGCATTTTAATGCTCGTTTGTATTGTTTCTCCAAAATACTAACATTTTCTAACTTATTGTTTCGGCTGACAGTCTCTTCAATTTAAGGTTTGGTTTTTAATTTAGAAGTAATTAGATGGTGTTGGTATTTTGGTGAAGCCTCACCGTAATAGCTTCATAAACATACATCAAGTGTAAATAATCATCTTATCTGTAAATATTATACATTTCATTTTAATTTAGTATGTAAAATACTTTTGTATGTTTATGATATGTATGTGATACTAATATTAGCTTGGACAAAGCTCGTTGCACTGTGTTGTAGATATCGCTCGTGCGTGCAGCTTAGTTCAAGTGTTTGCATGCATTTCCATTGAGTTGTTTCACTTCAACGCTAGGTTGAGGTGGAGGATGAACCGGAGCAGCCGCCAGTGGAACCTCCCCATGACGTCAGCCAAAGCCTTCACTATCAGCCGGTACTGGATCCAGAATCGCAATTCCCCTGGCATCGACCCGATGCTCAGATTGTTGAGGAGCTACCCGAAAAGAACATAGATATGACAGATATTCACGATCCTTGGGAAATATATAGAGGCAATATTCCACCTATTTCAGAGGAAAGAATCGTACAACAGTCCCATGTTTCAGAAGATAATCTAGAGGAAATAAGGAAATATGCTTGGGATTACCAGCACAAAGACAATGTACCTCCACAAAATAACGAACAATATCAAATTGAAGAACAGTTCCGGCCTCCGCAAATTACACATCATAATGAACACTACAGTCACCATGATAGTTACCTACACAACGAGCCTAAACAAGACAGTCAAAGTTTCCTAAACTCAGAGCAACACTGGCCAATTGCTACACAACCTGATTATAGTTACAGCCAAAGCTCACATAGTTACCACGATCATTCAAACGATCACCAACAACACTGGCACAGCGATACTCAAGATAACTATCAGCAAAGTTATCAACATCACGAAGATCAGCAACATCTTTACCATGAACAATCTAGTCACTCATTCGATAATCATCCTAAAGAACATCATACATATAATCTTAATCAGCATGAACCGCAGTATCACCATGATGATGAATTAAATCAACATCACGATCACCACGCGCACGCACATCAGGTACATCCACATGTATATTATCAACATTCTAACACCCACACACACGTACCCGAGGTGGAGGTTCATCATGTCCACGTGGCACCGGAAAGGAAACACCCTCGTCGCCCTCGCAGATTACGGATAGACATAGTTGCCAACAAAACGAACGGTTTGATGAATGGAGATATTTCAGACACTGAAAGCGATTACGAGGAAATAATACCTAGGCATCCGTACGATGGATTCTATTTGCGGCACAGGGCGACGTTCGATGCTTGTGGACGTAAAATTTGTACCCATGAGATACCTCCTACTCCTTCCCCACCGCTGTCACCCCTTGATTCTCCAACGCCTCAGGATTACCACACGGCCGAGGAAAATGAACCAAGTGACGACGAAAACCAAGTAAGTCTCCGTTTTGAGATATTGAAGCAGTTTTGCAGGTAAATTGTGTCTCTATTCCCTCCAATGCCTGAAGTGATTGTCAGCCGAATTTCCGATATAAATCTAGTGTAGCTTCGCTTGCATGCCTAGTTGTGTTTAAATCCCTGACATTGTGCCTGCACGTACCTTATCACAACCTGGAACCTAATATTAATATTCAATGTAGGTACAAAACGAAAAGTAAAGAAGGGAAGTAAGATGGGAAGTATTATGTACATTAGTCAGACTTAAGAGGTTAAGTGCTAAGAGTAAACAAAAATAAAACTATTTTGACGTATCTTTCAGAGCGGTGTCGCTGGTAACCTGGCGCGAGTTGTCCCTGGTGCAGCATCTTACGAAGCTCTCGATGATCTCACCCGCCGTCAGGGATGGGAAGCTGGTAACATTGACTACATGGGCGCTGACTCTTTCGAGAAAATCTGGGCCAAAATCTCGCAGACCTTGAGTGCACCACGCGTTTCTCCACCCAAGCAACCTTCACCACCTAAGGATCCCAGTCCACCAGTCCCTGAAGAAGTCAAAGTCCAAGAAGCTGAAGTTGTGAAAGAAACAGTAAGCGAAGCAGTAGAAGTCGCTAAAGAAGCCGTGTCAGAGAAAGCATCGGTACCACCTTCGCCGACCGTGACTCCTGCTACACCAGTGGTTGAAGAACCCGCTGTTCCTAAAAAGGCTCCTGTCGAAACTGCTCCTGTCAAAACTGGTCCTATCGAAGCCGCTCCTATCTCTTCTGTGACAGTGCCTGATGTGGCTTCCTTTGTTACCACTGCGTCTATAATAGATCCTGAGATAGCTGAGTTGCCTCCTCTGCCCACTTCTGTAGAAGAAGTCATTGTAAATGATGTTCCCGCTCCCGTCTCTTCCGTGCCAGTTCCTGATGTTGCTCCTGTAGTAATCGAAGCGTCTATAGTAAGCCCTACTATCGAGGGCCCTCCAATGCCCGCCTCTATAGATGTTCCTGTAAGTGATGCTCCCGCCCCAGCCTCTGAAGTTCCTGCTGCTAAAGTCCAAGTCCTGATACCTGGAGTCCCTGCAACCGACATCCTTGGGCCAACCCCGGCAGAAGAGCCTGTGACCGACGCTCCCGCACCAGTCTCTGTAAAAGCTCAAGCTCCCGAAGTTCCTGCGCCAACTTCTATCAAAGCACCAGCACCTAAAGCTCCAGTTCCTGTAGAAGCACCTTCAGCTAAAGCCCCTGCGCCTGTCCCTGTAGCTGATCCGATTGAGGTTCCTGTCACAGTTGCAGCATCTGAATCTGCACCTGAACAAAAGACTGAAGAGGCAAAAGAGGCTACAGTGAAAGCATCCAAAGTATCAGAAGCATCTGCTACGCCCTCGAAGAAAGCTTCGGCTAAGGCAGACGCCCCGGCAACAGATAGCCCCCCATTAGCAAACACCCCGTCTAAGGAAGAAGCGCCTGTGGTTCCTGCTGCCAAATGTGAGTATCACACAGCATCAATAACCTAACAGCTTTGCACTCAGTTCTCACCGATTTCATTTTTGCAGTTTTGTTACTTTGTTACACTAATATGTTTATAGTACAGCCGTATTTTACGCCGACCTGTGAAGATCGGTAGTAGAATTCGATGTTTTCTTTTGTGCCGTTTTGTGATGTTTGGTTTAATCTTTATTTACTGAGCGTACGTTTCAAAACTCGTTGTTATTTCACCCAGCTACCGAGGAGGCAGCGCAAGAGACGCGGCTTTGATAGAACAGGTAAATCTACCTCACTTGGGCCCAACACAACTTTTCTTTGCTGGTAAATATGGGGCACTGAATGTGGTGGCGGGATCTGTCCGTCTATTTCTATTTTAGATGTTTGTGAAGTCCACACACTCAGTGCAAACTGTCACGTGTTGTTTATTTAAGACATGATAATGGAATTCAATGTAATTTTATAGTTTTCTAAAATAGTGGAGTATTTCGTGGTAGTTGGGTTGCGTCCAAGTGGATGCAGTGCGTAGGGCTGTCGGTCGAACACTCATGGAACTATTCTTGGCTAATAATTACGATTGCGTCTCAAATAGTAGGTACGTAATCCCAAATTAATTAGTGAAATGAGCGAAGACCACGCTATATGTCCCGAAATGGCTTGCGAATGCTACTGCTGCGTTATTTCTGGACATACCTACCATCGAACTGAGTTTGTTTCTGTTTCGTCTTAAAAAGAGCAACAATATTCAGTTTGTTATGTTTTGTTTGCTTTCCATGTTCGTTTCACACATTGCAAGGAACATTATTCAAGCTTACATTTGCACAGTAGTCACTTCACACGCAAGCACTAGATATCGAACGAAATCCATAAACCTTACAGATAAAGTACTTATATTAAAACGTTTTGAGTCTTGTGCCCAGTTTAATCTCGACCCTACCGACCTGAACTCATTTAAAATAAGTTACAAAATAATTCTCCTTGTAATGAACGCTTCGAAAACTCCGCTAGACTGACAATCTAACTATCGCCTGCACCGTTTCTATAACCGTGTACAAAAGCTTCGTTTTCCCTCGACTTTGTTCCAGGCCCTAACCGAGCTTGCTCTATAATGTGACCGCAATACTAACCGCCACGCGTAATCGAGCGAGAGAGTAAGGGCGGTCTGTGTTGTAGCGGAGGAGCGGCGGAAACCGGTCGGGAAGCTGAGTCTGGCGCCGCCGTCGGCCGCCGAGGCACTACCAACCCCTGACAGCGAAGCGGAAGACGCAGTCACGCTAGCGACCGCAATCATCGCCAGCGAGCTCACGCCGGTCGAATCGCCTGCCTTACCTCCCGCGCCCGCATCAGCCCCCTTACCCAAGGGTCTCACGGTGGCGGAACCCGAGGTGCCGACGCCACCCGTAGGCGCCGTGTCTCTAGCACAGATTGGCGTCAAGCCTAAAGAAACTATCGCTGCGCGGATAGAATCGTCCGTCGCAGCGGCCGCTTCCGAAGCGCCATCGGACCCCCCAAAGGCGGATCCACCAAAGGCGGACCCACCCAAGAAAAAGCTCGTCAAAAAGGTGGTGAAAAAAGATAAAGACGCCGCTGCGACCGGCGCCGAGGCGCCCGTGCCGCCACCCCGCAAGAAGGAGAAGAAGCCCAAAGAGAAATGAGCGCTCTCGCCCCCTAATGTTCCTCTGTGCCATATTCGTGCCTCCGTGTCGTTTATATTATTTTCGTATGCTTTTATGTACCGCGTAACTTTTGTGTTAGATGTAACTTTTTGTCGTCGATCACATGGCCATTATTATTGTTTAATCTAAAATTTTATACTTTTTTTCATAAGTGTAGCACAAGTGTAGGTTCTTATGTATGTTTTTAACGATCCGATTTCATAATCAGTGTTTAAAATCATTTGAATTACCAAAGGATGAGACGTATTTATTGAATTGATCAAGTTTTTTTATGTAATTTTGTATTAAAAGTTTATTTTGAAAAACATTTATTGATTATTTTATTTTGTAAGTTAGCTATATAAAAACGAGGTAGGTAAGGAAAGGTTATAAAAATTCGTGCGTTGATTGTTAATACCTACTTACATTTTGCTTAAAATACAAATTCGTCATATTTTGTTTTGTTTTTGTTGTTTTAGTTATACGGTAGTAACACGGGCAATTTTTTATTCCTGTTCTAACAACTTTCAACTAAAGTAGTAAGAAGGGAAGTCAATTACCGGTGTTACTACTAGTAGTAAGATTAGTAGTAGCACGGGCAACAAACCATATTATTGTTAGCATTGTTATGTGAGTGCCACGATTATGTCCGTTCCACAGCAATGTTAAATATGCATCGCTGTTGTCGCGCCTACGAATTTTGCAGTGTGTGCAAAAAATTTTAAAAGGAAAACTATCACCGCTGTACTTAAGGTTTAAAGTTGGGTTTTACAAGTTACCGAGTACTGGCTACAGAAATAAAAATGAAAATGTGAACTTTACTCGTATCACAGTACAGTACGAGCGTATGCTCGTATGGTTTTATGTACATTATGTTTGACAAGATGTGAAATGTGGTAACTATACAGCTTAGGAATACTTTACGAGTTATCAGTCAAACGCATTCTTTTTACTCGACTGCGTAAGAAGGAGGGTTATGTTTTTCGAGTGTATGTATGTATGTGGGTATGTAGGTATGTATGTTCCAATATGATCGCCCACAGCCTAAACGGCTTGACCGATTTTTATGTACGAGGTGTCGTTAGATTTGTCTTTACTTCTAGAGTGGCATAGGCTATATTTTTTTGTAATAATAATAATACATTTCACACAAAAATAAAAATCCCATCATAAACATAAATGTGAAATGAGAGCCAAGTTCAATATCCTGTTAAATATCTTAGTTGTTGACTTCAGGGACAAAAGAAGTGAGATCTAAATGGGTGCCAAGTTCAATGGTCAGTCCTGAAATTTATTTATAGCAACTGAAACGGTAGTGAAACAATGAACTTTGAGAACTAGGTATTTATTAATTATTCACAGTAAACGGACAGAGTTTCGACTTAAATCACAATGCCGTACAAACAGTGTCTTAAAAATGAGCTCCCGGCCTATATAAATAATATCTCCCACCCCGAAGCGGAGTGGCTAATGCTATCGCAATTACGTAAGGCGTGCAACACTCAAATAGAGGGCGCTGGTGAGCTCGGCAAGGATCGGTAGGCAGGCTGGCTGAATGGCTTGGCGACTGGTTGGCTTAACCAGTGGGATGGCATGGCTTGGCTTGGCTGGCCGTGGCGAGGGCTGGCATAATTACTGCACGCGTTACAATCGGCCATCCTGTAACGATTGCTCCCGCAATGGGAACAGAAAAAAACATCATTAGCTTTCAAGAAGGTCAATTAAATCTTCAGTTTCTAACTGCTCATCTGAGCTGCTGGCACTATCAGATATCGGAACTACGCTTCTATATGGCCGTAAAGAGTCGGCCGATACTAAACCCATAAAGCTTTTATATCCTCTCAAACCCTTAATACTTCGTATCCGATATCTGTCATTGCCAACTACTTTGGTGATAATATAGGGACCTGAATAGAGATCATCTAGTTTGGTATTAACTCTAGAAACACTACTGGTAGGAGCTTGTCTCCAAAGAACTAAGTCACCCTTTTTATATTTATGGGCGTTTTTGCGGCGTTTATCAAAATGACGTTTCATCTTAGCGCTAGCTTTTAAGATTTGCGCAGTAGCTTTATCCCTTTTGGACTGAGATGACTCAACAACTCTCCCTGGGATTGACACATCGCATACTGACCTACTACTTCTAGAAAACATCAAATTATAAGGTTTTGAACCAGTGCTTTCGTTAAGGGTATTGTTTATACCCCAGATTACATCAGGGAGACAGTTAGACCAGTTGTTGGCAGCTTCACTGGGATCCGTAGCACGTAATGCGTTGAGAATGGTCCTATTAGTGCGTTCTACTTGACCGTTTGCTCGTGGACAAGCAATAGCGGTCAACGTATGCTTAAACTGCTTGTCTGTGCCAAATTTCTTGAAATTTCTACTAGTGAAAGCCTTTCCGTGGTCGGTAATAACTCTATCAGGGTATCCAAACAAACCGAAAATTCGTTTTAGGACTCTAATTGTTTCTACGAAATTGACTGTCCGAGTTGGTTCTGCAATTACGAATTTTGAAAACGCGTCAGTCATAACTAACATATACTCGTGACCTTTCTTTGTTCTGCAAAACGGGCCCAAATGATCGATATGAATTACTCTAAAAGGTTCAGAGGGTTTAGGAATTGGATGAAGCATACCCTCTTTCCTACCATGTTCGCCTTTCCCATAAGCACAATATAAACATGCATTCACGTACTTTCGAATGAACCGTGTCATTTTAGGAAACCAAAAATCGTTCTTGATGAGATCTGTACAACGCTTTAAGCCTACGTGTCCTATATCGTCGTGATGCATTTGCATTATTTTCCATCTAGCTGGCCCGGGAACCACAAGACGATTGCCATTTAAAGTTTTTCGGTATAATCTATTTTCTATTAACACGAAATTATTCATAATATCGGTACCCGCTGAGCCATTTTTTAATTGTTCTATAATAACCCTAAGTTTATCGTCCTGCGTCTGGACCGTATAAAACCAGTCTGTCACCTCCAACCGATTTACGTTCACTGAGTCTATCGGATTTCTACTCAAGGCGTCAACATGTCTCATGCGTTCACCTGGTCTATATTCGACACTAATATCATAGTCCTGAATGAGTAGCCACCATCTCGCAATACGCGGAATAATGTCGCGTTTCGTTAACGTAGCGCGCACTGCGGTGCAATCGGTCACGATCTTTACATGTTTACCTATAATGTATATACGAAATTTACGGAGCGATTCCACTACAGCGAGAGTCTCTAGTTCATAACTATGATACATACACTCCTCTTTGGACGTCACTCGGCTAAAATACATAACAGGTCGTAATGTTCCATCAGTCTGTAATTGTAATAAAATACCTGCTATACCGGTTTTACAGGCATCAGTATGAATTTCTGTTTGTAATTCAGGGTCATATAAGGCTAACACCGGTTTGGAGCACAGGCGATCCTTCAATTCGTTAAAACTATCTGTTTGTTCACTTTCCCAGATCCACGGTACGTTTTTCTTAGTAAGATCGGTAAGAGGGCGCGCTATTTGTGCAAACTTGTGAATAAACTTCCGAAAATAGCTACAGAGCCCTATAAACTGACGTACCTCATGTACAGTTTTTGGTACGGGAAATTGTGAAACAGCGGTTAATTTTGAGTTCGCCGGTTGCACACCGTCTTGTGAAATTTCATGTCCTAAGTATGTTACTTGATTTTGCAAGAACGAACACTTTTTCATATTAAGTTTTAGATTTTCAGATTCGAATTTTTGTAATACTGTTTCTAATAGTTTTATTCCAGAATTAATATCAACCGAGGGTAGTAAAATATCATCCAAAAATGCTAGAATTTCGGTAGTGTTGCCACTTTCAGCGTGTGTATTCTGAATCGAACTAACAATTTTATTAATCAGACGCATAAAAACAGCTGGAGAATTAGCTAAACCAAATGGAACGCGCACGTATTCGAATTGACCTTGTTGACAGATAAAAGCACTTTTATGAGAATCTTCAGGAACTAATAAAACTTGATGGTAGCCCTGGGCCATATCGAGACACGTGAAATATTTTTTGCCGGCTAATTTGGAAATATGATCTTCGATATTTGGCAAAGGGTACCTATCTTTGATAGTCACCGCATTAAGAGCTCGATAATCTACACATAACCGACTATCACCGTTCTTTTTCTTTACTAAAATGATTGGGGAGGCATAGTTTGACTCAGATTCTTTAATTATACCTGCTTCTAATAACTCAGAAATTTTTGACTTTACTATTTGTTGTTCAGTGTGGGATAACCTATAAGGCTGACGGTAGATGGGTTGATCGGTGGTGAGCTTTATTTTCATCTGAACCAAGTTTGTGCATCCAAGGTCTTTTGTACAGCTAGCGAAAGTGTCGTTGTATTGTAACAATAAATTAATTAATTCATTTAACTCGTCTTCTTTCAATTTCCCTACATTAATGTCGTCTAGTGGAACGCCACCTATGCTGGAGATTGAGACTTGGCTTGTAGCGAGGATAGTAGGGGAAAAAACAGAGCAATGCGAACTATTATGACCAACGGACAGTTTATGTACGTCACACACAGGCAATGAGACATTTGGCAAATTATTGGCTGATATTGGCATGGCTTGGCTTACCTTACTCATTGAAGCTGGCTCTTCACAACTCTCCGCTCGCGTAAGAACTTGGCCGGCTGGCCACACGACGTCCTTGTCGCCGGAGTTGATGACCTTGATGTGCCCCTCGTCGCCGCGAAGTACTGTAGCTGGCAGAGAATAGGCCACTCCTTGAAACTCATAGTGGCGCGGTGCAGTGTAGACGTCATTTTCCTTGCAGTTTCCCAGGATATTCACTTTGATAATAGACGCACCAGGTGGTAAAATTTCTCGGGTTGCGGTAACCACTTTGAACCTTTCACGAATTTCGACTACGTCTATGTCCGTCGTAAAATCAGGTTCTCGCATTAGTATAGCTGTGCCGTTCTTCACAATAAGTGACATGTTGTTATCGTTGATCACGGGCTGGCCAATCAGCAAATTAACACCGTCCATGTCCATGTCGGTTAAGTGAGCCTTACATGGAATCTGGATATCATCGATTTCTAAATCGAACTCCACTTGACCTCGGCTTGTGATCAACCCTCCGGAAAATCCTTTTAAAATCGTACTTGTGGGTATGATTCCAAGACACAACAGTTTCGAAATCTGGCTGTTCATAACATTCACCTGACTACCCGTATCTATATAAGCCTTCACAAAAACTCCGTTGACCTTGACAGCTTTTTTGTAGGTATCGTTATAATTCTGCAGAAGTTTGATGTCCTTCACGTTACCGCTGATGCTAGTGCTCACCGCATCGAGTGTTGGTACCTTGGGACGTAAACTGGAACCTTGGCATCGGATAGCAATATGACCTTGATTTCCACATTTATAGCAAACACGCTGGTCAGGCAGGGTACAGTTCCGTAGCATGTGTCCCGTCTTTTTGCAGCGTGGGCAGGGATCATTGTCAGGGTTAATTTTTCTATCTGGTACTTGATGCTGTCTTGTATCCTTGAAAGATGTGCGTACTTCTGGAGCTGGGCCTCGATAATCATCCAAAGCACAAAGAAATGCTTCATAAAGTTCATCAGGTCGTTCACACTGGAAAGCGCGTGCATTTGGTTGCAGTGATGTGGGTAGTCCTCTAATAATGCACGAAACGCTTGCACTGTCTGAAAGTTTACATCGGAAGCACATGGAAACTTTGTCTTGATAGTATTTCGTCATCGACTCGTTGGGCAGCTTTTTTCGTTGCAACATCTCATCCAACAAAACACTATAATCACGGTGTTTTGGAAAAGCACGTAGTAACATTTGTTTCCACTCCTCCCAGGAATAATCGTATTCATCGAGCCGATTGTACCATTTACGAGCTTGACCACGTAGTTTGTCTTGAAGGTGAAATGCTTTGGTTTTGTCGTCCCAATCGTGTATGTCACCGAGTTGGTCGATTTTCTTCAGCCACGCCGTAACGGTGTAATCTTCTCCATCCGGGTCGAATTCGGGGATAAGCGATGCAGCACGATGATTTCTAGCACGGCCGAATGATATCGAGTCTTGATCGAGGTCGCAAATCGCCCTGTTGACTTCATCTTCGAGCAAATTTTTAAGTATTTTCTTTGCGGGTGGGGGTGGGAAATCGTCACTTGAGTCCACTGCGGTTTGATCTTCGTTAGAAAAATTCCATCCCGGAGGCCGAACCCCATGACCAGATTTATCGGGTTGATTTCGCTTCATCCCGCTTCTGAGTGAAACGGTAGTGAAACAATGAACTTTGAGAACTAGGTATTTATTAATTATTCACAGTAAACGGACAGAGTTTCGACTTAAATCACAATGCCGTACAAACAGTGTCTTAAAAATGAGCTCCCGGCCTATATAAATAATATCTCCCACCCCGAAGCGGAGTGGCTAATGCTATCGCAATTACGTAAGGCGTGCAACACTCAAATAGAGGGCGCTGGTGAGCTCGGCAAGGATCGGTAGGCAGGCTGGCTGAATGGCTTGGCGACTGGTTGGCTAACCAGTGGGATGGCATGGCTTGGCTTGGCTGGCCGTGGCGAGGGCTGGCATAATTACTGCACGCGTTACACAACGTAAAATATTTTATAACAACTTCAAATATCATTTCTTCTTATAACTTAGGATAATATATTGAAGCCAAAGGTCTGACTTGGCTAGTTCTACGGTCCTGCGGGAGCCTCATCAGTCATCAACATTTAACCACCGAGACGTGGTACCTGTGGTGATCTGCCTTGATGTCGTCGTCCATATTTCGGATACTAGTCGTTGACAGCCTTGATCCACTATTCATCGTGCAGTCTAGCTAAGAGAGACTTAGATGAATTAATTGAGTAATTAAGGAGTCGTTTTGACCAATAATCTTTTGGGAAAACAATCGAAAACCCTCGAAAAAATGCATAATGTTTGACACGAACTCTTACCCACGTTTACATTATTTACTTAGTTATTTATTAAATACAACAAAACAATACATAAACTTGAAACTACACATACTTAACTTCTATACAAAAAGCAAATAAATTATCCCAGACCCATAAAGGTCCCATGATTGCTCAAACCCACTACCAGTTGACAGCGTACCCAGCGTGCTAGCAGCATTACCACGTGGAATGGCAATTAATGCATTGCTTATATGCGTTTTGGGTCAGTTAAACTGATTCTACACACTTACGTATTGTTATTGCACTATATTGTTTTGTTGTAGTAAATTTTACTTAATATATTCACTCGCCCATAAAAAATATATACATAATAATTATTATTAAAACATACATTAACACCTAAAATATAATTCGTTTAAAATGATTTTTAATAAAAATGTATCTCCGCGGCGGGGAATCGAACCCCGGTCTCCCGCGTGACAGGCGGGGATACTTACCACTATACTACCGCGGATTCGACTGCGCAGTTTGAATTATAATTATGTACCTAATAATACAGAAAATAATAATAGTGACATCTACCCTAATAGCATTGAACTATAATATTATGTATGACATAAATACCATGTAAACCCGAGAATTCCAAGTAATTTCATGGAGTTTTTTTACGCTGTAGTACACTGAAGTATAATCTAAGACTGAAGTTATTCAAATCCATTGATCAAGAAAGGACTGATAAATGGAACTTGAATGTTTTTCGTTATTGAAAAAAAAATATGAGTGTAATAGTAGACATAATTTATAAAAAAAAAAAAACGTTACGCTCAACATTTATAACGATATAAAGTTGGCTAGCGCCCGGAGAGTGACACAAAAGTTGAAGATACTGTAAAAAATATCACAATATAAAGTAGGCACATTTGAACTTTCCAACTATTTTTTTTTCGTTTCTCCAATGTAAACTGTTTAGTTAGACAGTAGATTTAATTAGGACGCGTGACTATAACAAAAATTATCATTTCAAAGCTTATTTATAAAAAGCTTTATTCGCAACCTAAATAACGGACCTAATAATGGACCCCTAAATTGAAAAATGGTTTTTGCACAACCCCAATGTTTTTTGATTACCTAACCAACGATACCAAAACGATGGGGTAAACGAGAAAAAAAAAACATCCCTATTTTACGTGTACGGGAGATACATACCCCATTTTTTTCTTTAATTATATTCTACAACTTTCTCGGCATAACTAATATGTATATTATCTATACCAAATTACTACTTTCTAGTATTAATAGTCTTTGCGCAAAGCCACGGATGGACAGACAGACAGACGGACATGGCAAAACTATAAAAGGTTCCTTGTCTACACTAAATACGATAGCAGCGCTATTTGCTCGTGGCAGTTTGGTACGAAATTAAAATGTATGTGCCATCTGTGAAGGGAGTGAGAAACTATAGAGAGTTACGACGCTAGAACGCTAAAGGACGCTAACAAAAAATCCTTTATATTCTATGGTTGGACGTACTTTGTGCTCACAAATGAATGAAATGAAGAATGCAATGGTACCTATATTGTGATTAGGTGATGTGATGTTGCATTTTTTTTTTGTTAAATTGCACCTGAAAATACGTAGATTAAAAAAGTATATTGCTAGATAGACTAAATAAAAAAAAAAATCGGATTATCATTTAAATTATCTTATTACGTTGGAATTATTGTTCATTTGACAACGTATTGTAATAAATGTTTTCGAACGAAGTTGACTTGACAAATGTATCGATCGACGCGCCACCTAGTAAACAACGTAAGAAGAAAGAGTTTTTTTAAACTCCTCATTTTACAGCAAGCAAGAATTGAATTACAGTAGGTACCAATGGTTCAACTTCAATTTTTCAACTAGGTAATCCTAGTTTTTTGTCCAAGGCCATTGGTCAAAAAACTAGGATTATTGAACATTAGTTCGTTTGTTAAGTAACTTAATGAAGATACAAGTAACAAAATAAAACAAAGAACCAAGTCTCAAGCAAAATTATTACCTAGAGTAAAATTGAAACAACCTTATATTTATTCCATATCAAAATAATCATAAAAGATCAAGTTATCAAAATACTGCTTGAAACCTTGTATTCTATATAATAGGGCGAATTCTGTGCTTGTATTATTGTTATTTCAAGAAAAATATAGCCAATCACAGATCTACAAAGATCCCTTTAGTTTATCAGAGTAGCCAATAAGGCTATAAACTTAGTTAAGGAGTGAAGACAAATCTCGCACATCAAAATCAGTCAAGTCGTTTCAGTGTAGGAGGTAATATAGAAACATTACACTCGAAAAACATAAACCTCTTCTTGTGCAGTCAAATAAAAAAGAAGTTGGCACCATATTGATTGAATTCTGTAATGACCGAAACGAACGAATGAAACGCAAGCGGTAATGTCTCTGTCACTCAAGATTCAGTTCACTCAGTCGCAGAGTAAAAAATTAAAACAAAAATAACCAGTTTGACAGAGACCGTGATACGGGGTGGGTGTGTTGCTCTATTGCTCGAATTAACGTTTACAATAACATTGTTTATAAACAGTTTTTCTTTAACAGTTCAGACTTTTAAAATCTATTTGTGAATAAAATCAAACATTTTCGTGTATACGTGTTGCAGATTGCGTTAATTTTATGAAATTCGTTGTGGATTTGTAAGTTTTACGCGACTGTAATCTTGTATCGTCGAAGACTCTGCACCGTTGAATTTGTCTGACGGTGGATGAAAATGTGAAACAAATGTCTAATGTTAGTGAACTTTGCTTGCTGAGCATTGTAAAGGACAAATATCTGAAGGTATATTGAAGAAGAGACTGGAACTATGAGGTGGTTAACGTTCATTCTCTTGTTGCCAACATGCATGGCTCACCTGAATGTGTACCTGAGCAGTGCAGAAGTCTGGAGACTGCTGGGTAAGTGATTCTAATCTTTCTTCCAAATCTTCATACCTTATTTAATTTTATTGATTGCCGGTAAAGTTTGTGTTGTTATGTTGATAAGAGATAACAGGTGTCAAGTCTTAGTTATTATTGCACTTACTCGTATAAAAGTTTGCTCAGATGCAGATATAATTTGCCTACCAGCATTAGGGATGGTGTTCTGTAGAAGATTCAAATGTCACTAAAATATTGCATGAAAATTGTATTTATTAGAATGTCGCTAAAATACACACTAAAATGTTGTGTAAGTTGGGTATGCTGAACTTGTGGTAATATAATTTGTCATTTACCTACATAGAAATAACTTATTACCATATGAAATATTGTTAAGCAATATTTATGAAACACTTTTTTAAAATAAAAAAAAGGTAAATATCCCGTTAATAATATTAGTGTTTTAATATTTATGAAGATTTTGTAGACTGAAATGTGTGAACAGAAAAAAATTATGACTTGTAAGAGTTACAGAAAGACTATTTTATAGAAAATTATAAGTACAAATTAATAAAATGCATATATTCATTGTCATAACACCCTGCTAAGATTTGTATGTGTTGGGCATGCCAAAGAACAGTATAACTTAAATTAAAATTGGATACTTTATACCCAATATTGATAAAATCAATGTTGATTACTAAAATCAGTGTAGTTTATTATATACCAAGTTATTATACCATTACTTGATTAATTAATTTTATTAAGATATTTATGTCAATTTATTAAACAATACAAAACATCATGTAAGAAATCACTCATTGAACTGAAAAGAAAAGTTTTTTGGTCTGTTCTCGGCTAATATACAGAGTTTTTTTTTTTTTTTTATTAACCTATGCTTTCCCACTGCTGGGCAAAGGTCTCCCCCATTTCCCTCCACAAGTCACGGTCCTGCGCCATTTGCTGCCAATCTTTTTGGAATTTGCCAAGATCGTCACGCCAGCGTGACGTTATTATAATTAAATAAATAAATAATAATAATAAATATTAGAGGACATTTTCACATAACACCATCTATCTCTAAATTCAGCAAAGCTTGTACTATGAGAACCAGATGGCTGAGAGAATACATAATATACTTTATTTTGTAAAATACATAATATGACACGTAATATAACACCAAACAAACAGCTGTGGGTTGTGGGTTCGATCACCACCCAGGGCAAACATTTGTGATGAGTATGCACTCATCACACAAATGTTTGCCCTGGGTGGTGATCGAACCCACAACCTACAGCTCAGAAGGCAGACTGCATCTGAGCCGTGAGGCCTGTCAATTAATGAATTACATTGTCCAGAGTGCATAGGGATTCAATTAGTTCCTCTCTTCACATAATAGTAGGATGTGGAATATCCTTCCTCCTCGCAGCCCAATTGGTAGCGTGTCTGCCTGCTAAACTGTAGGTTGTGGTGTCATTCTGTCTAGGTGTTTCTATATATCCTAAGTAAGTATTTACAAAAATAAAGTATATAATGTATTCTATCAGCCATCTAGTTTCTATAGAACAAGTTTAGTTTGGGCAAGCTAGCTAGATGGTGTTGTGTAATATGTCCACCATGATATTAAAAAAAGAATTGATAAAAATATTTTTTTTATTACGCCTTGTATTATTGGTAATATGTACTTTGTTTTCATAGAATAAGATATTCAACCTCTGAAATTCCGAGACATTTTTAGTTCTATTGTAATATTGTTATTATATTGAAATAATAAAAGTAAAGATATACACATATTATTAAACAATATAAAATTCAAATATTGATAGTCTATGAATTAATGTGACTGGCGTTGTGGCTCAGTTGGTAGTATGTCTGCCTGCTGTGCTGTAGGTCGTGGGTTCGATCCCCACCCAGGTGCTCTGTGCACCCAGGGCAAATATTTGTGTGATGAGCACGGATGTTTGTTCTGTGTCTGGGTGTTTCTATATGTATCATATGTATATGTGTATTTACAAAAAAAAAGTATATATGTATTCTATCAGCCATCTAGTTTCATAGTACAAGCTTTGCTTAGTTTGGGCTAGATGGTGTTGCGTGAAATGTCCACCAATATTTATTATTTATTATTCATGTTTATTTATTTAAGTACAATTTAATCATGTCAAATATGTCATACTTACCTACTTAAATCCATGTTTATATGGATAAAAAATAAATCATGTTTCTTTAAACTATTAGAATTAGTAGAATTATTTAAAAAGGTAATCTGTCTAGGCCCGTTTTCAATATACATATATAAAAATAGGAACAAATTTTTTGAGCTGTTATTTAAATATTCGAGATGTTATTATGATCAGTTCAAAAACATATTGAGCAGTTATTTAATTTAATGGCGGTTGATTAATTATTGCGACAGTAAAACATGGACAGTAATAAAAAAAACAATTAGTCGGTTATTTTATCATACAATGTCAATTCTAAAAATAATTGAGCAGTCCAATAACTGGATGAGCGGTAAAAATGATGGAAAGTTATCTATGTATATAGGTTAAGCAATAATTTCTTCAGAGATTAGGTTATGTTTTTTTTTATACAAATTTATAGATAATCATTTTTACCCCCCATTTAATTATTTTCCTGCTCAATTATATATTCACTGATCCATTTCATTATTTTTTATTACTCATTTTTGTTTACTTTACTGCTTAGTTTTAACTGCTGAACTAGTTATTAAACGTGCCATTTATAATTTTTAACTTACCAAAACTGCTATTTACAACTGCCTCTTTAAATCAGTGCCTATAAAAATCATGATTCTCTTATTTGTTTCCTGGATTTTGAAGCTATTTTCTAAAGGATATTTATTGCATAATGTTTCACATATTATGGCTATATTAATTAAATAATTATTATTAATTTGAAGGGAGGATAACCATGTTTGCAAGAGGGTCCTAAATATGATGGTAAGCGATAGGGTTGAAATTAACATGTAAGTAGTAGGTGAAAAGTCGTCATTTGTTTCTATAGTTTATCTGCTAGTACGAAAACAAGCAAAACCGCGGCGTGTAACTAGTTAAGTCAATTATAATTTAGTTACTCCTATGCCTCGAGAGTTTGAGCCAATTAAAACACCATGAAACATAATCCAAAGGCCTTAATTAGACAGATGTCACAACTCATACCTAGCCACTTGTCATTTCATTACGAGGGTAAGTCAAAGTGACAGATTTAAAGCGCTCGTGTACTAACTGCACACTATTCTGTGACTATACCGGCGCAGGTACGTGTATTAATGGGCTTTGCGACGCCACAGAATAAATAATAGCTGCTATGTGATGTTCTACGAACAAATAATTTTGGTGACGCTTCATACAATAAGTGCATTTTTTGTCCCATATCCCATCCTATTGTCGAGAGCAGAAGCTATTGAGCGTAATCCATCATTGTCAACGACGAAACATCTGCCTTTTGTTCTTGCTTAAAAATTAGAATTTCAATAAACAATGCAAGGACCAAACGGGACTTCGGCGACGTATTCAAATCCTGATTATTTATTTATACGGATTTATCTTCAAGGACGAAACTCCGAAGACGAGAGCGTAACTGAAAAAAGTTAGAAAAGATAGGATAAACAAAACGTCTAAACAACTGTCAAGCTGTGAGTTTTGGTAAACAGAGATGTATGGGATATCTTTTCTTTTTTTTCTCTAATATCTCCAACCAGTATAAAATAATTGATCGTCAATAGAAAATGACATAAAAATTATCCGTTAGCAACGTCTCTAAATGTTTCTAAACAGACAAGTCAAGTAATCTATAAGGCCGATCAGCGCAGCGGGTACCTGCGTTATGTGTAATTTATTTTAGATGACATTTATGGTTATTCCATGGAAGAGAGCCAATAAACCCGACGCCTGAACGAGTACCCAGGCACGCCCGTCTCGAGTTAAATTCTCAATTCGATTAGAAACCGTACGATCGCGAATACTTTCAAATTCTTTATGGTAATGCATATTATATTTTTGCTTCTTCACGGCACGGTCACGCCAATCAGTTTGATTTATTACTCGAGAAACTGCCGGTGTCTACGATGTCATAACGGTAGCGAATTACACAATTTAAGCTATTTCACCTCTTGTATCCTAGTTAGAGTACTCATCTTGAACTCTGGTACTGCAGGTATTCTAAGGATTGGTAGGTAAGTCCTCACATGTTCATTCTTCTAACTAGCTTAATTATAAACTAATAACGTATTAGTATTACCTAAGTTATTTTTTTTAAACTATCACGGTCATTCATGGTGCATGTAACTGTGCTGAAATATCGGGAGCTCAAAATTAACGCGAACCACGGTAAATATCCCGTTAATAATAATAGTGCTTTATTTTAACTTATGTATTGCAAAAAAATCCGCAAACTTACTTTCCTTACAGTCCTTATGCTGCTTTAGCCCACTGCATTTAGTTTGTGCAAATAATAAAAGTGCAAACCCTAATCTAGATAAACTACTGGAGTCATAATTCAGCGCCTATCGCTTTCATATTTCATAAATCCTGAGGACTGATAACGAGGTACAGGGCTACGTTTCCGTAAGTGTTGCCAGTGAAACAGTATCGGGCGACAGCATGTTTTATGGCTAACTGGTATCTTGGATCGCACCACCGCAAGAGAACATAGTAAGCGGGCACGGGCCAACTCGCAAAACCTCTGATTCTTTGTTCTCTTTCCCTTTGTTTTGTGACTGGTTTGCAGTTGTTGCCTGTTCAAAATATTGTCAATTTAGCTTAATTGTTTCAAAAAGGTTGTGATATAAATCGTTCCATTTTCAAGGCATTGGAGCATTGTTCAATTATAGAAGAAAAGGTGTGGGATCGCATTGTTCCACGACCGCAAGCAGCTTGTTTGAAAAGTAACTCGGGCGCATTTCCTTGATTCAAACAACGAGATTATAATTTAATGCCGGTTTATAAATGCTTATTCGTTTACGAGTTGGCAACACGCAATTTGCAGTAGCGAAAACCGCAATATGAGATCATACTTCTGATTATGGTTTCTCAAATTCCTTAGATCTGAGATTAGCCACGTACAGGTCATATTATTTTTTTGCTACGAAATGAAATTAGCTGGTTGCTTTCTGTAATAACCGATATATTCCACTTAACTATTATGTTACAGCATCCGTCGTCGGTAAAAAAATCTTCCCGTGTCTTCGGTTACGTGGCTTGGTCCACGGTGGGTGAGAAGTGCAATAAAAACTTTCAAGTAACCCGATATTTAGAATGTCGTGTAGGATTTCATTGGTCTAGACATCATTACGTCCTCTGTTACCAACTTGCGTCACGATAAGCTTTTTAACGCCTACGTACTTTCCCGGACGCCAAGGTTTCTTTATCGATATTTTTAGGATATTTTGCGCTTTGCTCTCGTCGCGTCTTCAAATAATGTTGTTTGTTTCACGTTCCTCGGGTTCGTCACGTTTCCGGCACGTTATCGGGCCTGACATTATCTGTAGGGCGATCTTGCTTGAGGTTTTTTCCCGACCTATGCTAACATTATCTGTTCCACGTACCTCGCTCACCTACGTGTAAATTGTCCTGGGCCGAGGCTTATCCGCTGCATCCGGGTTGCATCGTCAGATAACTTTTTATTTTTATCAGGTACAGCACCTAGAAAGGAATAATAAAAACTATCCAAAATAGACACATTGTTATTTTAATAAATACTATTAATGCCGTATTCAGTGAATGCCATTCGGGACTCGTCCCCCTAAACGGAGACTTCGTTTGGAGAATTAACAATGAAATATTTCAATAAACAGCCAACGACGGCGCTATATAAATATGGGCTCGCGTCCTTCTCGAAACTATTCTTTATGTAAATACCGTTGACACGCGGGATGTTGAGAGGGCCCTAAATAAATTTAATTTCACGGCCGAATGGAGAAGAGACGAGTTTTTAATCCGCGGGGTGTGATATGTCACACACAGGCAGGTGGGGCCCGGTCAAAACATGATGAGTTTTAATTAAATTTTAATTTATTTGGGCTTTAGATCCTCTGAAATGAGGTATCGGATCAAGCGTGTCCATGCGTAGGAAAACAAACGAGATAGCCAATCAGAAACGAATCGTTTTAAAATGAAACTCGTCTCATGCGTGCTAAAATAGATGAGATACGAAATGTGAATTGTAATTTTAATAATGAAAGGTAGGTTATATTAACATCAAAAACAGTTATAGAATGTAGGCTCAATGTAGATGGTAGAAACAGAATTAGAGTGTACTATGCGTACTATGCGTGCACCGCAGGCGACGAGGGATTTTGCCTCTGAGTAAAGTAACATGAATATGCAACTCGTTATTTTCAATTACGTGAACTCGGCTCTGTGTAGAACCACTAAAGCTCCGCGATCCATTGTCTAACCAGCTCATGCAACTTTAATGAATTGTCATGTCAAGCCGTGTCTTTAATTTTCTTTGTTCGATTGTTAAGCGCACGTGGGTAGTTGACTAATAATGTTGTTTAGTTGTTTAAGTTATTCTAAACTTGGCTTTATGAAAGCTTTATTGGATATCTTCATTTTGTGTTTTTCAGTGTAGATTATAGACATAAGTGCATTCGAATTATATAATGGGGTAGAACGTAAAATAAAGCGGCTGTACCAGCGGTAGATATGAATAAGGTAGGTAGTCAATTTTAGTTTCACTTGTAAACTATTTGACAATCGAATTTGAAAACCAATAATCGCAGTTTGTATTCATAACTACGACATCTTGAACGTGTATTCAGGTCAGCCTGCAGCTGAATAAATAGATCTTTTATAAATAACTGCCACCGTCCACGAAGTCAGAGACAAGAAAGCCAATTTGTTTATATAAAGCGCGAGCTTCGTTTCATAAAACGATATGGGAAACTTCTAAAACCGTATGTAAATTTCACAGACAGTGAAAAAGGACGTACAACGCGGGCGTTGAACGCTGGCATTCTTTATGACTTGTAAGACTTCCAATTTGTCTAGTATGTAAGCCATACATCAAGTGCGGTCGCGAGATGAGAAAGATGAAGTCTTTTTTAGCGTTTCCGTGATCGATAGAGGGTATATTCTAAATAATGGTTATGGGTTTGTAGGGTCGGCACTCGATCACACCTCGAGGCGGGTTGCCCAGTGACGGCAATTTGCCGGGGATGGATGGAGATGTCAGCGCGACAAAAAGCTTCGATCGATCAGCGGCGCAAGCGCATAAAACTACGCGCTTTGTGACTGTAAAATTTTAGTTATTTATACTGGTGACAATTATTTTAGATAATATAGATTAAAGTCACACTTCGTATTGTTTGTATTGACAGTCCTTAAGTTAGATTACGTTTTGATATCTCGTTATTGAATTGCACATTTAGCCCAACGGTCATCTGGGAGTCGTAAAAATTGTATTCTAAGCCAAAATTCAATCAAGGATCAGTTCCTCAATCCAATATCTAAGAGTGTCACGGACGTAATCACTTCAGAGAGTTGCGAGAGTCGCGTAGCAGCAGCGGGAGTATTCTCTGGGGAGCGGATCCCGCAAGCTGGCGCGGGACAATGGGACTTCGAGGAAAAACGTACCTTTCCGAGACGAGGTGCAACGCCCGGTGCCTCGTTTCAACCAACCACAAAAAAGGAATTCCTTAATTCGAAACGACAAATTGATTGCTCGTTTGACACGGTCTGGCGCTCAAAATTTTAGTCAAGTGGTATTTGTAATTTGAACATGGTTGAATACGAGATTTTTAAAGTCCTACTGCGTTTTTTGATGCAATCGATTGTACGGCGCAAATATTTGAAGATCTGACAGGGGGCAAATGGTCATTTGCTATACCCTCGTCCGGCTGGCGCGTGATGGGCCGTCACGAGGCGTCCGTCACCTGCCACCTATGACGCGCTCTCGGAGCCCAGTTTAAGCTCAGTTTAAAACCCGACAGCTCCCCGACCGTGATAGATGATATGTGTGAAAGAGGAATGTGCCCAAACTGAAATAGCAGCAGACGTAGCGGACACTCGTTAACATTAACCGCTAATGGCGTTACAACAGTTCGTTTTGTTTGAAAAACTATTAAAATATCTTGTATATTTGTGTTGGCGGGACAGTCTAATACAGCCGGCTCATGGGCCGACGTAATCCCACGTCACGCGTTAAGTATCATTTTAATCGTCCACAGAGGAAATATCACGCCGCGTGACGCATACCGCGACGCGAACATTATTAGAACTCCTGCAGTGATGCCACACGACCGGTATTGCATCCTCCTTCATGTTTATTCAGAGCTCAAAAATGTCCCATTAGGGATAACGCGTGACAATTGTGTTTGGTGTATGAGGTAATTGAATAGGCGGATGGGAACCGCGGCACGCGACCTCGCCATGGTTCTACAGAAATGTGCGAATAAATGTGTGTAATAAACTAGTGGGGCTTCACGCACTTTATTTCACATATCGAAGCGGTTATTCACGAGAGATGAACTCTACAAGCCCAGTAATGTTCTAAACGTGCGAAACATTCGCGCTTCTGTGCCATTATCTAAATTGTTAAATGCACTTACGAGACACTCCGAGGAAACATTAAGATCGCAAAGTTTCACACATCGTTTCTCTTTCGAGATGACAGTCGCTCGAATGCCACTCGACAGGGAAAGGGTTTAACGATCGACATTTCTGATGCTTGAGTACATGTTCTAAAATTATTTAAAGTGAACACGGTTTATTTATCGAAAACATAAAATAAGATGGGTATTGGAAACATAAAACGTATGTAGGCTGAGACCACACACAAGCTCCGGTAGCCCTCCCTACGCAAACAAGGCGGTCCGCGCGGCCATACCTGCCTCTCTATAGTCTGTCTGTATACACACCCGCTTAGCTTCCAGGCGGTGTTAATCAGCTCTAACTACACCACCACTATCATTATGAAACACCATTCTTTCCCTCGTTAACGACTCGATAACTTGATGTTAAAGTACTTTCTCGGATCAAAGCACTTATTATGTTTGTTCAACCAATCACGTGTACTGGTTGTGTTGAGTATCCAATGAGATCGTTTAAAATATCATTGTGAGTATCTATGTGAATAAGACTAATAACATGGCGCAATTTCTATTCCATGACATGACTATTCTCGCTAAGTAACCATACACAATTTGTTGGCAAAACATATCCACCGCTAACTTGGTAAAATGAAGAACCGTGAAATATGGTTCCACTCAATTATGTCAAAGCTTTGTAACAATGCAATATTTACGAAGAAGGACCAAAAATAAACAAACATGGAGGACAATCGGTCGAATAAATATATGGTGGCACAATGCAGGGCAGCACGTCATAATAAGGCAGTGGCTTTTGTGTCCTGGGCTGTAAATCATACTGTGCTTTGAAGAGAATGGCACATCATAAATAATGTCCCGAATTTCGAATGCGATGTTATCCACCGGGACGTTTTGGTGCCCGTGAAGAGAATTCTAATGGCGAAACAAATTAATCAATAGGCCCGTGACAATACTCCACTTTTTGCCACGAGATCTTTTGTCATAAATGTTTATGATCGACCATATTAAGTTTTATGTCCCAACTCCCAACTCTTAAATGGAATTAAGCTCTATACTCTATAATGGTTCTGAAGTATGGTAATGCTATAACCGTGACGTTTTTTATTGCGTCGGTAATTATTCCAATTTCAATATTGTTACGCATTTAGAACGAAAGAGCTGTAAATATTGGAACAGCTCAGCCACTTTCGATTTTTATAGCTTCGTAAGAAAGCAATTAAGTTGAGCATTATGATAGTATTGAAGAATTTAACGTGGTTGAGGCGACTGTGTTTTAATGGTTCACTGCACCCCTGAATAAACAAGGCTATTCGGAGTTAAATTTGCTTGCACCGGATATGGCTGCCACTCGAACGCATCCATCATGCCTCTAAACGAAGACTGGTCATGTAGAGCCGTACTAGCCACTCGAGACTAGGATTACCTTTGGATAAAGGCAATCTTATCCTTTAGATTACAGCTGCGGTCAACCCGAGTTGTTTTATGACCAGTAAATCTTGCCGGTTATGAGCTCCTAAATAATAACATTTTATTGGTGGCAGACGCGTCTCCTCGCCTTGATGAATGCATACTTACATACTTTGGTTTATAGGTGACGGCTAAACTGACGTGTCCCAGGATTTATGCCGTCCCATGCAGTTTATTGCTAATGCAACGCGATGGGGTCGATTTGAATTTTATTACAAGGAGTATATTTATTGAAACCGGACTATTATGTACGAGTATATAAGACGATTGTTCGCACGATGCTTTGCCTTGTTTTTTTTTTGTTTTGGTTGACATCTTTACTATTTAAGACCATTATCGTTAATGAAAAAAAACATCCTTATCAATGGCGAGACCACCAGAGACGTCGTCGTAAATCCCAGCGGGGCTCAATAGATAGCAATAATACCAGCTAAAATGCTATCTTTGCGTCCGAGTGTCGCCCCACGTGGGGATAACGTGTGGGCTTTGTTTGCTGTGTGGCCCCCGCTTGTTTAGCAACAATTAGCTTTTTATAAATAGCTCGGAGATGACGCGGATTGATTTGGGATCCGGGCCTGTAAATGTCTGGAAGTGAAGTCTTATGTATCGCAGCATGGTGTACGGACGAAGTCTTGAGGTTCATGTTCCTTCGGGTCCGGACCTCCTGCGGTGCGGCTCGCTGCGAGGGCCCCTATGCCCCCAAATTTACATTCTGTTCTCGAACAAGGGTTGCAGCCGACTGTATACTGTCTAGTCACTTCCAAATCAATAAAATAAACAGGAATTTGTCAATGCTATCCTCGGGGACGCGGCCTGTCTTATTGTGTCCTGTAAGTTTGTTTACATAAGCGTATAAATTACGTTGCGTAGGGTGCCCGAACTGTTTTTTTTTATTTCTCTATTTTACATTTAAAATAATTTTATTGAAAATGTAAAGTAAATGTCATTTTGTATAAATTATTATTTTATGATAGCGACATTTTTCGAATATAAAAACTTGTCCGTGGTACCTACTCTGAGAGTTTACTCAGATCTCGACTCCAGTTTTACTATGCGCATTATTTCTGGCTACCACATAGAAAGCTGTTATTTCCCGTTCATCTTCAGAGTTGTCTGGGCAAACATCGCGACAAGCCAGCGGGCGTTGAACGGTGGAAGTTGTTGAATAAGAAAATACACTCTGGGAAGCTGTCGTACACTCGTACAGTACAAATATTGGTTGAATCCGCTCGGAGGTGCGCGTGAACCAATATTTGGGCTTCAGAGGTCGTTATTACATGCTGTGTTGGACTCGGACGTAGGTAACTTTAGGGGTGAATTGATAGCTACTTTACTATGTAATTAGGTATACTTTTCTGTTTTTTCAGCAATTTGAAACACTAAATCTTCGTTAAGGATTTGTCGCTCTAAAATATCTTCATCATGACTACATCGTTTGCCAAAACCTCGTAACCTCCTATCGGATGGCGTCAAGGGAACATTTTCTAAAATTAAACTTCTACCTATGGTTCGTGCCGTCTTCAGGTAGGCGTTAATTCTGATTAAAATTATCAAAACCATTGGAAGACGATCAAACCTTGCTCATGTCTCACTATCAAACGGTCCAAAGGCGTCGGAAATTTGAATACGTGAGTCGTTTCCTCAAATCGTAATGTCATTACGATTACGTTCTCGTTTGGGTTGAATTTTATTTCTGACTCGTACGGTACAGTAATGGAGGCTGAGTTTATTTTACCGCTCGTTACCGAAGTTAACTGGACGCGTTAGACCGCATGTAGAGTTTTGTAAGATCTCTCTCACATAATATGTACATGTATCTCTTACACCACGGCGTGTCATCTCTCGGACATTGTAGTCGTTAATCAATTATGATGGATTGTGTTGACTTATAACACAATTTCATATTATCGCGATTGGAAGTCAGAATAGAAGAGTTTGAGCTCATTGCTCATGGTCCCGATCTACGATAAGCTATTACATAAGGAATAAGACAATAATATATTGAATAGCGAATTCGGCTGCAAGATATAAATTTGCAACTCCTAAAAACGTCAATCAGTTAACAACCGGCATTTCCAATGTGTAGGTTGTCTATCACCAGTTGTTAGATCTGACGAACGTTAACGTTAACGAAGCATGCAGGGGTTGTTAGGTTAATTGTGTTACCTGGCGGGCGTATCGCAGGATCTCAGCCGTGCCTACATTACCATACGCGAGTGTCCCACTCTGCTTGCCAGAGTTGCCAGATTGCATCGCGACCGGGTCGTGATCGAGAGAAACGTCGTGTGCTCTATGGTCACGTTTCTACCTGGACCAAACGCGCGCAACGCAAAACCAATGCAAATAACGCGCTATAAAAGTCAACAAGATTTAAAAGCTGCAGCTGCAACTACAAATGTATTTCATGAAGTAAAATTTCAAGTCTTTTTATAAAAACTGCGGGAACGAAGCCTTTTGGAGACGTGCAGGTAATAAAGAGAAACGCAGCTATGCACGGCAATGCGAACGAGGTGTGGGCGCAGCGCTCAGCACACCTCTCGCAAATGCAAATTCAATTTCAACTCGGAAATCTTTACGAGAATATGCTGAATGGAAATGTTTACTTTACGGCTTTATATTTTTATTTTCCGCTTTCCAGTTACCGGCCAGCGTTGCGAGCCCGTGCGAAAGATTAATATTGACCGTGTATGCTAATTCCTCTCGCCACTTATTCATGGCCGAGGGTCAGCGAGGTTAAAACTAAATGAGCTGAAATGTACGGTTTGCGGCAGTACGTTTGGGTCGACTTTTTCTCCATCCATACCATCTGATAATTCATTAGAATACAACCTACATGCGCCCTCATTAACGAGTTAGCTCGATTTCTGGCCCTTCTATTTTTCTCTTCCAATTAAATTCGCCGTATTTTTACCTTTTGCTAGAACCGTGGCCATTCGAAACTCATCTGACTTTGTTTTCGCCTGTTATTCGCTTTCATGGTGTTTATTTGTTGAACGCTACCGTTTTAACTGATCGTAGTTTGTCCAGTTCCGTGCGTGCGTTGGCTTTTTATTTTTTCGAGTCTACCGTGACCTAAAATAGAAAACAAAAGGCAAAAAAGATAATTTGTGTGTCGTGCTTTTATAGCTTAGGAACCGGTAGCGTTTTATAAAAGTGGTTCATCTAATTGTGATAGTTGCCAGGTGGAATAACTCTCGACACTCGCCCGCGGGCCTCTAAAAGCGATGGGCGTGTCCTTAGGCCTGTTTGTTTTTCGATTCGACTTTAATCGACGCCGAAAGCCGAATCTCTTCTGGTTAGATCCTTAATTCTGATTTATAGATACCGCTCTCCGTTATTATAAAATTATGGTTATATCTCCCGCGCCGGGCGGATTCCCCTTGACGTTCCCAGCCCATAATATCAATTAACTCATTCATATTTCTTACTTAAAATTAAAACTGTTAATTAAAACACAGACGCGTATATAAGTATACTTATTCCTCTTGCATCCTTTCAAGTTAACGATGTAAGTTAACAAAGCCTAACGAAATTACACAAATTTCACGGAAATCAAGTTCATATCTCGTTGGAGATAATGTCATTTCATATCCCATTGCCATCTGAATTTTGGTGCATCTGTTCTTCATAAGTAAATCACCTGCCGTCACGATAAATCCTCGAGATACGCAGGTATGTGTGTTTGTTTAAGAGAATCATTTCGAGGAACGAATGAGCCTTGTTAGTTATTCCTTCGGGGAATATAGAAGTGGTCGGAAATGGCGTACGAGACGAAGCCGCTGTGACTTGGACAGATTGTAGGCAATTGAAACTCGGTCGGCTATCTGTGCTCGTTGGGATAATGCGAGCGATCCATCCCGGCCTCGCCCGATGATGGATCTCTGATGGGGATCACGACTCGTTTCTTTGTTGTTTTGTCTTGTTGATAAACTCGCTGCGCCGCTTTTCTTATTATTACAACCTTGTTACATTTGAATAGCCCATTTACAGGGTTAATTGGTTCGAGTCTTGCGTTGATAGTTTGAAAAGTGGCTCTAGATTTATCTTCCCGGCGTGCCATAGAGCGAGAGCTCGAACGAAACCGATTTCACAACGAGTATTTACATACGCTGTAAACTTATTTGAATGTCGATGGTTATCGACGTTGTTAATGAAAATCGATACATCGGATTCCGGAGTTCTAATATGAGCAAGAGTAGATGCGACGGCGTGCGTAGGCTTGAAATGCTTTCGGCAGATAACATCGACTCATATGTCGTATTATGGGGTGTCTCTTGTAGCTTTCACCGGCCGTCAGCGCAGCGTGCTCGGCCATCGGACGCGTGTTGTGACAGCATCCCACGATAACTTCGTGTTTATGCGCGCGCGCCGCCCGCCATGTTTGTTTTATCTCCGCCCAATGCGTCCGTGTTAATAAATGTCTCGTATCGAAGAATAAACCTTTATCTCCTTTTTTTTATTCAATATTTTTATGTCCTTATTTTTGTTTAGACATCGGTTATTAATAATAATGGATCCTCCGAAGACGTTAGATCAAATTTTAAGATCTACGTGTAGGTAGTTCTTATTATGTATTGTTTTTTGTCGGCTGACAGTTGTGTGGGTCTCATTTTATTGTGGTTAGAACGCGGCGCTGCGGGTACGTGTTGGTGTATTTTATATTCGAAACAGATGTTATCCTGCGATGGCTGGGAAAATAAAATTAATTGAATGTTTGTTATTCGATTCGAATCACACGCATATTTAAGCATTCTCACATTTGAATTTGTATAGTTTTATAAGGGCGATATGTACGACACTGTTGAGTCCATACGGGTATTCGTAATTTCGTATTCATATCCATGCCTGCTATAAATTGAGTCGATAAACGGTGTTGTGAGAGCTGAATGGTGTCGGTTATACGTGTCGTTTATAGCTGGTGCTCATTACTAAACCTCGTTATGGTGTATGAGTATTTACGCCTAGTTAGAGCGGGTTCGACGAAAACTGGATACTAGTCGCTGCGGTCCCGGACCGTTGGACCTAGTGCCATTGTGATGTATTCCGGAAATTGATCCCGTGACGGAAGCCATGGAAAACCGTGTAATTAGATCGCTAAACAGGTTTGTCTGTTCCACTCGACGGTTTAGATTTAATCGGGATTGTTACGGTTGTCAATGCTGCCGTCAGGGAATGCTTACAAGTTTAAAATTACTCGTTTATAGCTCAAAGTTGAGATGAGGCGATTTTTTTTAGATTATTTTAGTTAGATCTATGAAGCACGATTGGCCATCAACTCGTCTGATGTTAAGCGATGACGTGGCTGAGGATGGAACTCGTTGATTTACAAGATTTGCAGTCTTGAAGATTGTACCACTCAGAAACGGAAAAAGCGGCAAATTAATTCCAATCCTCTGCCAATCCAGTACATCAAGAACGTGAACCGAAATCGTTATCTACGGATTTTTGGCATTTCAATGAGAAAAAGATGGTAGTGTTCCGCCAGTGCTGTGGTGGAATAAGGTCGTGTAGCTCTTGCGCCGAAAGGAATCCTATGGAATATAGACAGAAAAGCTCAATCGTAGATCTATCTTGTATTAAAAAAATAAAAAAAGCTACATGCTATTTACTTTAGGGCGTTGCTTCTTATTACTAGTATCGCGGGTAGAACCCGCATTGGTTTAACACTTTACCAGCAATGATGATGAGTTGGAAATAGCCACAACATATTATCTAAATGAAAGCAAAAAGGTAAATATTTAATGGAATGCTTAATTTTACTCGCTGTAAAAGTCTGCCACAGTTTGCAACGTGGCGAGCAGCGCGGATTCTTTTAATATTCATAATTTTATTTCGGAGTTGGTGAATAACACGAGTGCACTGTGGAGCACCGCAGGGCACGACTCGCGCCCGACCGTTTATAATTTTGCTCTTTTTGCCCATTGTTTACTTTACGATGTTTAACATTTTTATGGTTTCCATTATGAGTGACGGGCGGCGGTGTAAATTATATTCTGAACGGTTGCCAAATCGATTACTTTGGGTTGGGTTCGCGATATTTTTTTGATCGTCTTCAATTTATCCGAGGCAGAGTTATCCATTTTGATTGTGGTCGTGTTTGCCTCTAATATAACATAATCTCGTTTTTTTACCTTTTTGTCGCTTCAGAAGGGTTATTTAGTGTGTAGGTGTTCTGTAGGTGTAAACAGTGTGGGTATAGCTTGGTTCGCGTCGACGCGCGTTTCAAGGGCCCTTCTCTAGTGCTCTCCGCAAACTGCTCACTTCAAACCTTCGCTCAACAGACTTTTTTTTAAATTCGTGTACTATTGTTATACTTTTTATTTGTTAAATAAATAGCGCCAAGGATTGTTCTAAATACATTTTTTTTTATTTAGGCTTGCGCTTGACCAACTTGTCTGATACATATAATAATGGCGGTAGTACGGTCTGCGATGGAGCGCGTTTATCTAGAAAAATCTGTTTTACTTGCGATTTAAAGACGCCCAAATTACATCCATTAGTAATAATTAAATACCTAATTAGGAAGTGTATTCAACACATTAGCAGTCCAGTCCGTACGTTAAAAGTGAAATTAAAGTGTTTCGTTCGGATTTTTTAAATATCCACCCTGAAACGATAATTTTCGTGTCTCTAACCGTCGCATTCTAACCTTTTTATATCTTAATAACGAAAGAGACTGTCAATTTATATACTTCCAGAACGACTTCTACTTCGCGCCACTCGTTGCTGTTATTCTAAGCATAACACTCCCCTCAGATAGCTTGGAGCTTTCTAACATCGTCCTAAGTTCCAAAGTAAACACCGTCCTGTCGTGCTTCTGTCCTGCGCTCGTTATGTTAGTACAAATCTACGCCATAATACAGTGTGGCGGTCGGATATTTGGTGAACGTTATTTGACAAGCGTGTTCGTATGTTTTGTTATTGGACACCTCCACTCCGCACACAGTTTCTGTTTGAATTGCTGTGACACAAAGCGATGGGAGTTTCAGCACTAGGTGGCCCTCTGGTAGCGCTCGCGCCTGTATTTGTACATCTGCCTACGAGACCCATTTTCCGATGTGAAGTATAATGACGTATCTACGCAAAAGGACAGAAATATATACAAAATTACATAGAAATGATGACATATATTATAAGCATAACGGCACAATTATTAATCTGGTGAATTATATAATTACTCCTATAAAATCCTAGGATTATATGGTTTCAATCTCAATTTTTGTTTGTATATTAGATATCACTATTCTCATAACCCATCCCGCGGTTTTATTCGTATCCGCGACTGAGAAACATTTTCTTTGGATACCTAGTTACCTACACTTCACAAGAAAGACACAGGATTCAGGACCTCATTTTGCGTGTCACTTTGCTTAAGCGTTGTTTAGCGAAAATGTCATTATGCGTATTCAAAATATGTCATTATTCGTCTAAACCCAATTTCCCCGAATGTAACTAAAATTCGGTAGCACCGAAGATTACGAACACGTCTCTTATCGGATACAGATAGCGCCGGCATTTACCGATCGGAATGATGTACGGATAAGGAGACGATTTTTTTTACGAAGAGCTACCGAGCGATAACCTCAAGCGATGGATTGTAGTAATCTAACTGATAAGTTGGGGAAATGTTGGTTGTTTGGGTGTGCACGTGGTCCGACTCGGTGAATAGGAATTTAAATACATGGCCCGGCTCGACATGGCTGTTTATAATCTCGCAACATTTGGAAGCGCGTCACGAGTTTGTTCAAGCTGCATTTTTAGGGTTCCGCACCTCAAAAGATGAAAGAAACCGTCGTATGAGCACTTCGTTGTTAGTTTGTCTGTATTTGTTTTTTATTTAAAGAAACGCGTGGAACTAACGGTTTTTTTTAGTTATAAAAATCTAAATATACAGAACTTTTATATTAAATCGGCGAATTCTGTGTGCGCCTCCTAGTGCTGAATGATCAAATGTCTAATTAAAAACAATTAAATTACGCTTCGGCCATTTATGACTTACATTTTGACATTCGCGGGTAAAACAAAACCGGTAAGGTAAGGCATTGAAATAGAATCAAGAAATTTGGCCAAAAATGTATTATTTTGTCACAACACAATCAAATAAAAAAATCCTATAACTCCTCCGTCTTAACATTTTATTTTCGCACGTGACAGTTCCGTCTGACAGAAGGTGACAAGTCAGTGAATATAATTTTATCATGCGTTCACACTTGCCTTAAGAATGTGTAGGGGAACAATGTTTCAATTACAAACTTCGTTTTTCAATCACTTATCTTTTCGCTGGTGCGTTCATAGTAAGTATATGAATTTCAATAAGTAGTATTCTTATGATTCTCCTAATGAATCTTCTGTTGGTGGTGCGGAATCCACGGTGTACGAATGTAACTCGTACTTGGTCCTTTTTCTTATGGTTTACGTATGGTTTACTTGATGCCGAGCCGTGTGTCAACAGCGAAGGCACTCGAGCCGCTGACTGAAATGGGTGTTGTTTTTATGTCGAGTCTCGTGTTACGTTGTTTGCGGAGCCCCCAGGGACGGGCGATTTCGCTGTTCAACGCGGCCATTATGCAGTTTCCTGAACGCGGCTTCAGGATACTGGAACATCTAACTGCGAGGGTGGGTAACCTGTCTATGATGCGAAATACATTTGTTGGAATCTTATTTGCACGAGTCGGTTTCATCGAACTGTTTGATTTCCAAATATTTTAAATGTAATATTGTCAGAATTGCACAGTTTTTGTATAATATGTTAGTCTATACCCAGCTCCTAAACATGTATGCCAAATTGAATAAGTGTTTGTAGGTTTGTTCACGTATTAAGTACGCAGAAAGTAGAAGTTATTTTCGTTCAAAAATTATTTTTGTTCATTTTGTTCATAGTAAATTTTTGTTAGCCATAAGTTTCACTTGCCTGAATCCATATCCAGGTTAGGTTCGTTAGGTTTATGTTTATTAAATCTACACATACACTTTCTTATTATAAAGATTCGGTTATCAGACGAGTTATGAAATGAGCTTTCGGGAATTTGGTAGTGTCTTTTAGTTTTCGAGGAAATGATATTCGGTATTTCGTAATTCGGATCGTAAGCAAATGTGAGATTTGCGAGCTGCGGTTTTTGCGGTCCCCGGGCGGACACGAACATTGTTGCCGACGTTGTTTGAAACGCTATTTCCGTGGTACTTTGCCATTATCGACATGACTTTCTAGACTTGGATTAAATGCTAATGCTTGAGTAAAGATTTTCAAGGCGTTGCTGAGGATGTGACGTCATAAGATTGTCTGGAAGAGTTCGTTATAGTAAAGTTCTCATTACCTTCCATTAAATATTTAACGAATGTCTAAATATGCAGCCGGGACATAGCCCAGAAAGTCTCTAAAGCAAAGTTCAAAGATAGTCGGACATTGTGCTATTTATTTAGTCACCATTGTATTAATAAAAATTAGTAGGTAAGTACCTAAAATATTTTTTAGATTATTTTGATTATCTTTTAGCCCGTCGACGATCTCGCCTTTTTATCTTATCTTTTAATAAGTTAGAAAATAGACAGGGTCAAAAAAACTCCTTTTATGAAGTCTGACAACAATCTTGAAACAGGAGAGACTACTTACTCGGTGCGTCACGACTTGTTTCTAATTTTCCATGTTACTTGTAACGAGAATAAACGGTTTGTTTTGATTGCCTCGCTATAAATGGCCGTTAGCATTATTGTTTACATTTTCGCAACATATCCCAACGACAGGTGGATGCTGTTCACAAACATTCTAGCCAGTATAAATCCGTCGTCACACCACTCGCCGATAGCAACCGGGCCAAGTTTGTTTTAGATACACTTATTTATTGTTCCGTTAACATATGCCCGGCGATAATATCAAACAAAAGCGAATTAACTAGCGGTTAAAGTGTATTCGATCATTCGCGCCTTTGTAAAAACAAACTAGCTAGTTATAAATGATGGAATGAATCACTGGTGTATCCGACCCGCTACACCTAATTAACGGTAGCGCTTCGAAATCCTAATAAACATGTGTGTTGAAGCAAAAAATCGGGAAAAGATCCCGACTGTCAAACTAATTCCCGGGGCTTAGCCTGGAGCGGGGAACGCGGGCAAAAACGGGCATCAATCAACGCGACAATGCACTACCGAGATATTTATACATTATACATACTAGCTGGCACCCGCGACTTCATACGCGAGAAAATATAAATAAATAAATATTTGTAGACATTTCGCACAACACCGTCTAGCCCAAATAAAGCAAAGTTTGTACTATGAAACTAGATGGCTGATAGAATACATATATACTTTTTATTGTAAATATATACATATGATACATAGAAACACCCAGACACAGAACAAACATCCATGCTCATCATACAAATGTTTGCCCTCCACCCACGAACCCACGACCCCACGACCCACGACCTACAGCTCAGCAGGCAGACATATACCACCAACTTAGCCACAAGGCCAGTCAAAAGACTAACTTATCCATTATAATGTTGTAATTACCCATTGTAACATTTGTAACCCATATGTGTGTTAAGAACTGCAATGATAAAAGTCAATTCAAGAACTCGATCGAGAGAACTCGTTTTACGATTAAAATAAAAGTAAGACGGGCGACTAATTTGGCTGATACGGGCGACGTATTACATTTATCGGATACACCTCAATTAATTTGTCGGTGTTTATTACGATTAATTAATTACGAATGCGCTTTGAGCTTCTCTTTGCGTAATTATGCGATCATTGAGGTTTTTAATAATTGTATGTAGTTTGTTTAAATATGTGTTATGTAAAAATAATGTCTGCGTTACTTAATATAACTTTGTAAGCGTTTTCTTTCGTGAAAAACAGATATATGTACTTAATTTGGAATAAAAAAAAGGGAATAGGTACAGGTCATAAACATGATGTATGAAACGTATCTACATTTTAAAAACTATTCAATAATACTTCACACAAACCACACAAACATGTGCAGTGGAAAAAATATAGCTGTACATTTTACTCATACGAGTAATTAAAGTCACTCAAAGCCAACTCTAAAACATGAAATTACCAAGTTTTTTTTAATTTTAAATAATTCTATCAGGTTATTGTCTTTTGTGCTAAAACTTTAAAGTGGAAAATTTTCGGAATTTGAAAGTTCTAAAGATTAGGACGGATAGAACGAAATTATAAGGGTTCATTGTAGTACTGCCGAGTGCTGAATCCTAAAACTGTAGAAATGATAATATCCAAAAATACCTATGTATTTTTTTTTAAGTTTATTTACTTTAGAAATGAACAATAAATGCATATTTAATTGTTATAATGAAAATACATGCTTACATAAACACGACGCTTACTTGGTAACCAACGCGTCCTGTTCTCAAGGATTCTCAAAGGGCGCGAAAGGTGCTAGAATTCTAATTAATTCAACAAATTTATTTAATTAATGCTAATGTCAGTACATTATTGTGTAATTAAATATACAGGCCGGGGGAGGTTGGGGTAAATGGTATGTGTAACACGGCGGTGCGTGGTGAAAGATGGCCGTGATTATTACACGCATTACTCTCGCTCGCCCTTCCTTCCCCTTGCGCCCTCAGGCTCTTGCGATGCTTACACCTTGATTTTATTATGTACATTTTCTGGAAGAACGAGAGAATGCCAAGGAAAGCTTGATTTACTGCAGCCATATCGTATTGAGCCGTAAACAATGGCAGAACGTAAACAATATGAAGCGATGCAAATCTGTCAAGTTTATAGACATTTATTTTTACCCGACTGCGTAAGAAGCCGGAGGGTTATGTTTTTCGAGTGTATGTATGTATGTTTGTTTCTATAGTCCTACATGTCCTACAGCCTAAACAGCTTGGCCGATTTTGATGTGCGAGGTCACGTTAGATTCGTCTTCACTTCCAGAATGTAATAGGCTATATTTTTTAGTAATAATAATTAATACATTTCCCGCGAAAACAAAAAAATGCATTTTTTCGTAATAAACAAGTGGGTTTACTGGAATTATTCTAAGGAATGCGCATTTATAATCTTTTACAGTGATTTTACGCATACTTTCTCACAAAAAACGCACATTCAACGGCATATCAAGCGTAACTAAATCGTAATTTAGACTTCAAAAACTGCTTTTCTGCAGTCGGGTATTTTGTTTTTCTTTTAACAAGATAATCGTTATGAATGCCACAGATACTAAGGTTGGACAATATTTCCATTTCATTTCATTGACACTTATATTAAGAATGTTTTAGACTGAATCTAGATAATAAAGTTCGTATACACTTACTACGCATAGTATTTAGCTGTAAGTAAAAAACAAAACAATATTGGAATTTTCAAGGCTAGAGTGAATAGATATCTTCTAGATCGACGAGCTCGGTCACACCGTCGCTTAACATCAGGCGAGTTCGTGGTTAATCGTAGATCTTTCTTGTATAAAAAAAGTAAAAAACACGATTATTATTATTATTATTATGTGTTTCGCAGTTTTCGCACCTCGCTGTTCTTTTTAAAGACTTCAATTTCACAGGGCTTTGTGTCGCAGATCAGCTTTGATCGGCCATTGTGGACGGTAAATCTTGTTAAGAACATGGCGCACAAAGCCGCGTGTACCCGACCCACACAAACGGACAGACAAACCGCGGGATCGTGTTGCCATGCTCATTTCCGGAACACTTACTTCGAAAAACCTCAAACTGTTACACCTGACTGCTCTTGTATTGATTTTTTCTAGTAATGCTGTTAACCAATTTTGAAATAGTTTTGTGAGGATGTTTTTTTTTTGATCATGTTGTGGTAAATAAAATAAAAACGTATCTGTGTGATTTTCAGTAAACTCACATTAGTGAAGGCATATTGGAGTATTTTTTGAGGTTCCTGGACCCATGGACCTCGACCAAATTTTTTGTGTCACATAATATATAGTATGATAAAAAAAAAGGCTTACCACCAAAATGAGAAGAAATTTCGACTTCGAAGAAATACTAACAGGTTTTTATTGTCACTTCTTTTCTAGAATAGATTTTGTATTTGGATAATTTTGACCTATAAAAAAAAACAATTTTGTTGTATAGGTTACCAAAATTGTTTTTTTTTTTAAATTCTATAATTATTCAGTTTTTGTGGCAATATTTCGATATTTTCGAAATTTCCTTTGGGTGCCCCCAAAGCGTGCGTGCTGCGTGCTCCTACGTGCCTCCACACAAACGCCCTGCTTATTGGTGATGTTGATTACCAATTATGTTTACTCACACTTCTGGTCCGTATTTTCACAGGCCATGTGACATTCCTCGTTATTCCAACTGGATAATAAAACTGATCATAAATCGAACTATTAAACGATGGACATTTCCGTATTTTACACATTTTACTGTCCACATAATGGTATTGATGCGTTTTACTGTTAGTAGTATTTTAACGGGCAATTAGAACTATCTTGAGCGCCCTAAACATCATGTTTTATGTGTGTTTACAATTATCGCGACAAATTCAGCCCAGGTGTTTCTTAGAAAACTGATAAATCAATGTAACTACTGGTTAAATCAGCCATACCCTTAAAAAAGACATCGATTTCTATATTTATATTTAATTAATACCATAAATATTAATATTTCGTGTTTTTTAAATTTCGTAATTCATTTCAGTTGCGTTGTCGGTTTTACCCCCGCCTTCTCTTAAACTGTACACTTATTTGTCTTGATGTTCAGAAACTTTTATTTTGATAACCTATGTATTTGCAGTTAAATAATAGGATATTTAACAAATCATTATCTATAGATGAAATGACTCCGCAATAACTTTATCCTAGTTGAGAGTTAAATTTCTCTCTTATTTGCTTTTCTGAGTTCAGTTTATTTATTTCTCAAATATAGGTACACCAGTGTACACTTATGATTGTTAAAAACAAGTACAGAATTAGTATAGGCCCACATAAGATAAAAAGTATCTGTTTAAATTATTGGTACAATGCAAACATGTCAAATAATTATTGATTTTAACTTATTTGTCAGAAATAAATGTCACAAAAGTTAAAATAATATACAATGTTAAAAATAAAAATGTCAACAATAATATGAATTAAATTTTATATGTCAAAATAAAGTTAAAATTACCATTGTAAAAATAAACGAATAGGTACTACTTAGTCAATTATAGTCAATTTTAGTAGTAGAGTCATATCGCGTTAAGAATCTTTGTCACAAATAAAATCTTTAATTTTATAATAAGGTTTTTGCATTAAAAAATGTTTATGGTGTTTTTAAACTTTGTTTCATTTTCATTTCGCACACTACTTGGTAGTGGATTATAAAAGAATGTGCAATTTTTTACAAAAACGTAAAGCGTTGTATATTTTACCCTTGCCTCCTCATAATTTTTTTTTGTCATTTTCGGATGGCTTCCTTTTATTAACATATCTTATTGTTAACTAATCGGACATGTAACAAGAAATAACTACTCACAAATAAAATTTTGTTTTGATGTCTATTAAAGTGTCGCTTGTCAGTAACCCGTAATATCTTCCTTTTCGTAAAAGCAATAAGATTCAAAATCGTGTAATCGTTATCGATCTACCCTATATTTGAGTTTTATTCCTTGCTAGTTTTAAAAGCAGTTGCGCTAAACATCGCTGGCTGGCCTCACGTTACGACTATGTTTTCCGGTAGCCGCCAATAAAACTGTCACCATTGCAACATGTATTGCCTGGATGCCTCGACACTGGCATGCTGGCCCTCTACGGTTATTCTTAACACATTGTAACTTTTATGATAGTACATTATCTCATGGTGTTATGGGATGTGGCTTCGACTTCATAATTTATTTACTTAGAGGTTTTCCGGTAGAGCCGTAGCGTACGTGTTAGTGTTTGTTTTAGAAGAATCGTTGACACTGTATGTTTTTTTTGCCTATACATTACGCAGTTTTTTATACAGTAGTAGAAAACTGTCTTATACCTCTAATTTTTTATGTTAACCCTATGTAAATACGTTAATATTGAAAATTTATCAAGTTTTGATGTATGAACCTTCTAAATACTATTACTTGAAATATGAGTTAGTGATTTCCTAACTGATAAATTTTAATATTCTCTTAGTCCTAGAAACTTAAATGTGTAACATAGTTATAGTCTGTGTGTTATAGTATTATTCAAAAATCTAAAATATCCTCATGTTCCTAGAAATTTAATGTAGGTATGACAATTTTTTTAAGTACACCGTTAGTCTTTTAATAATTTTTATTTCATATGATAACTTCTTATTTTCATTGTCTCGTTATTAGGCGGTAGGTGATATCAAGTAACTGGCTGTGCTGTGTTGTTAGACTTATATAACATGTATGATATATAATTATAATACCTAATTAGCTCTGACAGTCTTATTATAAAGCATTAATAATTAATCTGTAACTAACTAAAATTATTATTGTTATAATTGTAAAATTAAATTTTTTTTTTTTATTTGTTATTAACTGCTTGTATGCTTTCAAAGCAGGAACTGGCAGAATACTCAATTGAATCAAATACTAACTTACCCTTGTACCCAGGCCTACAAGCTAAATAAATTTTGAATTTTGAATCTTGACCACGGGTTCTGTAGTTGATTAATTCTGATCATTTCTTTATTCTACGCATACTTATAATGTCTCACAAATATATTTGTACTCCACATAGAAATAATGACACCTGCATTTTGTTGTATTTTCTTGCACGTCTGCGCATGATTCCGCAGGCTACCATCTCGCTTCTTGCGCCCGAATAACATTACACTCCTTCTTGAACAGCGGGTAAAAAGCTCACAAAGCTTTTTGTTCACTAGTTTTGACGTATGATCACGACCACGGATTCTACAGAGTCGCTATCTGATTATGATCATTTTTGCTTTGTTCATATTGTTCATAATAGTCCAACCACACCATACTGCCTCACAAGTACTCCATAGAAAGAGCGACACCTGCACTTTGTTTTATTTTCTTGCACGTCTGCGCATAATTCCGCAACCTACCACCTCTCCCGAGGGGAACTTTCTATACGAATTATCAGCGTCTATTGTGCCCTTTCTATTTATCCTCACAAATGGGGTTCTGTGAATGTAATGAAGGCTTTATGCGGCTTTATTTGGAGGTGCGATGTTGAATTCGGCAGACACGCGATTTGAGCGATGCTTACTTGGAATCTCAGTTATTAAATTTCTTTTCTGTGCGTATTGTTAAATGGGTATGAATATGGTCTTGGGGATATGAGAGGAGGGATAGGTGAAATGATTATAATGAATTTCTGGCTGGTTTATTTCGGAAATAAAGAATTTATTAGATTACATTGTTTATTCAAATCCTTTATTAACTACAACACAACAATATACAGACTCAACTAACTAAACTACTACACAAAAAGCACATCGATCACCCCAGACCGATAAAGGTCTAAAGATAATCCAAATGCTCAAACCCACTACCAGTTGGCAGCGTACCCAGCATGCTGGCCGCATTGCCACGTTGAATGGCAATGCTTATGCGTTGGGCCAGATACGCACCAGTATTTTGGTCACGCGTCGCATCGATCAGGCGCTCAGATAATTTTTTGAAAATGAGATGAGCTCCCGGTATAAAAATTATAACTATCAAAACGGTTGTTTAGATTTTCGAGATTGTTCGATTGATCGATATTACTGTTATTTATTACTGTTACTTATTACTGTTACTTATTACTGTTATTTATTAATTTCAATTAATAAATAACAGCAAAAATTATGTTAAATATACGCAATAAATCCGTTAAAATTTGTTTCATTTCAATGAGTAATAATCGCGATATCCTTAGAAAACATTAAGCAGTTTCCGTGTTCTCATTTGTGACCACGGTCACTGAAAAATGTTCGAAACGCCTGGTCTTAAAATTATGTAAAATATACGCGACAAATCCGTTAAAAGTTGTTTAATTTATACAACTATTATGACAGTCCCTAATTTGATAAGATGTAAGATGTATAACGTAGAAACATACATACCTACATATGTTATATGCAAACATACATCCGAAAAACATTACTTTCATTCTTGTACAGTCGGGCAGAAAAAAAGCTCGAAGAGACGCCGAAAATAACCAAAAAATCATTCATCGTCGTATCCTTTGGTTTCTTAAGATGTATGCTTCTACCATTTCTCCGCAGTACTTTATCTGTGATGCACCATAAAAAACACCGATACTGTCACAAGGAATTAGTAAGAATAAGCAGAAAAAGTGTGCGCCAGTAAAGGCGGGCCGCAACTTATCTCTAGTTATTTGTCGTATCAAGTGCTGCGCCCTTTGGTACGCCGCCGTTTCAAAGGAGCCGCCGACGGTAGCCGTAATGTATTCCACCACTTATGTGGGAAATTTTGGCGGCCTGTAGTGTGTGCTGGGACTGCTGGGATTAGCATGCCGTCTCGTAAAACTTCGTGTGGCAACGCATGTGACGACGTCCCTACCAATGGCGGTACTAAAACAGTTTTGAACTTTATTATTAACACTAACACTTATTGCACACAACTACAAAGTAACAAGCTGTACAATAGGAGGACTTAATGCTAATGTAGCATTTAGTATTTTTAGTTTACTGCGTATTTAACCAATTAAAAGGATAGCTGACTGAATATAACCGAACCGAAAATGATGAAACGCAGGAAACTGATATTGTATTTTATCATACGATTTGGATAAATTGGATGGAAATGTTTCAATCATACAAATCATCAAATTCGGACACAGTATCCTTGTGCCCAAATCACCTGTTCTATTATTGTCGATACAAAAGTAGACCTTCGTTTTTTTTTTAAGTTTTGTGAATTCAAATGAGCATCATTAGCTAAAAATTTAAATTTTTGACGTCATAGCGTTCCCCGGTGAAAAATTTCGAGAAATGAATCAATAGCGAATATTGAAATTGATTTGTCGAAACTTTCAAATAAAAGCATAGGTAAATAATTATGGGGCCAACTTGGGAGCTTTCTCTATACACCAATTCAAGAAACACAAAAATTGATACTCGATAGACGGAGAAATTTGTGTACATACATAAAATATACGCTACGTATTGATAACCTCTACCTTTTTTGAAGTCGGTTAAAGAAATACAAATAAATAATATTTTATGATCCTCTTAATGTAACTAAACGAATTTTGGTTAGTGAGCTTCTGTTTTCTAATTTGAAGTTAACAACTTTTCTTGGAACCAATTTATTTAGAGATCCTCACGACTGATAACCCTTGATAAAACTGGTAAGATGTCTCCTCTACGGCATCATATGCCGGTTCTACGATATCTATGGGAAATTTAATTTTATTAATTATTTTGATGGCTTCTGATATTTTTATAACGCCAGTTGAATATTTCAAAACGGCATCTGTTTAACTAGAAATCGTTAAGATAGCCGATTAAGTTTTAAATTATTGTTGAGATAAAATTATGAGGCCCTTTTAGATTATCTTATTAATTATACGAGAGTTAGAGAGACGCAGTTTTTAAATAGCTACAAAAGATTTCACAGTCGTAAAACGTAATAAAAATAAACTTAGCAATAAACATAAATATCTGTTTGGAATTGGGTAGAGTGTGGCAACAGTGGGCCGATTTGTCGCTCGTGCCAGCATTCGTCTGATTCATAAGTAGAAAGATTTCCACTTACGGTATGTAGTACTTACTTCCATTTCTTGAAGTAATCCGAACGTAGCCGAATGTGACCGAAGAGAATTTAAGTGACACGAGCGAATGTTGACACCTAACTAAAGCAAGACCTGAATATCTAAAAATACCTAAAGGTGCACCACCACGGGCAATATTTTATAGCAATTTATGGCTTTAACTAAGGGTAATATAGTGGTCAGGAAAATTGTCAGCAGTAACAGCCGGACTATGCTATACACTGCAATATGTAAGTATAACCTAGTAATAATGTAGCTACAAATGTTTTCATATAAATTATAGGTCTTATTGTTCCAGATATATTGCCGAGAATATATATATTCTGGTTTTGTTAAATTTAAAATAGATTTACGTGTAACCACCAACTCGCTAGATGGTAAGCGACGATGTGGCCCAAAATTAATGGAACACATCCATCTATGAGATATCTAACCTAGAAAGTTCCAAGTATTTAGCTGTCTAAAGATGAAGAAAGATTTTCGTGATGGCCTTGCTATTATTCACATTAAAAAAAAAAATGGTTGTCTGTGAGGTCGGTTTACGGACAATAATTTTACGTAATAACGTCATGATAGATGCCTCACAAGCCGAACGCTTAGGCCGATCGTGCTTCTCTATCGCTTGTTCCGCGCTCTCGCTTGCACTCTCGGCTCAGGCGGAACGTGTCCATGAGTCGTGCTTTTTCGTGCGTGCAGCCGGCGTTCATCGATTTATAAGACGTTATCACGTCAAAATATTGCTTAAGACGTACGCCAGTGAAGTTGTTCGTGTCAGATTCATGACGCGTTCGTTTCACTCAATATATCAATCCTGCGGCGTTTTAGCCATGGCCTCTTCATGTTGACTTGTTTGAGCTTTGTCGTCTGCTCGCTTGTGCGTTATGTAAATTATATCTTAGTTTATTACCTCGTTATCCCTTATCGTTGTACCATTAAACAAATACCCATTTAGGGCGTTATATTGTTAATTAAATCAACACCGGTTCTGCTCGTTTCCATATGCGTTGTACTTAAACGTGTTTACATAGGATTGTATTATTTATCGATGATATCTCGTGTTAATAATGGCGTTGTTAAGGTTCGGGTCCGGTCAGCGGCCCGACACGGCCCGCCAGCACGCCCGGTGTCCTGTTACTTTGCATATTTATAACGAGGCACTCATATTTACTAAAAAAAACTTGTTTTATCATATTTTTTTTAATCTAATATACAGTTTATCCAAGTTAGTGTCGAGATCAGATAGAAAATAGCAAGACCCTGTTTGATCATAGCATCAGTTGTTCTTTCGTCTAAAATATTTGTGGTCACTTAGGCATTATGCTTATTTATCTGAAAATATTAGTACTGGCAGATGTGCTGCCAGTAAGGTAGCGTGCTAACTATGACCTCTTCGTCTAACAAGTATCTATATATGTATGTAAAAGAAAAACAAAATGTCCGACTGTAGAAAAGCAGTTTTTGCAGTCTAAAATATTTGTGGTCACTTAGGCATTATGCTTATTTATCTGAAAATATTAGTACTGGCAGATGTGCTGCCAGTAAGGTAGCGTGCTAACTATGACCTCTTCGTCTAACAAGTATTTATGTATGTAAAAGAAAAACAAAATGTCCGACTGTAGAAAAGCAGTTTTTGCAGTTGAATTCGTTACGCTATTGAGTGTATGTTTTTTGTGAGAAAGTATGCGTAAAATCGCTCTAAAAGATTATAAATGCACATTTTTTAGAATAATTCTAGTAAAATCACTTTTTATTACGACGAAAAAGTTCGTTTGACGTTGGGGAAAAACGCATTTTTTTGTCGCGAGAGATGTATTATTATTATTACAAAAAATATAGCCTATGACACTCACAGAGTGAAGACTAATCTAATGACACCTCGCATGTCAAAATCGGTCAAGCCGTTTAGGTTATAAGCATTTTTAAAGAAACATACATACAACATACATACACTCGAAAAACAACCCTCCTTGTTAAACAGTCTCTTTAAAAAAGATCGTAAATCATCTTCAAATTAACTTCTGAGCTAGTTATAATATTTTATTAGTGTGGATCAAGGCCATAGGGGGGGGGGGGGGTTCAACACCCCCCCGAAATATCCCGGCCATTATCAAAAATCCTTCCGCCCGCGCACCCCTCCTCCTCCCTATGAGAACTAACCCCCCCCCCGAAATTAATTTCTTGCTACGACCTTGGTGTGGATCGAATGCCCCACCTAACGTCACGTTCGAACGTTCGCCCCGCCCATTATGTTTGCATTGCAAAAACGCATACATTTATCGCAGATCATTTACACATTATTATGGTTCTACTACTGGAAGGCTCGAGCGAGTCGGATAACAACTTGTTGGACACCAGATATGAATCGTTTATAACCGTTAACTTAATTAAGAAACTTGATAGCTGCACTTAAGAGGGACGTGGAGCGTGCACACGTCGCGTATTTTTTCATAAAACAAGATAATTTTTTTTTACTAGATTATCGGTATAATTTCTGATTTCGATAGTTCTTTTCACCTATAAATGTAAATTAATATTCATATTAAATTTAAAAATAAAGGGGGGGGGGGGGTTTGTGGTGAGACTGCGTTTATGGTTTTAATTTCAATTCAACTCGAAACCTTCACGCGTTCCCGAGATAAGGTCATGACAGAGGGACAACAAAGTGATCCTATAAGGGTTACTTTTGAGGTACGGAACCCTAAAAAGTCCAATGTTAATAATGAAGTGAAGAAATCTTCACCCACTTTCGAGCAAACGAAGGATTACTTACTTAACTTTTGACTTACATTTTATTTGACTTGTAATTGAATAATTACCAGTATATAATATGTCTATGTCTACTTTTGTTGCTAGATTCGACTGAATTACTAAAATAATGTAAATTAGACTTTAAAACACAAACGAACTAATTGAAATGAAACAAAAAGTTCGTCGTGTATCGCGATAAATCCGTTATTCATAAAGTTTTATTTCAATGAGTAACAATCCCGAAGACCTTAGAAAATATTAAAAACCTTATTTTCAAAATGTCATAACGGCATAATAAATCTAAGCTCGAAATCAAATATATTTGTAAGAAAAAAAAAATCGTAATCAGATAATGTTTAGTCGTAAAAAGCAGTTGAAATTGCCGGTCAAGCTAAAGCCTATTACTGAATAAAAAAAGCGTGAAAAAATGCGCTCTAAAGCTTCCATAACGAGCTAAATACGTACATAATACGGGTTTCCGAGAAAACGCAAGATTGTCAGGAAGCTTGATTAGGAGATCTCGTGTAAATGAGGACTTGTTTTAGCTCCGATTCTTAGATAACCTCGGTTAGTTTTATATATATTCGCTTGTTAAATTTGAATTCTTTAGTCTCGTGTCAAAATATTGCAAAGAACTCGTTCAGGCCATATCAGTTTTCCGCAAACCTGTCCAACGGATTTTTAGAGTTCCGTAATAATGTGATGACGTTCTTCGGAGGAACCCTTATAATTTTGTCATATCACGTCTTTGTATGTATAATATGTATATTATATTTATTCAATATCTAGAGTAACGACATAAAAAAAAAGTTGTATGTATATAAGCACAGAAAACTTTTATAGTATTACGGTAAGTATAAATTGCATTTAGGATGAATTTTATTTTGACAGGCGCACCTCTTCGCGTATAGGTTTTTTAATAAATCTCCCTTTTATCAGTGACTAGCTTCGCCCGCTAGTTCTTGTATCTAGTTTGTACGGAACCCTCGGCGGGCGAGTCTGACTCGTACTTGTCTAGTTTTTTTAATATTAATTTTACTTGAACAATATTTGTGATTTATTGCGAAATGGCTTTAGCAAACAATGTTCGCCGAATAGTCTTTTTAACTTTGACATTGGTTATGGAACCTTACCATAATATGTGTGTCTCGACTATTTCTCGACAATCGTTTTATACTCCCGTATCAAAACAGCAAAGAACTCGCTCAGACCATATCACTTTTCCGTAAATCAGTCCGACGGTTTTTTCCCTCTAAATCAGTTCCCATGATTTGTGGACAGGTGGCGCGGGAGTCGTATTGCGGCACCTTTGTGCGGCCGCCTTTTGATCTCGCCGACATTGTGCGCGTGCGCATTGAACTTTTTGCGCGGGAGTTGGGCTATTGATGGCGTTGCGCTCGCAATAGATTCCAGTTTGATTGACGCGAATATCACAATAGGTATATGTATCTTGGACGTTTGTCTTTTGATGAATGGGAGACTTGATGGCGTCGGCTTTCGATGTTTCTAGTAAAAATTTTACGGCGGCCTCTATGAAAACCTTTCTCTAGTTATTGTATTTCATATAAGTACGTATATTTCACACAAAAGGCTCTTTTTATACAAGATACATCTACGATTGACCACCAACTCGCCTGATGTTAAGCGACGGTGTGGCCGAGGATGGAGCTCGTCGATCTAGAAGATATCCATTCACTCTAGCCTTGAAAATTCCAAGATTGTAGGTCTTAGGAAACAGAGATGGCGGCAAAGAATTCCATTCTTGTGCAGTACGCAACAGGAATGTGGATCGATATCGCTGAGTACGGATTTTTGGCATTTCAACGAGCAATGGGTGGTAATTCACCGACTTTCTGCTAGTCCTGTAGTGAAATGGGGAGGGTGGAATTAGGTCGTGAAGCTCTTGCGCACATTCCCCCGAAATGAATCCTGTAGAAAATAGACATACATGCTACTTTGTATAATTCTCTCTGTATTTCAAATTTAGAATATTTTTATATATATTTATATATTTTATTCATATAAATTGTGTCTAATCAAATTAAATATAAGTGTGCTAGCTATGTTCCGGATTGAAAGACCGTGTTTGCTGCAAATTTTCCGGGCATAGCTAGATTTGACGATTAATATCGCAGAGTGATTGGCGCAGACCTAATTTGTTACAGAGGATTATAATCTGTTGAAGTCAAAAGTTTTGATTAACTTTGGTCTGTTTATGGGCAAGCGAGAAGCTTAAAAACTGAAAACACATAGTGCAATAATCTATAATTCAAGGATTAAATTAAATAAATCTTTATAATTTATAACCGGAATTTTAAGTTTTATACAAAGACAGTTTTGTTCAATTTTCTAACTTCCCTCTCTTGTTGTCCTCAGGTTTGACAGCAGAGTTGTTCTACGTGCGAGAGGGACAGATCAACTACTATGCGCTCAACTTCGAGGTTCCAGTGCCTGCCACCATAGGTGAACTACACTTCACGTGGCAGAGTCTCACTAGGAAACCGGTTAGTATAGTGAAGACCAATGATGTACTTACTACAAAATCTCATTGGTGATAACTAATTAATTTTCCGGCAGCCTAGTGGTGAGACCGTCTGACTTGCGATCCGCAGGTCCTGGGTTCGAATCCCACGGCACGCACCTCTGTCTTTTCGAAGTTATGTGTGTATTGTTGATTGCCGCCAACTTCAAACGGTGAAGGAAAACATCGTGAGGAAACCTACATGTCTGAGAGTTCTCAATGATCTTGAAGATGTGTGAAGTCTGCCAATCCGCACTTGGCCAGCGTGGCAGACTATGGCCTAACCCTTCTCACATTGAGAAGATGGCCCGTTCCCAGCAGTGGGACAGTTTGTAAAAAACAGGGCTGATATAAAAAAAAAAAAAAAATTAATTTTCCCGACTGCGTAAGGAGGTGTATGTTTTTCGAGTGTTTGTATGTATGTGAGTATGTACATATGTATGTATGTTCCTATATGAGCTCCTACAGCCTAAACGGCATCACCGATTTTGATGTGTGAGGTGTCGTTAGATTCGTCTGCACTCCCTGAGTGTTTTAGGCTATATTTTTTTGCAATAATAAATACGAATAAAAAAAAAATGTGCATTTTCGTAAACTTCAATGTACATTTTAAATAAATAATAATAATAATAAGTGATAACCGGCCGGCTGTGAGGTGGAAGAGCTAAGTACCTAAGCTCCAGGGTGGAAGTTAAAGGGCATAACGCCGCTAGTAGCTCTTAGTGAACGCGCAGCACACCTCTCCACACCCTTAGCCACCCACACCGATGTTGCTTCTCCGGCGCCAATATGCGGCGCCACTATGGGGGGCCCATTTAGTGGGTGGCGAGTCATCACCTGCCTAGGTATTTTTGCATGATGAGACGGAGTTGGCAGGTGCCGTTATCTCATCCTGGTGCTCTCACACAGGTACTTCATCTTGCCTGCTGTGTGAGAGCATCAGGCTATAGCCTAGTTTTTAAGTCACTAACATTCCATCACAATAGCCAAGATCTGTTAAACTCCATATTGTACAGTAATCCATCCATAGTCCATCCATATACCCAATCTGTATTTTTTACTATACATTTGTAAAAAGGCCTCTCAGTGTTGGTTCCGGCCCCACTGATGCCTCTCAAAGGTCCGGGCTAGACCCGTGTATAAATTGAAATAAAGGGTTATAATAAGTGAATTTACTAGAATTATTGTAAAGAAAGCGCGATTGTCATCTTTTACAGCGATTGTACACATTGTCTCACAAAAAACTACACTTAACAGCATATCAAGCGTAACGAATTCGTAAGTTAGATTGCAAAAACAGCCTTTCTGCTATCGGGTATTTTGTTATTTATTTAGACACTTGTTTAATTATGATGATGACGTTTGGCCAACAACTCGATGATGACAGATGAAGCATGTCAATTTTGTATAAATTCATTGATTCAACTAACAAACATACGGCGTTACCGAAAAACGTTACTTAACTTTAACCAACGTCTTAAATTATCTGTCTTCTTTCCGCAAGTGTTACGTGGCAGCGAGAAGTTGACAAAATAAGTTAAGCATTGCTTAAAGTTAAGTAACGTTTTTCGGTAAGGCCTCTAATATCTGCGTAGCAAACATTACTGCGTCTCTGAAGCAGTCAGTGTATACTCCCATACTCGTACTATGAAATGTAAACTCCTACATAGATCTAGAATCTATTAATATTCCTCGATACAGTTCCATGTACTCATCGCACTAACCATCCAAGCAAAAGAAAATGCTTGCATAATTTATTTAAGTGGTTTCCCATAGCTTCATAGAGACCATAAAATAAGATCGTAAAAAGCTCATTATATTTGTTAAGAAAACGCTGCTCTCATATAATTGAATTCTATCCAACAAAAAGCTCTACAATAGAACATAAGCCTATTCTCGGCAATTATTACTTATCGTGATTCTTGTTTTGACATATGTAATTTATTTTATTATAGCAGGTCTAAAGATTGTTTTTTTTATTTTTACACATTATAGATCTACGATTGACCACCAACTCGCCTGATGTTAAGCGACGGTGTGGCCGAGGATGGAGCTCGTCGATCTAGAATATATCTATTTACTCTAGCCTTGAAAATTCATCAAAAGGTCTCAGGAAACAGAGTTGGCGGCAACCAATTCCATTCAATTGAAATGGCTACAAAATTTATTGAGTAGCTTTTGAGTAGCTGAGACCATAACCTCGTCAGATAAACGCACTCTCTCTCTCCTCTCTCTCTCTCTCCTTTCTCTCTCTCTCTCTCTCCTCTCTTTCTCTACCTCTCGCTCTCGTTAGAAATATTACGAGAGCGAGTAAACGAGATAATCTCGTTCGCAAAAGAACAAGTCCTTTAAAATATATTCGAATAATGGATCTGTGAAGAACATCGCACTATGGTAATGTCTTCATGAGCTGAATGCGAAATCATCGATGCAATCATTGGCTTGGGACCTGTGTCGTAGTCACCAACGATTTATGTATTTATTATTAACAGTTAAGAGAATCGTTTAGCGTGTTTGTGTCAATACAAAAAGATAACTGATAATCTTTACCTTACACCTTACCTTTACACATTATTTCTTCTTTATATGTTTGGAACTAGGAATGGTTAAACATTTTGCTTCTTTTAAAAAAAGAAAAATATATTTTTCTAAGAAAAAGAAAATAACAAGTAGATACTTATAAAAAGTAAGTAAGTTCGTATAGATTGAGTGGCCAGCGCTATTGTCAGAGTTATTAAGCCGCTGAAAGGTCTCTGACTTGGCTTGGCGATTGTTGAACAACCGGGACCTACAATTTAACGTGTCAGCCGACCCACGGTAGCGCTCAGAAAGAAATGCCACTCACGGGCCACTCACGGTCACCCATCCTAAGACTGACCGGTCCGTCTGTTGCTTAACATTTGTAATCGCACGGTAACACCTAGTCAAGCTACGCCACTAGCGCTACAAGATACTTACAAATTTAGAAAACGCAAATAACCATGCAAAAAAAGGTTGAACAGATTTTGATGAAACATAGCTAAGAACTTGATGAATCTCCTCTTTCATACAAAAAAAAAAGATCAAAATAGATCTATCCGTTTGAGAACTACGATGTCACAGACAGACACATAGATATACCTAGAGATACACACATACACATATCTAACTTATAACATCCCTCGTTTTCGGTCGGGGGTTAAACAATAAATAAATCAAAACAAGTATAGTTATGGCTCCTATCATAAACCTTTTATATATGTCTATACATATAATAATGTTGAATATAGTTGAAATGGGGTACACAGCTTTCTTCTTTTGTTAACCGACATCAAAAAGATTCTCAATTTGACTGTGTTTTTTTGTATGTTTGTTACCGCATAACTTCGTCATTCATAAACAGATAAAAAAAAAAAAAAAAAGTTTTTTTGAAAGGATATATTTTAGTTCCATAGAAATTTTATCAAAATCGGTTCAGTAGTTTAATTTATAAACAAAATTGTACATTTTGAAGTCCGTTGTTTCATAATTTTATTTTAGCCTCATTTCGAGCCTCGAGTTCTTCTCAAAAACTTCTTATTCTCTCTATTTATCGAGGTTATTTTTCCAATGTTTCCAAGTATATTTTTTTTAGAATTGGACACGAAGTCGCGTAATTGCCTCTGAAAGTTTTCCGGTTGCAGACGAGACGGCCATCTTATCGGCGAACGAGTCATTCTTATGTTAATCCGCCATTCACCGTCAGAATGTAGAATGTAGGAACTAGTTTCTATAAAAATATCTTCATCTCGTATCGATCGTTTTATATCTTTTGATTGATCTTCGCCGGCTTATTACGATATACGGAATTTTGATTTCGCCTCTACTGTATCTAATTCGGGCGAATGCCGCCTCTCATGCAAATCCACCCGGCTGCTGCTTGTTCACGGAGCAGTTTGCCTTCGGTGTATGTATATTTAACGTATATCGCATCCTGTGCCCTGCATCGCTAACCAAATATTATGTGCATTTATTTATTTTATCCATAGACGTCTGCGAGCTGCCCGACTGTTGCTCGACGCTGTCAATCTCTGATTTTGATCCGTAAAGCTTTGACGCTCACTTTTACATATTCAGTACCGAACAAAAGTATCAGAAAGATCCATCCCGTAAACGTGTTCAGTTCACTGAACCTATCACTGGGACTTGTACTTATTTTAGACCGATATTTGCAAGTCATATTTATAGTAGGTAAGTATAGGGATTCGTTATTGTAAGACGTTGAAATTCATGTTAACGTTTCACATCGGCTTTTATAAAGAAAAAAGCTCGATGCGGAATTTAAAAGCAAATGTGGGATATGGTTCGTTCGCGATCAAGCCGCCGGCCCTTATCAGCATCTCAGCAGCTTTGTGCGGCCTTTATCAGATCGCACGGGCCCCTCCGCCGCCCTACTCTCTCCCTTATTTGCTGTAGCGGCGCCTTTGACTAGCTAACTAAATATTTGGTAACCGGTTAACTAGCGCCGATGAGCGATCGCGCCACCATTGTCTGTGCGCATGCGCATGCTCACCGACTGCAGTGATAATATTTAATTAGCGGCTCCGGTGTCGCACCTACGCTTTACGACCATCTCGATTCCGTAATGCATCTCTGATGGGCCGGTCAAAGGGCCCGCGCGCGCGCCGCGTTTGTTTAACCATTCATGTAACGCCGCTACATGATTAGTTGAATAATGAGCGCATCATGATCATAATATTTAATCAGTCTCAAAACAAACCTTCACCGCGCAGTCGAGCCATATGCATTTCCCGGTGTACCGTCTGAAATATGTCTACGTCAGCCCCAAAAGTGAAACGTGAACGAACACGTTACCTATTATGCAAACACGAGTATCGATGTCCATCCAGGCTGGCGGTAACGATGCGTGTAGTTTATCTGACCTAAAAGGAATGATGGTCGTGTTCGCGCGTCGGGTCTTCGCCGGGTCACATTTCAACATTTGATCCGCTGACTCGATCACGGATTCAGATGTACCATTTAGGGTCATCGCGTGCCGCGGTGCGTCAATCGCGCATTCTGTTACAGTTAGATACATCACGATGGGATTTTACTGTTACAACACTGAATACGTCCATTCGATTACAAGAAAGCACCGGCATTTGGTCACGGAATGTCTATTTTGTTGCAGTTGCCGTACACACTGCAGGTGAACATAGAGGAGAACCCAGAAGCGATGTACACACCGACGTTCAACATATCGAGCGAGGGCTTCGTGCCGACGGAGCCGCAAACATGGCGAGTCGACTTGCCTTGTAAGCACACTATCGCAAAAGAAGTGCGCATCACCATTTCTCTAAACGTCTCGACCGGTTCCTCGACGACCACTTTGCACTTCCGTCGGAAAAAAATATGCCTTAAAGAGGCCGCTCGTCCGGCCGTGCGAGTGGATAGTGTCCCGCACGCGCCTACATCCGCTGATATATTCTATGCGGGGGCGGGATGTGCCGGAGGTGTTCTGGTGATCGCTGCCGTGGCCGCCGTTGCGTGCCGCGCGCGCGCCAGGAAGCTCCGCTGTGCTCGCAGCGACGAGCAAGACGCCCATGCCTTCTTACCCGACTCCTCGTGCAAGTCTGCTGCCAGTTACACCAGCTACCGCCGGCCGACCTCACTACCCGCTGCAGCGGCCGAAGAAAGAGCTAGAGATCTGCAACAAAGAATAGCCGAGCTGACCATACAGAGATGTCGTGTTCGGCTACGATCCGTTGCTATGGAAGGAACGTTCGGGCGAGTTTACAGAGGCACATATGCGGACGAAGACGCTAGAGAACAAGAAGTACTCGTCAAGACTGTCGCTGAGCACGCTTCACAAGTTCAGGTAAAAAATATTTGCTTAACTTACTTCTTGATATAAAGTAAGTACGTTTTAGAACACCTTACAAACGCTATTTTTCCTTGCAGGTATCGCTTCTCCTACAAGAAGGCTGTATGCTATACGGGCTCCACCATGAGCGCGTGTTATCCGTTCTAGGAGTCAGTATCGAAGACCAGACCGCACCTTTCCTGCTATACCCTTGGAGTGGGACCTGGAGGAACATGAAACAGTTCTTGCTGGCTTGTCGAGGAGTCACCGTCGGAGGGGCGGCTGGTGCTGCACCGCCACCTCCCTTGACGACACAACTTGTCGTCCGAATGGCGTTACACGCTCTAGACGGCTTAGCGTATCTGCATTCGCAACATGTCTTACACAAAGATATGGCTGCTAGGAATTGCATGTAAGTTTGTAGACATCCCTTTTTAAAGTTCTGTGTTCCCTAGTTTTTTTGGTTTTATGTAATCTTCTCAAATCTTATCTCTGAATCTTAGGAAGAAGTTTTAACAGTTTGTTTTCCTTCAACAGAGTGGACGAAAACCTACGAGTAATGATCGCCGACAACGCGCTATCAAGAGATTTATTCCCCGCCGATTACCACTGCCTAGGGGATAACGAGAACCGGCCTATCAAGTGGCTGGCCCTAGAAGCGCTATCCAAGAGACAGTTCAGCCCCGCGGCAGACGTGTGGGCACTAGGAGTGTTGCTCTGGGAGCTGACGACTTTGGCGCATCAGCCGTACGCTGAGGTCGATCCGTTCGAGGTGGCTGCCTACCTGAGGGATGGGTACCGATTGCAGCAGCCGGCGAATTGTCCCGATGAACTGTAAGTAAAGATTGGTAGCTGTTATTGTATATATCTGTATCACAGATCTAGGAAATGCAGGCAAATAGTCCATCTCCATACCTGTACCCATTTATCGGTTTAATGGATAAAAACGAGTTATCTTGATGAAGATTATATACCAAAAATTAGTGATATTATTCAGTAAGACAATCTGCAAGCAAGTGCAGCACGTAGGTTTTCGAATTTCAAGAGAGTTCAAGAAACTTCTAATCGGTATTGCAAATTGCAAACCGATAAACTTGTTGGCTTCGTTACTCATTACTGTAAAAAATAAGCTTTACCCTGTTTAATTTGTCCACAGGTTCGCAGTGATGGCGTATTGTTGGGCGTTGTCGCCCGACGATCGGCCGACTCTTCAACAACTGCAAATTTTCCTTCGAGACTTCCACACGCAACTTACTAGATTCGTGTAAACCATTCCTTAACCCAAAGAACACATTGTGTAAGTGACAAGTGACTTTGACAGCTGGAAGTGACAGTGTCAAAATACGACAAGTGTCACCATGTGATACTTGACAAAAAGTGAGTAGTGAGTAAAATTATAAACAGTTTTAGAAAAAATAAAATGCCTATATTAAATAAAATAAACTTTAGTACTACGAGGCCTTACTGTAAATGTAAGCGCGTTTTTTCAGTATATAATTGAAGTGATTATTTATAGACTGATTTTTTCTAAGTGATTTATTATATTGGTTGTAATTATTTTTTATAATGTTGTCACATAGTTACGTAGTACGTTTGTTGTTTTGCAATATCTACGGAAAATATTCGAATACGAAAATAAATATGGCGATATCGGCGACCAATGTAGTGGTGTAGACATACTATATATTTGTTTATAAGTTTGAACAAAAATAATAAGTTTTAAATTACCTATAATGTAACTTTTGTGATGATCCACTGTCAACGAAACGTCAGCTGTCATCTTGACAAGATTTCAGATTGTGTTGTTCAGATTCAGATTCAAGATTGTGTTGAAAAGAAAAGTTTCACGTTTGACAGCTCCGGTGGCTCTTCATAAAAATTCGTTATATTGTGCATATCTAGTTTTCTATATTATATCGATTTGTAATAACGAACCATACACCGCTTCTATAGGAGACTTTGTTGCAGTACTGTCAAATAGGTACCAATACCAATAAGGGTTTTTAGCTTTCAGATTTATTGTTTTGGTTATAATTCTCTTCTCGAAACGTAACGTAATTTCGTACAATTTAGAAATGCGAAAACAGAAGTACCTGTTTTTTTTTTTCTAATGAAGTCGTTGGTTAATAGAAATGAGAAAACAGAAGTACCTGATTTTTTTTTTCTAATAAAGTCGGTTAAAATAAAATACTCATGTTTATTGTAAAAACATCTATGCAAATTGACAAACAGTGATTTTTAGAAGAAAAACCTACCGATAATAAAGGATCGTGGTTCAATGATAAGCTTTAGATGTTTATACTTTTTAATTTATATAAATAAATGCAGTTGAAAAAAAAATCTTCTTGCTGTTATTAAAGTAAGTATAGCTGCCACTAAATGAGGCCCACGCTATACAAGTACGTATTCTACCTACGTCAATTTTAAATTATCGAAGCTAATTTTTTGTGTGGCGACCATTCGTTTAGTTGTGGAAAACTGTATTTATTCACATAACACATGTTTTCGTCAACCTTATATAGCATAATTATCTATATGGCCTTCTAATATTATTAAGAAGATATTTTGTTACATGACCTGAGCATAAAAGCTCATTCCTTACTAGTGAGTGATGTCATTCATTTCGTACTCTCATATTCCTAGTAGATCGATAAACTTGATGATAAATATCCTCCGGAATTTATTACATCACATGAATGTAATTTAATTGTCAATATGGCAACCAAATGGAGCGTAATGTCATAAAATATGTCATAACATGTCAATTATATGGAGCAAACATAGACAGTATGATTTGGGACGCAGAGAAAAAAAAATTGTCTATGCGCATAAGGCGGAATTATAACTAGAGCAATATTTCGAAGCCATTTTAATTCGTTATGTAAATAAAGTATGTTTTGTCATATTTTCCGATTGTAATTTAAGAAGGCTTCTTGTCTTCCGTTGCCATCTGTAGAGACAAGGGGCAATCTTAATTTAAATCTGCGTTTGTTATCAGTTCGGATTACACAAAGGAGGCAATTAAAGGGCAAAGGACGATAAACAAAGACATCTAAGAACACATTTGAAAATGGAACGAAAACAAAAACGTATCGTTTCTGTGACATTTCGACAGTAAATATGTATCTTGCTGTCAAACCCCTTGACATGTGATACGCGGTTGTTAACTGACCCCACTTGTCTTTTAACTGTCTTTGTGTAAACAGTTCATTAGGCATTACGTACTGTGGTGGAGAATATTGTGTGTAACTAACTACCTATACATTGTCTATTCCTATAAGAGCACAGTGCAAGTACTACTATTTATCACTTTATATATTAGCATAACTAATGATGAATGAATATTTTGTGTACAAAATTATCATCATTTTTTCTTGAACTCGTCTATAAAATCTAGATAACGTTAAACATAGACAATGACATCATCGAGATTTTTTTAATCGGTATATTTAGGTCGTATATTTTGAAGTATATTAATCATCACCATGTCAGCCAGTTTCCGGCAGCCTAGTGGTGAGACCATCTGACTTGCGATCCGCAGGTCCTGGGTTCGAATCCCACGGCACGCACCTCTGTCTTTTCGAAGTTATGTGCGTATTGTTGATTGCCGCCAACTTCAAACGGTGAAGGAAAACATCGTGAGGAAACCTACATGTCTGAGAGTTCTCAATGATCTTGAAGATGTGTGAAGTCTGCCAACCCGCACTTGGCCAGCGTGGCAGACTATGGCCTAACCCTTCTCACAATGAGAAGATGGCCCGTTCCCAGCAGTGGGACAGTTTGTACAAACAGGGCTGTTAAAAAAAAAAAAAAAAAAAAATGTCAGCCATAAGAAGTCCACTGCTGGCGTAGGCCTCCCCATGGATTTCCAAAACGACCGATTGGAAGCGGCTTGCATCCGACGTCTTTCCGCCACAAGTAGGTATTGAAAATGGGTAAATAAATAAAATTAAGAATTCTTTCTGTTTTAAAAGCATCGTTTTTTGTCTGTTGATTTAAACATCACTACGAACCATCAAGGTACTTGCGCTGGATGTTGTTTTATCAAAAACTGTGTGACAACTAAAAAGTTTATATTGTATATTTTTTTTTATCTCAACACTGCCATAATAGCATAAGTATAAAATGTAAATAAATAAAATTACATCTATAACTGTATTATACGTATATTGAATGTGCCTCAGATTTTATGAAAGTTTTAGATGTTTATAGGTGTTTTAATTAATTAGGCGAAATATAAACTAAGACTGGATATTTAGCATCGACATAGCTCTATTGAATAGGTATTGAGGCCAATTATAAACACTTTAAACTGAACTAAATTTTAGAGGACTAAAATTCGTGCCTACTTTTTCTTATCTTTGTCGTTGGATAAAGATGGCATGAATTGTCAATTTAGTTTAGTTTTAGTGAGCGGCTTTCAATGACGTCGATTTTGATGAAAACACTGTATTATACTATATATATTACAATATGCGTCTCTTTTAATTTCAGTGTGTCAAAGAAAGGACCTAAAAAACTGCTTGGACAGAATCGACGTCATTGTATTGCAAATTTTCTAATTTTATAACATACTTTATTCTCTTTATTAAAAATATTGTGCCAAAAATGGAGCAAATTTTGCAGTTCGTTTCATATGATTTTATATCTAATGTTAGGCCAGAGATTACACAAAAATGTATTAATACAACACACGTATTTGAACAATACTTGAAAATTCAGTTAAAACAATATTTTCCTGATGTTTTATACATATTTCCAAAATTTGTTTGACCGATAAGAGATTATTATGTCTTCTTATTTTTATCTTTACGCCCTATGTATCTACTAGATTTTTGTATTTTCTTGTAACTCTATAGTAGTTGATGCGATATATTTGTTTGTAAATTTCTGTAAATAAAGTAAGACGGGGAAAATGTGAATAAACGAGTGGTGAATATTCCAAAAAATTTGTTATTTGAACCTTTTCGATTTCCTTTCCAACCATTTTTTTTTGTTTTTTTTTTCAGAGAATACCCAAAAGTGCATTTTTTATTTTACATGAGTGTTCTGTTATTTAACGGCACAAAAATGCTTATGACATCCAGGAAGTAAAAAATGAATCTAATGATATCTCGTATATCGAAATCGGTCAAGCCGTTTAGGCTACAGAAGGTAATTTATATAGAAACATGTAAACACACACCAGAAAAAGAAAATACTTCTGGTGTTGGAAATGTGAAAAAATTCAAGGCTAAGTAGGCTTTACAAGAGTTTGGAACTAGCACATAATCTATCTTGTTTAAGAGTTCGTAGTTCGACTATCGTCCGTCTCGCTCGCGCATACACATTTTTGAAAATATGAAATGAATGAATGAACTTATAAAAAATCATTGTTTGTAAAACTAGAAAACAACACAAATATTCGACAAAAATTTCAATTTGATCAAAGCTGATTTTCAAAAATAAAAATCAATATTGCATTAATTATTTCTAAAAATGATTTTTATGTATGAAAATTAACGTGCATCAAATTGAATTTTTTCGTCGAATATTTTTGATTTTGTTTTCTAGTTTTACATTCGATTTTTTATCATCATCATCATCATCTCAGCCATAAGAAGTCCACTGCTGGACATAGGCCTCCCCCATGGATTTCCAAAAAGACCGATTGGAAGCGGCTTGCATCCAGCGTCTTCCCGCCACTTTTATGAGGTCATCTGTCCATCTCGTGGCTGGTCTTCCTACGCTGCGCTTGCCGGTACGTGGTCTCCACTCGAGAACCTTTCAGCCCCATCGGCCATCAGTTCTACGTGCTATGTGCCCTGCCCACTACCACTTCAACTTGCTAATCCGCTGTGCTATATCGGTGACTTTTGTACGTCTACGTATCTCTTCATTTCTGATTCGATCTCGTAGAGACTCCGAGCATAGCCCTCTCCATAGCTCGTTGCGTGACCTTGAGCTTCCTTATAAGGCCCATAGTTAGGGACCACGTTATTTTTTATAAGTTCATTCAATCATTTTATATCTTCAAAAATTGGGTATGCACAAGCGAGACGGACGATAGACGACCTACGGACTCTTAAAGAGTAATAACCGATCTATTCAAAAATTGTCCTGGTTCTCCAAGGACTAAACACAACAACAAGGACAAGGTTGTTCTTGGTTGTCTTGGTTCTTATTTATTCGAAATTCTTATGTACCAAGACAACCAAGAACAACCTTGTCCTTGTTGTTGTGTTTAGTCCTTGGAGAACCAAGGACAATTTTTGAATAGATCGGTTATTACTCTTTAAGAGTCCGTAGGTCGTCTATCGTCCGTCTCGCTTGAAAGAAATAAATCTTGCAAGTTTCACAAATCCATAACTCGTATGTTCATAGTATGAAACAAGAAGTCCTGTTTCATGTTAAAGTACCTATTGTGATGCGGAACCTTACGTAGTTATTGTATTTATTTTGATGCGTAACTACGGAACCCTACACAGCGTGTGTCCTAACACGCACTTGGTCGGTTTTATTTGAGGTACGTATTCAGATAGAAAAAATAATTATGTCTGTGATTCAGACCATCCACTTATAGAACTCCACACCCCACAACACAGGTAGGAGGCAACATGATGAAGACATAGACCAACAATTTTTTTCGTCAGCTTGGAACTAAGTGACGTGATGAGGCTAATGAGGCCAATGCACAGGATAGGTAGGTTTGTTATAAAAAGGCATAGAATACAAATACAAATAATTTATTGGTAAATTGTTGTTTACAAGTCAATTGATCACATAAAGTTAAATAAAATAAGCTTAATATTTATGATTATATCGGTACAAAAGTAGGTACTTATATATTCATTAATATTATAATAAGCCTTGCTTTAAAGCAGAAACTTTAATTTAGTTTTAAATACGTTCGAGGAGGATGTAGGTACTCCTGATACTATACTGACGAGTGCTAGATTACCTACAATAAACAAATAACTATTCCCAAACTGTTACCATTAGTCTTCTACCCCCGTACCACGAGCGTTTATGCAGTCTTAATTTAAATATTACTTTGACTTTTGTCTCGCTCTTACTACAGTGTTGAAAGAGCAAGACAAAGGTCAAAGTTATATTGAAATACGATTGCGGTAAGCCTCCTGTGTTGCTACATAAAAAAAACAATCAGATAGTTACATACCGAAAAAAGTCTAGTCTAGAGATAATTCAAATGGTCAAATCTATGTACCTACTACTATGAAAGTACACCCAGCATGCTGAAGCATTAGCACGTTGTATTCTAAGATAATTAATGTTATATAATTTTTCTATTATAAAACCGACTTCAAACGCAACTTATTAAATCCTTCACGATTATAAAACTTTTAAAGAGACCTCTCTTCACTCGCTCTTTTTTCTTTTGTCAAGAATGAGATTTGTCATTGAATGTCACTTCGAAGATTAGAAAATGTGCGGATGCATAAACGATAATCCTTAAAATTTGACACTTTTGCAAAGAAAAACGTGTCGATGGAACTCTGCGATTCTATAATCTGACGCACTTCACTCAGGAATACAATGAAAATATTTACATTTTTAGAGATTATTCAAAAACTAATAAAGCAATGTTTTTAAGATAATTATAGGACCAACTTGAGAGCTTTCTCTATACACCAATTCAAGAAACACAAAAATTGATCCACAATTAGGCTACATTTTGTTACAATCGTCACCATCGGTTTGACACTACGCGGGTGAATCTGCGGGGCCAAGCTAGTTGTGTATATAATGCGTTGGGGCTAGATGTGTATCAGCATTTTGGTAAAGCTTCTTACACCAAGCGCCTTAATACATTCTCAGAATAATAAAAAAATTATAATGAGCATCATCATACTATTATTTAATTATGTAACTTGCATTGTGCTGTGCAGTCTAATAATAAATTAGCATTCATATCTTGACCAAAAAGATGCAACTGGTAGGCCCCGACGAGATTCGAACTCGTGATCTCCTGTTTACTAGACAGGCGCTTTAACCAACTAAGCCACGGCGCCTCTGGCGAGAGCTGCGAAATTATGGTATACGACTTGTTGCTACTAATCTTTACAATGTAAAGCTGATAAATTGCCAATTATTGTGAAAAATAAATAGGACAGTCTTAGTTATCTGATCTTATCGGAAATAAACTTACGTGATAATTATTATGATAACTACATATAGATTTGATAATTATTACATTATGTAATTGACCGATTTGACCTAAGACTTATTTTGAAATAAACAATGCCTAATAAGCATAAATAGTAGATTGTTATACAAGGGGCTAAAAGGACCCATTGTAACAAGGTAGATTTTTACTCCCGAGCTTTAGCGAGGGAGTAAATATAAACCGAATTACAATGGATTTTAGCGCCGTGTGTTACACTCTACTTTTCACTACGATTGCGAGAAAATAAAATAATCCAATACAATAATTTAAAGTTTAGTTTTTATTAAAAATGAAATGTACAATTTGTACAATTCTGCGGATATTTAACGAGATGTTTACAAAGAGAATGTAAATATATTCTAAAGAGTTTATTCTACTTTTGAATAAAGACTGTTTCGTGTATGTAGGCTCTTTGGTAACAGATAAAAAAATAAAAATAAATCTTTTTCCCTTAGAACTTAAAATGCTATTTTCCCCCCGCTTTACTACGCTACAATGACGGACTTTTAGAGCAAGAGGAGTGAAAATAATATTAGAGAATAATATAATTTAATTGCATATGTCTATAAGAGAATTGTGTAATTTACGTTGGTTACAAGGCTACTAGCCTGTATTTATACCCGACTGAAAAAAGGAGGGTTATGTTTTTCGCGTGTATTTATGTTTGTGTATGTACCTATGTTCCTATATTACCTCCTACAGTCTAAACAGCTGGCTGCTTGACCGATGTTGATATATGAGGTGTCGTTAGATTTATCATGACTTCCTGAGTGTCGATAGGCTGCATTTTTAACCGACTTCCAAAAAAGAAAGAGGTCCTCAATTCGATAGTTTGTTTTTTTTTGGTACGTCATACTTCAGAGGCGGTTCCATATAAATTTTATCAAAATCTGTTCAGTACTTTAGTTCTTATAACAAAATAACTGGAAAAATATGTCAGCTAAATAAACAAATTGTGTTTTTTGAAGTTAACCAACTGGAAAAACATACAAAAACAAATCATACATTCGAATTGAGAACATCCTTCTTTTTAGAAGTCGGTTAAAAAATACAAGGGGGTTAATATTTTAGCCCGAATGTATGTATGCACATTATGTTCCCGTAGGTATAACTTGTAAACATATCATAATTTAACAAATGAAAAACATCTTGATCGTACGCAGGCTGTGTGAAGCGCCCTTTACTTTAGAATACATACAAACAAAGTAATAGGGCGAATTCTGTGCATACAAATAAAAAAAAATGCCGTGTCGTGATGGACAAATGAAAAGGTCCAGTTAGCACATTCCAAATCCATACCTTTTAAACGTGTAATAAATACATGTAATAATTAATCACTTTTACTACCAATTTTGCAAGAAAAGACGCATGAGAAAGCAAATGGGTTTTCTTTTTTCAACTTGCAGATTTCTTTTAGGCAACAGTGGCGTAGCGTGGACTAATATAGACGCGGGCGAAATCGCATCAGCGAGGTCCTTTTTCTTTCGTTTCCAAGATCTACCCAATAAATGTATCTTACCAAATATACCTACTCACATCATAGTGAAAAAATATTAATGCGCAGTGGGAGAATATTGAAATGCATATAAATTTGAAAAAAAAAAAAAAAATATTTTCAAATCAAACCTTTTTATTTATTTAAAGAGGCCTCACGAGGCACCTTTAAGTGCGAGTCTGTGGGCGAGGGTCTACTTCGCCCACGCCTAGTTACGCCACTGCTAGGCAAGCGCGCTCCATCGTGGACCGCAATGTCGCTTAACTCGCTTATCATCAGTCGAACTGGCGTATGGCGGTTGTCTAAGCCTATCATGTGATAACGCGCTAGACGCCTGATGTTATCTTTGTTGTCGCTAGAAGACAATTAATCATCATCATCAACTTATAATTAGCTCACTACAGGGCAAGTGGGCAAGGGCATAGGCCTCCCCTGATTACGCCATTCACCTCTGTCCTTTGCTAATCGCTTCCATTTATTTTATATTGTTTCCGTGTTGTCGCCAGAAAATTAGGTCATTTGTCATAATACTCAATAATAATATACTAATATGGCCTTGGTAGTTTATGCATACCTTTTTTTTCATACTTGCCTTGAATATATTGTGTGAAAGTTGTTTTCAGATTTGCTCTCGTAGCAGTCGTGGCCGAGCGGTTAAGGCGTCTGACTAGAAATCAGATTCCCTCTGGGAGCGTAGGTTCGAATCCTACCGACTGCGAACTTTTTTTAGAAATTTTAACTTTTGCGTGCGAGTTAAATCGGTGTGTCGGCAGCATCACATACCTTAGAGAGTTATTTGCTACCTACCTGCTAGTTACCTTTATAGATTTTCATAATTCTTATTTTATTTATTATTGAAACAGTTTTTTTTTAAAACTTAATTAACTTTACTTAATACTAGCGCGCTTCAACTTGTTCCATAGGAACATCTCCATCGGGCCGCCGAGTTATCGGCTTTGCCGAGTTTGGGGCCCATTAAGAAACCATTGTATTATTTTAAATATAAATATTTAAAAAAGGAAATTAATATTTAAAAAAATGTGTGTGCCTTTATTTTTTCAGTGTTGTATGGTAAAAAATCCGATGATTTAATTAGTTTAGGAGTTTCCTATTCAGGCGTGCTTAATATCTTCGACAAAATCATCACACACCAGAACTAACTGTGCTCAAATGCTTTAAAACTGATCAAAATATAATAAAACCGGCCAAGTGCGAGTCGGACTCACGCACGAAGGGTTCCGTACCAATAACTATAAAAACGCCAAAAAAAATACGTTTGTTGTATGGGAGCCCCCTTAAATATATATTTTATTCTGTTTTTTTAGTATTTGTTGTTATTAGCGGCAACAGAAATACACCATCTGTGAAAATTTCAACTGTCTATCACGGTTATGAGATACAGCCTGGTGACAGACGGTCGGACGGACGGACAGACAGCGAAGTCTTAGTAATAGTGTCCCGTTTTTACCCTTTGGGTACGGAACCCTAAAAATGGACAAGTGTAAGTTTAGAAAACTCAAGTAACCCGACAAAAGAAACGAAACATAGTTAAGAACACTCTAGATAAACCTTCTTTCAAACTAACGATCATATTATGTATTTGAATTCTTTGTTTCAAACAAAAACATGATAAAAATCGGTCCATCCGTTTGAGAGCTACGATGCCACAGACAAACTTATTGGACCCCTTTTTGTGGGTCGGGGGTTAAGAAGAACCGAAAAAGTGGGCCCATAAACTTTGTAGGCGACATAAAGTACTTACTGCCTCCCGCGCTGGAACCATTGAAATAAGCAGTTCGAAATTATTCCTTTAATACGGGAACCATTACGGAACCCATCAGTTATCAATTTATCATTAGGTAATTTATTTTTATCAGACAGTCGTTATTGGTCTCGTAACCAATTCACAACCTAAATGAGTATTTTTATTGCTAACAGCGCATGGGTAATAATAATTTGAGTGCAGTTCGAGTACACTCGTATAGCTGGGTTATCATTCCCATAAAGTGTGGGAGAGGGGTGGTCTGGCACTTTCTTTTTCTCCTATTGGGATAAGTATTGGACTCACACGGTTTATGCATTTGCCGTTCGCGTTATTTAGTGGTTATATATGTTACCGATAGAAGGCCGAAGGCTGATCTATAATGTCCCAACTGAATGACAGACATAACTTGTAATTTAGATGATATGATATAGGTGTAATCGCACACTAACGGAGGATTTTGGAAAAATTACATATTTATAATTTATACTACATTTATAGTATTTAACTCCTCTAACTTTATGATTATATGTATCAACAAAATACAAAATGTATATTTAGTAGAAATTGCACTAGATGGCGTTGGTCTTCAAGCACCAACTATAAGCACTGAAACGTAAATATTATTTTCCGGATTAGATCCTATTTTTAAATCGAAGAGTTTCTAGTAAAATATGAGAGTACAGCGCCTAATGATGTAGAAAAATCTAGAGGGTAAACTCGATGAACTCGGCTGCTACTTTGGATTAATTAAGGTTGAATTAGCAGGCCCATGCCCCACGCGTGAAAATATTATAAAATTAGGGATGAGACGTCCGGTAATTTTTGTTTGTGCCGAAATCGCTGGGTGAGGGTATGTGTGTGGCGGAACAGTTGCCCACACCAGAAGGATGGAAGAGCGAAGAGAGGTTCCCGCCAGGCGCGTAGGTACATTGCTAAGGTAGATAAAATTACACACTCCACTAGAAAGTAGAAAGAGTTAGCGCTTTTATATAGTCCTAGGTATAATGCTTATATCATATTTTTAGTAATTATCCTATTTACTGAAACTTAGTGTAAGTATAATTCAGTAAATAGGTTGTAGTCACATGTGCAACCAACTCTATTATTTTGGTCTCTATGTTTATCATTTCTATCAGTTAATAATAGCAAAAGTCACATTGGAGAAAATGCCCGCTATATTTTTCAATCATTGTGACCATTCGAACAACCTGTTCCTTCATCCACTAAGTTTTATACGAAATATTTGATAAACTTACGAAGAAGCAAAAACGACGCTGATAACTCAAATATTATATGAACCAATAATTAACAAGGGAACAAAATTAATTAAGATTTAAGTTAGGATTTTTTTAACTAGCACATATAAGCTCTTCTCTAAGAGAAGGTAAATTAAACCGAAACACTAATGAATTTGCAGTTTGAGAGAGTAGATAGACGACCAGTAATATAAATTAATATGTAATTATTATGTTCGTGCACATATTTAAGCAAATTTTATGCCGGATAAAATCTCATATCCGGCCAACGCATAGATGGCGCAACTCTATTAAATAATGTTTTGTGTTGGTAACGGGCGGATGTGTTGCGGAAATTCCGGTAATTAATCCACGGATGCTGAGCTCTGCTATAAAATACGGAACGAACATTATTTTACGTTTGAACGGATATTGATCGGAACGGGTGGTTGGTCTCGTATACAGGCCATGGAGCAGCGATAGGATAAACTTACTCGTTATTTCAAATATACATCATTTATTTTTTTAGTTAGACATTTTTCAGGGATACATCTGTTCATACATTAGGAGAAAACTGATTTCTTCCCCTAAACATTATCTAATTTCGATGTTTTTTTTGTGTAATTGTAACCAACCTTGTAAATTTTTTTTTTCAATGTGAAAAAAGCACCAGAAAAAGATGTCTACTGTTGGACATGCCCCATGGAATTCTAACAATATCTGCCAATACTAAAAGTAATCTAGTCATATATAGATAATATTTAGAGAAAAAAACACCGCAGTATTCTCAGATTTCAAATTTCATTTATTTACCAAACATATGTACAAAAAAAGATGTTACTTGATATATAAATAAATGAAGAACGACCAAACCTTTACGACTTTTAGAGATCTGTAAGAATACTATTAGCCACTTCACTCCGTACCTATATACCAGCGTCAATCAATGGTTTGTATGGAACAGCCGATATTTATTGCGATTTTCCAAAAAAAACATAAAAAAAGTTTTTTGAAAACTGTAAAGATGCTGAAAGAATCGGCTCTTAAAATGGACTTACAAGTTGAAAACCTTATACAAAGCTGCAGATTACTAGTAAGGACTCAATCAACTAATTATCTTCCATTGTCAGGCCACAGACCCTCATCCCGTCATTTCCCTCTGAGATTAGTCAGATACCATCAAGTTGATGGTTTTCAAAATAGTATGTTTAATGGAAAATCGGGGAAACCTGTCTCTAGAGATTTCGTTATCAACCCCAACTTTAGTAATAGTTATACCTAGTGGTTGTTTCAAGGGGTCTAACAGGCAATCTTTAGTTAACATCTCATCGCAGGGATTCATGTTCAATATTTATACAGTTATTATATATCTACTAAATATACTAATACGTTATTTAAAAACAAAAACCTCTGAAAAATTATCGTAAACAATTATAGTTTAAAAAACTGAAAAAACCGACTTCAAAATACGCCATACAATACATACGCGACTTGCTGTTCGCTTTTCTACAGGCACTTGGATGATATTTTACCAGTTATTTTGTTATAAAAACCAAATTACCGCTTCGATTTTGATAGAATAGAATAGAAATCATTTATTGATTAACTGATACAAAAAAAAAATATGGGACCACCTCTGAAGTATGTTCTACCAAATACAAAAAGAATCATCAAAATCAATGCACAATTGGCTGAGTAATCGGTGAACAAACATACAAAAAAAAAATACAGACTAGATTGATAACCTCCTTCATTTTGGAAGTCGGTTAAGAAGGACAGGAAATACTTAGAGGTGGAGGTAGAATACAGTTTTATCATTAGCCTCCTTCTAATCAATATACACATACATGTATGTCATAACACAACATAGGTATATACAGGTATATATAAATATAATTATGTATATGTTGTGTTATATATATGTCTTCTTAAAATCGATTAAAATCCCGCACACAGTAAAACTATAATTTATTCTATGGGACAAAGTACGTACTTTATAATTTTTGGTATTCAACCTGTATACCCTATCATATCAACACAAGTTAATTATTACCCTGGGAACGCTTAGAACAGTATAAATACACGGAGTTGCGTGCTAGAGACATTTATTAAATTGTGGTTATTGTTAATTAAGTTATTTCGTTTCACATGTTTCACATATTTTGAGGTTATAAATGTGCGACGCATCTGCGACCTTTACATTATTACTAGAATTAATTAAAATAGGGAAAGGGAAATTTAAGCGGTGGTAATTGATACATTTATGATGAAGCAATGTGGGTATGTAGCGTATAATCCGACTTTTCCAGAAAATTGTTTTACGGTTTACTATGTAAGCAATGTAGAGTGAAGATAAATCTAATGAAACCACGCACATCAAAATGGATCAAGCCATTTAGGCTGTAGGAGATCATATAGTCACACATGCCCATATAAATACATACAAACATACATACACTCGAAAAACATAACCCTCCTTCTTACCACAGTATATTAAGAACTTCTTAGTGTACTATGTTCTTACGCAGTCGGGAAAAGGCTAAGGCAAAGTCGGTTTTCATTGGGCGTTATTAATTTGTCGGAATTTTAATAACCTATTCTTTGAATATTTATTTGAATTAATGTATACGGACCACAATATAACTCATCTAAAATGTAACTATGACTATAAATTGTAAATTTTAGGATATGGGAATTAAATACTGTTTTAAACATTTATGAAGTAAAATGTATCTACTAAATAATGCCTACTTTTATAATAGGTCTTATTTCTGAATCAAAATCTTATCAAAATATATTTAATTTTTCAATATTCAATAATATTTTTGAGAAGTTATGTTAATTTGCTAATTTTTGTTTGTATGGATACGTTTATTCATATATTATTCATAATTTCTTGTTAATATGCGACTTCAACTCTGACTAGCAATTTAGGCAAAATATTTCTTAAATTAACTTAAAGAGTTGTTCAAGGATCTCATGGAAATACTTGATAAAAGGCTCAGATATGAATATTTTTATATAATTAATACTTTAATAATAATATTCCTATAATTTAAGTATATAGGCTTTGTTAAGTCACTATGTTTTAAAAAGGCCTAGCGCTATGGTTCCAGAATTACCTCTTTTTAAGTAATTTTTAATAAAATATTGTAATATGTTTTCTTAATTACTAAAAATTTACAAACCAAAGAATAATGCTTTTATTTATCACCTTCTTCGAATAATTTATCAAGATATGAGTGTTTGAAATTAGGTAGGCCTTATTTGTATCACTTACCTTATATCGTGGCAAAAGACAAAACGTGTTAACGTCTAACATCTCAAATACTCGTATATACCAGCAGGGTAATTCAGTTATTCAAGACCGCTTCGTAGCTGAACCATATGTGAACCGTTTCCCATCGGCCGCCATCTTTTTTTTTATTCAGTCACTTCAAAGTCATACAATTGACACATTTGATGAAACGTGACACGTCCTTCGCTCGTTACTAAATCAAAAAATGATAGCAGCCGACAGGAAATGTTTCGCAAAAGGTTCAGTTACGGATCGGTTTTGATTAAGTATCTGAATTGTCCCCCCAGTATTGTATTCTGTGGTCTAGGAATAAAATAATGAAATAAGTACGGCAGCGCTCTCTATGCCGCATTAATTAATTGAACAGACTCTAAAGTCGAACATAGGACCACCTTATTTTATGAAGTCGGTTAAAATTAAGACTGCTTTCAAAGGCTGGAGACCTACAGCTAAACTGTAGGATGAGGACACCGAGGCACCCTGTAGCAGCGTGTATGATTGATGAGGTACCTAGATGCGATTGGGACCGGTCGCAGGTGCTGGGAGCGTTATCAATCATCCGCGTTTTTCATCGGTTTACGCGGACATCGCAGAAATTGCTCGCAAGATTTACTTTGGGATAATTAGTTAGACGCTGCGCAGAATTAGATGTTTTTGTTTTACTTTTGTTAAACTCTCAATGCACTCAGAAGATAGCGAACTTTCCGAGCGCATTGGAAGTTCAAAGTTGTAACATTTAAAAATAACAAGCAAATTTAAAAACGCCTGACATGAAAATGACGACCGAACCAATTTTGATGAGCACTCTCGATCAACTCCGACTTCAATAAAAAAAGCTGGATCAACATCACAAACACACACAAATACACACACGTCAAAATTATAAAAATAATACCATTTTCAGAGACCATAGGAAAGGCGAGCATTTTATTTGTAATTTTATTTTCTATCTATTTGTTAAAATGGCTAAACCGATCATTATGAAATTTGTTACAGAGTTATTAAGAAACCTGAAAACGAACGTAGATAACGTTTCAACATCATTACCAATACTGTTTATCATCAGCTTTATGAACTCGTTTTTAGAACACTGTATGTTTTCCTAATAGAATAAAATAAATATTGCGGACGCTCTTTAGTTCATTTGATTTATCATACAAGTTAAATTCGTACTCGTATATCTCACATCACGAATACCTACAGCAATCTGATAGGAATAGAACTGGCGTGTAGGTATACAATTTATTCAATAAATACGTTTCGTAATCGATAAATATCCGTGTATATATTTATTTTTTCTCAAGCGTCTGAAGAGCCTCAGTATAATTTAAAACTTCAAAATCACGGCCTCGGTCTTCCACCTCAATAACCGTACCGTACAGGTCCTTTCAGGGTAACCCCGCGTTACACTACCTGTGTTTACAGACGCCCTTCACGTGGCTCGTGTGAACCCTCCTTACTTTGCATAATGAAGCCTTGGAAGCCGCAGCTTTGGAATATTTGTTAACATCGCTGCAGAGGAAAAATAGACAGATGTTTGACATTTTATTATGTATTTGAAAATAAAAATAAGGTTACCTATTAGTTAGGTGAGATGGAATGGCTATTTAGTGTATTTAGTGTAAACAAGGGCGTCACCAGCCCATGGCCCAGGGGGGGGGGGGCAAGTTAATATTATTTAGGACTTTGGTTTCTTTGCAGTTGACTACATTTTTTAAATCTCTAGGGCAGGGGGGCAGCTATCCCCTCTGCCCCCCCCCCCCCCACCCCCTTGGCGACGCCCTTGGGTGTAAACATATTCAGGACATTACCGTTAGTAAATGTTACGAAAATCCATTTTATTTTGTGGTATTTTCTGTGCTAGACAAATCTGTAACATAATTTTCGACAAGAAAAGTCAGACATAGAGACAACAGACTGAGCTGAAAGCAGTTTGACAAGCCGTCACTCTTTCAGTCGATCGTTTGAAATGTCATAATTATGTGGTCGATCGCCGACGCGTTACGATTTAGAGCACGCCGGATTAGTTTCAATCATACCGGTTTCAATCATAGACTTCTATAGATAGGTACCCCAAGTATATGTACCTAGAGTGTCAAAACGAGCGTGTCAAGTACGATAAAAAATTGCAGTTGACGACCAAGATTTATTTAATTTCAGGTGATATATACTTCCGATTCGATATTTTGTCAAGTAGTTACTAGCGTACAAGCGCGCGGATGCTTTGGGTTAAATAGATTTCGCGCGTACGGAACATTCCATCACAAACTCGTTTATGTGACGTCCACAGTCGGTACCAAAAATGTGGCACGCAAGGTTTTCATATAAATGAAGTCGCATGCTCCATCTACTATGTCTGTGGTTTCAATCGTACCTGTCATGTTTTCCTTCTGGTTATACATAATCCGTAGCACACCGGTGAGATATTCGTGGCGCCCTTAGCTGATGGCAGGCGACAAATCGATGCTATTGTCTCAGAGTAATTTCCTGATAGTTTTGGTTTGCGGTTTTAATCATCGTGATGGTGTACTGTAGAGTATTGTAAATTGAGATTTTTAACCGGTTAGTTATCAAAATAACTAAACTGTTCAACATATATTTTCTTGCATAAACAAAAAAAAAGACGTGTGGCACTCTGAGACTGCCGCGGTAAAGCTATTGCATAGCATTTTTTATCTACTTATGTAATTATAATTATTTATTTATTTTATTTATGCAGTATTCCTAACACCCCCCACTCCAACCGGCACAGCGGTGATACTTTTTAGTTTTTAGTTTTGCCATCTATCGATGAATAGCAGAACTTTTAATGACTTTTTGAAATATTTCGTTACGGAATTTCTGGATTCGGTCTCCACGCTCAAGGCCCGCGATAGAAGCTATGCAATAGCTTAAAAACGTTTGTACTAAATGAATATTTCTATATTTCTATCACATATCTTTAACATTCATATTTAGTTCAAATCTATCTCGATTTTCTCGATACACTCGCTTATATTATTTTATTGGGGCCTCTAATACAGTTTTCACAAACTTGTCATATCGCACAATGTGACCGTACATCTGTTTCAATTTGATTTCTATTTATTTATTCATGTTGCCGTAAGTTAAAAAAAAATGCTGTTATTAATAACTATGTTAATAACCAGTAAGCTCCAATTTCAAGATGTTTCAAAAATGGAATAGACTTAGAGAAGTTGGCGCCGCGTTCGGGTATTTAGCCAAATGAGGTGCCGACGGAGCGCCTCCGATTGCGACCAAATGGAGCCCGAAATGAACTTGCTGACAGCAGACATACTGGTGGTAGCTAACAAATATCTATGTTAAAAGGAAAACAAAATACCCGACTGTATAATATTATTGAGTGTATGTTGCGACCACAGATCATAAAACAAGGGAGATAAGCCTTGTTCACTATAATGTTTGAAACCCGGTGTCGCCGTGCTTCCCCCACCCATTTAACTAACACAAACACAAAAACTGTAAGTATAGCAACATCTCCCCGATTGTCACGCACACTAAAAATATTGTTGAAAGTCAATTGGTCAGTTAATTGCACACATACAAAAACAAGGCGGTGCATCGACGTGTAGCTATGAGCTCAGAATACAAACACTTAGACAAATAGAGATGTAAACTACTGATCGATAGATAAAATTCGATGAAATTGGCTCATCATTATTATGCATGGTATAAACAACTGTCAAATAAAATTGATACATTATTTTAAATAACTATATTTCTAAATTAATTTGCATTTTTTTACTAGTGATTAGTTTGTGCTTGAATCAGCTTCACTTGAGGTTAAGCAAAGCTCAATATTATACTTCCAGTCATCCTTGGATAATATATTAGCGTCAAAAAATTCTAAACGTTTTTCTTATTTTGTTATAAATACACAACCTTCTGTTTTTAGTTTTTAAACTTAGGTATTAAATATTTAATTGTATGAATAAACGTAAATAAAACTAAACTAAAACAACCTAAATAACTTAAATAATATACAAATACTACTAGATAAAAATAACCTATGCAACTTAAATAAACGACTAGTTCTACGAACAGTAGACCTCGCGAGAAAACTTATATGCAGCTCATTTTGAGTCATCTGTATATAAAACCTACATAAATTTGACTTAGGAGGCCGTTTATAAATTTTGAACGATTTCTTAATTTTAAGCTTGCGTTCTACAAAAGCTTTCTCTTTTTGAGAAGACATATCATAATAACTGGTTTTAAAATGAATACAAAAAATAAGATAATATGTTTAGATGCCCTTAGTTAAAAAACAATGTAAAAACAAATAAGAATATTCTTATAAAAACAAATAATATGTTTATAATCCATTATTATATATTACATATAATCCATCCAAGCATTAATCCATTGTTCTTTTGTTATTGAATCCTTTGGAAAGCTGAGATTATTTAACAAAATAATAATATTTTAATATATTAGATATACACACAAATAACAACAAGATTGAATACGAAACGTTAAAAATATCGACAACCACAAAACCCACAGTACATCTCTATTTTACGGACGCTACGTGCATGCGCACCATGATAATCTATGTTAGTGAAAGTATCACTCGAATGCTTATCCATTGCAGCGTAAGAATAGTCTATTCATTGAATGCCTGATTTTAAACAAGCAATGTAATTGCACTTTGTATTTCATATCACTTAAGCATAGCCATATGGACGTTTATGCATTGGAAAGTTCCATAGGTTGTGCATTTGTAATATTTTATTGAATTTAAACTAAAAACATAAATATTACAGTACTTACGTGTGAAATGAGATTCCATCTTTGACATAATTCACTTTGCGACTAGAGTTTTTGCAAACAACTACGGAACAACAAGGCATTTTGTTAAAATAATCTACTAAAACGGAGATGTGAGAACACGACAACGTGCAGACCGACTGAATACAGAAACGTCCATCAAGTGCATTTTGCACCGCATGCGTTCCGACGGGCCGCGCCTACTCACCATATCTCCCTTGTTTTATGATCTGTGGTTGCGACGTTCGCGTCTACGCTCAAAAACGTCCGAACTCAATGAGGATGAGGAGAGGATGAGAATGAGTTAGGATTAGGATAGTTAGGATGAAAACAAATTTTGCCAGTTGATGCAGACTAACATGATTGTAAGTACACAATTTTAAATCTTTTGAAAAAGGCCGCCGTATGCAGTTGAAACTATAGTCGGAGAATTCGGCTCAAAAATAGACGTGAGTACTTACTCTTGCCTGTCTGTTACCTCTTCAATACTGAATGGCTGAAACGATCGTTATAAAACTTGGTGCAGTTAGTGTACAGCTTTGGTACGTCTAGCTAAGAACCTAATTATGTACATAGGCTGCATTTCAGCCGATTCATTGCGGCGACGAATTTTATATACTTACGTTGGTGGCTGTTAACAAATATATCGTGGCGCGCTTAAGTAAGGTTTTAAAATATCGTTGTAATTAAAAACGAATACAACAGTAATGATTTTTAGTGATAAACAGTATGGGAGTAATTACACCAATAGGTACTACTCCCATACTATTTATCACTTACTTCGGGTAGACCACTCAAAATACAATTTAAGGAAGTTTTTTCCAAATCGCATATGACACAGCAGTTGTGTCACCAGTCATACAAAAATAAACAGAAAGATATCGACAACACATCTGTTGTGTCATAGGCACTGTAAGGGCCAATATCATCAGCATTTTTTGTTAATACGCGTTTTAATCCCCCCGCGGATTTCAACGCGTTACTGGTAATTACAGCTGTTTTTTTTTTTTTTTTTTTTGAAAAAATTCGAGCACCACAGACTCCAGGGTCCATGCCTTTTATAAACTAATAGCATTTTTTTTTTTAGCTAACTTTTCATATTTTTTTAAACTAGAGTACAAGAGGAAGACGTTAATACAGCTGGTTTAAAATAAAGATGTTATTCTATTCATATGAACAAAAATTCGTAGATTTTTAAATAAAAACTACGGGTCACTCACGTCTGTTTTGAACCGAAATATCCGACTATAGTTTCAACCGCATTCGGCGGTCTTAATTACGTTACGTTAATTTCCATAGTAAAAAAAATATCGTAGGATTATAGTATTGAACATGTAGTGCTCGCTCCTCCCGATAACCCTGTTGTTTGCCGGAGTTTGGTGACGCGGTTGACAGTCCGCGTCAATCAAATGACAACCATGTGATATGTGTGTGTTGTGTGTGTGTTTTATAGGTGCAGACGTCAACTTGCGTATGTGTTTGGAGTGTCCGTGTGCCTATAGCTTACCTTGTATCTATTCACCTATACTTATTACGTTTATCCGTAGTCTGTAAAGTTGACAGGCAATCTGCGTTTCCCTTCTAATCACGGTAAAGTTTGCGACACGTTAGAACTCACTCCAGCGCGCTTTAAGTTCAGTCGCTGCACCGTGTAACTTAACCCTCCCTTCTCTAACTTCACAGTTGTTTAGGAAATGAAGCTGTGAGAAACTTACTGGCTTCTTAGTAATATTAGGTGTTGTGGAAACTTTAGTTTTAGTCAATGTTTGCCTTTGACAGCTTTCCTTAGGTTAGCCATGTTTACCAACTGCGCACGAAAGTAATATAATATATTTGTTTTATTCAAAAATAGGTTTGCACTCATAGACATAGTAAACGACGCATTCGACTTCATTTATATGAAAACCTTGCGTGCCACATTTATGGCATCAACGGTGACGTCACACAAACGATTCGGTGATGGAATGTTCCATCCACGCGTCAACTGTGATTTTTTATCTTACTGTTGACACGCTAGGTACGTACACTTGGGGTATCTATAGAAGTCTATGCTTTCACTTGACCGTCAACTCACCTGAGATAAGCGACAGTTACTTACGGTGTACGATGGAGTGCATTTATATTTATTCGGAAAGACCCATACAGGAAGCTATTATACATGTTGGCGGTATGCACAATAAAAGTGGAGCTAAAGCGTTTCGTACGTGTTTTTGGAGTATTCATCATGATACGATGTCGCTTTACCGGGAACATTTGTAACGAAACTATGTAATAAGTACGAATATAGTCTTCTCTGATGAAACCACGCCGTCTCTCTATTCCATCTTGCATCTCATTAAAACGTAAAAAATTCAACGGTTTCGGCCCGTTCTCGATTGCGTAAGAGTGGAATTTTTGATTTTCAATTTCTCTTATCTTATCTTTAATTTTCAAGTATAGACTAAATATATTGACTTTGACATGACGATCTCAACTTACCATGAGTCGAGTCCATCGTCAAACGTTAAAAAATTTCGCATAAAAATGTACCTACAATTACCAATCTTGGCTTATACATTGTACATATTTTTTCGTTTAGATAGTAATAACCCGTAATATTTTCTTTGAAGCACATTGTAAAGAAATACCGTAATTTTCCGTTCGATCCCCATAAAGGAAACCCCCTCCATTTGCAATTTCGGTAGGTCTACGTCCTCGGATCGACTTTTATTCGCCTTCAAAGGCTTCCGTAAGCCGACACTTTATTTGCTTCAGCCTTTTACACGAAATGCTTCATCATGTCAGTATCATGCGATACACTGCAATATTTACCTAAGATTTATCTATATTAAGCTATAGAGTTATACATCGCAAAATTCGCTGAACATCAGGTGAGTTAGCGGTCAAGCGCAAGCCTATCTTCGGATAAAAAATTAGACATAGACATATTTTTTATTTGGGGCAAAAACAACCACAACATATAAATACATGAAAAAACTAACAATACATAAAAAACTATAAAGCATCATATTTTACGTCGTTCTTGATAAAATGAATAACAAATAGCAATAATTATATATTAATTATTGCTATATTTTGTTGTTCATTTTATCAATATTAGTTTGAAAAACTGAATCGACTTCAAAATGTTATCTTTTAAAACTCGAACTACTGAACCGATTTTGAAGAAATTTCTTTGATTCCTTTAAAACAACAACGACATTTTTAAATCAATTTATAAATTATGGAGTTATGCGGTAGCTTAGGTACATTAACAAAAAATACAACCAAATTCTCTCTCAAACCTCTTTCTTTTTACAGTCTTTTAAAATGACAGACGCTGAAGAGAAATGACTACCACCCGGCTGAGTAAAAGAGAATTAGCGGCATATAATTACATATACCCACCTTCGCCAATCAAGTAATAAATGACTGTACTATCAGCCACGACTCTTTAAGGGATACGCGAAGCGTTATGTAGTGCGTTGTTCGTTTTCACAGTTTATGGAGAAACGCTGGGGCAAACGACGTGACGCCCGCGTCGTTATTCGCAGCGTTGTACTGTACGTATAGAGAAACATGTAAATATGCGGTCCTGTTTATGACGTTGCACAACGATATGCGGCGCGTGGAAACTAGTGAAGTCTGATACGATCGTCGTGGCAGACGTCACAGGTAGATAGATAGCATTGCGGCTTTTGCCGCTAGATATTAAATAAAACGCAAATGAGCGCACTCCGCGTTATATAACTGATTTAATCCCGCAACGCACTGCTAGACGCGTCGAGTATCGCCAAGCTCATCCCTGAGCTATTACCGTCAGCGCATTCTGTACACTACGCAGAAATAAATCCTCAAAGCTCCGGTTTATTTAAATCTGAGGTCAAGCGCCCGCATTTGAGTCGTAAGTTAAAATTACTTTCGCATAATTTTATGGACTTCTTTATATTACTTTTTCTCCCATTTCACCCTCAAGCTCATTATCCCCGCTTCGCTTGATGTACGCTCCTTTGGAGCATTTTTATAGTGTAAACAGAATAAATCGGGCTTTTCATGGAGTAGTGGGTGCATTGGGGGCAGGTTCGAATAATTTTGTGTAAGAAAATTATGAAAACTAACTAAATATAACAAAACCACTTTACCATCTATATCTACCAACTCAAATTGCATAATTGTAACAATCGATGCTTCTTTACTCGTATTATAATATTTATTTATTTATTTAGCAGTGGACTTCTTATGGCTAAGATGATGATGATGATGATAAAATTTATAATATATGACGTTTTAGGTACATCACATTTTTTTTAATTAACAGATAGGCTGTATCTGATAAGAAAGTGCTTCGTAAGTAGATTAAAAATTTATATGTATGCATAAAATATATCCTAGGTTATAAAGACAACCATAATATACAAAAATTGGTGTAGTGCAGCGTAAAGATATATTTATTTGTGTTGAAGTTTATCAACCTATACCTTTTAAGCTATTGCATAGCTTCTATCGCGGGCCTTGAGCGTGGAGACCGAATCCAGAAATTCCGTAACGAAAATAACCTAACACACCGCGCGTAAAGCTATTATGCAAAAGCTTTACCACGGCAGTCTCCGAGTGCCACACGTCTTTTTTTTTTAATTGAGTAAACAAGTATACGTTTAGAAAACTCAAAAACTCGAAGAAAAAATACGCCGTCTGCCAACCCGCACTTGGCCAGCGTGGTAGACTATGGCCTAACCCTTCTCACAATGAGAAGATGGCCCGCGCCCAGCAGTGGGACAGTTTTACAAACAGGGCTGATAAAAAAAAACGATTTTGATGAAACATGGCTAAGAACACTCCCGATGAAATCCTCTATCAAACAATAAAAACTAGATCAAAATCAGTTCATCCAATTGAGAACTACAATGCCACAGTCAGACATAGATATACAGATACCCGTCAAACTTATAACACCCCTCTTTTTGGGTCGGAGGTTAAAAAGATATAAACTAAATGAAGAAAACCATCGTTAAACAAAGCACCTACCTAAATCTACGTCGTAAGAATTTATAAAAACAACATTATGCTTCTCCTTTCCACCCTCAAGCCCATCATCAAGCAGACCATTGCAGCGTTTTTAATGTAAACAAAGTAAATATAATTTATCAAAGTCTTGCCAGTATTGTCTGGGAGCATGCTCAATTAGTTTTCTTCCGGTAAAGTAAACACTCCGGTTTACGGCGACGAAATTAACGAAGGTAAAGAACGGGACACACTTCGGCGGCACTTGTTTACTTTGCCGGTGGGTAAAATAAACTTTCTGTAATGTTTATCGACTATTAAATGACCTAATGATGGAAGCGATGGCAACACTCATTTCTTTATTGGTATATTTACTAACTGCTTTACCGAAAAACGTTACTTAACTTTAAGCAATACTTAAGATATTTTGTCAACGTTTTGTTTCGTGGCTGACACGTAATGACACTTGGGGAAAGATGACAGAAAACTTAAGACGTTGGTTAAAGTTAAGTAACGTTTTTCGGTAAGGCCCTTGGTGTGTTAAAATTCAAACTTATGATTAAAATCACTTACTTATTATGTTAATTGTACCGTCGCTATAATGCTCATGGTTAGGGTATTGCGACTGGATGCAGCAATGTCAAAATCACGTTATTATATAGGTATTTCTGGTATTCTATAGAATAGAATTCTGTCTTTAGAATGCTTTGTTCAAAAATCAATAGTCTTATAACTAATTTACTAAAATTATATGTCAGTTTACACTTTTGGAATGTTTTAGGAGCACTTGAGTCTGGGATGAAGACGGGTCTTGGTCAGTTTTATTTTTTGTGATCTACGAGCGACGTCAAAGGAATCTATAGCGACCAGCGCGATACCCACATGTGTCTGGATGTGTTTTGTGTGAAATAAAATGGGTGTACGGATAGACGGCAATTTATTTATCCCGAATCTCATCATCATCATCATCATCACCGCGATAAGAAGTCCAGTGCTGGACTATTGATTTCTAAAAAAGACTAGTTGTAAGCGGTTTACTTCCAGCGTCTTCCTGCCACTTGAATGGCTTTTCTGTCCACCTTGTGGGTGGTCTTCTTACGTGATACGTGCCCTGCCAGTACCACTTCTAATTGCTAATATTGTGAAACACAAAAAAGAAATAGGTATCAAAGAAATTAGTTTTCACAAAGAAGTCATTTTTATATACTCGTCTTAAAACAGTTGCTTCCTATGACTTTTTGAAAAAGGAAAGCCTCCGTAAAGATATGTTGCTATGATCCTGTAATCAATTTCTATAGAATGCATTGGCCTACAGTAGATATTAGCATAGAAATTGACCAAATGAATACTGAATTTGAATAAGTCTATCGTTATCAACAAAAGATTATAGGACCACCTAGAAACTATACTGAATCCAATGCAAAATAATAATTCAAAATCGGTCCCTATTAACGCAAACATGAAGTAACATACATAGAAAAAAGAGAAAAAACATATTAACATGAACACAGAACCTCCTTCTTTTTGAAGTCAGTTAAAAGTTGGAAAATTATTTTATTATTTAGCAATCTACCTTCTACCTTACAAATGTTACGCTTTCTAAGTTAGGTATATTTATTTTATTTTCATGCATAGGTAAAATGTTGACTTACGCATAAAATTCAGAAGTATTAATTTTCAGAGTTTTGTGGTAAACTCATCAAAGCAAGTGAGTGTAAACCTTTAGGGGGAAATTTCCGAAAACTCCGGGGGTGGAAATTAGAGGAAAATTAAACTCACCCGGATATCAGCGAGATTAGAAGTTAAAAGTAATCTGTGGTCGTCGACAACTTGCCTTTTGCATTAAACGAATGAAGCTTTGGTGAAAACTTGTGAAAAGTTGCCAATTTTACGGCGCGGTTGGGTCTCGTGCGGATTGGCATGAGTTCCGGATTATGAGTTTAGTGCCGTATTTGATTGGGTGGTGATTAAAATTGATGGGAAAACCAGAAATTGTTTTACTGGCTTACTGTCAATTTAATGTTGCCTTTTATTTGATTTAAAATTGATAATTTTTTAAATTTTAAAATTTGTTATTCAATGATAAAAACAAAAACCTTTTGTAAATATCGTTCCTCGAAAACAGTATGCACAGTACGTGCGAGAGAGAGAGAGAGAGAGAGAGAGAGAGAGCAAGCGAGCATGAGAGATGGAGTCCTTACATTTGAATATTAGAGTTGGAATATTAAATCAAGACTTATTTAATTATATAAACGAATATTTCTGTACTAAAGTGCAGCTGATATTTAATCGACAAGTTAATCGATCCTTTGCAAAAGGTTTCTGAAAATACCTGTCACTTTTAATTCAAAATTAATTCTACAATATATTAATTTTTTTGTTATTTATAAAAAAAAAAACGCTTTGTAAGTAAGGATTTCTGATCGTGACTTTTGAACATACATAATTCTGTATTGGCTTCTTCTTTTTTCTTCTGTATTTGACTGGCCTTGTGACTCAGTTGGTAGTGTGTTTACGTCTACCTGCTGAACTGAAAGGTCGTGGGTTAGATCCCCACCCAGGGCAAACATTTGTGTGATGAGCATGGATGTTTGTTCTGTGTCCGGGTGTGTCTATCTATCATATGTATATATTTACAACAAAAAAAAAGTATATATGTATTCTATCAGCCATCTAGTTCATAATACAAGCTTTGCTTAGTTTGGGCTAGATGGTGCTGTGTGAAATGTCCACAAATATTTATATTTATATTTATTTATTTGTATATATAAATAAGTATTATTACAATAAATGTACGAGTATGTATTTCTCAATGACTTTCCATCACGTAGACGTAAGTCTAAAACAAAATTCACGAATTGTCCTGGGTAGACAGATACTCATATACCAACAATAACGAACTTAAAGGTTTTGATTTTGATTGAGAAGTCTATTTTGTTGCTTCGAATTATTTTGAAAATCTAAATTATTTTAATCATGTATGGGGTCTAATTAGATTTAATTGAGCTCAGACGTTTTTGACGACTGATACTTTATCAAAGGTATTTCTCAACCCTTGCCTCAGTTTCCATAAGATCTCGATTCGTGTTCAACATAATATCTGTGAAGGAATAATCGTAGAGTCCGTAGAGTCGGGAGCTGATAAGGAAGGAAGCGACTTATCTCGCTGTAGGTCGGTCGATACCGAGCGCGAGACTCGCATACGAAATCGTAACGGAGCGGTATTCTCCTAGGGGCCTACCATTACCTATTACGGCCTTTGGATTACATTATTCTGTCAAGTCAATCTAAATTCAAATCCAGCATGAATCCAGCCAAGGCCCATAGTTCCTTGTCAGTATATGATCATATTAAGTATGTTATGTCAATATCATTTATAAACAATGGGGAGGTAGTTTCTTAGGTATTTATTTTTGATGTTTTGACGTGACATCGTCTAATAAATCGATGAACGCCGGCTGCTGACGAAAAACTATGACTCATTGTCCCGTTACATCATCATCATCATCATCATTTCATCAATGTTTTGTTATGACGTTGTCACGTTAAACTATCGTCCGTAAACCGACTTTACAGAGAACCAATTTTTTATTCGAAACGTTGAAATATTTTCAGATAATAAATTAAATATTTTTGGGATTAATGTTTTTTGCACGTTTTTTGTTTTAGTAGTTTTGTAGTGGGGAAAGCGCTGTGACGTGTAAGTGTTGGCCTAGTACTTGTATCTAATCTTCCTATTTCATTCATAATTTCATTTTTCAGATTCCATTGAGTCGAAAAAAAATTATTAGACAGCTTTTACGCCATATTCTATAATAAATAAAAACAACTCCATGTACACCTATATAAACGAGGTCTTATATTATTTTATAAGCTAAACGGGAAGATTAGTCAAGAGAACTAGGACAAATTTTAAAAATCACAGCGCAAGCGAAGATGATTTAAAAGAACTAGGATTTTTTTACAATCACTATAAAACTTTGAAAAAAATATTAAAAATATAAAAACAATATCAATCACAAAAATATTCAAATTACTTCCTTAAAATAATACAAAATGTAAAATAAAATCATATACGCACTTTTTTTTTACATTGCACGTACTTAGTAGATATTAATTCATCATCGTCATCATCTCAGCCGTAAGAAATGCAAGAAATCCACTGCTGGATATATGCTTCCTCATGGATTTACAACAAGACCGGTTGGAAGCGGCCTGCATCCAGCGTCTTCCTGCCACTTGCACAAGAGGTCTTCTTTCACCTTGTGTCTGGTCCAGACGACAACCACGCACCAGCGTAGCGTAGGAAACCCTGCGCTTACCGGGGCATGGTTTTCACTCGATAACATTTTGGTCCTATCGGCCATCATTTCTACGTGCTATGTGCCCTGCCGATTGCCATTTCAATTTGGTAATCCTATGCCATCATATCCATGCTAAGGCAGGGATATTTTTTGTATGTCTACAGATCTTTTCATTTAATTTTGTTAGACATTGAATGAGTAGTGTTAATATTTTTATTTTATACGTTTAATTTATGTCAAAGCTTAAATTATTTGACATATTTTGTATTGCGATGTATCAGTAAAAAAATATTTTCGGAATATTTTAAGGGATTTATTTCAACAGCTGTATAGTAGGCCCCCTAGAAGTAGAGATGGAGGAAGAGAAATTGGCATGTTTATGTGTAAATTGGTGACCCTTTTTTGGGTTTTTGTTCAATAAGGCTTAGTTATGGATCTTGTTTTGATGTTTTGCAGCCGTGTTTGTTTGGTAAAAGTTTTGGTTCATCAAAATATTCCACAAAGAATATTATTTTAGCTAAAATAAAGAACAAATAAAATAAAATTTTAGACAGGAAAGAGGAAATGAGAGGATTCGTAAAAATTCGCCAGGCATCAATTTCTTCGCCCGCCACAATGATATTTTTTAAGATAATTTAAACAAAAAAACACTCGTGCTTTTGGGTTTTTAATCTAAAACCTCACCACCTATCACCATCGGGGAGAGAGGGTTTAAAAAGTTGCTAAACATCACGTAATTAATGGACGACCCCTAAGTATGTACAGGCCGACACAACTTAAAAGTGCCGCCGGAGAAATTTGCGCGCAAGTAATCGTATGTTACTTCCGAACTGAGCTGGGAATTTCTAGACGTGATTTCAGTAGCGTGAGTGAAGTGCCAGAGGCTCGAAAAGTACGATTAACTGATGATATAAATAAATAAATAATAAATAAATAAATATTTGTGGACATTTCACACAACACCATCTAGCCCAAACTAAGCAAAGCTTGTACTATGGAACTAGATGACTGATAGAATACATATATACTTTTTTTTTGTAAATATGATACATAGAAACACCCAGACACAGAACAAACATCCATGCTCATCACACAAATGTTTGCCCTACCAACACCATCACACTACCAACTGAGCCACAAGGCCAGTCAATATATACTTATACGCAACGAATACGTTGCGTCTGAATGATTCATCCCCTTAATATTATTATTATTAGTTGAAAATAGTTAAAAGTTATAAGTTAATAGTTAGTTTGGTAGTTGAAAATTTAAATTAAATATATTGTAACATGTCGAGGTGTTCATTTGCAAAGCAAAGCATTGTAACCTAAGCTTTGCAAATTAGTACCTTGTCCCTACTTGCTCGGTATGTATTGTTTGGATTTTCTTTATACACATATTTTGAATTATATTCCCGACTATCTTATAGTAAATATTATTGATAAAGTGTAATTGGATATAATTTTTATTGTGTACTATTGCGCCTGGTACAGTTCGGGGCGGGCTTTTTGACTGAGCTTACAGGTTTTTTTATATATTATTATTGAAATGACGTTGTTAATGACTTGTAATTATGCATTTAAATAAATGAATTGATTTAGATAATAAAACATGAAAAAAATTATTGTATTGTGTTTATGAAATAAAATAAAATAAAGATATATCGATTAGACAACATAACTTCTAAGTTACATCGCACTGTACACGATTTACCTACCTAAAGTACAGAACAGTTCGCTATGTTTGCACACTCGATTAGCGCGAAGAATGGAGGGGTTTTAGCACAAAAGCTTTTCGCACTTCAATTAGATGATACAGCATGTTGTATGTACTTGCCGCAGATCGTGCTTCACAGAGAGCTGGCTTATTTTTACCCGACTGCATAAGAGAGAGGGTAGTTTTGCAGGTGAACTTATTGTTAAGGGTTCATTGTATTCGTCGTTGGTTGCATAAAAAAACATGTTCCCCCAAATTCTTACCAAAATCAGATTTGGTTCTCACAAATAGTGACGCTCCAGCACAAGTGAAACTTTGGTCCAGATTACAGTTCCTATGATTAAAGAATTGTCTGTTAAGGAAGTCAGTTGACCGGCGAGCTTAGACTGTAATCGATGACGATAAACTAGTGGCCAAGAAGCTACTTAGTCTCGAGCATCTCCGTAAAGTAGCGTGTCATTCTATAGGATTAATTTCGGGAAGTGTAGAGCTTCACTACCTTAATCCACAGCACTAGCAGAAAGTCGCCACACTACCACTAATTTCGATCACGCATTTCATCGTAAAAGGTGAGTTGAAGGACAAGCACAAGCTTGTCGTATATAAAAAAAAAAAAACATGAAATGGTCCATAGACAAAATGGTCTAGTGACAGAATGAAGAGAATGACAAAGTGAATGAACATTTTTTATGACAGAACTTTAAGTAAGCAATAACTAAGTACGTAATGTATGGCCAGTAACAAATCCATGGAGCGAGACAAATGGTTCTCTTGCATATGTGGAACAATGGGTATAGCGTGGTAGATGTGGGCGGCTTAGTGGTACATTATTGCTTTATTCCAAACTAATACCATAATCATCGTCAGCCCATTCTCACTCTTATCATAACCATCATCATCATCATCTCATTCGCAAGAAGTCCACTGGCCTCAAAATATATGTAAAACAGGATATGTTGCCTTTGTGGTTAGTGGTTGTGAATGCCTTGCATGTAGCGTCTTCCTGCCACTTATATGTACGCCGTCTGTCCACCTTGTGCCTGATCTTTCTACGCTGCACTTGCTGGTGCGTGGTCTCCACTCGAGAACTTCTCGGCTCATCGGCTATCAGTTTCTCGTGCTATATGCTCCATTGTGATTTCAACTTGTTAATCCACTGTGCTGCTCTCGTACATCTAAGGATTTCTTCATTTTGTGACTCGATCTCGAAGAGAGATCCCAAGCATTGCCCTTTCTATAGCTCGTTGCGTGACTTTGAGCTTACTTAAGGCACCTAATACCACGTTTCAGTTATGTCATCACTGGTAACACTCTCCCAGTCTACTCACTCATTCCTCGACTCTAACCCTGTCTCTCCCATTGAACACCTGTTAGTATCAGTTCAATCTTCGTTGTCACACTTCGTTGTCAGCTTTACCAGTAATGACTTACAATTTCAAAATGCAAATCAAAATGAATTACAAAAAAATTGGTTGTCTGTAAAGTCGATTTACGGACGATAGTTTAACGTGACAACGTCATAACAAAACATTGATGAAATGATGATGATGATGATGTAACGGGACAATGAGCGTAACGCGTAACGGGACAATGAGTCAAAACGTTGTCACGTCAAAAATTATTCTTGGAAAATTCGGAAAAGAAAATTCTGAAAAACACACAGGGAATTTGTCCGGCGTTACGACGCTTGGTTTGTTAAACGTGGACATAAAACAGCTTATCTAAGCAACGGCAGACGTGTGAGGTGATTATACTAATTGCCTACCATTCCTCAGGCTCATTGTAGACCGCCACAGATTACATCACCAGTCGCCATGCCCCCGGGGTCAGCGACCCCGCCACCTGGTTTTACATTACTTAAACAGTAATTACCTATTTAAAGTAACGGTTATCGGTACGGGGCTATAAAAGATAAGATTCGTTTCTCATCCAACTGGCAGTGATTTTTTACGTTTTTCTGACTACCTTAAATAGGGAATTGGGTCTTTGAACGAACAATAGAATAACCTAAGTACCTACCTAGAAGTATGTCTAGACAAAGAAAGCTCACTTTATCATAATCATCATTTCAGCCACAAGAAGTCCACTGTCCTCTCTCATGGGTTTTCAAAAAGACCGGCTGCCTTATCGGCTAACTGGTGGCAATGAACTTTGAACCGAAATTCGTCCTTGCTTTCAGTAACCATTTTCATTGGCTGATTCGATGAAGTTCGCAAACGCTCATTTGCTGTTTGTGGTCTGGCAATGGTCATGATGGCCGTTTGTGTCATAAAATTTAGCCGATCATGCGGCGTGTATGAGTTAACATCATAGGTGTATGAGGTGGCATTATTACATATTAAATATTTAAGGACGTGAGTAGGTACTATGCTTCTTACCTATCATGAGTCTCGCTAATTAGATAAACTAAATGTACCTACTTTTAAATATAATAATTATAGTTTACAAAACTAAAAAACCCGACATCAAACTGTGCAATTCGTTTACTTGAATGATATTTTTTCAGTTATTTTGTTATAAAACCCAAAGTAATCGGTTCCACCGATGTTGATAATATTTTTTTATGGGATCACATCTGAACCTACCAAACAAAAAAGAATCATCAAAAACAATTCCTCATTGGCAGAGTAATCACAGAACAAACATACAAAAAAACATTCGAATTGAGAATCTCCTTCTTTTTGCAGGTCGGTTAAAAATTGATAGAAAATAAGTCACTCCAGAAATAATGCTGCCAGTCTGTTGGGTCTAAGAGACCCAATTAACCCAATATAACCCTACACAGCAATAATACTCACCTATTAAAATGATGTAAATTCGCATAGAGCAGAATTCAAATTACACACGAGTCAGACATTCAGTAGGCCGTGTCGAATGTCAATACAATCCACCGATAGACGCAAATTATGCGCGCAACGCTCATTTACATACAAATTGGAGGGCGCACCGAGACGCGTACCATTACAGATTTAAGGCGACTCTTACCCGCAAAAACAACAAAATAAGCTTTTTGAACATTTACAAAAAAAAAACTGGTACTATTAGTTCATGCTCTAATTTTTTATATGTAAAATGTTGATCTGTTGGCTACGGTTCTCCTAGTACAAAACACAATTGCTGGAAAAGGTCTCGATAGCTTTATTTTTGAAAAATATGTAATTTTATTTATTTTTAGGGTTCCGTACCTCAATAGGAAAAAACGGAAACCCTTATAGGATCACTTTGTTGTCCGTCTGTCCGTCCGTCGGGTGTCAAGACCTTTATCTCGGGAACACGTGAAGGTATCGAGTTGAAATTAAAACCATATATGCAAATCTATAGTATCTTGCTGCAGAAAGTAAAATAAAGTTTCTGAGTTTTCGTAAAAAAAAATTACAGGCGACACTCACAAGGGAATCAAAACCTATGGGACACTTCCCGTTGACCTAGAACAATGAAATTCGGCAAGAAGCATTGTGTTAGAGTGTTTTTACGCAAGGAATGAGGGTCCAAAATTTAAAGTTCTTCATCCGTATCATGTGGGGTATCATATGAAAGAGCTTAATTAGTATAAGTTAAAACAGTTTTTTTTTAAGATGAGATTAAGATTTTATAAGATGGAAAATATAAAAAAAATATGATTTCCCCCCTTTATCTTCAAGTTTGTACGGAACCCTCGGTAGGCGAGTCTGACTAGCACTTGTCCGGTTTTTTTAATTGATCTCCAAGTTGTTTAAAGCCACCAATACCAAAGTTATCATGTTAAATAGCTATTATATTGTTTTAGCGTTATACTATAAATATATATTTTTGATATGTTTAGTACACTATTTTATAGTAATTTATTTTACAAAAATTTTGCTTGCGAGCAGCCCTTACGCGGCGTGCGGCGCGGCGGCGTCACACGTACTTCTGTGCTACGTACATGAAAACACCGCGCTCAAGAAGTACGGGATGAGGTAGCGTAAAATACCTAAAGTTCTGGGGAAGCCTCGCCTTAAACAACATACTAATTGAAATACTTAACATGATGCATTAATAGATATAATATTTTACATTGATTTTGGGGAAAATCACGCTGATTTTGCAAAATTAACCAATTGCTACTAGATAATAGCAAAAATGTAAAAGCGAAAGTAACTCGATCCGTCTGTTATTTTTTTGCGCTCAAATGATATATGCGATCATTATCAAATTTGGTACTGAGATAGCTGAGAATTTGGAGATGAACATAGGCTACATTTCATTATAATTATCATCACCGTTTGTCATCACTACGCCAATACATCCACAGCACAGGTAGTTATTATATTAAACAGATACGTATGTGATGTGTTATAATATACGTCACCAAGTAAATTGGTAAAGTCGTGGGCCTAATAATAATAATCCGTGATATTACCGCTCAAAGTTGGCTCGCGCTAGTTTTACCTTGCTCTTTCTGCAACTAAGAGAGTGAGACAAAAGTTGAAGAAATCACTGATTCAAAGTTGGCTCACTTCGATTTTTTTCTTTTGACTTGTTACCTGCAGGAAAAGTAATCTCGAACGTGAGCTAAGTTTGAGCAGCAATCTGTGGTCTTAGAGTAAGGCCCCTGGACACGCCTTAGTATTAGTTTGTAACGTATCTTTACTAGAAACTTCTATAGATTTTTGTCGACAACATAAATAGACAAGTTTCGCCACTTTTATTATGTTTTCCATATTCATCCAATCGAATCGAAGGTAATGAATAAAACCCACCATTTTTACACTATAATATTAAATAACTATTCCAAATAACATTATATCAAGAAAATAAAACATATACCGAAATATTATTTATCAAAATAATTCTACCAAAATCGTACGTAAAATTTACTGAATCAGGGCGTTACTTTGCGTAAATTCATGTTCAAAAACTTAAATCTAACTTATATTATCTAGTGTGTTTCCACGTCGAGGTCTTCGACTTTAGATTTAAGTTTTGGAAAATCGTAGGTCCTTTCATCTTGAGCGTTACAGGCTTTTACAGTTGTTTTTAACATGCTTTTATTAGGTCGACCTTTATGTAACTATGTAATGAAATCTAAGGTAGGTAACTAATTTAACCATCTTCCAAGGATCGTAGCGTCATGAAAATTGGCAGCTGTATGTAGTTCTGATGACAATACAATAATATGGTACAGTTGAACTGATCTGATGATGGAGCCGGAAGATATGAACTAGAACTTCATGATGGGACATCGTATCATAGCTGTGTTTGGATTTGTTAGAAAAGTCTTGTAATGAACTTTGACCACAATAATTTGTAGCGTGTTTTTTAGTTTTTTTAAACTGTAATTTTTTTTTTTAAACCTGTATTAAAGTCGAGACGGACGATGGTCGAACTCTTAATATTGCTTGTTAAACAGAATATAATGCCACAGGACCGGCCAGGGAATGTTCGTAAGCTATTTATGCGCGTGAAGCTGCGGGCTAAAGTTAGTTGTTAGCAAAGAGGGTTTACGGGTATTTTAGAGTTGGTGAGTAGTTGGGATGTGAACCTATTTCGCGTAACATAATTCCCAGTAGTGTAGTGGTCGGGAAGTAAATACACTAGACTATAGCTTCACAACAAAACAGTTGGCTTAGTTCAAGCTCAAATAAATACTCCAAAGGAGTGCAGCCTCAGGGAGTGAAGACGAATCTAAAGACACCTCGCACATCAAAATCGCTATTGAAAGATTAGCCATAGTAATATTGTCTTCTTTTAGTATGTTTGTACAATGTGGTCTTTCAATAAGAAGTTATCTATCTATCTAAAATCAATGTACAATTGCCTGAATAATCGGTGAACTAACATACAAAAAAAAACCGTACAGACCGAATTGATAACCTCCTTCTTTTTGGAAGTCGGTAAAATAATACAACCGAATTAATACCCTCCTCCTTATTGATATCGGTTGAAAATCGAAAATATGCGCACGTGACTATTATAGGTTATGTTTTTTAAGTTGGTATAAGCTTCTGATTAAAACATTTATAAAGGCAGGCGTTCCTTGGAGTTTTCAGAATAAATAAGGCGACTTTACGTTAAACTGCCATAAACTAGAAATAGTTGAAACTGTCCTGTAACGTACACCCCCGCAAGTGTTTCCAAGTTGAATAGGTACTTCGAATCGCAATTCGCAATGGATGATAAAATAAAGTAAACAAGCGGAGCGGGTCGAACTAAGACTTTCTTTATGGGGGCAAATAATATACAAAGTATGTCGTTTCATATGTAAATCTCTGAGCTGTTAACGTTGACTACAACAAATACGTATGTACTACTATGTAAGCACACTGACCAAGGGCGTCGCCAGCCCATGGCCCAGAGGGGGGCAAGTTAATATTATGGAGGATGAGAAAAATATGAATTGTAGGTACAGGAACAATTGCACGGCCTTAGGACTTTGGTTGCTTTGCAGTTGGCTACATTTATTAAATCTCTAGGGGGGGGAGGACAGCTGCTCCCCATTGGCGACGCCCTTAACACTGACCCTCGGATAGGATGTGTATAATATTGTATAGTAAAGTAGCGCCATGAAATTTAAATTCAAATTCAATTCAAATTCTGATTCTGATACATTATGTAGCAATTTCGTAGCTATTTAACCACGAGATTTAGTGTATAGCATATTGTTTACGAAAATACTTAAAGAATAAATGAATGAAATTAAACGTAAAGTAATCACTATAAATTTAGAAAATTCAAAAACTCTCGTCAAAAAACGGCTGAACTGATTTTGATGAAACATAAGCTAGGTATAATATCGATAAACTCTTCTTTCTAACAAAAAAAACTAGATCAAAATCGGCCCATCCGTTTGAGAGCTACGATGCCACAGACTGCACACATCAAACTTATAACACCCCATTTTTTGGGGATATAAATATATTAACAGAAACTGCTTTTTTCGCATTTTGCTATTATCTAATTTCGTTTACTTCCGTAATATTTCAAACGATATCTTTGTTCTTATTTTCACATTTGTAGTGTGCCTAAACAGTGCCCCTAGTCGCGTCGTCCTGCCGCCGTCCGCAGTAACAGTTTCCTCTCTTTGCCATGGCCGATAACAACTGCTATTGTGGGTGACCGTAAATCTGCAATATACAGCCAGTGTAACGAGTCCCATTGTTGGGAAGCAACAGTAAGTTTTCAAGGTAAATCGAGCACAAGGGGCGAATTTCGCTCTAGAGTCGTCTTTTTGTCATTTTTGCTTTATACGGCGATATTCTCACACTCTAAAGTGGCACCTATCCTTTTTTGTGTAATATAAACCTACTGAATTGTAATGTACAATCCGGTATACCATACACAGGCAGTATGTAAGGCTTTCCGCACACGGGACTACTCGAAAGCGACTCCAGTTTGACACGCATACGCGAGTGCGATGTATTTCATACATTTTAACCTATCACACGGCACGTGTGCGGACAGCAACGATATTGTAGAACGATGCTTACGATCAAACTATCAAACTAGATTTGCAAATACGGGGGGATTCTTTGAAATTATGATAGGAAAATAACTAAAAATCATAGATCAACAATAATCCCCGATTTATAGACTAGCCGCATTCCGCGGTTTCACTCGCGTAGTTATGAAAAACGGTGATGATTATGATGATGATAAGTAGCTTATGTCCGTCTCCAAAGCTATCTCTATACTAATTTTCATAACGATCGGTTCAGCCGTTTGAGCGTGTAAAGGTAACAAAATTAGCTTTTATAACATCGTTATGAAATTGTGTCAAATGTATTTCGAAACACCACTACATTCATTTAAATAACAATATACCTAAGTGTCTTTTATGTTGTCACAAATCTTATTTTTACTAGAATAGTTTGCTTTCATGCTTAATGGGTACTGTAAGTGTAAGCTTAATAAATACCTCTGTACTTGGCATGGATAAAGATAGCACACACAAAAACAAGACAAAATCTACAGATTTTGTCACAAAAAAAATAAAACATCTATTCATATCTTAAATGAATGTCATATCATAAATGAATGAAATTTCTGCACCGGAACGGAACAGAAGCCTCGTCTGTTGGTCTCGCTGGATGGTGTTATAGTGTAGGTATAAGAGGATGCCAGGATATATATATATATATATATGTCGCAGTTATTACACACAGCTGGCTTGGCATACACGGCTAGGTAACTACCTATATAATCTTATTCTTGTTACATTACAACCTAAACACCTTGACAGATTTTGGAAACAATAAGTTATTGATTAGAAATAAAGCCCGAAGTCTACAGATTTATTCTCTACAATTTTCAAGCAGAAAATCGTTGCGTAAATGTTTTAGTTTTGACAGCTAAAATTAACAGACTATCTTGAATAGTCGGTTGATTTTAGGTTATTTTTTTGATTGACCACCAACTCGCCTGATGTTAAGCGACGGTGTGGCCGAGAATGGAACTCCTCGATCTTGAAAATATCTATTCACTCTAGTATTATTATTTATATTTATTATTTTAGCTATTGTTAAATTTGATAATAGTTTAATATTTTAGGATGTAAAATGTCGCCGCGCTCGCAAAAAAAGAAAATCTTATTTGTTAGCCATTTTGAGCAGAATTCTGAATCATACTAGCAACAGTTAAAGGAAGATCATGCCTATTTTGTTCTTGGTACAGTTGACTTTTTTTAATAAAATTAATGAAGCTTCAGCGTTTACTGTAGAAACCGTTAGATAATGGGAACAAACACAAATTGTTCGAGTCATGTTACTTCGATAAGGAGCGGCGCGTGCGCATACTGTGACACTTGCAATCATTCACGCTCTGTTCGTACCTGCTAGTGCTTAGCTCCGTATTATTTGATTTTACTTAAGATCAAGTTCAAAAAGTTAGTTCCGAGCTGACAAAATGACAGTTCATTAAATAAAAATAAAATAAACAAATATTTGGGGACATTTCACACTACACCATCTCTAGCCCAAACTAAATAAAGTTTGTACTATGGAAGTAGATGGCTGATAGAATACATATATACTTTTTTTTTTGTAAATACATATGCTATATAGAAACACCCAGACACAGAACAAACATCCATGCTCATCACACAAATGTTTGCCCTGGGTTTGGATCGAACCCACGATCTAGCTTAGCAGGTAGACATACTACCAACTAAGCCACAAGGCCAGTCATTTGTACGAATCTTGAGGAATTGGATTTTCTTTAATGGATTCTTCTTCACTTCCCAAGTGTTTTATCTATATTTTTGTAATAATAATACAAATCTGCAAAAAATTCATATTAAGTACCTACCTGTGGCAAATAACTATGTGATTTTACAAGAATTATTCAAAAGGAAGCTCATAAATCGTAAAACGGCTCGACACACACTTTATCACGTTAACATACTAGTCCAGTAAAAATAAGATTTGTGACAACATAATAAAAGACACCTAAGAATATTGTTATTTAAATGAATGTACTGGTGTTTTGAAATACATTTGACACAATTTCATAATGATTTTATAAAATTGAAGTTTGTTACCTTCGGCTCTGCCGTTTAGTTTAGCCGATAGTTATGAAATTTAGTATAGAGATAGCTGTGGACCTGGAGACGGACCTAAGCTACTTATCATCACCGTTTTTAATAGCTATGCGAGTGAAACCACGGAACGCAGCTAGTCTATAAATCGGGGATTATTGTTGATCTATGATTTTTAGTTATTTTCCTATCATAATTTCAAGGAATCCCCCCAGTTGCAAATGCTGCGATCTGCTCCATACAAACGGATTTATTTTTACTAGACTATATACTCAACATTACTCTATTGCAGTCGGGTCTTCTGGTTTTCTTTTTATATAAAAATAGTGAGCGTATTTCGCGATTCCTGAAATAAGTGTCGTTGATTCTTCTAGTATCAATTACTCATACCTACCTAAACTTAAATACCTAATAAATACAATAATATATTGTATTTGATAACAAAATGCTCCTAATATGATAAAAACCATAATAATCAACAGTATTGATTATTATGGTTGTATATTTTAAGCCAATATCTCACGCACAAGACCCCGTAATTCATTCTTAACTCGATAAACTTATCTGTAACTCAATTTGTTGTAAATAATTGCATAATGCTGTCTTTGTTTGTATTGGATTTAATGCGATTCGCGCTCGACAGTGAACAAATTATAACTTTGCAACTAGAGTTGCCAAACATAGTGAATACGAGTATCGAATATTAGGTAAATGTTTGTACCTAAAATTATTCGTACAATAACTGTCTTACTTATAAACGCTGAATAAGTACATTTTAGTAAAACAGTATTTTGTTCCGTTTTTGTACGTGACAGTTCCCGTCTGACAGAAAGTGACAAGTCTTTAGTGAAAAAGATTATAACATGCGTTTAAAAGTAAGACGGCTGATGGTTTAAAAAGTAACAAACAGATTGAGAGACAGAGATGTCGCTTTTACAATATCAAGTTAAGTTCGAACAATTTATTACTAGCACCTGGTATCTATAATGTGCAATATTACACAATTACTACTCAATATTTGTCCCTTTATGATCATTGTCTCAGAAAGCAGAAGTCCACTGCCGGACACATAGGCCTCTCCTGTTGGATATCTAAAAAGAGGAGTCGGAAGCGGCCTGCTTAGGGGCCATCCATAAACTACGTCACATGAATTTCTTGGTTTTGGACCCCTCCCTCTCCCTTGTCACAGCTGGTTTAGGACCCCTCCCACTCCTTGTCTCACAAATCTCACAATGTCACACTTCGTCGACCCCCTCCCCTTAACGTGTGACGTAATTTATGTATGGCCCCTTAGTAGCTAGACTCTTTCGAATACAAAACTAGTACCTACTTACCAATTACAGTACTAGATAATTATATCAGATACTTGTTTAAATACTTGTATGCGAACGTCATCCCTATTTATAGCAATTTTAATGCACAAGTAATGGTTTTGGAGCACGCGGTGCATTGTGTACGCCCCCTATGATTTCTGCAATTGTGCTCAAGAGTATTATAATTGCAGAATAATTTATTGCTACACGACGGGAGACTGCATGGGACTTGTTAAAAGTATCACACTCACACTATTATTAGGTACCTATGTAAGTATATGTGTATGTTTGTGTAATTGTGTTTGTTACTCCTTTACGCTAAAACGGCTGAACGATTTTGAGTGAAATTTGAAATAAAGATAGCTTAGTAGCTTAGCCAAATACATAGGCCATTTGTATTTTGCAAATTAATAAGTTTTGAAGGATAGCGGGTGCAACTACAGCTAGTTGAGAATGAGTGTATGTATTAACACACACTGTGTGTGTGTATTAACACACACATATTCTCAACTAGCTGTGTAATTAAATAGCCAGATATCTACCTAATAAATCTTAGCACAATGATTGGAATCCAGAGAGATCGGACTTGGCACGGAATTCCTTTTAAATTTCTCCTAAAACGAAATCTTTGGTAATCTTCCAGAAGTAGGCAGATTTCAAAGACTAGAAGTACCTAAGTAGTTTTTAAAATTCTGCGTATAATCAGTCCTGGATTTGTCAATAAGCCGTTTGTCAATAAGAGTTTATTGTTTCGTGATAGAACCTATATATGCCGACAAGAGCGTCGCCAGCCCATGACCCAGGGGGGGGGGGGGGGGGCTAATTGTAGGTACAGGTACAATTGCACGGCCTTAGGACTTTGGTTGCTTTGCAGTTGGCTACATTTTTTAAATCTCTAGGGGGGAGGGGGGGGGGGGGCAGCAGCCCCCTCTGCCCCCCCTTGGTGGCGCCCTTGTATGCCGAAAATACATATAAGTAACTCAAAAGATCATACATACATAAAATCACCGCCTGAATGGATGTTTGTTCTGTGTCTGGGTGTTTCTATGTATCATATGTATATATTTAAAAAAAAAAAGTTTATATGTATTCTATCAGCCATCTAGTTCCATAGTACAAGCTTTGCTTAGTTTGGGCTAGATGGTGTTGTGTGAAATGTCCAGAAATATTTATTTATTTATTTTATTTTATTTATTTTCCCTTTACGGGTAGGCAGAGCATCAAAGATCATGAAGCCCCCGCCGCTTGATGCCACATTTGACCATAGTTAGAAGGTTAGGTTAGGGAGGGAGAGGGTGTTAGAGGGTAAGACAATATTATAACTTGTTTAACTAAATTTTGTTAGGTTGCAATGCCTGAAAAGGGCGACTAAGTTTTTAAGTGCTTTGTAATTTTCTAGAACACCAATTAAATGTAATACTTACTTAGTGCCAATAAAAATATGAATATGAAGATGTAATGTTGGCTAGTAGTGACAGGAAGTCAGCTCATCGCATGTATAAATGCCAATTTCCTTCAAGTCCCTCAACCGACGCTTACAGTTTGCTTGGAAAGATAAGCAGCTAGTATATTCTGTGGTTCTCTCTCCCAGTTAAATTTTCCTCTCACAGTACCACTACTAAAACCTATTAGTGAATTATTCCTGCATTGTTGTTCGTGTAAGTTCGCGTCATGTTTCAATTAGTAACAAATGTATTTCGCATTACAATTACATATGGCAGGACTGCAGCATGGATGCAGTCGACCCGATCGTTACAACTAAAGTGGATTCTCTAAAATACTCTAAATGTATCCACCCACTGCAAGCGAAGCGAGGACACATCAGTATTAATTTGAATCTATTCTGTGAAAAAACAGAGCTACACAAAGTGTTATACGTGTTATGTCTGTATTTGTGTAAATATATTGAATCGGGTGTTACCTTGTAGAAGTTCTTATGAATATCTAGTGTATTATCGCTTTGATGTCTTCAAGCGGGTATTACCGCTTGCTTTGAAGTTTTCAAGCGGGCACTCTTGCTTGTTTCGAAGTTTTTAAGCTAGTACTCTTGCTTACTTCAAAGTCTACAAACTGGTACTTGCTTCAACTGGTACTCTTCCTTTCCTCTAATTCTTCAAGCTGATACTCTTACTTGCTTAATTTTCAAACTCTTGCTGGTTTTGAAGTTTTCAAGCTGGTTCTCTTGCTGGCTTTGAAGTTTCAAGCTGGTACTCTTGCTGGCTTTGAAGTTTTCAAGCTGGTACTCTTGCTGGCTTTGAAGTTTTCAAGCTGGTACTCTTGCTGGCTTTGAAGTTTTCAAGCTGGTACTCTTGCTGGCTTTGAAGTTTTCAAGCTGGTACTCTTGCTTGCTTCGAAGTTTTTAAGCTAGTACTCTTGCTTACTTCAAAGTCTTCAAACTGGTACTCTTACTTACTTCAACTGGTACTCTTCCTTTCTTCTAATTCTTCAAGCTGATACTCTTACTTGCTTAATTTTCAAGGTGGTACTCTTGCTGGCTTTGAAGTTTTCAAGCTGGTTCTCTTGCTGGCTTTGAAGTTTCAAGCTGGTACTCTTGCTGGCTTTGAAGTTTTCAAGCTGGTACTCTTGCTGGCCTTGAAGTTTTCAAGCTGGTACTCTTGCTGGCTTTGAAGTTTTCCAGCTGGTACTCTTGCTTGAATACCTAATTACCGAATGAAGATTTTTATTACTAAAGTAAAAAAACATTTTATTGATATAACACTAGGAGTATATGAATCGAAGTTTCATTCGAAGGTTTTTTGGCACACTGGCACAGAAGTTCAAGATTAAAAAAAAAAAGTTGAACTTCTGTCCCCGTATAAAAGATATTGAAATAGAACTTTGCTTAGAATATTTCTGTTATCTAAACAGACAAAATCTTTCATTTTTATGGTATCCTACTCATTAATTTTATATTAGTAATGGTGTGTTGTGATGCGTGAAACTGATAGTTGTACACCCCGAGTATAAGCTTAAAAGACAGTACTTACATTACATCTACTATCGCCTCTTAACATATCTGAAGCTTTGCAGTGAGCGCAATCCTATTCACGTTTAATCCACAGCTTTGTGACGCCGCCCTTCCACACCATATGGCGTCTTACAAAAGCTTTTTGTCACCAAAGATTTGTCGCACAATACAAGGTTTAGCATTCGATGACGTTTTCGATTTCACGGGGGAATCACGATTTCTATACAATTGGTGTGAAATCGGCACAAAAGTAAGCGGTTATTGATTGAAACGAGACACTATTGTCCAGAGGTGTAGAATTAATGTTGGTTGTATGGGAGAGATTCTGTTATTATTATGATTTAGTCATGGACATTAAGTTAATCTTTTATTATTTACAGATGGTTGCAGGAGGTAACGTAACTGGACTTCTTTCCAGTTTAAGTTTGTGAAATCCAGTTCATTACTACCATTGCTTGCATTAAATTCGGTATCTTGTTCTTGTAAGCAATGGTTAGTTATGTGAACTGAAAATAATTATTATAGTTTAAAAAACTGAAACAACCGACTTCAAAATACGCAATTCCGTTTACTTCGAAGACATATATTTTCTAATTTAAAAACCAAACTATTAAACCGATTTTGACAAAATGTCTATGGGACCAATATGAGAGTATATAATTTCAAATAAAATGGAGATTTTTTCAAAACGGTTCATAAAATTTAATGACGGTTTTTAAACCACGAAAACCACGCACCGGCAAGCGCAGCGTAGGAAGACCAGCCACGAGATGGGCAGATGACCTCATACAAGTGGCGGGAAGACGCTGGATGCAAGCCGCTTCCAATCGGTCTTTTTGGAAATCCATGGTCCCCCATGGCCTCCGTGGCCTCCCGGCCTATGTCCAGCAGTAGACTTCTTATGGCTGAGATGATGATGATTATGAAAACTGACGAGGTTGTTACACATTTCTATTTGAACAAACGAGTTACTCACGTCTATTTTTGAGCCGAATTCTCCGACTATAGCTTCAACCGCATACGGTGGTCTTTTTCAAAAGGAACAGTGCAGACATCAGTCCCGAAGGAGAGTCACCACCACGATCACGGTGGTGGTGGTGGTCTATAGTCGGAGAATTCCGCTCAAAAATAGACGTGAGTAACCCGTTTGTTAAATGACGGAGTTATGAATTATATGACTTAAAAAACATAGTAAAATACAACCGGATTGAAGAGTTTCCTTTTTGAAGTGGGTTAAAAATGCCACTACTATTAACAGAATAGTGACATTATTTTAATGATATTTAACTATGGTGGTGTTTGACACAAGAATGAGTGTACTTAAGTAACAACCAGTGCTTCTGATCTTTCCTATACTAAAAAAGACATAGGATACCGAAGAAAGCGTTCACTTAATTTTCTCGACGCACTTTAAAATAAAAACAAAAGCAGGCCGTTTCACAAACCTCCTCAGCTTCCTCATAAACACGTGCATTATTAAAATTCCCCGTGCGATCCGCTCGCGTTACCTTGTCTGAAATGCGCTGGAACGGTCTCAATTCGCCAATTGTCGTGCAAATCGGCCCCGGCGGCGCACCTTCGGCCTCAAATAACATTTTACTTGAATGAAAAGGACACGTATACTGCTGTAGTAGTCTAGCGGAAATAAGATTTGTGACTACATAAAACAGAAACAACTAACAACTTTGTGACAACTAAGATTTTTTCTATTTGAATAAAAGTATCAGTGTTTTGAAATGAATTTCTTTAAATGCATTAGTTTCACCAACCATTCACATAACCACTTACTGTGTATTTTTATATATATATCTTATTTGTAAAGGGCCTCTCAGTGTTGGCTTCGGCTCACTGATGCCTTCCAAAGATCCGGGCGTGACCCGTGTATAAGTTTAAAAAAAGAGATACTAATATAGACATAAAAAAAGTCTTGTAAATGTCACCATTGCGCGCGGCTTTTGGATGTGTACGTGGCGTATTTATGTACGTTTGAACAATGTACAATAAGAATCATGTACGTTCATTGATAAAAAAAAAAAATTATCAATGTGTACGTTAGAGATATTTGAATTCTAAGTAAATAGCCGTGTGCACTAGAATTGTTGGATTATTTTATTATTTTATATTTGTGTAATCCGTTGAGAAAAAACGAAGTTTAGAAATTTTCTCTTTACCTCGTTTTAAAAGGTGATCGCTTGCGGTTATGGTCAGTGATGTCAGAGCACGTCAGCACACTCACTATGTAAGTAGGTATGCGTGCGTGAGAACATAATATAATAACAATACATACAGGTGAGCAACCGAGAGGATGAATATATACGTCACAAACCACACCATTGTCCTCGTTTGTGCGTATGTTACACTAATATATCGTTGTATTTTCGTCGTTTTGTCCATTTTGACGTGATAACGTCTTATAAATCGATGAACGCCGGCTGCACGCAATAAAAAGCATGACTCATTGTCATGTTCCGCCTGAGCCAAGCGTGCAAGCGAGAGCGCGCAATAAGCGATAGAGAGGCACGATCGGCCTAAGCGTTCGGCTTGTGACGCATCTATCTCTCTTCCACTCCATCGGCCGATGCGTCCGAGTATGAAGTTATCACGTAAAATTATCGTCCGTAAACCGACTTTACAGACAATCATATTTTTTTCACAGAAATAATTGGATTATCAATTACTACAAATTTTAATATTAAATTGATTATTTTTATTTTCTATCACTAATTGCATATTTTACTGGAACGTTATTTGATTTTGTATTTTATTTTAATTATTGTTGTGTTCAATCTTGTTTTTACTTTATTTAACTGTATGGCTTATAATGACATGAAATAATTTTATATTATTATTATACATAAAAATGCGCACGATCTCCATTGTGCATGTACACTCATGCCACACAAATAATTATGATTGTATTGTCCTCTTAAACAAAATGACTCAATATTTAAATCGCATCAAAAAAAAAAAAAGTATTGTCCCTTACAATAAAATTAGTATGACATGAAGCACGTCTCCTATTCAAACTTAATATTTCCGCTATAAATTAAAATCATAATAAATCTCTCGAGCAAGTAAACTATTTGTGCACATTTGGTATGCAGAAGCGCTGCTACAAATGGCAGGTTAGTGCCAACTTCATGAATTTCATGCAAATCCTACTGAGCTCGGAGTTTATGTATGGAGCGTAGAGTCGTTTGTGAATTCGGTATTTTAATACGCAGCGTGATATGAGTTAGTATTATTGCTTAGTGAAGAAATAATTTAAAGATGAATTATAACATCCATGTCGTAGAGAACAGAATATCGCAGGAACACAGGAAACTATATGAGAATTTACGTCGCTTAAAAATAAAAAATAAACTTTTCAGATAAAAGCTTTTATTGATGCAATGGAAAGTACTCCCAGTTACTAAAGAAATCATACAATTGCGAGTTAGACTCGTCCACCGAGGGCACCGTACAAACTACTTAGTAGGTATGATAAATAAATAATTCGGGAATCGAGTGTTGAAGTTTTTTTTTTTAAATTAATATACTTAGTTTTTTTTATCCCGGAAATGCCACGAAACCAGTAACTAAGTTGTTAAAACTTAAGGGCGAAGCTAATTATTGTTAAAGGGAAAATTATGTATATTCTATCAAATTTTTCGTCATAAACCGAAAGTTACACATCGTAAAAATCATTAAAACCTGTTTTAGCTTATCTTGCGTAAAAACACTCACTTTAAAATTTGGACCCTCATTCATAAAGACCCTATTTGTGATTAAATAAAATATGTACAGTTTCAGTTTTTTTTTCCTTTTATGTGTACTTTAAGTCTTAAAGTTTAAGACAATCTTCTTCTTGAGGTAACATCTCCTACCGGAGGTTGGCTATCATTAAGGCTATTTGTATCTTAGACACAGCTGCTCCGAGCAGCTGTGTCTAAGATACAAGATACAAGATACAAGGTCTTGTGCTCAGGTTGAACCATGTTCGAAGATTTTTAAGCCACGACGTAGGTACGTCGTCTTCCTGGTGGTCGTTTACCCTGGATTTTCCCTTGCATTATGAGTTGGAGCAGATCGTATTTATCGTTACGCATTATATATACCCAATGATGATTATGACCCAAGTACCGCAGCTTGCGTCTTTTAACAGTATTCAAGACCTCCACTTTCTTATTCACCATCTGTAACACTTTCTCGTTGGATATTCTATCCGTCCACGATATTTTCAGGATTCTTAATACAATGCTTCTTGCCAAATTTCAGAGTACTAGAATTTACTAGATCAACGGAAAAGTACCCTATAGGTTTTGATTTTCTTGTGAGTGTCGAAATATGCAGTTATTTTGCGATATAAACTTTTTTTTTGTATAAGTATTTTTTTACGATTATTGAGAAATTTGATTTTTTACAGATGCAAGAGACCACAGGTCTGCGTATATGGTTTTAATTTCAACTCCATACCTCCACGCGTACCCGAGATTCAAGATCTTGACTTGACAGATGCATAGACGAACAACACAATGATCCTATAATGGTTCTGTTTTTTTTCATTTTGAGGTACGGAAAAATAAGTCCAACCAACATACGTGTAAGTTTTGCTATTTAAATCAAATTTAAATGATTATTTTTCGGTTCATTAAATGATTATTTAAATGGTTATTTTGTCGTCAATGCATGTATGTACCTACCTAATGATACAATCTTCTTTGTTAACAACCTTTTCAAAAGAGGTCAACTACGAAGCGAGCAAGTCGCTCACTATGATATTAGTTTAAACGAAAATAACAAAATTGTCTATAGTTTCAGCCATACCATTAGATTAGCTCATTTTCGTATAACGTTGCCACGTCTTCGGTAGTATAGTGGTCAGTATCCCCGCCTGTCACGCGGGAGACCGGGGTTCGATTCCCCGCCGGAGAGTCTTTTTGGGTCCGGTTTGCGTTTTTGTCTAGAGACCCTGGAGTCCCCTGTTAATCACTAAGATAATAATAGATAGCTAATTATAGACACACGCATGATATACTTATAGGGTAACTTGGCCATATCCCAACGTGGCCGGGTAATATATTATGTGACGAAGATTTCCTACTTGCCAGAAAAATTACCTCGTTTAACACTGACACTGATTTCTAGGCACTGTCTGTTTGTCATGTTCTGGACTGCCGGCCTTACCATAAAATTTAACTTAACTTTAACCAACGTCTTAAATTCTCTGTCTTCTTTCCGCAAGTGTCATTACGTGTCAGCGAGAAGTTGACAAAATATTTTAAACATAGCTTAAAGTTAAGTAACGTTTTTCGGTAAGGCCGTAGTTGATTACCTGCCGTTATTTTGTAAGTAGATGCGAGATTCGATTTCGTGTCGTGTTGGCCACTATCGCAAAGTACGATTCGCTCTTTCGTTGAATCTTAGGCTTAAAAGTCTTATTTATTACACTACCCTATTTGCCATGCCCTGTCGGGGGCAGTAAACGCAAACTTCAACTTTCAATTTACGTTTACGTTTTCATTATACAAGACAAATAAAAGCTTGTAAAATATTTCAATAATGTTTACGAATCCGTGAAGTGACGCCTGTAACGTTCGCCGCATCTTCCTAAAGTTTTAGGTCACTCGCACGGGACGTTTCAAATCGACTTATAATGAGTAAAGCTATCATTTATACGGGAAGAGCCCGTCCAGCCAACCAAAACAAATCGAGGTTAGTGACCAATCGTCACGTATTGCTTACAGCTTGACAATTCCTTCATTACGAGTTCCTTATTGTGTCTAATTTGAATTTTTTACGCTTTCTTCACGAATTGTACCTTTATTTAAATTTCTTTCCTTTAGCAAGAGGCAGCAAAGGACGAATGCGCGTAGTAATTCACATTTATTGGGCAGAGGTCTCACCCTTATCACGTCAGCGCACTAAAGGACGTATTACTCGAATAAATTTCACCCAGGCTATCTCTCACACACAGCTTCCGCTCCTAATTTCGGAATATCTGACCCGTGCTACACGTAAGCGTCACTGGCCAATGTTGCTAGGTTACTTAACTGCCTAAGAATGAAAATGTTATTGGGGTGTATGTAAGCTAATAATGTAAATAAATATGTATTTTATTATGTTAATATGTATTTTATTTTATTTGTTGGGCCACCGAATATTTGATAGGACAGGTGACTCCCGCTCTGGTATGTTTCTGGTGCTAAGACTGGCAATCGCCATTCAGCGCGGTAACGCCGCAAGTATTATGGGTACCTTTGCACCAGGAACAGTCAGTGGCGGGTTATTTGACTGAGTCTTTAGTTAATTTTTAGCTCTTTTATAAATTTAAGTTGTATATCTTTATTATTTAACTTGTTTAGGTTATTTTAGTTTAGTCTTATTTAAGTACATAGGTAATAATTACTATATATTGTGAAATTGTTAATATAAATGAATGCATGATTTTATTATGTATGTATTTGAAACTTTAAAATCAATATTTCCTTAAATGTCTGACAATCAATAAATAGTGGCGTATTTTGAAAGTTTTATCTCGCACTATAATTTCATATTAAAAATTATTAAAAAAACATTAAGCAAGTCTGTCTCACTCTTGATCAGTTATCAGTATTTGTAGATTTACATCAAAGTAGACCCTACAATCTTGCCAATTTTGAGACTTGTATATATTACCGTTCAAAATATACAGCTGTTTAAGTGTAGTACAGACAGACTGACACAGTAGCCTCACAAAAGGGTTCTCGCAAACTTAGTATGGAAGCCTAAAAATTATAGGTAAAGTTGATAAAGCAATTTTGGAGATAAAAAATAAAAAAAAACCTTTTTTTTCTTCTTATTACTTTCTTTACTCTCTTTGGTAGCTAAACTAAAAAGTATCATAATCATACTTTATCACTCTTATTTCTGAATTAACACTCGGCTAGGCACTAATATAGACGAAATTGCCAAATAAAATTTTAAGACAACATTATAGGGTAAATTTTACTATCCTGGTAATACTGAGAGAAGTGAAGACAGGACCCTCTGAGGCCATAAATAACATTTATTCGGGCCTGAAATTCACACGACAACGGGCCTTCCGTTTTTAATTTCACCCTTGTAATAAGAACCCTAAAAAGATAAAATTGGGTGCAAAGGGGCAACATTTTCTTGTAGGTGTGGACTAGAGAGAGAAAATTCACACCAAAATGTGATGAAAATGTGTTACATATAAAACTAACTTACATAAAACTAAAATAACCGAGTTCAAAATGCGCAACTTTACTGATGAAATTTCTATGGGACCAATCAAAAAAATTATATCATTTCAAATAAGGAAAGAAGAAAGCTGGAAGCGTCGACCTTATTTCAAAAGTAAATTATATCGTGATACCTCTACCGGAAGTCTTAAAGTTTGAACGGATCCGCACTACATCTTGTCTATTGCCAATAATATGTCAGCGTTTTGGGGAAAGGGCCACGGGTCTCCCATAACATGGAGCATAAAATATGATAAGCCATAAATTGATCTGGAAATGGCTATCGTAATATCTTGCACTATTTCGCTGTTTATTCAGGGTTGTCATATGGGACAACCATCATCATCATCAGTCAATAAACCAACTTTTGGATAAGTGTAGGCTTCTCCGTAAGAGAGTTGTTATCTATCACGGTTTGATGTATTTTTAAGCCCCGACTCAAATAAGGGGTGTTATAAGTTTGACGTGTATATATGAGTGTATCTGTGTGTCTGTTTGTGGCATCGAAGTTCTTAAGCGGATGAACCGATTTTGATCTATTTTTTTTGTTTGAAAGAGGATTATATCAAGAGTTCTCTTTAGTTATGTTTCATGAAAATCGATTCAGCTGTTTTTTGAGTTTTCTAACTTATATACTTGTTTATTCTGGATTGGATATGACATGGCACCTAAGTAGTAAGTACATTAAATAAGGTTTAGGGACTCAAATCAGTTTTTTCTGTATATGAACAGGTTTAGAAAACTTGATACAGTAATAAAGTGGGGCTTCGGGACTTTGGGATTGTTGCCGACGTAGAAATCCACGTTCCACAAAAATCTTATCTAGAATCGGTTTGAAATACAGGTTTTTGAAGTCAAAAAACTCTAACATGAATAGTTTCTTTTTTGGAAACAACAAAAAAAAATGTGTTTGATATGTTATTTGCCTAATAATAAGAGTTATTTTTTTATGTTTTTTTTGTTTTGCTGCTAAAATTGGTAACATAGATAGATAGATAGATATCTTTATTAAAAGACCACCTTGTACAAACATATTTAAAAAAGACAATATTACTATAGCTAATCTTTCAATAGGCGGCCTTATCGCTTAAAGCGATCTCTTCCAGGCAACCATATATGGAGTAGGATAGGTGGCACTGATAGTGGTCTTTAAAACTAAAACAAAAAATTTGCGTACACAAAAGTGAAAATACTACAGAAATAACTTATATCTATCTATCTATCTAAGATATAGTATATTAACATCAAACTAGTGTCGAATTTTTATTACTTACCCAGGTTTCCTTGAGTCGTGGTAGGCGCTAAAGAGAGCGTGACAGAAGTAGGAGAGCTTATTGCAGTACAGGGTGGCACGTCGCAGGCCGGCGCATTATTCTCCCATGATTTACAGGGCGGCCGTGAGACACGCGCGTTGGTTCTCCCTGCCGGAACTGGAACACCCTGTGCACACCTCATAATTAGGTACTAACAACTGCTAAATACTTTTCTAAATGAATTGGGGCAACTCTAAGGGCACCACTAAAATAATTAAAATTCTTACAATAAATCCATTCAAATAAATAGAACGTAAATTGTATGAGAACGTCGACTGTCGCTTAACACCAGGCGAGTTGACGGTCAAGAGCAGGCCTATTTTCGAATGAAACAAAAATATTTTTATCATTTCTTTTATATTAGTTAATAGTTATTTTATGAATTTAGATTAATTTTGTGGTGGCATCTTTTTGTTTAGTACGATTTACAGTCTAGAATGATTCTCAGTTTTTATTTTATTTTATTTTGTTCTATAATGCTAATTATGCTAATTTAATATCGGTCAGTAAATTTTCGATTTTATGTTTAAAAAATAAACCCATTTCTCGTTGAAATGCCAGAAATCCGTACTCAGCGATATCGATCCACATTCCTGTTGCGTACTGCACAAGAATGGAATTCGTTGCCGCCATCTCTGTTTCCTGAGACCTACAATTTTGGAATTTTCAAGGCTAGAGTGAATAGATATCTTCTAGATCGACGAGCTCCATCCTCGGCCACACCGTCGCTTAACATAAGGCGAGTTGGTGGTCAATCGGAGATCTATCTTCTATAAAAAAAAAAAAAATGCTAGAAATGCTTACAAAATATGGAAGAACAATTATGAAAATTCTTAATCATGTAACTATAAAGCGATTTTCACTTTACTTACTAGAAAAAAAACGATTTCCAGAACAAGCGTGAAAAATCGAAAAACCGTATTCTATTCCCTAGGCTGTAAAGTAACTTACTGATATTTTAATTTATTAATTTCTGATTTTTGATAGGTAATATACCTTATACTTATCATAATTATACAATAAAAAAGGTACGTAATTCCCCGATGTAAAGTACATCTTAACCTTAATTGCACTATATATATGTATAGTAATGTTAATAAAAACATATTTCATGTATTCATTTGTTTTTTAATTTTTGAAAGTAAATATTATAAACAAAAATCACAAGAATTAAAAAAAAGTTTAAAAATAAGGTTGCCAGCATCCATGCTCTGACAGGGCTCAAGCTGCTGGCTTGGTTTATTGAAGAACATTCGCTGCGAGATTTCACAATTTTATTGTTACGACTCGCCCGAATTAAATTGTACCAAACAACTTCCTAAAACCCATAACACGAGTTTCGCATCATCATTTATGAGTGCTCCTCTTTGAACGCGCCGAATCCAATGTTGTAAGCTCCATAATTTCATTATTTATGTTCCGGAGAGGCGCAAAAATGTCCGGCTACAGAGGAAGCCCACTAAATCATAAACAGCTTCGTTAATTATGAAAAATAATACCGCTCTCTAAATGGACTTTAAATGACTTGAATTTTCGTCCGTGAGATGAATTGGTGCGCGTTGGTTTAATATTTTTGTTTTGATTTGTTAATACAGATTTATTTGACAGTATTTGCATTGGTAATGAAGAAACTTTGTATTTTGCAACTTTATTGGGGGTACATTTTAATTTCGAACTGCTGCTTAAGTACAATAAATAATTAGGTTAATCAATTCAATACGGCTTTGTCGAGTCGAGGCGCCGTATTATCAGTACCTACGCATCAACTCCAGTTCTCGAATTGTGCTCTGCTTTACCATTCTATTTAGCTATCATTATGGATAGGACTATTATCACCAATAAGTGTGATATTGTGGTTGTGAATAGGTCTTAGTGCTCATCGACATCATCATCCCACATTATGAATCTCAAGAAGGCCGAAGACAAGCGCATAAGTGCCTTGACTAAGCTCACGAGATAATGACCATACATGGTCCCCCATAAATTTTAAATTTTGAAATTTTAATGTTTAATGTATTTTAAACATGTTTATAAGATCTATGGGCCAATCAGTATAACCTGAAATAAATGAATTTGAATGCATGAAGATGTCGGAAACAGAACTATTGTAGCATGAGGGCGCTGTTGTCCTTATTTCATTATTTTGACTAGCAACACAATGGGGACGTCAGTTCCCATTTTTTGTCATAATAGTTATTTTCCAGACTCTAGTCGTATAGATGAACTCTATTCAGGGTCTCGACCAACATCTCAAGTCCTAGAGTTTAGTTTTTGATTGAAAATTGACAAGAGCTTATAGAAAAAAAAAAGTTCAAAAGTTCTTGCTTATAATTTTGTATCGAATGTTTGCCAAATATTATAAAAATCTGCCGGCAAAAGGCTTCGTGGCGAATTTCTTCTCCTTTTAACCGAAATTTTAAAACTTTTTTTCAGTAGGTACAACATCACCAATTTTGCTCATATTTTAAGTTTTGCTTAGAATTAAAATACTAAACTACAAATTTTTTTTAAAAAACATTATTAAAATCGGTCACTACATCGCGTCGCAGCAAACTTTCCCCTTTTTTGGGGAAATACAACACATACCAATATCGGTCCCATATTTGTCAAGATATGGACTTTTCATATTTTAAGATGTAATAGCTAAACGTTTCAACGACGCAATTTGCGTCGCGGATTGAAAGGCCGGGCGGATTTAAAAGATATTTGGTAGGTTATGTAAAGGGATACGGATTTATTCTATTTTCGGATCTATCCGGATTTTAGAAATAAAAGGTATATTTTATTCCTAGAATTATGTTTAAATATAACAGTAACAGTTAAAAATGAAACGAACCCAGTGAAGTTTGATGTTTTAAGTAAAACTAGTAAATATCAAATAAATAAAAGTAATTAAAAAATAAATTAAATCGACTTTTAAAATAAATCAAATCAAAACTATTCAATGAACTGAAAAGGGATAGATATATAAGAGCAGATGCATAATACCGAAAAATTCAATCAAAACTGGACGTCTACCCGAGTAGGTCTGTACGTACTTACCCCAATTATTTTTTTGAAGTCGGTGCCTGTCTAAGTCTTTAAGTAAGTGATAATGACCTGGCACCGACCTCAAAAAATAGTTGAGATACGTACAGACAGACCTACTTAGGTAGACGCCCAGTTTTTATTTAATTTTTCGGTATTATGTAACAGCTGTTGTTATTTATCCCTTTTCAGTTCATTGAATAGTTTTGAAGTATATTTAATTTTATTAAATTAATTTTATTTCAATTCCTTTAAAAATACCATATAGATAGAGTACTCGGAACAAAAAGCCTTTTCTTTCCTTTGCAGATAAGATTAGCATAAAACAATCGAGCAACCATTTATTTCAAAACAAAACTGAAGAGTTATCATTTGTTACTCGACGCCAGCGCATACCTATACCTATCTCAGTTAATTTATCATCTCTTACGAACAAGATATTGATATATGCAAGCGGTGAACTGAGAGAGCGTCTACATAAATTCTGGTCTTGTTATGATCCTAACCTTGAAATTGTGAAGAAAAACAACACCCGAGTTTCAACCTTATCTAGATATGATAGGGTATGTTTTTTGAAAGTGTAGTACCTGGTTGATAAGTGTAAGAAATCCCTGTATGGTGCCAAACTCTCGGCAGGAGGTAACTCTTTATTTGCATACGTGTTTGTTTTGTGGTTACAAATCATTTTAGATGTGTGCTTGTTATTTCTGTTTACGTTATGGTGTTTATCTTGTTACACTGAAAAGCATGGAATTCATAAATTAAGTTTATAATCAGGTAAATTGCAAAATATTAATTCAATAAACATTCATACATACCCATACATCTACTTACATACATTCACTCGAAAAATATTAGACTACTTAGTGCTGCTTTAGATAAATTCACAATTTATTTTAGTCCACTAGAAACCTGAAGCTAGGGACATGCAAATTAGGAAAATAAACATAATTTTATTGTTGTTGTTGCTAGCAGCGCCAGCGCTCTCGGCGCTGCGGTTTTAGGCACTATTCACATAATACATGACGTTTGAGAGCCCCCTAACGATGCAACGCAAGCATATTATATACGAGCGAACACTGGACTTTACCATTTTAGCGCATTTCACGCTAAATTACTAGATCTAGCGTGAAATTCGCTAATTTGGAAAAATATAAATATCTAGTAGAATATGTTGTGTAATTATTATTATTAGTAAGCTCGATATAACTAAGGTTGCTAAAAGAAACCCTCGTTATAAGATTACAGATTTTTGAGCTGAAAACTTTATAACTTAGAGAAAAAGTGTAGAGTTGAGTATTAAAGATTTAATAACTGATAAGAATAATATTTTCTTGGTTTCATTGAATTTTATGATGTTGAAAATCCGTGTAAGTATGTATTAGTTATATTTCCCAAAATGTAGGTGTCAAACAAAGTGTCAAAGTAGAAACAAGCTTAAACTGACAAACTGTCCAGAGAAGTACTACAACTAAGCAGGGCTCGTATAAGAATCCTGACCAGAACCCTAAGCGGGCACTGCAAGCTTAACAAACACCTCAACACTGTGGGATTGGGTGAACTCAAGGCTTGCAGATTCTGTCACACAGACGATGAAACACCCATAGATATCCTGTGTGAGTGCGAACCGTTGTACCATAGCAGAAGCCGGCACCTCGGAGGCTACATAATCTCACCCGAAGAGATTAAAACCTCCTCCCCCAAGGCCATCACTGACTACATGATCGGTATAGGACTTGGGGAGGTGCTGTGATCCAAAGGGGTTGTCACAATAGATCTGCAAGGATCGCAGTGACGTGCCGGGGCTGCTATAGCCCGTTTGGCCTCCTAGGCTTAAAAAAAAAAAAAACCAGTGTGATATATTTAAAAATTTATTACATTTCTAGTTTCTAACGTATTTTATTTTCAAGCGACTAGTGTTTCCAGGTGGGCTTTCAGAAACATTGACGACTCGGACGCGTGTACCACGCGAACCACGAATCGCTCAAGAACTCATGTATACACTTGTACAGATCATTTTTTTTTCGTCTGGGCCGAAAACAGAAGCACGATATGTGTGGTTATCGCTTAACTCTAGTCTTGATAACTAGATTATCAAAGGTATCTAGTCTCCAGTCTAGGCTACATAGCTACATTTTAGGGCACATATATTCTAGGGTGTATTTTCCAGACTACAGACAGGGTGATTAATTGGGGCAGTGAATTATTGTAGCTTGTATTAGAGCTTCCAAAGTACGGCACGCCTCTCCAGCGAGGATATCCATTTTGGTCGTTAAGATAAATTAGGGTGTAACTACGAATAAAAATATTAGCATTTATATGTAGTGTTGTTTGAAATATAATACAATAACTGTGGGTAACTTTGAACGCGTATCAAACATTGCACTTACATAGCTTTTTTCTAAGGTTCTTGATGTTTTCTCCAAAAAATTAGTAGACCAATTACTTAATTAATTAATTAACAGTTGTTTTATCAACTATTTAAGGAAAAAAAATCGAGAACATTCGAAAAAAACCTATGTACAATGTTTTGTCGGATTCAAAGTTACACATGGTGACAGTACAGAAACAAACTATAATATTAAGCAAAATCACTTTTTAAACCTTTGAACCTTTGAACGTTATCTAAATTGTGACTTTCAAATCAAATCGAACTCAATCAAAAATTGTGTTACTGAATATTTTTTCAACATTACTTAGGGATACCTAATATCTTGAAAACTAATTTAAAACATCTATTAGGTAGATAACGTTGAAATGTAGTGCACGTAGCTATCTATCTAACTTCGAGGACAATGCCACTTTAGTGGAAATAATAGTATCATAGAATATGGCAAAGCTGATGGTGACGTAAAGTTTGCTTTCTATTCATTCACTCTTACGGTTAAACAAATCATTGTACAGTAGTACCTATGTACATGTGTCAGAATATTTTCTCATAACTGGCCTATTATTACGCCGTCAAATTTTAGATTCATCATCATCATCATCACATGCATAAGAAGTCTACTACTGGACATAGGCCACCCCGTGGATATCCAAAATACCGATTAGAAGCGGCTTGCATCCAGCGTCTTCCTGAAATTTTAGATAATAAACACTACCTTAATTCTAGGCAGTGGTGTAAAAATACATTGCAGTTTCCTGTAGGCTTGCTGAAGCAAACACCATCTCCAGTGCTCACCAGCCAGGTATTTTATCAAGTGCTGTCACTACATCCATACGTTGCAGTAAGGCGTGCGTTTACCGCATCACCACCCCATCTGTCTGTCAGCGGTGTGGTGGGAACCACACCGCTCCACACCGAAATATTCGTTTCATGTATAGTCAGATGCGGTATTTTAGTATTAGAAATACGAGTATACTAACATATCAGAAAGTCTAATTTTGGAGCTCTTTGTTTCGCGTATTCGGTCAAATGTTCGGTCATATCTAATTCACAGGCCACGCTTCTCCGCAAAAGCAGCAAAAAAGAGCTTTTTGAAAATTTTCAACAAATACTTGTAGGTACTATTAGTTCTAGCTCAAATTTTTAGTATGTAAAAATATTGGTCTGTTGGCTATGGTTCTCCTAGTACAAAAACACGATTGCTGAAAAAAGTCTCGATAGGTTTTTTTTTTTTTGAAAAATATGCCATTTTCCATTTTATTTATATTTTAAATTGATTTCTAAGTTGTTTAAAGCCACCAAAATTACAATGTTAAGTAGATTTTTTTTTGCGTTGTACAAGTATACATTTTTGATACGTATAGTAGACTATTTTTTTGTAATTTATTAACGTCCCGCGGCGCGCGGCGCGGCGGCGTCGTACGTAGGTACTTCTGTTCCACGCCACGTACATGAAAACACCGCGATCAAGAAGTGCGGGCTTAGGTAGCGTAAAATACCTAAATTTCTGGGGAAGCCTCGCCCTTAGGTCGAGATTAAAGCGCGCATCTATCTCTCTCGCGCATCACAACATTTTTAAACATATAAAATCATTGAGTAGGTATATTAGAAATGTTAGAGATAAAATTTTTTAGACAGGAGAAACATTTAAAAAAAGTTTTAATCAGATATCATTTATACTTGCGATGGTATTTGAAAAAAAAACTTGTTTTCTTATTCCTCAGCCAACTTAAAAGATATCGAAGAAAAACTTGGTTTTAAATATTTCTCCTGTCTAAATAAAGAAATTTAGCTCTCACTTTTCTAATAGCCCTATTCAATGATTTTATATGTTTAAAAAGGTTGTGATGTGCGAGAGAGATAGCTGAGGGCATTGAGCGAATCATTAAGCCTATATAGGCTAATAATAATTATAATTATAATAATTAATATAATAATAATATAATGCATACATAATGGTAATGGTATAATTATTTATTTATAGCACTCATGCTACTGATCACACGGGTCATATCAATCATGAAATTAATGATTTAAGTATTTATAATGACACCAGAAAATTTGATGTTTCACTCAATTGCTTCTGTGCATATTAAAACAAAATAGTGTTTTGTTTAAAAATACATTTATTATATTTTCCGGTGTCATTATAAATTTTAATTCAGTAATTTTTGTTTTTGCCATTTGATCAGTTGCATGTGTAGATCTTTTCCCGAAAAAACACAATTAAATGTGTTTCCTCGAAACACATTTAATTGTGGTTGATTTTTCGGAATCGTAGAATAGAATAAAAAAATGTATATTTTAGCCTCAATCAATCATTTAATTTAATGAAATTTAAAGGAATTATTAGATAAATGGACTAGGCATTTAACAGTCGCGCACTAAGTGACATAAGCACGTGCTTTCCTAAAATAAGAATATTTTTTTACTGATGTTGACTGTACTTATTGCAGTATAGGAGTGCATCCGTCCTCTCGCCGACCTCTAAATGTGTCTGCAGTCCCGTTACTGCATCCGATCATCTCCATACAGCTAATCCTCGATTAGTATCAGGAAGCACTGTGTTATCCACTTCTGTCTTTATTTGAACTTACTGCGTTGTTGATGGGTTAACGCGAAGATCAACACATTTTTCAGAATAAACGACGTGATTTTCGGTGAAATTAGGTTGTTTTATGTTGGCTTTTGATAATTTGCGGTTTATTTGACATTTTTATTATTCAATTTGAGATGGAAGTGATGTTTTTGTAAGAATTAAGAAAAATGTATCTTCGCGTAAGGATTTGTTATAACTCTTCAAGCTTGGAAATCTAGTACTGGTAGGTTTTTTGTACTTTCCTACAAGATTCAAAAAAAGGTGGGAAAGTTCCATGAAAGAATATAATATAATTTTACAAATCTATCTTTATAATACAATACATATAGAATAGGTACAAGAACCGTTTGATTGTTTACTGATACGTCTAGAACAAAAAAACCATACATACTCAGACACAGAACAAACATCCACGCTCAGATATGTTTGCCCTGGGTGGGGATCGAACTCACGACCTTACAGCTCAGAGGCAAATGTACTACCACTGAGCCATGATGCCTGTCTTTGTGACTTCTAGTGGCTGATATTATGATGATGATCAAGTACCTGGGTAGAATTCAAGATCGAAACGTTCCTACGGGTTGATTGAATGTGGTATATGTACAGACTCTTGAAGTCGATTCGATTCAAAGCTAGGTAGAATTCAAGATCGAATCGTTCCTACTGGTTGATTGAATGTGGTATAAGTACAGACTCTTGAAGTCGATTCGATTCAATAGAATACAAATACATTTATTTCCAAAAACTTATAAAACTTTTGTAACTACCCTCATTTTTAATACTGAAATAACAAAACACAATTGATCCTATTAATATAGTGTATCTAACCTGTGGGGTGTTCCGTGAGCAGCCTTGCTAGGTAATACCTGTGCTACAGCTGCTACTGTTCCAACCTCCAACTGTGTCTGAAGAATATACTTAATTACTCTCAAGTTCTATGGTTTAATATTTAAAATACACATATGCTTACAAAGAAAAGCCTTTGTAATTTTTCCTCGACTAGATTCTCCCTCGAGCGAGGGCCTTTCGTGTGCCACTCTCCATTACCACAGTTGATTTCATTACTCGTCGAACAATGTTCCGTCTGATTTCGTTATTGTTCGCTCGAGTGGAATCCCCGTTTCCCTGAAACTCCCTAAAAGCAGAGAGAGACCGAATAACCGGTTAAAATATTGGTACATAATACAACTGAAACGGGCCAAAATCGGAATTGAATCTGAATATATTTGAAAATTTCAATTGGAGAAAGCATTGCTATCAGTAGTATAGAAGCCAAAACTGCAATTTTTACATTTTTGTCTGTCTGTCTGTACGGTGTACTCGATGTATGGCAAAACTAATGTATGTACTGATTTAGATGATAGTATTTGGCAAAATGATTACTGAAGGATCTGGAATACTGTTAATAAAACAAATCAGGTGTTAATGTTATAATGTATTCACGGTATGAAACCAAATTGGCTCTTAGATATTCTCAATATAATTATTTAGATATACCTATATTTTTTACGCAAGCTAGATCTGCGATTGACCACCAAATCGCCTGATGTTAAGCGACGGTGTGGCCAAGGATGGAGCTTGTCGATCTAGAAGATATTTATTCACTCTAAATTTCAAGATTGTAGTTCTCAGAAAACAGAGATGGTGGCAAAGAATTCCATTCCTGTGCAGTACGCATCAAGAAGTAATTCAAAATTTCTTAATTTATTTATATTCTGCTAGATAACCAATCGGTATAAACTTGCTTATTTTGCATATTTATGGAAGCTGTAAAATAATTTGAATTATTTCGAAGTTGTAACGTGACAAGATTCTTTAAATTCCATAGTTTTTAACAACTTCATGCTAATAAATATCGAAAGAAAAACAAACAAATATATAATAGAAAATAAGAAGGAAGTAAAGATTAGCTGTAGTGATTTTGAGAGTAGTAATATTTGGCAGTATGTACATGTTAAATATCGCAAATTCTTTACCATTGTCCGTCCCGAGACTACCAAAAAGTCGAAACTAGGTTACCAAGTCATCGGAACCATAATGTTATCTCTCGATTCGAATGGGGTTTATGGAACAATTCGGCAAAGTTACGTCGTTCAAGAAGGGGAACTAGCCGTAACTCATCCCCTGTAAAAATGTATTTCACCATCAAATTCGTATCTTCGCATGTTTCGAATTTATGACACGCAATAGTCGTAAGTGAGATAGGGGTACGGAGCAATTCAATACCAACTATGAATGGAAATTTTATGTAAGTTTTATTCAATGGATATATTTCATCTTCAGCTTTATCGTTTTCACTCGCTACTGATGAATCTTCTGTCCAGAGCTATTCTTTCTCTTACACTGTTCTCCTTTCACGGAATCAATCAAACAGAAAAATACGTACGTATTGTACGTATGTATGTTTCTGTATATTTTGATTTTATGATTATTTTTCTACAAATACTCTACTCATATTAACAATTCATTTTTACATTTTTCAGTAGATTCTAATAACTAATTCCAGATACATGCTTTATTTTGTGATATAGATTTTTTTGCATTATCTTTGTTTACTTTCTTCTTTCCTTTTCAGTAAGTAGTGTTTGTTTGGTCTAACCCTTCTCACAATGAGAAGATGGCCCGTTCCCAGCAGTGGGACAGTTTGTACAAACAGGGCTGATAAAAAAAAAAAGATTGTAAAATGTTAATTGACAAAATATATTTATATATCAATAGTTAAAACAGCGTCATGCTACAAAATTTAAGGTAAGTCAAATTATCGTAAATATCCTAAAACCCTGTGTAGCTTTACTTCCACAGATCCATTGTCTCAGCCTTAGCCGGTAAGTTCATATTATTGGCTTCCCTTATCAGGACGGAACAGCTTTCCATGAAATATAGCTTTTTGTTGTTTGTTTTTAGCAACGAACTGTTCCGAAATTGTTGTTGTAATTGTAACTTATTATTTATTTATTTCTTGTGTTAATTGCCTGCTTGTTTAGTGCTATTTTTAAGAGGGGTGTTACAAATTTTAGTATATATGTATCTGTTTGTGGTTATCAATAGCTTTCAAACGGATAAACCGATTTTGATCTAGTTTTTTTTGTTTGAAAGAAGATCTGATCAAGATTATTCTATTAGCTACCTACGTTTCATCAAAATTGGAGTTTTATGATTTTTAATTCTAAGTTTTCTAAAGTTACTTGTTATGAATAAAGTACTTCCATTTCAATGATTCTTAGTAGTTAACGTCAAAAATGAGTTATTACTGGGATGTTTCTCAGTAGTTTTATAAAGATAAGCCTTTATCTAATACCTTTATCCCTTTACCTATGTTTTTTCAGATATATATGCTGATAGAAGTTAGTTTTTACTGTTATTAAACTATAAATAATACTTTACAAGCAACTGTACAAAGTAAAATGACACGAAATTCTAATATTTTGCAGTAATTTTTTGGGAGAATGGAAATATATTGAAATAAATAGTAGTTTAAACAGGTGCTTATTGGTTTTCTATTCGGCACATAAACTTAAAAGGACCCCTGCAATCCGTTTTCGTGATTCAATAAATGCATTTTATTTGATAATCGATCTTTGTGCTAAAGTCAGCTTGTTTTACTCTACAAATACTAGTACTCGGTATTAATATAAAAAAACCGTCCAAGTGCGAGTCGGACTCGCGCACGAAGGGTTCCGTACCATTATCTATAAAAACGGCAAAAAATCACGTTTGTTGTAAGTGAATAATAGATATAACTCAATATTCAGTGAATATTTCAAGAGTCTACCTGTTGCCATTATCAATATCGAGCAAAAACAAGCAAAAATATCATGTTTGTTGTCCCATACAACAAACATGATTTTTTAAGCCCCCTTAAATATTTATTTTATTCTGATTTAGTATTTGTTATTATAGCGGCAACAGAGATACATCATCAGTGAAAATTTCAACTGTCTAACTATCACGGTTCATGAGATACAGCCTGGTGACAGACGGACGGACGGACAGACAGACAGCGGAGTCTCAGTAATAGGGTCCCGTTTTTACCCTTTGGGTACGGAACCCTAAAAATTATTTCGCTAAATTCCATGTTAACTCATCGACGCATACATTGGTTCCATTTGAGAACAATTTACAAAGAGTGCAAGAAAAAATAGGATAACATTTTGGTTCTACTCGTAAGTAGAATTCAGTCTCTTGAGACACATATAAAAAAACGTATTGCCAACCCAACCCATTACCCGACACTTTTATAAACAAACAAACACATAAATCTGTAGGAGCGTCCGTTTCCGCTTCCGATAAAAGTCGGAAACCCTTCCGTTTCAAAGCTACTGTAATCGTGATCATCTATCTGTGATCACAGATCACACTTGATCACCGTGAGAATATGGCTACATCGCACCAACTTGGGTTAAATTATGATATATGGGTATTGGTTGTCACATTCGTAATGGAATGGAAAGAAAGGGACGGAATGACCTCTAGAGTGTCAAAGCAAATTGTTGAATGAGAGTGAAGAATAATTTGGATGTGGTATCATAGATATAGAAATAATAGTCATTCATGATAATCGTCTAGCTTATTAAAAATGTGATGGGGTAAATCATTGTATTAATAAATCTATAGCACCAAAAATTCGCTTGCGAATAACATTTATTTTTGGATAATGTCAATAAAATTTTCAAAAAATTCAAATTCGAATGAAACCACTCTTAGCGTTAACAAACGATGTGAATTTTTGCAAGCTAGCATATTTTTAGATATCGTTAGAAAGATTTTCATTTTCGTACGCACGGAATTAGAAAATTGAGTCTCAGATTAGGGAGGTAAATAATTCTACACGCACAATTTAATAATTTCATAAATAGTAGCTGTGCGACCATTAATAGCCCTACCTAGTTGAGGATCGAGACTCCCCATAGCTTGCAATATTTCCCACAGTTTTTTTGTGATATTATATATAACAAACATCTATAGAAACTAAAAATAAATATGTTCACGCTCTCGGTTTTGTACTACATTTTATAATTGCTCGCTTTCCTCGTTGAATGTTTTACAAAAACTGTTTTACCGCATCCATCTTCTACTGTTTTAACACATTGTAGTTCACACAATGTTTTATTTATCCAAAAGATAAGATGATTAACGTCAATAAGTCTTCGTCAAAAATTGGGTAAGTCAGCACTAGTCGGGGTCGTTAGAACTGTGAAACAGGTTAACCGTCTCTAATTGGTCAATAAAGCACTGTAGGACGCGATGACACTGCACAAGTTTTTAATCAACTTTAATAAGTGATGATTTTGATTGAGTGGTGATTTGAATGGAGAATTGTTTTAATTTGTTTAATCAGTGTACCTAATGGATTTTATTGTATTTATTTATACAATTATACTAAGGCTGGTAGTCGTTCTATGCAGTTTACATTATTATGACATATCGCGAATGAAAGGCTGGCCTTAGTACAATTTTAAGTAGACAAGGATAAGTTTAAAAAAATCAAAAACTCCCGACAAAAAAACTACTGAACCGATTTTGATGAAACATACAACATATACAACACACCGGAAATCCCACGAAACCAAACTTTGGGGCGAAGGTAGTCATCGATAAATGGGGGAAAATATATATCTTTTTTAAATTTTTCCGATTTTTCCTTTTGAGGTACGGAACCCTAAAAATGCACTCAAAGTATAGTCGAATTGAGTACCCCCTACAAACTTTTTTTTTTAAATTAGTTACTGAGTCATTAGATGTGTCGCTTTCTGCTCTTTATGGTAAACAAATATACCACATAATTATACGCTATTCAAAACTATTACAAGTGGGGAACTCACCCCCATGACTAACGCGTTGACAGGCCGTGTTAAGTATTTAATCATAACTTTAATCGTTTAAGCGTTTTAAATGGAGTTTAATTTAATCAATGACTTGTCAGCAGTCCAATCGTTTCAATTACTGAACTTGGGGATGCAAACGGACGTTTAATACATAACTTGTTATCTAGCTTCATGTGGTATTTCTGTACGGGCTGTATGTGGACGTCAAAATTTATGCAACGATATTATTACAAATTCCGGTATAATTATTATTATTCCGGTATAATATAATAAATTCCGGTAAATATAGGTTACGATGATATTGATATATGCATATAAGTAATAAGCTTACAATGCGAGTAAACTTTTACCTCATTGAAGCAACTTTTAGTGAGCCTTTTACTATATCACTATAACTGTCGCTATACACACAAGTAAGCAAATTTTGGCACAATTTCAAATCACTTCTTGATATAAACATCTACTCATTTGAAATTTTATTCGAACGTGCTCATGCGCATGTCAAAGTGAGTAATTACTTACGTGATTGTGATGCACACATTTTTATATTTAGCCAACATCATATCATGTTTACGCAAATCTGTCGAAACGTTTGGCCGTAAAAAAGAAATAATCATATTTACCTATTACACAAACGAAATCATTAAAAAAAACTTTATGAATCAGTTTTTGTAAAATATCATTCACGTATTAAGTTAACTGATTCTGGGATGTTACTAAATGGTTTACTAAGTTTTATCGCCACGTTTAGGTAGGTACTTTACTTACGTACTAAAAACGTTAGCAGATTTTATTTATGTTCGTACTTTAAATACGCAATATTCATGTTTAAATGGGTACTTAAAGGGTTAAAATAGCTTCTGAGGAATAACTCCTGCGTGTACGTAAGTTAACTTATCAACATTATTTTGAGCTAATGTGTTGACTACAGTTGAGCATAAGTTTTTCTTTCATTAGGTACGCTATTGGATTCGATAGGTGTTTTTTTAATATATGACAGATGACCTCATACAAATGGCGGGAAGACGCTGGATGCAAGCCGCTTCCAATCGGTCTTTTTGGAAATCCATGGGGGAGGCCTATGTTCAGCAGTGGACTTCTTATGGCTGAGATGATGATGATGATGTACAACCAGGTGCACTCCTCGGTTTCAACAGCGAAGTGATGAAAAACGATGATGATGATAATGATAAAATATAGGCTGTCTTTCTCCAGGTCCTAAGGTCCTAAACCCCTGATGTCAAGCGACGGTGTGGCCGAGGATGAAGCTCGTCGATTTAGAAGATATCTATTCACTCTTGCCCTGAAAATTCCAAAATTGTAGTTCTTAGGAAACAGAGATGGCGACAAAGAATTCCATTCCGTTTCAGTACGCATCAAGAACGTGGAGCAATATAGCTATAAGTATTAGTATAAGTATTAGTGGACATTTCACACAACACCATCTAGCCCAAACAAAGCAAAGCTTGTACTATGGAAACTAGATGGTTGATATAATACATATATATACTTTTTGTAAATCTCTCTCTTCTTAATCGTACACTCTTGTCAGAGTGGTCGTGGTTGCAATGACGGTGGCTCCCCGCCGTCGCCGTCACTCTCCAGGGCAGCCGCTCGTCTCGCGATGCTTCTCCATTTCTGGCGGTTGGTTGCATTGCGCGTACACTCTACTACGGTGGACTGCGTAGCTTTTTAATGAGGTCGGTCCAGCGAGTTGGTGAACGTCCAGGACTTCGCTTGCCATCTACACGGCCCTGTACTATTAGTCTCTCCATCGAGCGCTCTTTTCTTGATATATGCCCAAAGAACTTTTGTAAAGAAAAAGAAAAGACTTTTTGTAAATACATACTTACAATACATAGAAACACCCAGATACAGAACAAACATCCATGCTCATCACACAAATGTTTGCTCTGGGTGGGGATCGAACCCACAACCTACAGCTCAGGAGACAGCCGTACTACCACTGAGCCATGAAGTCTGTCGGAGCTATGTATGGATTTTTGGTATTTACATATTATAATTTTAAAGTTTAAAAAACTGAAACAACCGACTTCAAAGTACGTTATTTTGTTTACTTGTAATACATATATGTAAGGATAATAATTAAACAAGGCGCTCAAGCGTTGAAGTAACTCTATTTTCTCCTTATACACATTGTATGAGGAGTAAGTAGGTTTTACTTTTCAAGCTCCATAAATCTCACGATTGTAAACTTTTTAAGAGACCTCTATTCGCCTCTATTTCGCCTCTATTCTACCCGCTCGTTTTTGTTTTCAAGAATGACATTTGTCACTGAATGTCAGATGCTTCGTCGTCGCAGATTAGAAAATGTGCAGATGTTTATACGAAAAACCTCAACATTTGACACTTTTGCAAAGAAACACGTGTCAGTGGAACTCTGCGATTCTATAATCTGAAGTCTGACGCACTCACTCAGGAATACAATGAAAATATTTTTACTTTTAGAGATTATTCAAAAAGTAATAAAGCAATGTTTCTAAAATAATTATGGGGCCAACTTGGGAGCTTTCTCTATACATCAATTTAAGAAACATAAAAATTGGTTCACGAATGACGGAGTAATTCGTGTGCATACATTAAAAAAAATATACGGTACGAATTGATAACCTCCTCCTTTTTCGAAGTCGGTTAAAACAAGATGACCATGTTTTCGCTTAAACATCTAAGAATCATTAGATACCTTGTTGTTGAAATAGATTGTGCAATTTTACGACGAATTTGGATAAGATTTATGATTTGCCATTTAATCAACATTTCTTCCGAGAACTGAAGTATTTTGTCATTTGGTTATGCGCTTGGTGAAACAGATTTATTATATTTAATTTTAATAAGCATAGCATTAATGACAAGAAGTTTATGTAATTTTATAATAGATAGAGGTATTGAAGAGCAACATAATCTCTAAATCCGGGTATTAAAGCGCAAGGGTGTGTCTGTCAGGCGAACCGAATTGTTTTTTTTTGTAGGATATAGGTTGGTCCCATAGCAATTTCATCAAAAATGGTTCTATAGTTTGGTTTTTACAACAAAATTGCACATTTTGAAGTCAGTTTTTCAGTTTTTTAAACAAAAAATATTATATATAAAATTATTCAATGTACTTTTAATACGTATTAATATATATAACGTATATTAAAACGATATTATAATATTAAGATTTCTTGTCGGTGTCTGTTGTTTTAGCTTAAATAAAAATCCAATTGGGATGTTTTATTAAATATCCAAATAAAACTGTCCTGGATATTATTTTACTATTTTTACTAAGCTGAATTTGAATTGCTGAAAAATTAATCTAGTCTTAATTTTATAAAATCAAAAGTAATTCTATCTGATTTTTACCTATTCTTAACTGAATGGCTGAACCGATCTTTATGGAATTTAATACAAAGATAGCTGAAGAATGCTGTGACACATATGCCTATTTTATCATCTTTGTCACCGCTTTTCATCACTACGCGTGGGAAACCACGTGGCAGAACTTTTTACGATCACTAATATGTTTTTAATCAAAATATACAACTCCGACACTTACCCTGGCGCCTTAAACACAGTCATATTGACATCTGCACCCAACTTGGCCCCGCTAAATGGATCGGGAGTGAGATTAAAAAGATTTCCAAAGGGCAGGGTCGTAAACTATGGCCTTAAATTTAAACTCAGATCAAAAGCGATATGTCACGAACAAATAACATGTTCGCACTTACTACAGACGTTTTAATCCTGCAGTTGAAATATTGCCGGGACGGGACTCGAACTGGGGACCGTCCAATTCACTGACAACATCTAGCAGATTAACGCTGGATGTCTGTGTTTTTTATGGGTTCGGAATCTAAATAAGATGGGAACTTTATAGAGTTGTTATATTTGATATTTAACGGCAATATAGTCACTGTGTAACTGTGTATACTTATAGTTTAACTGATAATTAAAAACTTGAAAAGTGTTGAAAATCTATCTAAACAAAGCAATATTTTATGATAATCGCTCTGAATATTAAAAGAACATAATTTCATACACCTTGTAGTGAATTCAAAAGCGGTTACAGGAAGTATTAGGGACATTATTTCGATTATTTGAATATCAGAAGTGACAGGAAAACGCTGGACACAACTCGCTTCCAACCGGTCTTTTTGGAAATAGGGCGTGGTCTATGTCCAGCAGTGGACTTTTTAGGGTTGAGATGATGATGATAACGATGAATATCACATAATTATTATCACATATTAAATATACATAATTGCAAAACATTATCTAGGAATGGAGCTAGTCCATGTTAGTAGTGGGATACAAAACAGTCATATACTGATTTTGTTTCAGCATTATTTTCGACGTGGTGTTAACAGCTCTATGTGGAACCACGAAAATGGAAAAGTGTATGGTCCCCTCGAGGCAGGGTTACGAAAATTAGACCCCGGGGAGCTAACTGCATCGGACCTGCATAAATGTGCATTCTACTACGGACGGTGATATACAGGATCTAGCCAGTTCTAAGTTTCATTTTTTTTTACATATCTACATTCTTAGATTCACATAAATTTTATCACCTAATTCTAATCATCTTAAAGTTGTCTGGGAGAGACCGCTTTTAATTATGAGACCCTCTTTTGCTCCACTCTCTTATGTGTTTATTTTTTTGTAACTTAATTTTATTGTGTGATGCCAATAAGGTGTTATTAATTGTTTTTTTTTTTTAATTTAATGATAGTCTTGATTAGTTTGCACTTAATAAACTATATAAAAAATTAGTCATACGATGCAAGTAGTCTATTATGTAACAAGTTTGACCAGTAAAATAAATACTCACGAAGAATACGCTCAGACCACAGCCCTGACTATTACGGAAAAAGTAATTCGGAGTATAAATAAATAAAAACTAAGGTAAGTACACAATCAAAATGGAACTAAAGTGTTTTGTTAGATATTTAGGACTATAACAACAATATCCAAAAATGTGTTTATAGTTTTAGAAAAAATATACCAGTAACTAGAAAGAAATTAGATACGCTCCTTTAGGCGTTTTTAGGCATGGAGCCCTATAAGTGGTTACAAAAATTCGGATTGATTTTATAATGCAAAATGTATTCATATAAACAAATAGTGTACTCAGGTCCTCACTGATGCTGCATTTGTTCATAGGCGACGGTTATCGCTTACCATCAGGTGATCCGTCTGCCTGTTTGCTACTCTTTAGATAGAGTAAAAAAAACGAAAGAATAATAACAACTGTTTATCTATACTATAATAATCATCGAGCAACTGTTTGTGTCAAAAGGCCATAACCTGCAAGTCATGGTTCATTCAGTTGAACGCCGTCCACGCGGCACTCTCGATTCGCAATGAAGTTATCAAGACAGGGGCGCACTCAGTGGGGTGCTGCACCTTTGTAAGCCATGCGGGACAAAAAACGGTAACATGTTACTAGTAAGACACTGTGTTCGAAGGAATTGGGATAAAATATGCAAAATTTTCTAGTTTTAATGACGTTGGAAGTTGACATTCGGATATTTTTAAAGGAAATGTTTAAATTATTTTCATAAGAGAAATTGATGTAGGGCTTGTGAAACTTTCAGCGACATCAGCTTGAAACTTAGAGGCGAATCAAAAATGAAGAGACTCGTAGACGTACTAGAGTCGCCGACATAGCACAGTGGATTAGCATGTTGAAGTGGCAGTGGGCAAGCACGCAGAACCGATGTCTAATGAGGCTGAAATGTTCTCGAATGGAGACCATGCTCTGGAAAGCGCAGCGTAAGAAAACCAGCTACAAGATGGACAGACGACCTCATACAAGTAGCAAAAAGACGCTGGTTGCAAGCCACTCCTTACAGGTCTTTATGGAAATCTATGGGGGAGGCCTGTTTCCAGCATTGAACTTCTTGTGGCCCAGATGAGGAAACTAAAACAATAAAATATTATTAAAGTCATAGCATGGTGTCTCTACAACCAAATTGTGAAGGGGAGCCGTGCAAATAGTAAATAATGCACAATACAGTTAAAAGTTTAAATTCCCTCCATTGCGGGAACAATTCCCGGGATGATAAATGACCGGTCTCAAGCAGTCCATGTCTGTTGCTTTCAAATGATGTATCGGAAAATGAGCGATGAATAAATTTAGAGTTAAATAATATCTTTTTTTGACGTGACAACGTCTAATAAATCGATGAACGCCGGCTGCACGCACGAAAAAGTATGACTCATTGTCCCGGTACGTTACGCGCATTGTCCCGTTACGCTCATTGTCCCGTTACATCATCATCATCATCATTTCATCAATGTTTATGACGTTATCACGTTAAACTATCGTCCGTAAACCGAATTTACAGACAACCATTTTTTTATTTTTTTTCCAAAAAATGTTTTTACATATAACCTTAGGTATAGAATTTAAATATATTGTTAGAAATACTAAAATTATTTAGTAAGTTATAACAATGTGTGTGTGGGGGGGGGGGGGGGTGGATGTGTATGTTGATGTGTTGGGTGTTTGTGTAGCAAGTGTACTTATGTATTTGTTCTGATGTGCATAATTAGTTGATATGTCAATAGATTTGGACCTTAAGATATAGGCTTCGCCGAGTTTGAGCTCCAATGGTAACTTTCAACGATATTATGTGATAAGAAAGTCATTGGTAACTTCAGTAATTTGTAAGTCTTTGCTTTTTTTTGTACAATACTTTACTAATTTTTTTTTGTATTACACTTTGACCGTCAAATCACTTGTTAAAGGCCTATGTGGGTAGAATATAATCATTAACAAGCTCGTGCATTACCACATTTTTAATATAAATTGACTATAAAAATATTTTATATAATAATATATTAAATAAATGACTATGAAAATATTTACGACACATCTGTACTTGAGCAATCTTGAAAATTATATAAAAACGTTTTCAGCTTAAGAGTATAATTAAGTCATACTTTGAAAATCAAAACAAAAAATGACGTCAATTACAAAAAAATATATAAAATCGAATAAAGGTGGCGCAAAGTGCCCAATTGTCCATAATATTGGCAGCAATACCCCGCTGAATGGCAATGGGTAACCTTTGCACCAGGAACGAATCGGAGCGAGAGTCACCATAAAAAAGTCAGGCTTAAAAGTTAATAAATAAAGAAAGAAACGCCCATAAGCTTTCTCATCTTCTATCGAAAAATATTTTATGTACCTAGGTATACTGACGAAAATTGCCGCCTCAAATGCTCTGAAGCTTGCAACAATGAATGAAGGATATTTAAAACATAAACATTTTACGTAATAACAACTTGAAAAATAATAACATAAACTCGCCTTATATTCTGAGGCTCATACACAAAACATCAGTTATAGCACACAATACTTTCCATTCATACATGTGTCTCCGGGGACGGAAGTTCAGGGAATGAGATGGGAACTTATTCTTATTCAGCTTGGGTCTCGGTGCTTATAACTTCTAACTAATGTAACGTGATCTTCCTTCTTCTTGGGCTTGCCTGTAATAATAAATATATGGTATATTTATTTGTACAATTCCTTTACTTGACCAAAATCGGTTAAGTTGTTAAGATTTAAGGTCATGATTCTTGGATGGGATGAACTACTTTAATAATAAGATATATCATGCACAGACTGAACATAATTGTCCGGAAACAGTTTGTGCTTGCAAGGTATACTGTTTGCGGAATTGATAGTGGTAAGTCTAATCATCAAACGGACAGTCTGCTGTTTTTATTTGTTGTACAAAAACTACTAACCATGATGACTGCTAATGGACTTTTGAACCTGACTGTACAATCTATAAATTGACGAAGCATGGATTCGCTTTACAAATATTTTAAAATTTGTAGATTAACATTAGGAAATCAAGATTTTAGACAAAAATGAGACTCCGCAATTACCCAAAGACAGAAAAGTATCAGGCTTAAAGAACATTGTTTAATTTTCAATCGAGGGTACACGAAGAAAAAGTTTCTCGCTTTGAACAAAGAGCACCAGCACTTGAGGCGATAGACTAGATCGTTTCCGCTCGGTTTTAATCAATGAAGTTGCGACGCGATGGGAATCCGCCACAAAGGGAATTATCAAGTCAGAAAATAGCTGAGAGTTGATGATGCTGAGGGTGCAAGATGAGGCACACAGCGGAAGACTCATAAAATAGATAAGGCAGACAGAACATAGTATAGAAAATTAATGTTACAAATGAAATTGTGAAAATGTTGATACGGATGTTCCAGTAAAACTGTTCCGGGTTCGTCGGTGTGTGCTGTCAGTGCTGGTTCCGCTACGATATGGTTACGTTACGTTTTCAAAAATTGTATCGCGCAACGTCCAGTACAGCTGTTCCGAGATTGTCGGTGTGTGCGGTCCGGGTCAGTGCTGGTTCCGCTACGGCCGCGTTGTTGTCTAATAAATCCCAGACACGATTATTTGCAATTGTCATATAGATAGAGATACATATAGTACGTTACATAGCTAAATACGTAATGTTATTGGTAAAATTTCGTTGCCGGTTGATGCTGTAGCAGATATTGTGTTACCTTTTTTGAAATACAATGTTAGTAGCTGCGCCACGCGGTTTTGCCCGTGTAATTATGAAAAACTGATGACGATGTAATATAAATAACCTATGTCCATCTCCAACTTTTCAGCTATCTCAGTACCAAATTTCATAAAAATCAGTTCAGCCGTTTGATAGTGAAAAGTTAGCAAACAGACAGAGACAGAGTTACTTTTGCTTTTAATTGTAAGAAACTAAGAGTTGTCAGGTTTTCATAGTTATCTTATACTCTCATTTGCTACATAAATAAAGCGCGCGCAAGCGAGACAGCTGCGGCACCTATTCCGCGCGGCTGTTTTTGTAGGAATCATGAGTTTTTTATTTATGATTTTAGTATATTTATGTAGCGTCTAATAAACTCTACATAAACTTAGTAAAGGTCGGAATAAACTGCCATGATACAAATGATAAAGAATATTTGTTTACATAATGTGGTATCACACATCACCTTTATCTTTGACATACGCAAACACATTCGATTTTATCGATTGAACCGTGATCGATTAAGTTCTGTCGAAAGCTGACGCCGATGGCTTGTCCATCCGGCAGCTGCGATTGTGCAGTTATTGGGTTCTGGATTACACAGTACACTGTTTGAGGGTAAAATTGATTTTGCAACAATGAAATAGTGGGTAATGTGGACCAAACCAATTGTTTTTTTATTGTTACATTTTTTATTTCTGTTTCTATTAATTTTCAACCTACTTCTAAAAGGAAGAGGTTCTCAATTAGGATACAGTTTTATGTTTGTTACCGAATTTGTAACCCGATGTGAAAATATTATTATTAGAAATATTTTTTTATTTGAAAAGACATAGTTTCATACAAATTTAATTCAATTAAAACAAAATCACTGGGAAAAATATAATGTCTAAGTAAACAAAATACGTACTCGTATTTTGTAGTCGGTTGCTATAATCAAGTCATAATAATAATTGTAGTTATACTCTGTGCTGTTTAGATATAGTTGAAAATTCCTTGACTAGCAATTACTTCCTTATTCCGTTGACATTTTTGGGTAACCTATCTTTAATCCGAATTATATTTGTTAGAATCTTACTTGCCCGAATCTATTTCAAAGAACTACCTGATTCCAGATGTTTTACTTAAAACTAGTTTCTGATTCCATAGGTTTATTAGCCATCAGTTTCATGTGTCATAACAGTAATTAGTAGGTTAGGTTCGTTAGGTTTCTTTATATTATACTCGTGGACTTTCGTGTTGCACAGATTCGGTTATCAAACGAATAAGACGAGTTGTCAAAATTATCTTTCGGGATTTTAATAGTCTTTTGAAAAAATACGGTATTTCACTATTCGGCTTATAAATAGGTAGTCTACATTGTCTATTGAACACAGAACAGATTTTTTTAAATATTCTAATACGGACTTCTTCATTTCTGAATCTACGTTCTAAAGATTCCGCGCATTATCTATTCGATTAATTAAAGTTTACAAAACTGAAGCAACCGACTTCTCATGGATACCATTGTCAGAACTGAACCAAATTTAAATGGGACCACCATTGAGGAAGCACCAGCTTTCATATAAAAAAATAATCATCAAAATCGGTTCACCCAGTCGAAAGTTTGAGGTAACAAACATAAAAAAAAAACATTCGAATTGAGAACCTCCTTCTTTTTGAAGTCGGTTGAAAAGAAAACTAATGTAGCATTTGGATGCGCTGCTGACCTTATTTCATTATTTTGTTTGAGCTAATAGCTATCTGGTATTTTATAATGAACACATAAAACAGATCTTGTTTACTCGATAAAATACACTGAAAAATCATTTGACGAGTGGAAATGAAAATTGAATCATTTTACAATGTAAATAAAATGATCAATATAAATTCTATATTGAATTCAAATATGATTTTGCTACGCGTTTAGATTTAAAAAAATACAAATGAAAAAAATTAACAGAGGTTATAAAATAGATTTTTTTAGGGTTCCGTACCTAAAAAGGAAAAAACGGAACCCTTACAGGATCACTTTGTTGTCTGTCAAGACGGAAGGGAATCAAAACCTATGGGTACTTCCCGTTGACCTATAACTTTGAAATTTGGCAAGAAGCATTATCATATAGTAGATACGCATAAAGGAAAAACTCCGAAAACTGTAATTTAACAAATGTAATGTAACATTTTTAATTTAAACACATAAAATAGGGTCTTTATGCAAGGAAAGAAGGATCCAAATTTTAAAGTGCTTTAACCGTATCATGTAGCGTATTATATGAAAGAGCTTAATTAGCACAAGCTAAAACAGGTTTTTAAATATTTTTACGGTGTATATTTTCCGATTTATGAAGGAAATTATAAAAAATATATAATTTCCCCCTTTTATCTACTAGTCTGTACGGAACCCCCGGTGGGCGAGTCTGACTCGCTCTTGTCCGGTTTTATATATTATTATCTCCTAAAGCTTAATCAAATTATCAACCGATTTTAAGAGTGAAGATAGGTATATTATGTTATTTTGCCGATTTTGAAACGGAAATATAGTCAGAATAACGAATCACCCTTGACTAGAATATCAATGGTGTGTTCACGATTATCCAGTTTCCATTCTAGGTTAAGTAAATAATTATTATATTTGGCCACAGTGAATTGTGAAGATATACTTAATCTGCCGACTATGTTGTTATTTGAAAAATGAAAATATAAAATGAAAATTGTATTTATTTACAACTTAATTTGCTAAAACAACTATATCTGACGGTTGCCTTACTAGGTGCAGCCTGTAACAGAAACACCAAGGATATCCGACAAATATTAAGCGTCTTCGTCTCCAAACGCAACGGAAACTTTGAAATTCAGAAGCTCTATAAAACACAGCCCACTTCCGTATTCGGAAGTAATTTCAGCGGTTCCAAACTTGGATTACATCTCGTATTCGTAACTCGCGATATTTTTCTTCAGACCACTTTTTTCTTTCGAAAAGTTTTACTTTTCCATCTATTTTGAGTGATATACGTTTTTAAAGTTCCGTACAGACGAAGACGTCAACGAACAAGTTTGTAAGTTTGTCATTATCCGTTTGTATGTGCGTATATCACAACCATTTTATTCAGATATGAAATTTTGCAATTAAATGTTTTCTATGAACCGCTACACAAAAAATTTAATTAATAAATATTAATTAATTTTATAGTAAAATTATGAAAAGTAAAAATTAGGAATAGCCAAGGGGTAGCACTCCATTCTTTCAGCTGTATTCCACTATATTGGGTATCTTTGAATAGATATTTTAAAATATAAGTGATATTTCCTACAACGTTTCTGTTTCTTCGGTATGATCGATATAGCCCACGGAAGAGGAAAAAGTGTTCCTCCTTGACTTTCAAAATTCTTCGAAAATTCATGATTTACCACAGTAACAGACCATTTTTTTTACACGAATAAGTCCGCGTTTGACCACCAACTCGCCTGTTGGAAAGCGAAGATGTGGTCGGAGATGAAGCACGCAGACTTAGAAGATACCTATTCACTCTGACCTTGAAAAGACCAATGTTGTAATTCTCAGGGAACAAAGAACCATACCCAAATCTTTCAAAGTAAATTATTTTTAACATTGTATGATCGTTCAAGATAACCGGAAAATTTGTCAAACATTCCAAACTTTGTAGTTCAAAGGTCATTGAAATTTAGAAAAAAGTCTTAACAAATAATTTTATTTCAGCCTATGGCTGCGGAACCCTAGAATGTTAGTATCTCAATGCATTGTTGCAATGAAGTTTCCAGCAGCCTAGCCGGGAGACCGTCTGACTTGCGATCCGCAGGTCCTGGGATCGAATCCCGCGGCACGCACCTGTCTTTTCGGAGTTATGTACGTGTTGTTGATTGCCGCCAACTTCAAACGCCGCGAAGGAAAACATCGTGAGGAAAGCTACATGTCTGAGAGTTCTCAATGGTCTTGAACATGTGTGAAGTCTGCCAACCCGCACTTGGCCAGCGTGGTAGACTATGGCCTTACCCTTCTCATAATGAGAAGATGGCCCGCGCCGAGCAGTGGGTGTCCCACTGCAGCCTGAATTTTTTTTTATCAGCCCTGTTTGTACAAAAAAAAAATGCAGGCCCATTATTTTTGTATTAATTTATTTAATAGCAAGCGGTGCATCAAAATATGTTAATGCAACAGTTATGTTCAGAGACGATATAATTTTGGAGTGGCACACGGCACATTATCACGGTATCAGCGCATTACCAGAGCAAATATCGGGGTTGCTGCTATAATCCCTCGGCTACTATTCAGGGGACATCAGGCGTTTCGGGGGACATCGGGTGCTTCGGGGGACGTTGGAGGGCTTCGGAAATGCACCGTCACGTACACGGTATGAAAATAACCGGACTGAATTGGGAATTAAAATGGTGCACGTAAAAGCAAGAATCACGTAGGTACCTAATACCATGGCAGTTTTTTTATAAATCACTTATATTATGAGGGATTTTATTTAAAAAAATGGTTGTCTGTTAAGTCGGTTTACGAACGATAATTTTACGTGATAACGTCATGATAGATGCGTCACAAGCCGAACGCTTAGGCCGATCGTGCCTCTCTATCGCTCGTTCCGCGCTCTTGCTTGCTGCACGCAGGCGGAACGTTACAATGAGTCATGCTTTTTCGAGCGTGCAGCCGGCGTTCATTGATTTATAAGACGCTATCACCTAAAAAAATACATTTTTTTTTACAAAAGAGGCTATGCACATTTTAATTTATTTTACGAGATTTGTATCGTGATCGGTGCTGTTATCGTTTACCATCAGGCGAGTCGTCTGCCATTTGCTGCTCTTTTTATCTATTTAAAAATATTATTAGAAAGAATTCGAGAAATAAAGACAAACCAAATGACTCTCCGCACATCGAAGTTGGCCAAGGCGTGAGGTAATACAGAGCCATAGGAATCGGTTCTTCGGTTCTTCTAGATTGACTAGCTCCATCCTCGGCCACATCCTCACTTAACATCAGGTGATGGTCGATCGTAGATATACCTAACATAACGTAGATATACCTAATTGTATACACAATGTACAGACACTCATACATAGATACACCTAAAAAAACTCTCTTCTTTCTTGCGCAGTCGAGTTAAAATAAATAATCACTGAAAAACAAGACAAAATACTTTTTCATCGGCAGCATTTTAGCTACTGTGTTCATATCCAGAGGCAGTGAGTACAGGGGCGGATTAAAGCCCCTGACCCAATGACTCAGAACGTCTCAATCAGGCCCTCATTACGTCCACCCCGCCTACGAAAACCTACTGATACACTGTAACAATTTTATTACTTTCCTAAGCTTCTTTGTGTATGCGTCAAAATATTCGAACTTTTGGTTTATGTTTTCTGTTAATATTCCTAATTGAATGTTCTGTACTCAATAACTTGCATTAATATTGTTTTCAAAAAGCTTGTAAACTAATGTTTTCGTTTTATACTATAATCTACAATAGCAATTTCCATAACAATAACATATCTTTTCTAGTGATTTTTTAAAACCAAAGATTTATTTTCCGTATAAATTTTATCAGAATTAATTCTACTGTTAAATTTTTTAAGGAACGACCTCTGAAGAGCAGTATGCTGAGCTGGAACCGATTTGTGGCGGACACAGTTTTTCTTATATTGTTATTTTTGTTATATTGTATGTATTTTTGGTGTTGTGTCTTCCACAAATAAATTTATGTCTATGTCTATGTCTATGTGAAGTATTACCTACGAAACTAATATAGAATCATCAATCAGTTCATAATTAGCGATATAATCGCATAACAAATAAACAAAAAGAAAACATACAATCGAATTGAGAATCAGCTCCCTTTTTGTAAGTCGATTAAAAGGTTAGAATATATGCTTAATTTTTACGAAAACAGTAGGCTTCGACACTAGGGCCTGCTACCGCTATACGAAAAGATGAAGAAACATAAAAACGAGTACTAAAAGCTATTTCATAATACGCTGATTACAAACGTCGCCAAAATATATATTTTCTATTGACAGGCGATAATGATGGGGCGGAGTGGTCACTAGGGAGGTAATTGCTCAGGACGGGTGCAGGGAGGTCAAAGGGAATGCAATAAGATATTTGGAGGGGTCAATTTGCAGTGGTGACATGCATTGTTTAGGGGCATACATGCACAGTTCTTATGCTGAAGCTGATCGATAGTTTACGTCTCTTTGTTTTACTGATAGAAAGTAACACCGATTTTACTGTTACTTTTTTTAGGATTCGGTTAGGAGAGATGCCACAGACAGACATACAGATACACACGTATAACACCCCTCTTTTTGGGTCGGGGGCTAAAATAGATTGTGTTGAATATTGGAACCGGCGATATATCAGCAACGGGTTGTTAACGCTACAATTAGGTTCAAATCTTAAAAGGTTTCTTTTGTTGTCACATTCCTGGCTGAGGAACTAACGAGCGAGTCAATTACACGCACTAGTCGGTAATTAATCAGTATCACGGCACTTCGGAAATAACTTCGGAGATGGCTGAAGTATACGCAGTAAGGACAAAATACGGCCATTCTCGATTTTAGGATAAACTAGTTTTTCCTAGGCTTAACCAGTTTTTCTTATGGGCGTTAGGACAGAGTAGCTAAGCCTAGGCCAGACTAGTTCATCCTATGACCGATAGGACAAAGTAGTTTCACCTAGGCTGAACGGGTTGATCCTATTACATTCTAGGATAATTTGGTACGGTCAAGCAAGAGAATTTTAGTGGCTAGAGAAGTCACGTTTGCGTCTCGCTCGTTTTATTACCCCACTGCTGGACTTGAACCCTTATTTATTAAGGTGATTCGTATGCGTTTTAGCCTTATGTTTCTGCTCGAACAATCATTAGATTGGGCTCGTTAGGTTTCTGTTTTATTATACACATAAACACCACTATTTACCAAGGTCCGGCTATAAGACAAGTTGTCAAATGAGCTTACGGAATTAGCTGCAGCTACGGCTTTATATTCTCGTCTTTGTTTTTCTTCATATTTATGTTACTGTTCCTGGTTTTATACCGTGAACTGTGCCTGAAGCCAAGGAAACTGTTTCGTTTATAAACCACTTGATTAAGAGGCCGTCAGGCGTCAAACTGTTTCGTACGTATTATCACGCACGAGATTTCACTAAATGTTTGTGACGGTAGAAATTGTAATCATTATCATCTCAGCAACAAGTCCACTACTGGACATATGCCTCCTCCATGGATCTTGTTGGAAAGTGCGCGTCCTCCAATCAGGGTCGTTCTGCCACTTGTCTATCCAATTGTGTATCCAATTTGTAACTGGTCATCCTATGCTGCGTGCTCTGCACATTGCTATATTTGGGGCAAAAGAGTGAAAAAATCGAAATTAATAATATCGTCTAGCTTATAGTTAAATCACATACTATAAATAGGTTTTTAAATCACAAATAATATATTAACTAATACAAATATAATTAAAAATTCAGTCAAATAACCTACCCCTAACTGTCCTGGTGCAAAGGTACCCATTACTTGCAGCGTTACTCCGCTGAATGGCGATTGCCAGTCTTTGCATCAGAAACATGCCGAGCGGGAGTCACCTGTTCAAAAAATATATATTAATAGATATAATATTAAATACATAAATAGATTATAGTAAAAAAAAACCTGAAACACCTGACTTCAAAATAGAGTAATTTCTTAATACTAGGATGACATTTTTTCCATTTATTTTTCTCTGAAAAACCAAACTATTGAACCGATTTTTACAAAATGCGTAGTTTGAAAATATATCCTTTCAAATAATTTTCAAAACGTATAAATAACGGAGTTATGCTGAAACAAACAAAAAAAAAACAACTGAATTGAGAACCTTCTCTTTTTTGAAGTCGGCTAAAATCCTATTTTCTCCTTATGTCTAAACAAATGCTTAACGCACCTCTCAAATTAATTAACCAGCATTTATAACGGCTATATTGAGACGAGACGTCCGCACCGCGCCTGCGTCGGCCTGCAAACAATCATGATGATAATTGCTCATCTCATTGCTTGCGTCGCGATTGGCGAATACATTAATCTTTTAGAGCGGTTGCTATACTTATCTCTCTTATTGACTTGAAATACGGCACTGGGGAAATTTACGTCAAACAATGGTTAATATCTACGTGCCAACTTTGCTCGTAAACGATTTCTTTTAGCAATAAGGCCGCCAGCCAAAAAAAGGGTTTATAGGTTTGACGTGTGTACTCGTATCTGTGACTGTCTGTGGCATCGTAGGACTCAAACGGATAGACCGATTTTGATCTATATGATATGATGAGGTATGTTGTATTAGCTACGCCCCGCTGTTTCTCCCGAGTAGTGATGAAAAACGGTGATGGTAATGAAAAATATAAAGCAGCAAAAAAAAACATAAACCAAATTTCAAAATAATCAGTTCAGCTCTGAAAACGTAACAAACAGACAGAAAGAGAGGCACAGTTTCTTTCGCTTTTTAACTGACTTAAAAATAGGTGGAGGTTATCGATTCGTAGCGTATAATTTTGTAATACTTAATTATAATAGCACAGACCTAGGAATACTCCTTTTGGAAATCTGTGTATAATAGGATAGGTATATGTATGTAGAGACTGTAAAAGTTTTATTATGAAAACTAACGTGGTTGTTTTGTTACACATTTTTATTTGAACTAACGGGTTACACACGTCTATTTTTGAGCCGCATTCTCCGACTTTAGGTTCAAACGCATACGGCAGTCTTTTAAAAAAAACTTCATAGACGTCACTCCTGAAATTTTCTCGTCTGGTCTGTTGGTGAGTATCAGACGAGACGTCCTTCAGGAGTGGCGTCTGCGCTGTTCCTTTAGAAAAAGACCGCCGTATGCGGTTGAAACTATAATCGGAGAATTCCGCTCAAAAATAGACGTGAGTAACCCGTTTGTTCAAATAAAGACTGTAAAAGTGTCTGTAATAGTCTAAATTGTATAATTATGTATGTTAAATGAGACGTGAATAGTTCATCTCTATGGTCTCTATATCTCAGAGTGAGTAATTGTGCAGTCTCAGGAGACATTGTAAATTACCCCGCTCACAGTGACACGTGGAACAACTGCAATCTCGCGGGAGGGACGAGTAAATCAACTATTTGCAGTCCGAACGCCCGGGCGCCCGCGCAGCGCATGGCATTTCCAATGTCTGCAATATAGGGTGTTGCTTTTTGACCCCGCAGTGTGACATTTTAAACTAAACAAGGCTGATCTGAATGTGGCTGTTATATTTACTTTCGTGCTATCGAAATGAGGAAATAATTCAATATCGTCGTGAAAGAAAAGGTTTTCCAATTTTGCCAGTTTTATACCGTTAATGTACCCAGTTAAAAACATGTATTACCCAAAAACGTCTGCTCGTTCCTCTGACGCTCCACGGTTTCCGTGAGACTAAACTAAACTATCAGTCTGAGTAGACATAGACATAAATTTATTTGTGGAAGACACAACACCAAAAATACATAGAATATACAAAAATAAATAAACAAGAAAAACTGTGTCCGCCACAAATCGGTTCCAGCTCAGCATACGTAGCAGCTCAGCATAGTGTGATGAAATTGTAAAATTAAAAGTTTTAGGATACTTTTTTAACGATAAATTCTGAGCGGTTGCTCTGTGGGTTGCAATGTACGGTTAAAAATAAAAGTATTTGCTTCTAAATTTTAGGTTAGTATAACTTTACTAATATTGTTGTTCATCATCATCATCTCAGCCATAATAAGTCCTTTGCTAGACCTCCCCCATGGATTGCCAAAAAGACCGATTGGAAGCGGCTTGCATCCATTTAACATAAGATAATATTGTGGCTATGCAGCATAATTCCTTATTTCTCACATTGCACGTCACAATGCCAAAAATCCGTACCTACTCGGCGATATCGGTCCACGTCCTTGATGCGTACTGCACAGGAATGGAATTCATTGCCACCATAGTCGTTCCTTGAAAACTACAATCTCGGAATTTTCAAGGCTAGACTGAATATATATATAATTTAGATCGACGAGCGTCGATTCCTCGTTCATACCGTCGCTTAACATCACAGACGAGTTTGTGGTCAATCACAGATCTATGTCGCATATTTTTTTTTATTGTCCTTTTTTTATATTAATAAGATACTTCCTGTTTGCGTGCTAATTAAATCTCATTTCAAACGAAATCCAAAAATTAAGAGATTGTTTGTACGTTTATTTTGTAGATCACCAATGTTTTATTTATATTAATGTCTAAATTCTTATTGTCAACATTTTAAGACACTCCGTATAGTTCTCCACGTCGCTACGCGTGCGCCGGTGTCGTTAGCGACTCGGACGCCCCCGCGCGGCGCCGGCGCGGACTGTCACCCCGTAATTTACACCTACCACTGTAAAAACAACCTTGTGTCGTCTGGAAATGTCTTTAGTGTACGGAACATTTTACAGATTCGAAGATATCTCGGATTTGATACTCTATATTTTTATGAAGTTGTTGTAGTCCCAATTTTATTCACAAAATGAAGTGATCTTGGGCATAACTTAAGAGACTAACACAACTAGTCGATACACTTAAAATAATTAGGTACTTAGATAAATCAAAAATGAATACTTCATAAATCAACATAAATTAACTCGTATATTCGAAGTATGAAACAAGAGACCCTATTTTAATGTTGCATAAATTATGATATGTAACTACAGAACCCTACATTGCGCGTGGCATGACACACACTTAGCCATTTATTTATCTACACAAATGTTTGAATGCGCGAGCGAGACAGACAATGGTCGTAATACAGAATCTTAATTTAGGTACATAATGAAACAAAAACATATCGACTGTTATACACTTAGCTGTACGCTGTTTAAAACTCTACTTTTTATATCATTAATCAAGTCTTTTCAGCATTCTCATTATTCACTTTAGCATCGCAATATGACTAAAAAGTAACTGGAACCGTTTTCTAATTACGGACATTACGCCTCACAGATGTTTCGCATTCATTAAACTATACCTATTAACAGCCTTACTTATAAACGGATGTTAAAATTTTATTCACTGAGTAAGGACTTGTCACTTTCTGTCAGACAGGAAATGTCAGGTGCGAGAACGGAACAAAACACTGTTTAACTAAAATGCGCTCTTCACGTTTACAAGTGACTGTAAGAGGACTTGCACTAACAATGCACTGGTTGCTATAATAATATGGACTAAGCCTACTAAGTTTTTTTTAAATTTATTCACGACCAATGAAGCAAGTCCTTCAGTCGAAATAATAAACAAGGAATATAAAGCACTATTTTACTATAAGAACTACTCGTATATGTGAAATTGAACTATACAATACAAAATTAAAATTATATTTTCCCTATATTATTATTGGGACTGGGCCGGAAATGTCGGCCGCATGCCGGAAGAGCTCTGGGCCAATATCACTACCAAGTGGCGTCCCAACTCGGCGCGGCCACTAGGCAGGCCCCGTAAGAGATGGCGAGACGAACTTGACACCTTTGATAAAAACTGGCACATCAATACACAAAACCGTCAAGACTGGAAATGTCGGGGGAGGCCTTTGCCCAGCAGTGGGACACTACAGGCTAACATCATCATCATCATCATTAAAAGTACAGAGTAGTGTGGCCATAATAAGGGGCAGACTCACCGTCACACCATTTAATATACAAGTAGACCTCACGAGCACAATATTTTTGCAACGTTATTAAAATAAATGCTAATACCAGATTTTAGAATATAATTTTATCAAAATTAGTTAAGTGATTTGGTTTTTAAACAATATAATTGGAAAATAATAAATTATATAATATATAATATTATAATAATAAAATGATATAGCATACTTTGAAGTCGGTTATTTCAGTATTTTAAACTATAATTAGAACAAACCCATATTATGTCTACTGCTGCGGTGTCCGTGGCCACTATTGCTTGCAATAATTTTGACATATTGTATGACAATGCAATCACCATTGGCATCATTCTAGGCAGATTTTAGACCATATTTTGTCAAACCAAGGTCTCCAAATATCTGAGTGACGGGCTGTGGTTGGCAGACTTTTGGTTGGCATCATATTGGCACCATTCTAGGCAAATTTTAGACCATTTGGTGTCAAACCAAGATTATCACCATACAGACACTAGTTATCACAAACTGTTGCCTGCAATAACATTGACATATCGTATGACATCGCAATTTCTGAAATGGTAGCGACAATCTGTGTTTTACAAAATATTGGCATCATTTTTGTTAGATTTTAGATCATATCGTCAAACATAAAAATCATTTACACTTATAATCTTCATATTTTCGTCCTACTGAGCAATCCAAATGAGCCAATTTATTTATCAAAGCAGAGGCCAACATTCGCCGCAGCTATTATAAGCACTATTAAATAAATCGGCCAAGACTTCACGTCGCCATAAATTATACACATTCTGGCCGTTAACCAGTGTAAACGTAGCTTTATTGCACTTTTTGTCGTTTCAATTTGAACGTGTGTGGTTTTGAGTGTTCCGCTCGTAAGTTTAACTTTATTGTGTGAAAATAATTGGGAAATTGAATCGGCAAGGTTTAATAAAAATTACGTAGCATAGCGATGATCCGAAATACGTTTGTTTGAATCTTACTTGCCCAAAGTTTCATGGAACCTGTGCATGGAACTGTGTTATTCCAGATGTTTTTTGTGACACGTTTTTTTTTTTGCTGTTAACAGACAAGAGTTATTTTATTACGAACAAAGAGTTTTTGCTTCCATAAGTTTATTAATATGTTTTATTTGCTCAAACATTTATTAGGTTAGGTACGTTAGGTTTCTGTTTATTAAACACAGAAACTTTAGTTTTACAAGGATTCGGTTATGAGGACGAGATGTTGATAAAATGTCTTTTGAAAAAATATTCATTATCGGGGGAAATTATGGGGAAATTATATTCGATATTTCGTAATTCGGTTAATAGATAGGCAAACATTAAAGCCGCATTACGTATTAAAAAAATTACATAGAAGTGGAGCCAGTAATGCGACTGGTTTTTTTTTTTTTTATAAAATAGGAGAAGCAAAAAGGCTGACGGCCCGCCTGATGGTAAGTGATAACCGTCGCCTATAATGGACAACTGCAACATCACTGACATTACTGTTGCTTTACTAACCCGGAAAGGTGCTTGTAGATACCCTTTTTAAAACGCTCTTTGTTGAAGCTCGGCGGGAAAACCTTCCGAGGAAGGACATTCCACATTTTGCTGGTTCGCGGGAGGAAGGAGCGTGAGAACCTGACTGTATGAGATTCCCAGTTATGCAAAATGTGGGGGTGAGCTTTTTGGCGGTTTCGTGAAGTACGATGGTGGAACTCCGAAGCAGGTATTAGTTCAAAAAGCTCTTCAGAGCATTCTCCGAAAAACAAGCGGTAGAAAATGCAAAGTGATCCTACATCTCTACGCAGACAAAGTAAGTCTAGCTTATTGGTAAGCTTGGGATCGTCAACAATTCTAATGGCTCGTCGCTGAAGGGAGTCAAGAGGCTGAAGTTGATAAGCAGGTGCGCCATTCCAGAGGTGGGAGCAGTACTCCATATGGGGCCGCACTTGCGCTTTGTATAGTAGAAGCCGCTGACTAGGTGTGAAGTACCGCTTGGCTCTGTTGAGCACACCAAGCTTCTTGGAAGCAAGTTTCGCTTTCGCCTCTAGGTGACCCCGAAACTGAACCTCACTAGAAATATTGACGCCTAGTATCTCCAAGCTCTTCGAGATCTTGAGAGGAACGTCCTGAAACCGCGGAGCTTGATCAAAGGGGCTTCACAATATCCGTGACATGAACAATCAAGTTCGAAATAAACCTACATACGTAGGTTATTTACAGTGTATTTTTACAGAATATCCTTACCCCACAATAATTCACTGGCGACCCCATCATAAATCCTATCTCCTTATCTCACATTGGTATCTGGTAACTCGAGAACTGTGCGTTTGATCGATGGCTCAACCCCTTGCCTAGGGTTGGCATACATAAAAAAATTGAAAGTAAAATCACTGAAAACTAATTTAGGATGAGGTTAGGTTAGATACCAATTTCTAAAAAAATTATTTATAGCATATGAGATAAAACAAACAAAAAAATTAAATAAAAAAATGAAAAAGTAAAAATGGGAATGGGGATGGGAATGTAAGTATGGGATAAAGTGGGAGGAAGTGGACATCGTACTGGGAAAACTTGAAGGAAAGAGAAGACCTGGAAAACGAAAGAGAATATCTTGTAAAACAGTTCATGTAAATCTTAATTAAGCTATGTCTGTGTTACATTTAGTAAAGGTTAGTTGAGTCGTTGGTAAGAAAAAGAGAAACCGAGTTACTTTTGGTTTTATAAAACCATTTAAGATGTTTAGATTTGGGTTGTAATTATAGGACAGGGCCTGCCTGCGTACTAGTTATTATTTTATATCTATCTTGTTTTTCAAACTGGGCAAAAAATAAAGATACTTATAAGTAATGACGTTTTGAAAAAGAATAACTTTCTCATTTTTGTGAACAGTAGGTATATTCGATTTTTTAAGAAAACATATAATATGAAATTGAGAAAGTGCAGACATTTTTAATAATACCTCGCACAACGACTGGTCAGGCGTACATAAATAGACCCGAAAAACATGACCTTCTTCCTGGGTAGTGGGATAAAAAAAAGAAATTGCACCTAATAGACAACCCTATTTTAGCATCGTAAAAATGTGATTAATTTGTAACCACACGGATTTGAAAGCTGATACTTGGTTTTAAAAAGATCTAATGACGTGTTTATATTTTACACTTTATGTTATATGTACTTATACTAAAAAAAATATTAATTTTTAAGCCTCGACGCAAATAGGATATAATAAAGTGTGTCTGTAGTGTGCCTGTCCTTGGTACCGTTTTTCCCAAACAGTTGAACTGATTTTTTTCAATTTTTACCCAATTGTGTAAGGAGGGTTATATTTTCGAGTGTATGTGTATTTGTATGTATGTTTCTAAATTATCTTCTACAGCAACGGCTTGACCGAATTTGATATGCGAGGTGTAGTTAGATTCGTCTTCAATCCCCGAGGATCTAAACGTATATTTTTTTCTTATACATTATATATCTACGATTGACCACCAACTCGCCTGAATCAGATGTTAAGCGACGGTGTGGATGGAGCTGGTCGATCTAGCAGATATCTATTCACTATAGCCTTGAAAATTCCAAGATTGTACCTACTTGTACTTTTTCGTAATAAATAAGTTCTTTTATTAGAATGATTGTAAGCAATGCGCATTTATAACCTTTACAGCGGTTTTAAGCATACATTCTCACAAAAAACGTACACTTAACAGCGTATCAAGCGTAACGAAATTGTAAGTTAGACTGCAAAAATTGCTTTTTTGCAGTCGGATATTTTGTTTTTCTTTTAATAGATTTAATGTAGAACCACACGAGTAAAACATCGGTTCACAACTAGTGTTTTTTATGTCAGATCTACGATTAGCCACCAACTCGCCTGATGTTAAGCGACGGTGTGGCCGAGGATGGAGCTCGTCGATCTAGAAGATATCTTATCACTACTAGCCTTAAAAATTCCAAGATTGTAGTGCTCAGGAAATAGAGATGGCGGCAATGAATTCTATTCCTGTGCAGTACGCTTCAAGAACGTGGAAATATAAGTTTATATAACTTTTTAAATACAAATATCTTTATTAACAAACCATTTGCGCAAATTACAAACACTATTCGCACTAGGAGTATCGCGAGCGTCCTATTTGACATAATTATACTGGGTACATTGTACAATGTACATGTACATCGACATAATTATATTAAACTTATGCATATATATATATACCCCTATTATTATTAATAAAAGGGGACCATATTACTAAGACTCCGCTGTCTGTCCGTCCGTCCGTCTGTTACAAGGCTGTATCTCATGAACCGTGATAGTTAGACAGTTGAAATTTTCACAGATGATGTATTTCTATTGCCGCTATAACAACAAATACTAAAAAATAAAATAAAATAAATATTTAAGGGGGCTCCCATACAACAACGTGATTTTTTTGCTCGATATTGATACCAGCAACAGGTAGACGCTTGAAATATTCACAGAATATTGAGTTATATTATTCACTATAAAAATTAAAATTAAATTAAAATAAAATTAATATTTAAGGGCCCCCCTATGCAACAAACGTGATTTTTTTGCCGTTTTTATAGATAATGGTACGGAACCCTTCGTGCGCGAGTCCGACTCGCACTTGGCCGGTTTTATTTTATACAGTTTCCTCTACGTTCCTGTAAGTAAACCTTCTCATCGTACCCTCGGCTCACGTAGGACATACAATCAAACTACATGCGTTGTTTACGTACGAACACTCGGGAGAATATTAAACTTTTCTAATAGGACTGCATGGTCCCACGCTGGAAATGACAACACAACTTATCCTGGGAGTTTTGGCGGGAACGTCTTAGTAACATGTTGTTGCTTTGTTTTATTTTCCTAAACTTGTGTTATTTTGAACATTAATGCTATAAAAATGGTGGTGTTTTATTCATTAAGTGTTCGATAAAGTGTGTGAGTGTGGGCAAGTGAAATAAAGAAGTAAAACGTATGATTTTACGTTGTCGGCAAAACTCCATAGAAGCTCCTAGTAAAGTAGCCACCACTTTACTGAAGCAGGACTCGACTTATAAATTGACTGCATACGTGACTTAGATTGTGACTAGAACATTTACAACTTGTTTTATTCAAGAAACTTGAAAAAAATCGTAATACTCGACACTGGCAAATGCTTTAATGCGGGTCCAATACAAAAAAGAAGAAGAAGGACTTATCCTGAACCATTCTGGATTTATAAAACAAAGTTTTTGAACGAGTTCTAAAGAGAGCTGGTGAATGTATTGTGTTGTAGAAATTTTCACAGACGTACCTATTTATGTTACCGCTATAACAACAAATACTAAAAAACAGAATAAAATTAATATTTAAGGGGGCTCCCATACAACAAACATGTTTTTTTTGCTCGTTTTTGCTCGATATTGATAACGGCGACAGGTAGACGCTTGAAATATTCACAGAATATTGAGTTATATTATACACTTTAAAAATAGATAATTAAATTAAAATAAAATGAATATTTAAGAGGGGCTCGCATGCAACAGACATGATTTTTTGCCGTTTTCATAGGAACGGAACCCTACATAACGGAACCCTTCGTGCGCGAGTCCGACTCGCACTTGGCCGATTTTATTTTACTAAATTCCCGGTCCCCGGCTACCTGTTTAAGTATTTTTGACAGTGTGAAATATGTGTAGGGAGATCTGCCCCCGTATTCTGAACCCATTCGGTTTCGGAATCGATTCGATTTGTATATCTCCGTCTCTGTCATTCTCTATGAAAATAACAGAGACGGAGATATACAAATCGAATCGAATCCAAAACCGAATGGGTTCAGAATACGGGGGCAGGAGCTTAATTTTTGAATCATTAGAATTTGTCGCATACGGATATAACTTTCGAAATAGGTATATTCAAAAAAAAATTCGCTCGCTAATTCAACGAGTGCTCTCAATGATTCTAATTTTAATTTAATTAAAATTCTATCAATATTTTGTGAATATCTAGGTATGAATATATAGAATATATTTGTTAGATATGAAGAGAATATACAATAGATAAATGTAATGGTAGATACAAACAGTAACAGTCCGTAAAGCTTTTCCTTTTTCATGGGACGGCGGCTTAATTATGACTTCCCAGCTTTAACTCCACTTAAATAATTTAAATGAGAGGTCTACCGGAATCCATTACTACCCCTTCGCATGGCTTTCCGCAGCAATAAACCGGACACTAACTACTAACTGCCCTCATCCGTACTTAACTAAAGAAAACTGGTAATTTATACCTAACGCATTACCCCAATTCCCTACTCTACCTTATAAGTTCATTGAGACAATCTAATTTTGACTCTATAATTACGCTCTTAGAGCTGAGAATTGAATAACTCGGTTTGTTATTTTAATTCGTACCGGCCTTCTCTTTTGGTCCGATGAACATCGGGTCTGTGTGCTTAATTACGTGATAGGAGTCCGTTTTAGTGGCAACCCTACTAAGTATTTCGCACGTGTGCGAATTTAGAACTGCCACAGACTACACTGGTTTAGTTTCAAAATATTACGTTCGATTGTTTTGGTGTGTAGAAAGAAGGGGTTTAATTTAGTCTGTGTGATTCACGTAGGCTACAAAGGCAATTCAACTTACGACCATGTGTTGGTTTGACAATACAATTTAAGGGAATGGGGGTGTCTTAGATTTGGGGATGTCTTCCTTTTGATTAATTCGGTCCTAATGGACATGCAATGGAATTTGGGAGTTCAGAGTAATTTTCTGTGTTGGATTAAGTAAACTAGTGCCGGGAAAGCCACAGGAAGTTTGAACGTCGTTTGTCTTGTGCGACATGTGGCATGCCTACGATTAATTTGAAGTACAGTTTGAAATAACTTTAAATTTAACTTAATGTTACAATATTTTGTTGCTCTGACTACATATGCTGTAGTAAGTATTGATAAAAAATTTAACACAATGAATGTGACTGGAGTTTAATCTCAGTTGATAGTATGTCTGCCTGCTTAAGCTGTAGGTTGTCGGTTCGATTTCCACCCAGGATAAAATTAAAACATTTATGTGATGAGCAACGATATTTGAACTGTGTCTGGGTGTTTCTATTTATTATATGTGTTTAAAAAATAAACATAAGTATGTATTCTATTAGCCGTTTAAAAAACTGAGAACACGACTTCAAAATGCATAATTCTGTTTTAAAAACTAAACCACTAAACCGATTTGATGAAATTTGTTTGGGACCAAAATGAAAGGATATCGTAAAAAAAAACATAATTTTTCAAATCTGTTTATAAAATGCGGTAACAAACATAAAAAATACAACAGAATTTTTACCCTCCTTCTTTTTGAAGTCGGTAAAAATTGTACGACATTGAGATCTCAATAAAAAATCTAAATATACATATAATAGCAACCATGTACCTAATATCTATTTTAGATTCATTTTCAAGAGCTAAATAACGACGCGGATGTTGGGTCTATAAATTATAACATTTTACTCATTTCGTAATGATATACGAGCGCTGGTGCGATTTGCAGAAATAAATCGTTAACTAGAGGTTTTATTGGTATAATGTTAGAGTTAGGTATCTAATAAAGAATGGTTGAGTAGCTAATGGAATATTGGATAACAAAACAAGACTGATTTATGCTAAAATATCGTGTCAGATGAATAAACAAATCAGATTGCTAAAAGCATTATGGCGCAGTGTGTTTTTAGAAGCCAATGGTGTTTTTACTTGTAATTTGACATTTGTAATTTAATTACTCTGGCCGTTTTTATTTGTTATTTTTTTTTATTAATAATTTTTTTGTCTGTATTTTTTTTACATATTTTTGAACAATGTATAAATATTGCTTGAAACAATTAATATGATTATTTAACATTTTCGTTCATTTGACTTGTAACTTATGTTTTGTTACCAATAAATATGACTATGACTAGTACACATGTGTGCCCAGCGGTTTCACTCGTTATCCTGAGAAACATTATTTTTTTTGGGAACAGTGTTAGAACCGAGTAAGCAGGTACGAGTATGTATGTGTGCAGTGTGCACACACTCACGTACACACACAACACACCCACACGCATTGCATTTATAATATTTGTGTGATGTTTTTTATCACAACCGGTTTCGTACAAAGACGAAAAAATATTCGATCGCAACTAGTTACGAAGCTCCAGTTACGTACGCCACCAAAGAGGATTTCAGCTAGAGAAAAAGGAAAATGTATTGAAGGTCAAGCTTTTCGTCTTCGCCCACAGCGTCGCTTTCCATCAGGCGAGGTCAAATGTATTTTATTTAACAAAAACCGGGTAACCTTACCCGGGTTTTTTTCGTTTTAATTTTTTACAAGTTTAGGTCCTGTCACAAAAAGAATCTGTATCCTGAAAATAAAAAGAGAACACGAGTTTTATTCAATAGTGAGAGGGAATTTGAAATGTAAGGAACGCGACCACTCGACGTACATGCGAGAGCAACCGGACCCTAATCCTATTTTCCTCAAACCAGTGGTTCGACACAATTTGACCGCTGCCTGACCTCCTGTCATCCACTGATTTGCTCCTTTGTCGACTTGATTACAAGGAGAAGGGAGGGGGAAGACGGGTCTGCTGAAACTGGACAGACAGGCGTGAAGGGGACGAGTGAGTGACATTTGCGTAAGCATCTGCACGCCTTGGAGATTAGCTCCGATCATTCCTGTTCGGAGTTACGCACAGAAAAGAGGTAGAGTTGATCACAAAATAATGGTGCAAAAAATTTGAAATTATTGAGATTGTAATAGCGGTACTCTTTTGCAGACTCCGCCTTGGTTGACCACATTTTTGTTAGTTATTCAACAAGCTATATTATGTGAGCCTTAACTGTCAAGGTCAATGCTTCTAGCACAATTTTAATTTATATTGAGATTTAACATCTAATATCAGAAAGACGAGCGCGGTGCATTGCTACCGAGGATTTTAAAAATATTTAATTCCAAAGTGTAGTTAGACTGTTATTGTGGCCAAGATGATGGGCAACAGCAGGCGAGCGATTTGCTACTCTTATTATACCTAGTTTTTAACCACCGACGTAAAAACGACAGAGTGTTATAAGTTTGACTTGTCTCCGTGTGTATCTGTCTGTGGCATCGTAGCTCCCGAACGGATGAACCGATTTTGGTTTTGTCTTTTTTTTGTTTGAAAGGTGAATTAGTCGGGAGTGTTCTTAGCTATGTTTCATCAAAATTGGTTCAGCCGTTTTATATTTGTCACGGGGTTTTGAGTTTTCTAAAATTATATTTGTATTTAAAAATGTACATGTCAGAAATAATAAAACAAAACTAAAATACTTAGATAATATGTTATCTGATTATTTTAGTTTTGTTTTATTGTTTCTGACATGTATATTTTTAAATACAAATATAAGTTTAGAAAACTCAAAACCCCAAACAAAATAGATACAGATACATATATCTGTTTCAGAGAGAGAAACAGATATATGTATCTGTTTCTCTCTCTCTCTCTATTAGCTTGGGGGTTAATATAAATTTCAATCTGGGGTAAATTACAAGCACTTGCTGCTACGCTCGTGCCGCAAATGTAATTATCTCAAAATTATCTTCTCTTGATTCTCTAAAATCTAGAATTTACCTTCCACGTAGAATATACAGAATAGAATATGTACCATAACTTTATTCAAGTAGGTATTTGAAATGATCTTAACAGCCTCTCCACGGTTTTATTTGGCGGTCGCGTAGCCAGTTGAAATTGTATCTGCCATAGTATGGTAGCTATGTTGAAGCTCCTTCAATCAGCAACTCGGGTCCGAATTGGGACAATCGAAATAATCTGTAATCTAGCTGAGATGAGAGAGACTACTCAGTCGCTAAATTACTAACCATCTACATTTACATAGTACACTATTACTGTACAATTTTTGACTTTTTTTTGGCCAAGCTAGGCCAGATGCTATTTTGCAAATGGAAAAATGACTAGCGTTCAGATTCATAGATATTAGTAGCACTGTATTAGCCAAACCAACTGCAACAGTAATGGTGTCGCCGATTCTTTATGAGCCCGGAGAAATGTTTGTTTTCTGTATTCAGTTTTTTTTTTTAATAAAAACAGTAATCTCATAACTATAATTAAAAAACATAAAAACTTTATAATATTATCGAACTATCCCCAGACTCACCCCTATCTACTGAATCATCATTGGGTCTAAACATAATAATTCAAATAAGAAAGTGCCAAATTCAAATGTTAAAATGATTTGTTTGTAAATAGATATGGTTCTGAATCTGCAGTTAGTGGAGAGAGAGGTGGAGGGTCCAATGGCTGAACTCCTCAGCTTGGTTAATTTGTTATGAAACGAAACATTTTCGATTAGCATTGGGGCTAGCTTCACAATATTTTCAATCCAGATAAATCAGAACCATGTTGATTAATGGATAATTATGTGTTCTGTGGTGTTGGAAACATAGAATAAAACTATGTAATGTATTCTATCAGCCAGCTGGTGGTTCCCATAGATAGATAAACTCTTTATTGTACACAACTTAAAAGTAATAACAAAGTACTTAAATATACTATTGCAACAACAGGCGGCCTTATCGCTAAGCGATCTCTTCCAGGCAACCATAGGATGAAGAAAAATATAAATCAGACGGGGCGCGCGACGGGATATTAAACAAGTAACATTATAAACTAAATAATGACATACCATATATGTACATGCTAATACTAATTATATAATAATACTTATAAAGAGAGGAAAAATATACTAATAAACATTATAATTTAATATAATAATAAATACAACAAAACGTTATACATTACAAAACATACTTAAAACAAGCAAGCATAATTTGACAAACCAAAAGTTATTTACGACTAGACCAAACATATAAAACGACTTGACCCCGTTCTTTGAAAATAGCGAGCGAAGCTTTGCTTAGTTTGTGTCTAGAAGGTGTTTTGTCAAAATGTCCTCCAATATTAATCAATTAATTTATTTGATTTTTATTACATACTATATGACCTGGCGTACTTCGTATCACCTATCAATGAGTGGACCCGGTATTTTCTCAACGTTTAAACCTTCCCTGGACTACGGCAAACATTTCAAAACCAAAATCAGCTAAATCGGCCCAGCCGTTCTCGAGTTTTAGCGAGACAAACGCACAGCAATTGATTTTTATATATATAGAGATTACTGTATTAGCTAAACTTGTTTAGCTAACACAGTAATCGTTACGGTGGACAGAAAACATCATACAAGTGGCTGGAAGACTCTGGATGCAGGCCACTGCCAACTGGTCTTTTTGGAAATCCATGGGGGAGCCCTACAATCTTGGATTTTCAAGGCTATAGTGAATAGATATCTTCTATATCGACGAGCTCCCTCATCGGCCACACCGTCGCTTAAACATCAGGCGAGTTGGTGGTCAATCGTAGATCTATCTTGCATAAAAAAAAACAACGGGTTGCATTCCGGGAGTGCCGGCAGATGTGAAAACTAAAAAATAAAATAGCAAATAGACTGACTCGAGAAGGATTTGATTCGATGACTCGTAAGTAAAGGATTTGAACCTCCGCCCTCCGATTGACGAGTCTTACGTGCATGTGTCGAAAATAAGCATTCGGCGCAACGAAATGACGTCATGCTAGAAGAACAAACTTGTACATACAATAATGAACTTTAAATGCAGAATGTCAGAATAGGTTCCTGACTAAAATAATGACGTCATGCTAAAAGCACAAACTTGTACATACAATAATGAACTTTAAATGCATAATGTTAAAATAGGTCTCTGACTGACTGTCCGTCTTACGATCTGACGATCTGACGCGAGTTTAACATTTTTTACCCATTCCAAAAAAAGCACAACGCCGCTAAAGAAGTTTTCACTTCAAAAATGTCCGGCAGTGAACTTCTTGTGTCTGAGATGATGATGATGAATCTTATAAACTTGTAGTTTGGTTCAACCGGCTCGTTCCCAGTTCGCAGTAGGGTGTATAAGACGCAAACTTCGCTCGTTAACATTTATTTCCTATTTATTCAGAGTTCAACATAACAATTAGCTAGTAAACGAACGTAAAACTCGTTCAAAGTTGTTTCAGTTACACTCGGGCGGTTGCATTATTTTCATTTGAGTTCAAACTTGTTTTTGTTTGGATAATAAAATATAAACGATCCAGTTATTTAGCTGTTGCTTGTTTTTGGAGTTCATCGAGAAATGGAAAGTTATTTTGGATTTCGAATCTGAATCGAGTTTCGAGAAATTAGAGTTTGAATTAAAATTCAAAGTGCTTCAAAAAAGCAGGAGCTTTCAGTTCAGTTGTATTTTTTTTTAAATGTTTGTTACCTCATAACCCCATCATTAATAAACCGATATTACTTTTTTTAAGGATGTACTTTCACATCATTAAAATCATTTCTGTAGATTGTAAAATAACTGGAAAAAATATGTAGTAATCTAAATTGCGTATTTAAAAGTCGGTTATTTCATTTTTTCAAACTATGTGCTTAATGTAATTATTTTACGTCTGTCCAAATAGAAGAATAATATAGTTAGGATAAACTTTCATCTAAACCAATGTGTACCATTGGCATATATAGTACGTATCTTGTGTTATTTAGTTATATCAGAACCATAAGGTCAGATGATAATCTGTAGTTTAATCTATAATCATTTTATGTACGAGGTGACATTATATTTCTCTTGGTTACAATAAGAAAAAATAAATCTTATAACAGAAAATGAAGTAAAAAATTCAAGTAATTCTGTTTAATTTTTACAATTTATTTTAATTTATTTATTAGGGTTCCGCACATCAAAAGGAAAAAAGCGGAACCCTTATAGGATCACTTTGTTGTCCGTCTGTCCGTCTGTCCGTCTGTCTGTCTGTCCGTCTGTCCGGGTGTCAAGACCTTTATCTCGGGAATGGGTGAAGGTATCGAGTTGAAATTAAAACCAGCAGATCCATAGTCTCTTGCTGCAGAAAGAAAAATAAAATTTCTCAGTTTTCGTAAAAAAAAGTTATAGCCGAATATGTTGTAAAAGCGCACATTTCGACGCATCACAAGGGAATCAAAACCTATTGTCATGATTTGAATATTTGTTGTATGTGGTGTGCGGTGTTTTCAGTGTTGCGGAGTGGCAGCACTGCTATTTTCTTAATTTATATACTCTGGAGAACGGTGATCGAACAGAATGAACGCTACCCCGGATGATGGCGTGATGTTGTAATTCCGGGGAGGGGATATATCGCGGGCGGACGAGCGCGAGCGGCCCTTCGAAAAAGTAGTCGCGGCGTAACTCGGTAGCAAAAAGGCGGTCTTAGCGTCAGACCGCTCAGTGCAGTGAAATAAGTGCAGTGTTATAAGTAATAATAAAGCGTCATAAAGTTCAGACAAGGAGTTTTCTTTATATATCAGAAGTGGCAATCAACCTGCGAGCCGAGCCCGGTAAAATCGTGAGTCACCTACGAGATTATATTTTACCCTCCGATTATTGAATATTGATGTTAAAAATTTGTCACGCATATCGAATTGGAGAAAATGGTTCTTAAAAGTGTTGAAACAGGTTGTTAAAATAATTATAACGGGATATTCTTAATACGGGTAGACAGAATCTGTTAAGATACTGCAATGAGATGTGATCTGGGTTACTCCCAGATTATTTTATTGTAGCACAGCGATTAAAGATTATAATCCGACGATTTTATTATAACCTAATGAAATTTTGATAGTGTGGTTGGGGCTACTCCCCGATAATTTTATCGTAATTTAAACGAAATGAAGTCTGTTGTAAGTAAGTCATTAGTAAATTATTTCGTTAACATCCCGAGAGACAAGTATACGAAAATATGTTTTTCTTGTTTGAGAACCATTTTTACTTTTTGTATTTGATTATGCTGCAGCCATTCAGAGGAACCATAGCGAGGTAATATTTTTTTGGTGTGATGGTGAGAGTAGTGTTTTTAATAGTACAATGGCTATGGCATATCGGTCTGTGGCCGTGTCAGCGATCAGCAGTGTGTTATTTTTCTAGAAGACTAGTAAAGTGCTGCAAATAAAATATTATGGTAAACTTAACAGCTTATTATCTAGCTGTTAAGGTTGGGCTCCACTAAAATTGTGTTCAGATTCAGAACACTTGTTGATAAAAATTTGGTGCAGACTTAAGCGAGCTTCTAAATGTAGTTTTTCTAGAATATTGCTAACAGTAATGCAAATAAAATATTATGGTAAACTTAACAGCTTATTATCTAGCTGTTAAGGTTGGGCTCCACTAAAATTGTGTTCAGATTCAGAACACTTGTTGATAAAAATTTGGTGCAGACCTTTTGCAGTGCGCGAACTTGATCACAATAGTAGATTGCCTGTGTCCACCACCTCAGTTGTGCGTAACTTTAGTATGCGTGCTGTACGGTACATTTGTACACGAACATTTATACCTCGGAAATGTGCTTTACTTTCAGTTTAGTGCGTAAACATGTGTGCGAGTGCGTCGTCGCGGGTACACCGCGAGACCAAGGAGTGCGCGACAAAAGTTCACGGTTTGTCCAATAGAGTGCGCGCACAGTTTGCTGGTGCTGCCCGTAAGAGTTCACCAAGAAATACATTTATGCTGCACTCTGTGCGGTACAGAGCCGCACACTGGTGGAATCCTGTATTTACGGTTACGGCCATTTAGGGCGAGTTGTACTGTGTTCGTTTTTCTGTAAGGTTAATAAAGTACCGCAAGTAAAATATTCTAGTACGACAACTAGTCTACTACAACTAGTAGCATTGTCTTTAGTCGTGTAAGTATGCTATACCATGAAGCGAAATTTTGGTATTGTATCTCCACCTGCAACACTATAACTACTTTGTGACGTAACTATTGTAAGATCTTGAACCACATAAGTGTGTCAAACGAAATTTTATATGAGTAGAGCTACAATATTGATGGATTTACCAGAGTATCACTGCGTAAATATTTAATACAGAAGTCTGTTTATGAAGTTGAATTATACAGAGATAACATAGTTCGATTGACTTAAAATCTTAATTGAATTTCGAAGGCATGTAATGTAATAACCTCAGAAATAGTACCATTGTGTACCGGTAACTTGTCGCGAATATTTATCCGTTGACGCCTTGTAATCATGGAGGCGGAATTTAAAGCCGCGCTAAGATATCAGAGTATCGACAGTGCTGAAAATTAAAGTGCATTTCTTAGTGTTAACAACTACACTTAGTGTTACTGCAAGTTTGAAATTCAAGGATTTTTAGTGTTTACGAGTTTGTTAGCTGCAGTCATGTAGGTGAACTGCAGGGAAAATGTTCCAAAGAGTGCCATGTATGTGTGCCGTAAAGTTGAAGTTCGTAGATTTGATGATGTTATCGCTGCAACCGTGTAGGTGAGCTGCAGGGTAATATTCTAAAGAAGTATGGCCATGTAGGTGTGCCGTAAGGAAAGTTCGAAGATTTGATGATGATTTCGCCGCAGCCATATAGGCGCGTTGTAAGGTTGAAGTTTGAAGATTTGACGATGTTTGAAGTGTGAAGATTTGACGATATTTGAAGTTTGAAGTTTTGATGATGTTTGAAGTTTGAAGATTTGACGATGTCGAAGTTTGAAGATTTGATGATGTTCTCGCTGCAACCATGTAAGTGAGCTGTAAGATTGAAGTTCAATTATTCAATGATGTTTTAGCTGTAACCATGAAGGTTTGGTTTCAGGATGATAATTTTAACCGGTCACGGAACACTTAGCTTCCAGCCATGAACGTTTTAAACTGCAGCAGGTCAAGCCTATTCAAAGGAAAGTAGAAGCTCCAAACTGTATTTAATCCAAAATAACTTGATTAACTAAATTTTGTATAATATGTATATGGTGTGCAAGAGTGTGCACAGATCTTGTATTTTAGTGGATTTGATTAATCCAGTCGATTAATGATCATTTTAATGTGATTATGTTAAGCGTTGAATAGCAGAATCATTGATCGGACTTTCCCAGAACCTGAGCACCTGACTTTTAATGATGATATAACGTTATAATTCCAGTTTTGATGTAGTTTCGAGTTTCATAGAGAAAATTTAAATCATATATGAGAGATCAACCGATCGGACACGCAGCAAGTAACCTTGACGAGCATAGCAACTCGAAGTGTCGAGGAGTTTTGACAAATGCCATTATGCTTGAAATTTCCGAAACGTACTAATTAGAATCGACTAAGTCACTTACTTTTGATAAAACGCGTATAGTGCGTTAGAGCGAATAAATTTATGAGTAATCTGTTTGCAATTATTAGATTCTCAATTATTATGGTTATTATTATTAGATTATAGAGAGAATGGAAATTACTCCATCAATAAGATTCATGAATTGATAAATGAGTAACCCTAAGACATTTTCCGAAAAATACTATTCGGTTAAGGATTATTATAAAAATATATATAGATGTCAGCGATCTGTATGTGCCAACGTAATTAGATGTCATGTTTTGAACACCCACGTTATTTTTCGCAACTGCAGAGCAGTGTCTACACTTTGTTGAATTGTCCGCTGGACAGTGACGTAAGCAGTGATGAGCGTTGACAATTATCGTAAAATATATATAAACAAATCTGTATGTTAAATGAACCACTCGATAATATTACAAAACTATTAGTCGAAAGTAAACGTACGTAGTAAACGTTTCTTTGAGAGAAACCCATTTTATGCCTTGAATGAGTTGATGAGAATAGATCTTGCTGAATTCTCGTTCTAATGGAACAGCGGATCATATTTTCTACTTTCTTCCATAAGTGGATTAGCATATTTTTTTATTATTCTATTTTGGCCTTTTGAACATTATTATGAATATTGACATAAGTTTGACGACATCCTTTTATTATTTATTATGTTATTGGATATAAAAATGACATAAATAAATAGAATATATTATATCTAAATTAATAAAAACTACGTTAAATCGTATTTTATAACAGAAAAAGCTTGGAGTACAAACATAACAAAAAATACTAATTTGAAAAGGGCTTTTCTAATATAACACTTTTGTTACAAGCCCAAGAAATAATTTGACTTTGAATTTAAGCGATGACCGAAGTTTCTTATCACGAACTAAAGATAATTCAAAGAGAGAACTGATTGATCAGTTTCATATTTCAAACAAAGTAGCCTCAAAAATAGATTGCACCGGTGGCGGTTTTATTGTAAAAGTACAGTTTATGAGTTCAAAAATTAGTCAAATATAAAAACCGAATATTCATAGTTAATTTATTTCTTGCAAAATAGGTATACAAACATGTGGTCTTATGATAGTAATAACATTTGGCCCTCTATTTTTGCTGTCAAAGCGTTCAAGTATTTCTAGGTTCTAGATCAATATCGTTAAATATCGTTCGTGCATATGAACATTTTGATAAATCTAGTATAATTTTTGGTAAGCATATAACAGTATTGGATCCAGCATACGAAAATTAATCGATAAATAAAAAAATATCTTCATTAAAAATAAGCAATATTTGATAGGACTGGTAACGTTTCCGAAATATGATTGTTAGTTGAAATAAAACGGCAACTATCAAAATCGCCACTGGCTTGTACTCAGTGCAAGAGCAGTTATGATATGACTAGTCGACATCATATAGACCTTTAAAAAAAAAACAACAGAAATTAGTAAGACAAATATTGAGACTAATTTTATTTATGGAAGTGATTACCTGCTTCTTCTCTTTTGATGCTTTAGTATTAGTTCAGGTGTGCACTAAAAGGAATTAAGTATGCTTCTGTGTATAAACATTCTCAGTCTTTACCTACAATTAAGTTTATTAAAACCTAGTCAAGTAATTTCTGCTCTACTGTTACATCAGTACTATAAATATTGGATGGGAAAATAAATATGTCCACATTCTCGGTTTGAGTACTGTTAGTATGTAATGTGTACAGTATTTTTTCTAGCTAACGTGTCATCAAAATAGTGATGACGTATTTGACAAACAACCAACAACTCTATCCTCAAAGAGATTCATATACGAGATAGATTATCGTCGACTGGGCAATTGCAAATACTGAAGTTCTTTGCGCAGATCTCAAGAAAAGAGCACTCGACGGAGAGCCTATCGCAGCATATGCATGGCCGTGTAGAAGGCAAGCGAAGTCCTGGACGATCACCAACACGTTGGACCGACCTCATTAGAAAAGCTACGCAGTCCACCGAAGTAGAGTGTACTCGCAATGCAACCGACCGGCAGAAATGGAGAAGCATCGCGAGAAGAGCAGCTGGCCTGGAGAGTGACGGTGACACGGCGAGGAGCCACCGCCATTGCAACCACGACCACTCTGACTAGAGTGTACGATTAAGAAGAAGAATTTGGCAAACAACAGATTAAAATCCGACAGATGTCAACTCAGGGCATCTGTGATGTGAAGTGATTCAACTTGATAGTACATCAATTTAATGGTAAACAGCAACAGGTATACGCCAGTCAAATAACGGTTGGTGAAGGACTGACAATGGATCAGCTACCTGTAGTTTATCGTGACTAATTTGTCCCTATGATAATGAAATTTAGTGATTAGAAAATAATAATACTTCTGACATTCTAAACTGACAAAATTTTGCTCATGTGCTTTGCCGATCATCCACAAGCTTGACAGAAATTAATGCGGTTGTAGCGACTTGCTAAGAAAAAAAAAGGGGTTTGGAAAATTATTTCCGTTCTCTTATTCTCTCTATTACTCGGATTTGGGGAGTATACGTTACACAATTTTAAAATGCTATTTGGTAATGGCAGGACAGTGACAGAAATACAGTTTAAAATGTTGATTCCTATGAGAGCACTTACAAAATTAACGTACTCGTGTCACCAAATTATTACTGGAGCTGGTTTGAGTTGGATCTAAATATTTGAATTTATGTGTAATTATTTTTGGACGAAATTTGCTTTCATTTTATTCAAGCTTTGTCGTTGGTCATTTTAATGTTTGGACGAAGAACAAAAAGGAGTATTTATAGAGTTTTTCATAAAAAAAAGTCTACAAGTCCAAGTCTACAAGGTTTGAATGATACTTCAGTGGCCACAACAACATTGGGACATTTATATAATGATGCTGCCGTTCGCAATCACTAAGCCAGAGGAGGAAGTAATTGAGTAACCGACAGTAAATTAATAATGCGAATTGAATAAGTTTTTATGTACTTTTTTTAATTATATACCAAACCTCTGGAAATACCAGAATATATACTCGATCCGTATAACATATTTGTACAACAATGATTTATCTGCATAGTGTACATTTACACACGAATAGGAAGCCTCCGGTTCCAAGACCAGCTAGAATAAACATAAAATAATTGTCATATTTAAAAACTAATCCGAGTGTCATGATTACTTGTATCTACAATAATAACTAGTTACGACAACGTATACTACAAAGTTTAGTGTGCCATAAGTAGTTTTATAAAATTAACATAATAATTACTGTTTAACTATTTTATTTTGCAGCAAATCTTTAAGGAGTCCAAAGGGTTCGATATGATTAATCAGACTTGCTTTTAGAGAGTTGTTGTGCATCGGGACGTTGCACAAAAGCGGATGGCCGAGTGTCATGATTTGAATATTTGTTGTATGTGGTGTGCGGTGTTTTCAGTGTTGCGGAGTGGCAGCACTGCTATTTTCTTAATTTATATACTCTGGAGAACGGTGATCGAACAGAATGAACGCTACCCCGGATGATGGCGTGATGTTGTAATTCCGGGGAGGGGATATATCGCGGGCGGACGAGCGCGAGCGGCCCTTCGAAAAAGTAGTCGCGGCGTAACTCGGTAGCAAAAAGGCGGTCTTAGCGTCAGACCGCTCAGTGCAGTGAAATAAGTGCAGTGTTATAAGTAATAATAAAGCGTCATAAAGTTCAGACAAGGAGTTTTCTTTATACTATGGGGTACTTCTCGTTGACCTAGAACTATGAAATTTGGCAAGAAGCATTGTGTTAGAGTACAAATATAGGAAAAAAACGAAAACTGGATATTTTTAATTTAATCACAAAAAAATTGTGTCTATGCAAAGAAATGAGGGCCCTAATTTTAAAGTGAATTAACCGTATCATGTGGGGTATCATATGAAAGAGCTTCATTAGCATAAGCTAAAACAGGTTTTTAAATATTGTTACGATGTATGTTTTTCTATTTATGAAGGAAAATATAAAAAAATATATGATAAAACCCTTTTATTTAGTTTGTACGGTACCCTCGGTGGGCGAGTCTGACTCGCACTTGTCCGGTATTTATTTTTAAAAGTGATCATATTATTTTAATATACTTCTAAGTATTATTTCGTTCTTATTTATTCTTACTAAGAATATGCTAATTAGACCCTATCATACTTTTAGTTTCGCCATTGTCTGGTAAACACAAATTATTGAATTGAGATCGTCACAGTTTTGAAGTAAGTTATATTACACATTTTTTTTTTTACATTCATCTTAAGCTGAGCAGTACTTATAGCCGGAGAATTGAATAGGCATTATTATAACCCCACTTCCTATTGATATACTTACAATATTGACGGGAAGTGAGCCACCATTGTATGTAAACAAGCACTGTTGATAAATATCTTTCAACTGTTGATATACTCGTATAGCTCGAACATCGACGCTACGTCGCTGATCTGACCGATTGAACGAAACGAACGAAAAATTCACGCAGTAGCATAAATATTATAACGAAATTAAAAAATTAAGGGCCTTACCGAAAAACGTTACGAAAGTGTCAGTAGGCTTTAAAAGTTAACGAATAATAGTTTTCTAGTTCGACAAAAAAAAAGTGGGTAGGTACTTAGAAGTAAAAATAAAAAATTTGAGCAAATATTAAAAACCGTTAATGCATATCATATCATATCATCCAAAACATTGTGATGTACAACTACGGTATCCATGTTTTTATTTATTTATTGCGTTGACTTGAAAAGAAAGGCTTGATTTTGATAGCTGCAGGAGATCTTCGTTTTTAAATTAATTTCAAATTGATACCTCCACGTGTAGAAAGAGGCCTTATTCTTGAGGAATAGACATAATTATGGACAATGAAATGATCCTATAAGAATAAATTTTTTTTCGTATTGAGGTAAGAAACAAAACAAATTTTGTATCAAATTTAATCATTTAAATATTTGAAGAGACGTCAGCCGCCTGATGCGGGTTTGTAAGTAATTTCCTTCTGCTTCCGGGACAGCGGGACACTCGGATCCCGGGACATTTGGATCCTGGGATATTTGGATCCCGGCATCCTAAATGGAGTTTATCCAGTAAATCCGTTTATCCTGTTTATGCCACAGGGATGTTGGAAAATAACCGCGCCTCAAGTTTCGGCCGCCCGGCTTGGAATTGGATTAAACTTGAACTGATGTTTATTGCTGCTTCTTGATTACTTTGCTGTCTAGAGTATTCATGGTTTTGATAGCTTACTCCTTTATTATTTAGTTATGTAAGCATTTACTTTAAAAGCTTATGAAATTACCCTCTTAAAGAATATCTACTAAATCCGTTCCCAAAAGAAGTATGGTCTACGGCTTCTTCGTTATCACCATCATCATTATCGGCAGTACGCTCTAGTTCACTGCTGGACACAGGCCTTTCCCATTGAACGCAACTCCTACGTATAATAAGGTAACTGTAAAAGGTTTATATTGACAATTAGACTTTAATTGAATAGAATGGAACGGAACGGAACAGAACGGAATATAATAGAAATTTAGATGACTTCTCCCATAACGTTCGCTTCTCCGATCATCTCACACATAGTTTATTGCTAGAAAACAGTTTTCTCTGTTGTATGGAAAGATGTAGGAACTAGTACTGGCGGCAACATAAAAAAATAAACCTGGCCTGTGAATGAATACATGTATGTATTTATAAAAGCACCGACCCGAAAATTTCATCAAACAGAACTTGCAATTCATCAGCGTATAGAAATACCGGATCGACATTGTAAGTCATAAATAAGACAAACCCTAATAACAATAATGACGCACATCATCGCCAAGCGCTCCCACATTATTGAATCCGACATGCCGCAACAAAATAAATACACAAAATATTTTATCCAATTCCAATAACAGCATCCTTACTACACACGAAACAAATCTAAATCTAAACAACACCGACACAGAGTTCAAAATTCCATACCATTTAGAAGAATAGGGATAGCACGCGCCACAATCTATCGACTATTTTTCAAAAACCCATCCTTTGCGCTTAATCGAGCGTTCGTAAACATACCATTTTTCGCGTCTCGCGAAAAATATCGTATGTATTGTCGATCGTACGTTCCCACGTACGATATATGTCGTAAGAATATGGTTTCGATCATTAATCTTGCATTGAGAGGTACAATAGAGTGGCTGCCAGCTAATGGAGTGCGTTTTGTCGCGATCCACGTTTTGTAAAAGCATTGGATGTACGTGGGGTATTGTCTTCGGCGAGGTAATCAGTCATGGTTTTAGTCTGATAATTACTACTGTGTAATGGAATGGAATTTTGGATTTTTCGTCGGCCGTTCTAAAACAAATGCTAAATAGACGATTCTAACTTATAAGATAATATATTTCAATAGTCTTCTTAATCGATGAGGAATTCGTGAAAATATTTTAGATTTCATGCTGTATTTGACCACAGAAAATTTGGGGAAAAATTTATATTCTAATTTCTATCGCCAAGCCAAGCGTATGAAGCCTTACAGTAGGTACAGCTAAGTAGATATTCCGTTCAATTGTAATTATTTTGTAAAATCCAAATTAGCCCTACCATCGCAATACTCGTGTTTGAAGTAACGGTGGATAACAATAGGGATCGACGCAAATGGCCAAGAACGCAAAAGACCATTTGGCCTTTTGCTTATTTAAAAAAATATTTACGCAAATGGCCACATCAGCGAGAGGCCAAAAACGCAAAAAACCTTTTGGCCTTCTGCTTATAAGTAATGGAATGCAATAATAATTATGCTAAAAGATTAATTTGTATCTGACAGAATAATCCATTATTCTGTCAGATACAAATAAAGAGATAAGATGGATTCGTGGATTCCAATCCACGTTTTTTGTAGGCGATGGGCTGAACCCCTGTCACTACAAGCCTACATTAGATCTAACCCTCTAATACCCTCTTACCCCGTAATACTCTCTTTCTTCCATCAACCCTCTAACCACGGTCAAATGAGGCGTCAAACGGTCTAATGATCTTTGATACTTCGTCTGGCCCTGGAAATATAAGCGTGATTCTATTAATCAATCAATCAATAACACTTTATTGACACCACATAAAGTAGTAAAACAATAAACACATGAGAAAATGGCACAAAAGGCGGTCTTATCGCTAAATGAGATCTCTTCCAGACAACCTTGGGATGTGATGGAAAAAGTATATGTAAAGGGGCGGTGGTGCTAATATAAGCTAATAAGGAGTAAATACTCGTAGACTAATTAAGTTAATAAAATAAAAAACTATTTGATTTGTGATCAAATAGTTGTGATTTTGTGTACTATCTATGTATCAGTAAACATGTCATACCTTCACTTAAGAAAATGATACGCAGGAATATTTGACAACGAAACTTGTATTAAAAATTAAACAGCATGCTTATATACTAACCAGGCACAAAAACGTAAACGGTGTTTTCTGAAAAGAAATTTGATTCTTAGTTCTAATGTCATAAAGTAAAAATTGGGATGTGGTTAAAGACTGTGTTAAAGACTTATTTTGTGTATGGTGAGGAATGATTAAAAATGTACTGAAGCTATCAATCAAGCGACAAGTCGTCTGCGATACGCAGCGTTTCTTATTTGAATAACGCCCTCGGACAGAAAAGAAATAGAGTCGAGCTAGTTATAAATGAATATAAAAACATTTTTTTAGTGAACTTATAAAAGATTAGCTATGTAGTCTACTGTCTTTATAACATATACTAATTTTGATCAATCAATCTTATTTAACTGTATTTATGTATATACTAGCCGTGTCATATTGTTTCACCCACATAGACATGAAATATGATGGTGCGTGAAATGTGGTTGCTTATGTTGATAACAACCTATGTGCGTCTCCAAGTTCTCAGCTATCTCTGTACAAAATTTCACAACAATCGATTAAGTTTAGTCCTGAAAAGGTAACAAACAAACAGAGAGATAGAGTTAGTTTCGCTTTTAAATATTAGTATGTAGATTATGTCACACACTTGTTAACTAAGATGAATCTAATGACTTTTCAATATGTTGAAATCTAGCAAAAAATAAATACATATACGTATGCTGGAGAAATATTATCATATTTAGGCAGTTGGGTAAGTATTTTAGTAGTCAGCGTATTTTTAAAACCCGACTCTTACGCCCGCCTCAAAGTGTTATAAGTTTGACGTGTGTATCTGTATATGATTGTATATGTGTCTGTCTATGGCATTCTAGCTCTTAAATGGATGGACTGATTTTGATTGAACTTTTTTGTTTGAAAAAAGAATAAAATATATTTTTAGCTATGTTTCATTAAAATCTGTTCAGCCGTTTTGTGTATGTCAGATGTTTTAGGTTTTCTAAATTTACTTTATTCTTGCACTTAATGCATGCATTAGATAAGGTACTATATCAAAATTAGAGCAAATTTATCATAATATTGAAATGTCACAAGATATAACACAGAAAATAAAATAGTGATATGTTATGCATTTATTCGTTGGTTCTTCAGCGATACAGGTGTGACCATAACATTAGAGCTTTTTGAAAAATAAAAAAACAAATAACTTTTATACCCTCTCCACAATTTTAGGCTTCGTACAAACATGGTGTTTTCAATCCGGGAGATTGATCGTTCCGGTATCGGCACGACACAAATTGCCGCTCGTTTTAATATTAGAGCCAGATAGAGCTAGTATGTACGCTAGTAGTATGTAAAACTAGTAATACCACAGAATAACTAATAGTAACAACATTAGTAAACGATTGTACGCTACAGAGTAGTATTTTAATAAATGAACAATTTCAAAAGCGTAGGTGTCAAAAAATACATGTATCACAATTATCAATAAATAGTTACAAGATTTATATTCAATAATTTTGGCCATGGATATTAAAGTAATTAAAGTATTTCAATAATCATAATATTTAAATGTGTTTTTTTTGCTCGATCTTTCTCAATTAGAAGCCACTTTATCACTGATTATCAGGTGAGTTGTGGTCAAACGTAGATCTATTTATTCTATAAAATTAAATTAAATGTGTTATACAAGAATTTTTTGAAATATTGACCATAGAATTCAGTATCTACACATTATATTTGACATAATATGCGAATACAATATGATAGATAACTCGTAAACAGTTAATTTATCTACAATTTATTACAAAATCGAAAAAAACAATGCTACCTCGTAAAATTGGGTCACCTGAACATTATTTTCCTTTTTTAATCAACTTAAAACAAAGCTCGTTAACCTGCATAGTAAATGTAAATTGCGTTTTAATCGACACCGTGATGGATCGACGGATAATGTGCGCCGTAATCCGGTGTTTGTTTACTAGTCCGTATCGCCCCGTATCGTTCCGTATCACGCCGTACGCGACGGACCGGACAGTGTATTCACCGCCTAATTGATCACCCTATAAATATGGGACAAAATAAACAAGCGTAGTCTATTGACTGGTTATAATTTGATGATAAAATCATTTTGAGCGTTTGTTTGTTTGAAGTGGCCATATCATTTATTATCATGCTCCTTACCCGACTCTCAAGAAAGGAGGGTAATGTTTTTAAGATAATATATAATCAAATTGGCTCGGTTTGTATCAACTGTTCCACTATTGAGTGCGGGCCATTTTTTCACTATGAGAAGAGTAAGCTCATAGTCTCCACCATGCTGACCAAGTGCGGGTTGGCTGACATCACACATCTTGCAAATATGTATGTATAGGTATATGTAATTAAGTTTCTATGTAAACACCTGTAGCCTAAAATATTACCAATTTCGGTAGCAAAACGTATAGTGGTAAAAATTAACGTTACATCATAGTAAATATGCTACGACACATCTACGAGATCTACACGCTACGCCGCGCAAAGAGCTTCAGAATAATCAGAATGCACTGTTGCAAAATTAACTCGTTAGTATCGAATATCGATACATGTGTAGATTCGTTTAAACCGATTCAAGTCGATTTGAACATGAAGCAGAAAAAATGATTATTTCGTTGTCAAACGAAGACAGCCCAGTCTAAACAAATCCGTGTCTGCGCGCGAGTTTATTTGTATTGGGTTCGTTTTATTTGTCCAGTTGCCACCAGCGCTGCCATCTTGCTGCTGTAAAACAAAAGGTTTCAAAAGTATTTTACTACCGTTAATTAGGACGTGCATAAAATTTAATTTACGTGTATTGTGTAGCTTTACGCAGAAAGAATATACTGAGCCAAAATGGGTGATCATCATCATCATCTCAGCCACAAGAAGTCCACTGTTGGACATAGGCCTCCTCCATGGATTTCCAAAAAAGCTGGTTGGAAGCGGCCCACATCCAAAATAAATTGTAATAACTATATTTTATAAACAGCAGCTTACTGTATTGACAAATGAGAAAATGAGGAAATACGTATTTTTACCGACTTCTACAATCACTGCCCACTTCCCTGCCCAATAGATCTGAGTGTACACGATGAGATAGAACTTCAGTACTTCAAAATCCTTTGCGGTAAAGTACTACACGGAAGACCAGCCACAAAGGAGACAGAACACCTTATACAAATAGCAGGAAGAAGCTGGAAGCAAGCCGGGCGCCAACGGATCGTTTTGAAACTCCTATGTCCAGCAGCATTGTCCAGCAGTAAATTAAATATAAATATTGGAGGACATTTTCAAACAACACCATCTAGCCCGAAACTAAGCAAAGCTGTATTAAAAAAACCTGAAAAATATGGCTGATAGTTTTTTTTTTGTAAATATATACACATACATATGCAGTTGACTTCTTGTGGATGATTATGATGACTACGTTCGGAAACATTACCTTTCAATCCAGAACAAATTAATCTTTGCACACTACTTTTCGATTGATTAACTGACAGAGGTGTAGTACTTCCCCAGAAGGATTGTGCAAAACGCGTCTACATTTATTATTTTTCCAATTATCTCAATACATTTCTCTCGAATGTCGAGTCTACATTTATTATTTTTCCAATTATCTCAATACATTTCTCTCGAATGTCGAGTCTACATTTATTATTTTTCCAATTATCTCAATACATTTCTCTCGAATGTCGAGTCTACATTAATAATTTTTTTCAACCTTCTCAATACATTTCTTCCAAATGTATTTTTTTATGCAGATATATATTTTATAGCAGATTTTTGGGTTGTTCCCACAATAAGAATGAAAGAAATATATTAACAAAATAACCACCAAGATAAAAAATGAGCTTACTTCTTGATTAGCTATTTTTTCAGTAGGCTAAGCGAATCTATAAGTAAAATGCCAAATGAACTTTACTTTCCAACTCAGCCCTTCATTTCTAATATACACTAGTTTACCGTTTTATTTATCTGCTAGTTTTTTACCAGCCAACCGATCCCCCACATTTCAAATATTAATTACCCCTCATTTTCAAATAGCTTCCCCACTTTTAATCACTTAGAGGGTAACGTGTAACACGTGTTTAATTTCACAATTTTCACGCACGAACACTTACAGCTTCGCTATCTTTACATCGACATAGGGAATCGATACAAACAGTAAGATCACTTAAAAACATTTTTCATGGTTGCCTGTATGAGATAGCTTTTAGCGATAAGGCCGCCTGTTATTGCACTAGTCTATTTAAGTACTTTATTATTACTTTTAAAATGTGTACACTATAGAGTTTATCTATCTATCTAACATTTTTCCCAGATGAGATAGAATATCGCAAACCTCAAAGTTTATATTTTATTCCCACTATATTGAATCCCATAGATTCTACTGCTATGCATAGGGTCGCTACGCAAGTGTGCTTCTCTTTGTCATGAAAATGCAGTCCGAACAATTACCATAACCAATTTTATGATTATATTTCAACTTTTACACTATTGTTTTCAACATTGCTGCCTAAACATTCTTTTTTAGTCTTCTTTCTTTTCTTTAATCAGTGAAGGTTAGGTAGGGTGCGAGGATTCGGGAGGAATTAAAAAAAAACAAATGTCAAAACTATACCCCCTTCCCTACCCAGCAGCCTGCCTAACTACCCTGATCAAAGAGCCGTGATTGGCAGCGCAAATCATAAAACATTCTACGCCTAAGGTTTTTATGCGGCCCCGTTAATTTAAATAATAACATCTATGAAGTGCTCTTACTGGTGTTGCTGTAGATAAATGTCATGATCCGAAACTAGGGTAAAAAATAGTATTTTCTGGTCGCAAAAGTGTCGCGTCACGAGTAACAGGCAGGGTATTTTGTTAGACATGGCTTTTTAACGGATTTGTGTACAAATGCTGCGTCATCGCTACCCAGGATGGGTGTAACGTCGCTTTCAAGACATGCGGTTATTTGGAGTAGATATATGTTTGCATGTGAGTTGGTGTACTAAATATAAGATAGCTTATTGTTTTTTTTATTTTATTTATTAAGTTGTTTTTATATCACATACGACACATATTGATGCGTTGGTACTGCATAGTTGCCAAATCCGTTTCCTGAGAACTAAAATCTTAGAATTTTAAAGGCTAGAGTTAAGAGATATCTTCTAGATCGACGTGTTCCAACCTCGGTCACACTGATGTTTGCCACCAGGTGAATTTGTGGTCAAACTCTTAACTCGTCAAGATCTTAACCTGTATTAAAAATATATCGTGCCAATATAAGTACCGACACAGAGTAATGACAGAGCGTTAGTTTCATTCAAAATTCGGTACACAGTTAAGAGCCTATAGTCCGTCTCGCTCGCGTATACTCACATTTTTGAAGATATAAAATGACTGAAATACTTATAAAAAAATCGTCGTTTGTAAAACTAGAAAACAACATAATAAATCATCATCATCATCATCATCTCAGCCATAAGAAGACCACTGCTGGACATAGGCCTCCTTCATGGATTTCCAAAAAGACCGATTGGAAGCGGCTTGCATCCAGCGTCTTCCCGCCACTTGTATGAGATCATCTGTCCATCTCGTGGCTGGTCTTCCTACGCTGCGCTTGCCGGTACGTGGTCTCCACTCGAGAACCTTTCGGCCCCATCGGCCATCAGTTCTACGTGCTATGTGCCCTGCCCATTGCCACTTCAAATAAATAATAAATATTTCACAAAAATTTCAATTTGATCCAAGTCAAAATTAACTTGGGTTATATTGAAATTCTTGTCGAATATTTGTGATGTTATTTTCTAGATTTCATATATGCTTATGCAGTCATTTTATATCTTCAAAAATGTGGGTCTGCGCGAGCGAGACGGACGATGGTCGGACTACGGACTTTTAAAGCCAAATATTACCTACTATTAAAGTTTTCTCTGCTCAAATATCTATAAAAAATGTGCTTTACTATCACGTAATTAGTCTTTTTGATATGCACACAAATATTTGAATGATGTTTCAAGTGGCCAGATATTTTTGCACTGTATTAAATGTATGCCTTTAGTTACCTGTCGTGTGTAGCGATGGAAAGAGTGACGTACCTAGCCTTAAAAGTTGCTTCGCTGAGATAAGTTGATTCTAAACCCCCCGACCAAAGAATTTTTATATAAATCAATATATTACTACATAATTATTTCTATATCGAGCGAACTAGAGACATATAAAATAATAATGTTAGCAACACTATTGTACTGCTCAATTTGACCAACACATGTATAGAAGTAAAATAACTGTAGGTAAGTACTTATGTACCTTTTTTTCTAGGCCTTGTAATATTATTTAGCTAATTTCGTTATAAAATTATTTAATCAATATATTTTAACGCTAAAACAACCATTGACAGTTATGAGATTCCCACGGCGGTGCATCCCACCGCACTTTATTTTTTATTCAGGCCAATATTTATTTTATTTATCGTTATTATGTTTAGGGTTGGTTTTGACGCCGCTTCTGCGTCACCCCCGCCCTCACCCCGGGGGTGACACGCGACTTGGAATGACTCATTATTGTGAAGGCGCCTTTATTGCTAACTTGATGGGAGTAATATTTCCGGGGGTCAAAATACAACGAAATTTCCTAAATTATTGAAGATATAGTAGAAATATATATATAGTATAGTAAAAATAAATCCGTTTGTATGGAGCAGATCGCAGTATTTGCAACTGGGGGGATTCTTTGAAATTATGATAGGAAAATAACTAGGAATCATAGATCAACAATAATCCCCGATTTATAGATCAGCTGCGTTCCGCGGTTTCACACGCGTAGTTATGAAAAACGGTGATGATTATGATGGTGATAAGTAGCTTATGTCCGTCTCCAAGTCTAAAGCTATTTCTATACTAATTTTCATAACGATCGGTTCAGCCGTTTGAGCGTATAAAGGTAACAAAATTAGCTTTTATAATATAATTATGAAATTGTGTCAAATGTATTTCAAAATACCAGTACATTAATTTGAATAACAATATACTTAGGTGTCTTTTATTTTGTCACAAATCTTATTTTTACTAGACTAATATTGTATGTAGATATTTGTTATTAATGAATTGTAATTGAAAATAAACAAATGTAACGGATTTATCGCGTGTATATTTTACATAAATTTATGACGTTTCGAAAACTGCAGCGTCCGTGGTCACGGGTGGTTTGTTTAATTTCAATGAGTAACAATTGCGAAAACAAAAAAAAACCGGGCAAGTGCGAGTCAGACTCGCCCACCGAGGGTTCCGTACAAACTAGTAGATAAAAGGGGGCAATCATATATTTTCACCGATATAGCACAGCGGATTAGCTAGTTGAAGTGGCAGTGGGCAGGGCACATAGCACGTAGAACTGATGGCCGATGGGGCCGAAAGGTTCTCGAGTGGAGACCACGTACCGGCAAGCGCAGCGTAGGAAGACCAGCCACGAGATGGACAGACGACCTCATACAAGTGGCGGGAAGACGCTGGATGCAAGCCGCTTCCAATCGGTCTTTATGGAAATCCATGGGGGAGGCCTATGTCCAACAGTGGACTTCTTATGGCTGAGATGATGATGATGATGATGATATATTTTTTTATATTTTCCTTCATAAACCGAAAAATATACATCGTAAAAATATTTAAAAACCTGTTTTAGCTTATGCTACTGAAGCTCTTTCATAATATGATACCCCACATGATACGGTTAATTCACTTTAACATTTGGACCTTCATTCCTTGCATAAAGACATTATTTTTTGTGATTAAATTAAAAATGTCCAGTTTTCGGATTTTTTCCTATATGTGTACTCTAACACAATGCTCCTTGCCAAATTTCATTGTTCTAGGTCAACGGGAAGTACACCCCAGGTTTTGATTCCCTTGTGAGTGTCAAAATGTGCATTTTTTACGATATATTCGGCTGTAACTTTTTTTTACGAAAGCTTAGAAACTTTATTTTTCTTTCTGCAGCAAGATACTATGGATCTGCGTATATGGTTTTAATTTCAACTCGATACCTTCACGCGTTCCCGAGATAAAGGTCTTGACACCCGACGGACGGACAGACGGACAACAAAGTGATCCTATATGGGTTCTGTTTTTTTCTATTGAGATATGGAACCCTAAAAAAAGAAATGCTTATATTATGTTTATATTTACAAAATGAAAATCCTATACTTATTTTTAATTGTACGTATATGCCTAATATCTGAATTGATAAGAAACAAAGAATGATGTTGTTTTGACAGACCCATAAAAATGTCGCCACTACATTTTATTTTCAAAGTTTATCGGTGTAGCCTTGAAAAATATCTCAGATTTTTTTAGCTCCGCACGATAAAATAATTTTTAAATTACACCTGTTCAAATATGCAACATACAAATTATAATGTACAATAATGAAAATAAATACAAGACAAGAGAGAGATTGGTTCGTAAGCGTAAAATTATCGTAATTATACACAGCGACTGACAAGCCAGATAATCAATAAGTGGATTCCATAGAAATATACAGAAGTAGAATGTACATTAACAGCATAGAAAGAGCCCATTCGGGAAGTAATACGTAGATATTTTCCGACAACCAAGCAGGTCTGCGGGTCCTGGTTGCGGAGGAAGTCAACTCAAATTGAAAAATCAAATTCAAATGCTTTTTTTTTCAAACTGGTACTTACAAGAGTATGTGCAGATGCTAAATTGCCCGGGTAACTCTGATAAGGTTACACTTTACACACAAGGGAAGGGTTTCTGGGCACTGTGGTATCCGAGGCAATGTATCTGCGGATGAGCTGACAAGACGTGGGTTCAGTGGCTGCATGGTGGTCCTGAGCTCGCCTGTAACATATCCGACTGCAAGACGAGAGGAGGGATAAGATCTTGGAAACTACATCAGTGCCGAACACTATGGAGGCAGAGTCCAGGAATAGTGCATTCTAAAGCGCTACTCGAAGGATTTAACAAGAAGTTCTCCAGAGAATTGCCTACTAGATTTTTAAATATACGGAACATGTAATAGCTTTTTAGGGTTCCGTACCAAAAATATAAAAAAAAAATGATTTCCCCCTTTTATCTACTAGTTTGTACGGAACCCTCGGTGGGAGAGTCTGACTCGCACTTGTCCGGTTTTTTAATGTTCTTCCCGCCAATTCCAAGTTCTGTAAAGAACTGCGTTCTTTCCGTCTTCCTGCTTCTTATAGAAGTACTAGCTGCGCCCCGCGGTGTTACCCACTGTTTTACATAAATTATATCAAAGGAGATATTATTTTTCGGGATATAGTATCCTATAAGTTAATCCAGGATGTCAGCTACTTCTATACCATAATTTCACTAAAATCGGTTTAGCTGTTTTAGCGTGACGAAACAACAAACATACAAACAGACTCACAAATTTTTGCATTTATAATACATATTAGTGTGATAGTTGACGTATCAGAGTAGTGGTGGTGAAAAAAATATCTGCCATTCTACCTGGCTATAACTCCGTTGCTCCCAGTACAGTGTGTAATTTCTTAAACACACGTGCCAGGTCGATGGTAAAACAAACACGAGATATTCGTCGTAATCAACGGTAACTGCCGAGAGATCGTTGCTCGGGAAACAATTTACAATTACCTGTAATAACCGACTCCTTCGTGTAATTCTGTCGTGAAATGGCCACACGTATGGCCATTATTTGTGTATTTTGTGACAGCTGTCAAAATATTTTATAATTCTTCTTCTTCTTTTTTGTATTGGACCCGCATTAAAGCATTTGCCAGTGTCAAGTATTAGGATTTTTTCAAGTTTCTTGAATAAAACAAGTTGTAAATGTTCTAGTCACAATTTAAGTCACGTATACAGTCAATTTATAAGTCGAGTCCAGCTTCAGTAAAGTGGTGGCGACTTTACTTAGAAGCTTCTATGGAGTTTTGTCGACAACGTAAAATGGCACGTTTCACTGCTTCATTTAACTTGGCCACACTCATTTACTTGATTGAACACTTAATAAATAAAACACCACCATTTTTATCGCAAATAACACAAGTTTAGGAAAATAAAACAAAGCAACAATATGTTTCGATGGAGTTCCCGCCAAAACTGAAATTTATGGTTAATAATTAATTAACCATAAATTTCAAAGTGTATTCAACATAATTGTCTATAGACCTTTATCGGTTTGGGGTAATCGATATGCTTTTAGTGTAGTAGTTTAGTTAGTTGAGTTTGTATATTGTTTTCTTGTGGTTGGTAAAGGCACAATGCCCGTTTATAACATATTATAGTTTAAAAACTGAAAAAACCCGACTTCTAAATGAGTAATTCAATTAGTTGGACGACATTTTTTCAGTTATTTTGTTATAAAAACCAAAATACTGAACCGATTTTGATAAAAATTAATGGTCCATCTCTGAGATATTACCCACCAAACAAAAAAGAATCATTGAAATTAAGCAATTTTTATTTTGATGGATTTATCGCGTATATTTTACAAAAATTAATAACCGGTCATGTCATAAAATTATGTAAAATATACGCGATAAATCCGTTTTTTTTAATGAATAACAATAGCAACAACATTAGAAAAAAAATCATCAAAAACAATTCATAAATAGCGGAGTAATATATAATCGCTGAACAAACATACAGTCGAATAGAACAAAAAAAACATATTGTCGAATTGATAACCTCCTTCTTTGGAAGTAGGATGAAAATAAATGACAGTTTCAGTCAGTCCACACGAGTAATGGTATAGGGTGCTTTACGTTGCATTCTCAACGGTAATATTCAAATGCTTAGGTAAGAGGTATGCGTGAGTGTGTAGCGCTGTGTCCAGCGGACTCAGTATGGTAAGTTTAAATTTTGGGTTTATTTTTAAATCATTTACCTGTTAAATTATTTTCTTCAAATCTGCGTATCTCGTTTTCCTCTTTAAAATATTTTTGGGCTTAACGCAAGGTGATGAGAATCCCGGAATGACCTTTGTTATATTACGTACTATAAAATAATGAAGGTAAGAAGATATCTTATCTATAAAAAAATACCAAATGCTGTTCATTGGTGTTGGATTGGTACAAGCGCTTCTTGAGAACGGTATGGTTGTTTTAGATTTTTGTTTTTTTTTCTTTAGTTTTTTTTTTGTGTTTTATTTTATTTTTGTAATAGTCTTACTACTAACGGCTAAATCGGCATGCTCCATTCTCGGTCACGTCTACACATAAGTATCGATAAAATATAATAGTACAATAAATAATACTTATGGCAAATTATATCTGATTCCATGGCTCACCATGACAAAAGGTCTGGGGGGTTACCACAATCATAATAGCAATCTTATTTTAATATTGCTTTGATCATTGTCTTGCTCTCTCTCAAGTGTAGAAAGAGCGAGACTGAATTAAATGCAATATTGAATCAAGACTGCTTGAACGCTTGTGGTACGGCTCCAATTGTCTTGAAAGATAATATATGTTAAGGCAGGCCCAATGATTAATTTTACAATTTATGCAATAAGTTAAGTAATCAGTAACAGACCTAAACTATATGAAAATACATTAACGACAACGTTTTAAAGTAACAAGAAACACGTGTAGCTTCGAACAAATGCGTCGGGCACCAGATGTCAGTTCATAATCCAATGAGACTTTAATCTTATAGCCTTCGTGGTTGCATCGGCAACCATCGTCTTCGAAACTTGACTTTATAAACAAATTTAACTAGCCACTTCTTGAACATAAACTTAGACGAAAATAGCCCTTGACAGTTTATAGATACAGTCTTCCTAGTACAGGTTGGGTAGTAAATGTGAATTATGTATTTGGTAGTGGTTTTCAGTTGCATTTCGCGCAGGTGGTCGTTCTCCCCACGGACTTAACTCGCAAGATCTAAATAAATGGAGGTTCGTTTCGCTACTTAATTATTTATTTATACTTCAGCTGCTATTGAAGATTGTTTCAAGTGGTCGTGACAATTTTTGGCACATTGTATTAAATAAGTGCACTTCTAAGTACTTCTATTTCTACATTTGCCCTATCAATAGCAATGTCAAACTCTAGAAAAACTGTATGAAATATAGTACATGTTTTTTTTTTGTTGTTGGTAGAACTCACTATTACAGACAGAGCCGAAGAACTATCTCTTCTTTGCCAGTTATTCGTCCACTAGCAATAATTGCAGCAATAGTATGGAAATATTAGTGTTCCGAATCGAAGGGCATTTTTAGCTAGGCCTGATTTTAACCGAATCCAAAAAGGAGGATCCGTATGTGCTTCGATTTCTCCGTCAATAAAATTGTAAAGTTGCCTCGCTTGGTTGAGTCGTTCGCATTTCATCACAGAAATCTTACCTAACTAATGGTGAGTTGATGAAACTCAAAAAAGCATACTTTTTCTTTCATCATCATCATCTCAGCCATAAGAAGTCCACTGCTGGACATATGCCTCCCCCATGGATTTCCAAAAAGACAGATTGGAAGCGGCTTGCATCCAGCGTCTTCCCGTCTTTTGTATGAGGTCATCTGTTCATCTCGTACTTTTTCTTTCACTTTAAAACAATTTTCGAATGAGGTGAGTTTTGAGTGCGAGGCGTGTCAATATAACTGGTAAAGTATCATCCAAACAACTGTAGAAAAGTGAATAGCAAGGTCGCGTATGTACGCATAGGCACACGCGACTATCTATTCACTTTTCTACAGGCGTTATACATATTGCGTAGGTATTTTAAAGTCAGTTTTTTTAGGGTTCCGTACCCAAAGGGTAAAAACGGAACCCTATTACTAAGACTTCGCTGTCTGTCTGTCTGTCTGTCTGTCTCCAGGCTGTATCTCATAAACCGTGATAGCTAGAAAGCTGAAATTTTCACAAATAATGTATTTCCATTGCCGCTATAACAACAAATACAAAAAATTTAAAAAAAAAATATTAAGGGGGGTCCCCATACAATAAACGTGTTTTTTTCGTATTTTTTTGCTCAATATTAAAAACGGTAAAAGGTAGACGCTTCAAATTTTCACAGAATATTTACTTGTATATTACATTTCAAAATAAATAATTAAATAACAATAAAGAAAATATTAAAGGGGGGCTCCCATACAACAAACGTAATTCTTAAGCAATTTTTACTCGATCTTAATTAACAGGTAGAAACTTTAATATTTGTAAGTAAATATTTAAAAATATATTAACTATAAAAATAAATACCTAATCTAATACATAAACTCACAAAATGAAAATAATCCGTGCATCTAAACGCGGTGCGAGCGCCGCGCCGCGGTGTGGTGTGGTGGTGGCGCGAGCGCGAGGCGGTTGCTAAGCAACGGCCACGCGGGTAGCGGGGGAGGTAACATCACGGAGCGAGCTATAGCCGCGCGTATTCGCGCGAACGTCGTCATGCTCAAAGAGTACCTTTGTAATATACGGAAACGACGGAAACGGTCATGCTGCCCGGATGTGTATCGAAAATCTACCTATAAGTTTGCAATTTACTACTTGGAGTTTCGTTGATTTCTCGTTATTTTATACGATTTTCTATTATAGATGATAGTACGGAACCCTTCGTGCGTGAGTCCGACTCGCACTTGGCCGATTTTATTCAGTTTTTTTAACTATAATTATTTAAAAAAGGTATCATTTTGTTTTTCAAAATTGTATTTTTCCTTTTTTTATATTTTAGGGTACCATATTGACCATCAAACCCTAAAAACTGTCTATGAATCTCTGTCTTGATTTTCTTTCTACCTCTCCACATCTGACATGAGGTGATTACGCGCCGTGTTTGTTTGTTATTATTGTTTTTTATCTAAACACGATCGTGATTATCCGAGGCGAGTGCTCTTGACGTCCGCCCGTCAGTATTCTTTCTTTCTTTTTAGTGTTGCTTTTTCTTTTCTTTTGACTGTGCCCACTTAAGATCGCAGTGACCTTTCGTTGCGGCCGTGTTGGATGGTAATTGAAATTATTTGTGTTTGATTTATATTATTTTGTGGGTCTTTGTTTTGTGTATCTAAATTTATTAAGTACGACTATGAATGGCAGAGAATCGAAAGGGTTGTGAGAGTTTATGAGTTTTGTTGTCAAGGATACCAACCAACATTGAAATAAATAAAGCAACATTAAAAAACAAAAACAGTTATGGCAATATCACAACAATACGGCAGATAATGTTGAAACAATTGTTTTTTCCGCGACATTCTGGAATATAATTTCGGCGGCTCCATTGTAAATACCATAAGTATCCAGCGCGCATAATATGCACGCCGTGAAAAAAGGTTTCTATTTGTCTTCTTATTTATTTTTGTCGTGCGAAAAAGACAGGCATATACTCGTACCTAAATCTCCGTAATCTTTCATGTTCTCGCAACCTGCCGCAAAATCTCTGTCGATGGCCCAATTCTGAAAAATTCCTTACATAATGCGTGTTTCTGTAATATGTTGGTATTCAGGGATAAATTTTAAGTAGCTTCACCAAGTTGGCCGCCAGGGGCGCCACCTATGTGTTATTAAAGTTCGAACGCATCATTGGAAAACCTTATCGTGTATATATTCCTAGTTTTTTGATTTTAGTATTATTTTGTGAATCTGTCAAGATTCTAATTTCTAAATAAATGGCCAAGTGCGTGTCGTGGCACGCGCAATGTAGGGTCCCGTAGTTAAGTATCATAATTTATGTTACCTTAAAACAGAGTATGTTGTTTAATACTACGAACATATGAGTCAACATGTGTTAATTTAAATGAAATATTCATTTTTGACTTGTTTAAGTAATTTATTAACTTAAGTTAATCAACTATAACTCGATAGCTTATAAAGCCGTGATAGTTTTTCTGTTAATTTCATCATATATTATACATACTAGCATGATTTTTTTCATATCTCCAAAGTCAACCGTTTAGCTGGTAAAGGAGGGGGGAAGCATGTATATTAAAAGAAAAACGAAATATCCGACTGTAAAAAAGCAGTTTTTAAAGTCTAACTTTCGATTTCGTTACGCTTAATACGCTCTTAAGTGTACGTTTTGTGAGAAAGTATACGTAAAATTGCTGTAAAAGATTATAAATGCGCATTTTTGAGAATAATTCTAGTGAAATCACTTGTTTATTACTAAATAGTTCGTTGGAGGTTACGAAAAAACTCATTTTTTTATTTTTGTTATGTGTTATTATTATTACAACAAAATACAAATTATGACATTCTAGAAGCGAAGACGAATCTAATGGCACCTCGCACATCAAAATCAGTCAAGCCGTTTAAGCGGTAGGCTATCTTAAAGAAACATACTCGTACATTACATACATACATACAAACATATATAGGTACACTCGAAAAACATAACCCTCAATAAGCAGTCGGGTAAAAAAAACTAATAGGTCAAGCCAATCCGAGGATAGATACATGAAAATGACAAGCTCATACGTTTCCATTTCCTACGTGACATTTCGTGATGCTGAAATTGGATTCGAATCAAATTTATATCACGCAGAAGCAAAGAAAAGCATTATTTTATCTGATATTTGTTAAGGATATAGATAAGAATGCCTAGTGTTGTGTTGTTATCATCGGCATTATGTGTCATTTTATTAAAAGTTGGACTAATTTGGTATAAAAATATCAAGCTATAGGCTAGAGGGTTATATCAAGATATACATTTAATACAATTATAAATTGGTGGACATTTCACACAAGTAGACATTTTAATTTTCTTATTGCAAGGTTGCCTGGAAGAGATCGCTCTAAGCGATAAGGCAGCCAATTAAAACACCTAGCTGTAATATTATTCTCTCTGTATTTGTGTTTCTGTATTGTGGTATTTTAATAAAGTGTTATCCTCTTCCCAAAGAGCGACAGCCACACGACGCCTCTCCGCGCTGCAAGAACGAGCCTCCGATGGCGTATGCACACAATCTCTATTTCTAAATGCTGATTTGTCCATTTTTCTATGAGTGTTGTTAGGTTAAGTTATTAAGTGGCAATGTTTGTGCCAGCTAAGAACTAGCGCCAGCATCAGAATGACATTGATGTGTACATATTGAAATCAAATATCTTTCCCAGGCGGCGTCCTTTTGAAACTCAACTGTTTATTAGAAATCACGGATTGAATTTGCATTACACACGACCAATATTTTTTGCCCCCACAATCGTGACCGCCTACTTCTATCTGATACCAACTAACAAGGTCTTGCAACTAGTATTTTTACATGCAATAAATTTTCTGACACTCCGGCATGCTTTGATTTGAGCCGGCGTTTTTTGTGACACCTCTTTTACAAGTTTGAATTATGATATGTGATTACAATGTCGGCACATAACAGGAATCAATTTATTGTTCTTTGATCTTTTATTTAGTCTATGGCTATCTGATTAACAATACCAAACTAATTTCGGTTACCAAAAATAATCACTTTGTTAATGTAAAAAGTACTTAGTGTTCTTATTATATAATACCAAGCTAAATAGTTACTAGTAAAAGTTTCCGGCAGCCTAGTGGTGAGACCGTCTGACTTGCGATCCGCAGGTCCTGGGTTCGAATCCCACGGCACGCACCTCTGTCTTTTCGAAGTTATGTGCGTATTGTTGATTGCCGCCAACTTCGTGAGGAAACCTACATGTCTGAGAGTTCTCAATGATCTTGAAGATGTGTGAAGTTTGCCAAACCGCACTTGGCCAGCGTGGCAGACTATGACCTAACCCTTCTCACAATGAGAACATGGCCCGTTCCCAGTAGTGGGACAGTTTGTACAAACAGGGCTGATAAAATAAAAAAGCTAAATAGTAGAATGGACAAACCAGCGAAAGTAAAACTCTTCATAGAATTATAGAATCAAGTGCTAAAATAAATAACAATAATAACTTTTTAGGGTTCCGTACCCAAAGGGTAAAAACCCTATTACTGAGACTTCGCTGCGTCTGTCCGTCCGTCCGTCAGTCTGTCACCATCTCATGAACCGTGATAGTTAGAGAGTTGAAATTTTCACAGATGATGTATTTCTGTTGCCGCTATACAACAAATACTAAAAAAACAGAATAAATCAATATTTAAGGGGGCTCCCATACAACAAACGTGATTTTTTTGTTATTTTTATAGATAATGGTACGGAACCGTTCGTGCGCGAGTCTGACTCGCACTTGGCCCGTTTTTATTTTGTATCACGTACCTCCAAGACAAAGATTGTTCTATCATCAGAGCGTTTTTAGAGTTCCGTACCTCAAAAGGAAGAAACGGAACCCTTATAGGATCACTTTGTTGTCCGTCTGTCCATCTGTCCGTCTGTCCGTCTGTCCGTCTGTCCATCTGTCCGGGTGTCAAGACCTTTATCTCGGGAACGCGTGAAGGTATCGAGTTGAAATTAAAACCATATACGCAGATCCATAGTATCTTGCTGCAGAAAGAAAAATAAAATTTCTCAGTTTTCGTAAAAAAAAGTTACAGCCGAATATGTCGTAAAAAATGCACATTTCGACACTCACAGAGGAATCAAAACCTATGGGGTACTTCCCGTTGACCTAGAACTCTGAAATGAATAATGCTCTTTGGCAAGAAGCATTGTGTTAGAGTACACATATAGGAAAAAATCCGAAAACTGGACATTTTTAATTTAATCACAAAAAAATAGTGTCGTTATGCAAGGAATGAGGGTCGAAATTTTTAAGTGAATTAACCATATCATGTGGGGTATCATATGAAAGAGCTTAATTAGCATTAATTAAGACAGGTTTTTAAATATTTTTACGGTGTATATTTTTCGGTATAAAAAGGAAATTAAAAAAAAATATGATTTCCCCCTTTTATTTACTAGTTTGTACGGAACCCTCGCTGGGCGAGTCTGACTCGCACTTGTCCGGTTTTTTGAATATTAGATACCTTCATATTCTCAAAATAAGGTGTAAAACATTAAATTTGCACTGGTTCAAAACGTTTTAGTCAGATTAAATTTTAGATGCATAGCGCATCGTACATGGGGAAATCTTCGAAAGATACCGGCTGCGTTGTACGTTGTACGTTGGGGATGCAACCGGGCTGTGGGATTATACCTACTAAAACTCCTCGATGGCCAGCCTCAGTGCTAAATGGAGGACTCCGTTTTCTTGACGAACGCGTACCCTCAGCATTGCGATGCTATTTCTCCCGAGACAGCCTTTTTCAGCCTACTAGGTCTACAACCGCATGAGCCGCTCCACCTGTCCACCTCTGTGAAAATTGAAAAATGGTTTTCACCCCGATCTTTTATGATTACCTTTCCAACGATACCACACACGTTAAGGTAGATGAGAAAAAATTTATTCATTCCAACTTTTTGCATCAATATTGTATTCCTCCGTTTTGTTGGCGTAAGAAATATGTATACCCATACTAAAATACAACTTTCTAGTACTTATAGTCTTTGATCTAAGCCGCGGACAGACGGACAGAGGGACGTACGATCATGGCGAAACTATAAGGATTCGTAGTTGATTACGGAACCCTAAAAAGAATCATAAATAAATCAATCAAGTGAATTGATGTCTCCTACATCGTGGACCAATAACCATTTCCCATCGAGTGAGTTTGTGGTTAAAGGCAGTCCTAAAGACTTTGCTGTACAAAAATGTCATCAAAATACAACTTGTTTTAGGATACACAAATTCCTACTGATTTTGGAATCGTTGATAATAGTCTCATACCCAGTAAAAATAAACTGTAGTGAGAGCGTAAAGCCAATGCAGAGCGAACTGCTCCGCATTGGCTGCACTCTCTTGATTGCGAACGCCGAGCGGTGTTCCATTTGCAGCGGCATTAGAGGTAAGTATGTACTCACACGTGGGGATATTTGCCCCGGTTTCTGTAAAATACAATGCTTTGTCTCTATTTTTCAAGAGACTTTGTTTGGAACTAGTTTTGATAAAAATAAACAACATAACCGCGCTCCGTCACACTCAATCAAGATAGTACAATTGAGTAGTAAGTGGTTGTATTTTTTTTTGTGTTCTCTCTTGTTTTGTAATATTTAGTTGTCTATAGTGTATAAAAATAATACATTCTTTCTTTTTAGGGCTCCGTTCTAACTAGGATGAACTCTTATACTCGTAATTTCGCCAAGTCCGTCTGTCTGTCTGTCCGTTTGACTCAGTCATTTTACTCGAAGACTATCAGCCCTAATACAATTTGGCATGTAGATGTATTTTAAAAACCGCCACAAAATGCTTTAGCAAACAAGAAAATAGGGGTGGCATTCCATACATTATATGTATAGAAGAGATGATTTTTTTTTCAACCACACTCCTTCGTGTGTGATATAGTTTAATAGGTCTCTTAAAATATGACTAAGGTTTCGTATGTAATTTTTTTCTCAGATGTAATGTATGCAAGATACCCCACATGATAGGGTGGGGTTGAAAAAAATATGTCATCCCCTCATTTTATAATGTAAAGAGTGGCACCCCTATTTAATTTATTTTTTTATTTGATTGTGACATACGGACGGACAGACAGACGTACATGGTGAAATTAAGTTAAAAATGTTGGTAAGTACGAGTGACTTACTGAAGACTTACATCCATCCATGTATTATTCACAGAGCCTGAAGTCTACATCCATCTCTGTTACTCTGCCTCTGTAGTTATTCTCATTCTCAAATAATCCTTAGGACGTTTGCTCGTATCCCCGTAGGATCTCTTTGAAACTCTTTGATACCGCGTCGGATCCCGCGCCGCAATATGCACGTGTAAACACCGCCTTATCTCCGCGAGAAGTTACCGCCTTTGTGTTCAAGGCTTTAGCGGACGAAAACGGCATAAAGCTTGAGCTTAAATAGTTACTTCATGTTGGGATACGCGAGCTTTGGGACCGATTAAAAATGTGAAGAGGCGATGCAAACAGGGAATGTCTTAAAAATGTGAAGAGGCGACGCAAACAGGGAATGTCTTACTTAATTATTTAGAATCTTGAGGTATATTATTATGTTTTACTTTATCGGAAGATATTTCGGTAAGCGGCATGACAAGCGATATTATTTCATGGTGGACATTACAGAAATTCGAATGGAGCACATTGGTTAGCTAGATTTATCTACTTTTACTGTACGAATTGTAGAATACGCTGCATAGGGAGGGTTTTTAGGAGGGAGGGTATGTGTATGTATTCCAGCTGTGCGTACCCCAGCGGTTTCACTTGCGCCTTTAATAAAGATTGGTTCAGCCGTTTAGCGATGTGAAGATAACAATTCGAGTTAATCAGGGTGTCTTTTAGATAGTGTAATAATATAGGTTTGTTCTAGGCACCATTCATTCCATCGTATACCGTACGGTCTATGATAGAATGCCTGTTAATGTTACTGTTACTCAACATCAGGCATATCGACGGTCAATAGGAAACTAAATAATATAAGAGACGAGAGAGACTTTGGGTCCGTGGGGACCGGGAGCTCATCTCATTTTCAAAAAATTATCTGTGTGCCTGATCGATGCGACGCGTGACCAAAATGCTGGTGCGTATCTGGCCCAACGCATAAGCATTGCCATTTAACGTAGCAATGCGGGTAGCATGCTGGGTACGCTGCCAACTGGTAGTGGGTTTAAGCATTTGGATTTTCCCAAGACCTCTATCGGTCTGGGGTAATCGATTTGTTTTTTGTGTAGTAATTTAGTTAGTTAAGTATGTATAGTTTGTATATTGTTTTATTGTAATAAAAATAAAAAAGCGGTTTATTCACCTGATAGATCCTAGTATAACCACAGACCAACACAGCATCACTCATGATTTTATAAGGATCGACGCATATGACCAAGAACGCAAGAGGCCAATAGACGCGTATACATTTGGAATAATTTATTTTCATATTTGAATAAAATTGATATTTTCGACACTACGAACAACTGCCCGGCTAGCTCAGTCGGTAGAGCATGAGACTCTTAATCTCAGGGTCGTGGGTTCGAGCCCCACGTTGGGCGAAATCTTTTTGTATTTGATTTTGGTTCAAACAGTGCTAACTGGAATAAGTGATGTTATTAAAATATTTTGTTCTGTATGAATACCATTAATCTGAAACCTGATTTTTTTTTGTAATAAATCAAAGATCTCAAAGATTATCGTTTTAAATTTAGCAGCGCCATCTAGGAATACATCGATGTATTATTTTAGTTACTTTATACTTAGGACTGATATCTTAAACCTGTGTTCTAGTTTAAAAGAAAATATATAGATGGCAACACATCTAATATAAAAACTTAATTGTACCCACTTTGGACATAATTACACAGATGGCAGCAACAATAAAATTCGTTTTTTTTTTAAATACAATGGTGTATGTAAAGCAAAATGTAATAAAGATGATTCCAAAACCATTTCTAGATTATAAATTATGTCTCTAAACTACATTTAATTACTTTGGGCTCTTAAAATGTTGATATTATGGTACGTATTTTTATGGAAATTTAAAAACTATTTGACCTTTCGTCGACCTCTAAATGTCGTCACAGAACCGCCTTTTTTATCTGTAGGTACCAAAAATAATTAAACACTAAAAATATTTCTTAATTTCGCAAAGCACAAAGCCAACAAACAAAGTCATTGTCAATGTTAGTACGTTTTTAGTAGGTAATCGTGGTATTTTATATTCAGACGGATTTATGACGTCATTACGACTTTATCTTTAAAAAAATATTAATATCTAAATAACTACTGAACAGGATACAAAAATATTGAAATTATTTCTTTTAAATGACCCAATCTACCAATTAAAAATATAAAAAATACCGAAAAAAATCTTTACATACCCCATTACAGTACGAGTGTCTCATATATAATAAAGTATTAAAGGAAAATTGATGAAGAACCATCCAGTATAACATCGATGTCATTATTATTTGGAGCGTCCACTTTAGCAAATTGAATGTTTATCTATACTTCCTTATCGAGCTCCCCAGGATATATTTTTTTTCATTTTGTCGTACATTATATTCTGCATTAGATACTAGCACTATTAGTACTAGCTCCTTAATATTATTTTAATTACATTGATAAAAGTACCTACTGTCACCTAAGTGGAAGTTACATGAGGGAGGATTACTATCTCCTTCCTCCAAACCCCTACCTTCCCCCTCAACCCCATCTCCTCCCCCTCAAACCCTTCCCTGATCCATCTCCTCCCCTCAAAACCCCTTCCACCTCGACCCACTCTTCTCTCCCCTCAAATATCTCTCCTGGGGACAAGGAGGAGAAAGGATGAATGAATATCTTTCATATTCCCCCCGCAATGAATAGGTAGCTTTCGTATCCGTAGGGATTTCATATTGACTCCTAAAATTTGAGAATAGTACACCAAATCTTATGTTGTGATAATTATTGCTAACTATACTTTGCTTTAAGTTAAAGCTAAAGCTGGGAGATAACGATCGCAAATCATCGCAGGGAGCTAAAAATTGACAATTATAATTGCCAATATTGCCGTAGATCAGTCGAGCTATGGAGAGGGCTATGTCTCTCTGTGCAACGAATCAGAAACGAAGAGATTCGTAGACATTCGAAAGTCACCGACATAGCATAACGGATTAGCAAGTAGAATTCCGCTTCCAATCGGTCTTTTTAGAAATCCTTGGGGAGACCTATGTCCAGCAGTAGATTTTTTATGGCTAACATGATGATGAGTCGTTCATGGAAAAACCTAATAAACACTTAAGTAGTCACTTGTATTTTGGCAAACAGGTAAATAATTGTAACTAATTCTAGAACAATCATTACCATTACAATAATGCAGGTACACATAGTTCAACGATACAGATAAACATCACAATTCTCATTGTTTCAAGATCTCCGAGGTGTCTTACCTACGTATTTTTTATAAAATCACGTAAGGTAATTGGTGTGCTTCCTTTGCGACATCGTTTAAAGTAATTTTGTGTAGTTTATATAAATCGGCGGACACGCAAGCTGAGGGTTACAGTCAGTAAAGTCTTGATGTGATGAGGTCGCTGTCAATCTGCCTGACGATATGTGGTAAGATCATGCTTACAGTGTATTTAATTCTTGTCCATAATAAGTAAGGTAAGGTCTTCATCGTCACAGCTCGTGTCCTTTCGCCACTTCACTCTGTCAGACGTAATTTCTACATTTACACTTTTCACACTATATTCATCCACACACTTCATTGCCCCTAAAGTCATAAGTTACGTTAAGACTAAACTTTTTAAATAACTAAATGTAAATAACAATACAATTGTAGCAAAGTGATACTATTGAATAATCCACGCTATTTTTGTGCACACGTCGCTGGTATGTATTTAGTTTTAAAAAATCTATAGAAAAATCACATTTGACAGACCTAAATTTCAATATGTATTATACGTACCTGAAAAGCCCTGAATTTCAATGCACAGATCATTGAGCGCAGATATTAATTTTTGGGCCTATTTGGTTAATTGGTAAATTTTTGTTACAGTTGTACTATAATTAACATTATTTACTTTTTTTAAACGTAGATATTTAGGTATAATGTCTAAATTTTCTTCAGCCTCCCATTATAAGACACCATCAATAAAATATTTTATAATCAGAGCCCCAAAATTTCTATATATAGTAAAATTCAACATAAATATCAAACTCATTTATATTATCAGTAAAATGTGCTGGCTATTCCTATTAACATTGACCTATTAAGAATTTCAATGTCTTCTTATCGCGCATGGCATTCATATTGAATTTATTATCACGGCCACTAAAGGAACACACTTGTCTATGCAACAGTATTCTTTTGTACAGCTGTCCTCAATTCGGGTCAAGGCGTCACCACAAAGGTAGACTTCGATGATGATTCTTCTGTAATAAATTCTACTAAAGCAGAAGACGATGATGTAGAAGTGAAGCATACAATAGTGGTATCGACTAAATTGAAGAACAATAATGGTAATAGAAGAGGATTACACGGAAATGACAGTGAGTAAAAACAAACTTTGCTTTAGTTTTACCCAATATATATTTTTTTATCAGCCCTGTTTGTTCAAACTGTTCTACTGCTGGGCGCAGGCCTTCTTCTCATTTTGAGAAGGGTAAGGCCATAGTCTGCCACGCTGACCAAGTGCGAGTTGGTAGACTTCACACATCTACAAGATCAATGAGAACTCTCAGATATGTAGGTTTCCTCACGATAAAAATTTCTCCTAAATTTATTGCATGTCGTAAACATTTTGGTTGATTGAACTGATTTAGTGACGATTCAGATTTCAAATACTTTTATTCCTTTTACAACCAATTAAAAACTAACAATGATTATAAAAGCTGACACCCACATGATAGTAAAATTGTTTGCCAAATTAAATATAGTCTCAATAAAAGCTAGAAAGTTTTTCCTAGATTAGATAGTTTGGATTATTTCCTGTTCATGCCATATTTCATTTTATCTATCGCAGTATTATAATGTAAAATATTATAATATTTTTTTTAAGACACAGAAAGAGTGGTGTTCATTCAAACTCGAAAGTTTCTTTACAAATTGATTCATAATGGATCTTGGCAAAAAAAAAGTGATATAATTGCGAAAACATGCATACAATTACAGCCAAAATTCTACAGCAAAATTTTCACCATTTCAGAAGACACTGGAATAGCTTCATACAACATTGGTCGAAAAGAAAACCCTAACAAAGACGATAGTGACGAAGTACCTGTAGTACTGGGATACAAAGGTGTTGAGACCACACATATTAGAACTCCAGATACTAGATTCAAACCTAAAGCACCAGTATACCCTGAATCAATAATTCCAGACACTAGTTTCCAATCTCAAACATACCCTGAATCAATTTTCATAAGTCGAAACATTCGTGATGATTACGATATTTTCCCCAATGTAGCTACGAATTCTTTACAATGGAAACCATCAAATCACTTCAACAATATCAATTATTGGAACCCAGATCATGGAAGAGAATCTAATTTTGCCAGAAGAATCGACAGACCTCACCAAAATCAAGGAAAAATTCACAGAAAACTATCAGATGATGGCATAAAAGATTTCTATTGCAGAAGATGTAGAGAAATGACTGGTAACAAAGGATGCGGTATTGGTCAAATTTCACAAGCTATCAATCCACGTTCGTGGGTGGAAACCACAACGGCGAAGATGAAAATAGATGGTAAATTGGCGAAATTAAACTAATGGGCACGTTTTATTGTTTTTGTTCGTCGTTTGTCAGTAATGAGGGGCAGAAAAAACTTGAATGTTATTCTAACCTTGACTTGAGAGTAATGAGATGATCACGTTTTCGTGGATTCTTTGCTTTTTGTGCACTGAATTAGGATAGCTTTTTGCTTTTATTATGGTATGTCTAATTTTAATGCAGGTACTGTATTTAAATTCATCGTTGCCTATACAAAGATTATGGCTTGTGACAATAGATCTATTGTACCATATTACGTTACTTCACATAACTACTTGTGTAAAAAAGAGGAAGGTACTCTATTCAATAGTACGAGTATATATTCTTCCATTGAAATCGAATCGAAAAAAACCTGCTTAATTAAAATTAATACTTTTTCTTATAAACACCCTTTTTTTAAATAAAAAAAAATCATCGAAATCGTTTTAAGTCGAATTTTTCTTTTATCAGAAAAGGAATTTTTCCATAAAAATCATAAATTTTGATTAAACAGTTTTTTAACCAACTTCAATTTCATAAATATTAATCTTATTCGGGAGCCATCTCTTTAAATTTAGTTTTTAATAAAATTTTTAATCATTACATAAGCAATACATAAGTGTAATGTTTCATTTCGTAATTAGATATTACACTAAGGGTTACATATATAGTGTAAATATATTACGAAAAAGAAAATATTTCGATGTAGATACATTTTCTACATATTTGATGATAGTATTGTCACATAAATGACATTAATATGCATTTTGAGCATAGCTTACTTAATGATATGTTAACAATATCTGGTGATAAGTTGAGATTCGATGAGTGGATGAAGTATGAATCGGGTGCTTATACCAATTAAAATATGACTATAAAGTTGGTTTCAAAACAATTTTATTTAATACAAAAAAATATCACACATTATTAGCTTAAAAATATATAAGAACATAAAATATACCTACAATCGTACCTATAGTTCAAAGCAAGTACTTAAACAAAACATAATTAGGGTCTCCATCGAGAATGAATTTGTTTTTAACGTTTATAAATAAATATTTTCATATAAAAACTTTAATAGCGTAACAATCATTTTATTTAGTTTGGTGTAATGTATCGGAAATCGATTATGATATAAAAAAATGTTACCGTACTTAATCAAAATGGTAGAGCATTCCGACTAACCGTAAAAAAATACTAGAAGTAATATTAAAATGAAAACGGTAGTTAGACCAAGACAAATTAAAGTATTTTATAAACGAATATCCATGTTTCCATAGTCTAATATGTAAGATTTAATTTTGGAAAGATACTGCAGATAGGTATAGCAGTTGGTAATAGCCTAATAGCAATAGCCAGTTTGTATAAGGGAAGGAAGCTCGGCTAGGCTTCAATCTTTACCGAGGTAAAAAGTATAACAGTCGTAAAATTTTGGATTTTTATAAGCTATAAAAATAAAGTAATAAAATAAAAAAGTCGTTTAACAAAGTTCTCAAACAAGGTCTAATAATATTATGTTGTGGTGTTTAGTTCTCAACTTTATACTTGGTGATGACTCCGTTGTCATTGATGGTGGTCTCTGCTCGCCTGGTCCCTTGCTTGTGGCCGTTGATGTCCGATGATAATGCGAAGGACGAGCTGGAGACACTCTTAAAGCCACTGGGTTGAGCGCCGATGTTGGAAAACTTGTTGATGTTGGGATTGCTCTGAAAAGCAGATTTTGTTTAGCAGAAAAATGTGTAAATATACTCTTCTTATATTTATTGCATAAAACGGTTTAGGGAAACATTATACTAAAGAAACCTGGATTTCTGATAGGATACAATACAAAACCTATGTAGACACTACAATAATATAACATAGGTGCATGAGAAGGCATTAAATAAATACAAAATATTCTTTCCAGGCAATCTTTAGATGATCAAGGCTCAGCAGTAGTTTGTAAAAACAGAGCATACAATTGGAATATATTTTTATTGTTCTATTAAAAACAGAAATACCTATTTACTAGAATACCAATTTATTTGCGTTTTTAAGATTTTGGTACCAAGACCTGCATTCCAAATATTTTAAGATTATAATTGTAATTCTTTTGCACGATAATTTGAATAAAATATATCAAATCGGTTGAAGTAATCAATAAAATTAGAATCTGCCTGCATGTTTACATGCAGGTTTGCATTGCAAACACATCAGACAGCCCAGTCACGATGTTAGGACTGGTAGTAAAACACGTCATCGCTTATCTATGTAAATATTGATGCAATGTGGTGTCATCTACAAATATAGACGCTACAATTTAAGGTTTACACATTCTATTTAGTACATAGTGTTCGGACAGACAACATATTATATATTCAACGGCTGTAACGATTTGGATATTATCTTCATCAGCCCACACTTGTCCACTGCTGGACATGCCTCTGTCATTGAATACCGCTCGACCTGAGTTTTCCAATTTTTATATACAGAGTAAGTAAGAATGTCTATTTGTTTTTTTTCCAACCGACTTAAAAAAAAGGCTAATTATTAATATACTAATTATTTAACTCAATTAGGTTGTATTTTTTAATGTTCGTTACCTCATAACTGTAACTAAACTAACTTACTTGGAAAATTACTTTTTTATTTTAAAGGATATACTTTCAGGCAGGTCTTAAAGAATTCATCACGGCTCAGTAGATAAAAATATATCATTCAAGTAAATAAAATTGCGTATTTTGAAATCAGTTGTTCTAGATTTTTAATCTATATTAATTAATATGGATCTATAAAAACTTGTTATGGGATTTTAGACCATTTGGATTACTGTCTTCTTCTAATAAAACATATAGTGAGGATAACCACGATATTCCTAATGCATTTGTTTTCGATGTAGGATCTTATGAATATCGTTCCAAAATGTGTTGTCTAATCGAACACCTTGTAATAATTGTAATACATATTCTATAAAAATTGTGCATGCTTAAATGCTTAGACGATCCGATTTTTCCGAAGCGAACCTTCAAAATTGTTGTTTACGAATACTCAAAGTTCAAACATTCAAAGAAATGGCGAGTCATTTCGGCGAATATGCGTACATAGTACACGTACAATTAGTTTTTGAAGGCTCGCTACATGTTCAGGAGCGAACAGTTCGATCGACTGTTAGCTCTCGACAAAAATCGCTGAGAGAGTATGAGACGCGACAAAATTCGGGGGACGGCTCAGTCTCATACATACCTAACCCACAAAATAAAATGCTTAGAGTGCCTAAAGAAGTTTTCACATAAAATAAAACCGGATAAATGCAAGTCAGACTCGCCGACCGAGGGTTCCATACAAACTAGTAGATAAAAGAAGGAAATCATTTTTTTTTTTATGTTTTCCTTCTTATACCGAAAAATATACAACATAAATATATTTAGAAACCTGTTTTACTTATGCTAATTAAGCTCTTTCATATGATACCTACCCCACATGATACGGTTAATTCACTTTAAAATTGGGACCCCCATTCCTTGCATACAGCAGTATTTCTTTGTGATTAAATTAAAAATGTCCGGTTTTCGGATATTTTCCTATATGTGTACTATAACACAATGCTTCTTGCCAAATTTGTTAGTTCTAGGTCAACGGGAAGTACCCTATAGGTTTTGATTCCCTTGTGAGTGTCGAAATGTGCATTTTTTACAATATATTCGGCTGTAACTTTTTCTTACGAAAACTGAGAAATTTGATTTTTCTTTCTGCAGCAAGATACTATGGATTTGCGTATATGGTTTTAATTTCAACACGATACCTTCACGCGTTCCCGAGATAAAGGTCTTGACACCCTGACGGACGGACAGACGAACAACAAAGTAATCCTATATGGGTTCCTTTTTTTCTTTTGAGGTACGGAACCCTAAAAGTAAAAAATAAACTTACCGGATTGGCAGGATTAATCTCAGCCACCTGATGCGTGTACTCAGGTCCTATAGCGGCACCTGCGTACGCGCTATTCCCGGAGCGTCCATAGTTCGACATGTCTGGTCCTGAGAATCCCTGTCCGGAGTATCCCTGTCCTGAGAATCCCTGCCCTGAGAATCCCTGCCCTGGGAATCCCTGCCCCGGGAACCCGTCAAATCCCGGGAAGTTACCGCCGAATGGGAACCTAGAGGGAGCGAAATATTGATTGGTTGCGGCCCGATTTGTAGTCAAATCAAAGGCTTTCATTGCTGCGACGTACGCTAGCTTTTGGTTGTCTACGGTATCAAATGTCCTGAAACCACACAAAAAACCACTCAAACACACACAATATGACGGCGATAAGCTTTTCAAATATTTGCGTATGGAAGCTGATATTAATATGAAAGTGAGTGGGGGGCACTTTACCAGGGCTATTTTAGATACTTGGCTAGTTTCACTATTAACTTTCGAGCAGTTTTCAATGTTACCTCTTGAAGAATGGTTTGGAAAACGGTCTGCGGAATGGCGAGAGTCGAATGAATGGCGATGGTGTAATGAATGCTCTGAAAAAATAATCGGTTTAATCGTAATAACAACTTTTATGGTTGTTAATGATAGAAGTCGCATGCAAGCGTACTATGTCAATAGACGCTAACTTCAGGCGGAACGATTTCAACTATTGTTCCGACTGAAGTTAGTGTCATGTCGAAAAATAATGCCACAGCTCTTCACATTGTATAAAGTTATGATTAACCGTGTACTGACTGAGCGAGCAGCCTCGCGAGGCAGTCGCGCGATGCAAATCCTCGGTCGGTCAAGACGTACTTCGCCCGAGGCAAATGACATTAGGCACGTCCTGACCGACCGAGGATTAACTCGCGCGACTGACTCGCGAGGCTGCTCGCTCAGTCAGTACACGGTTAATCATAACTTTATACAATGTGAAGAGCTGTGGCATTATTTTTCGACATGACACTAACTTCAGTCGGAACAATAGTTGAAATCGTTCCGCCTGAAGTTAGCGTCATGTACAAATAGACCACAATTTGACAGAAGTTAGTTTCCAGTCGTAGAGTAGCGTGGGGATATGGCCCGTATAAAGTTATTGTACCTATATTTTCAAAAATTATAATACCTATAAGCGAGTGCTACAGGAAACTTAATAAGTACGTACGACGTCTTAATAGGCTGCTTTTTACTTGACTGCGTAAGAAGGATGGTTATGTTTTTCAAGTGTATGTATGTAAGTACATGTATATATGCATACATGTATGTACTTATGTATGTGTCTATGTTACCTCCTACGGCTTGACTGATTTTGATGTGCGAGGTGTCGTTAGATTTGTCTTTTCTCCCTGAGTGTCATAGGCTATATTTTTTGTAATAGTTAGCAAAAACAAAAATAAAAAAACGTTTTTTCCTAACCTCCAACAAACTTTTCATAATACGAGTAAATAAATAATTTTACGAGAATAAAAATATAAAAATAAAAAATTTATAAAAGTATAATAGAATAGTATTCTCTTAGTGTTCTATTAGGTTAGGAAAAAACGTTTTTTTTTTGTTTTTGCTAACTGCAGACATTTGTGTGAAATGTCCACCAATATTATTCTAAACAATACGCATTTATAATCTTTTACAGCGATTTTACGCATACTTTCTTACAAAAAAACGTAATCCAAGTAAAAAAGTATACATAACAATCGTAATGAAATCGTAACTGCTTTTCTGTAGTCAGATATTTAGTTTTTATTTTTAATATATATACTTGACAATTAATCAAGTTTATTCTTCTTTATGTATTGGACCCCGCGATTAGCGATATGCCCGTTTCAAGTATTGAAATATTTTCAATTTTCTTGAATAATACAAGTTATATAATGTTCTAGTCACAGTCTAAGTCACGTAAACAGTCATTTTCGAATTTAAGTCTTGCCTCAATAAAGTGATGGCTACTTTACTAGAAGCTTCTATGGAGTTTTGCCGACAACGTAAAATCACATGTTTCACTGCTTTATTTCACTTGCCCACACTCACGCACTTGATCGAACACTTAATGAATAAAACACCATCATTATTATTATATTAATGTTCAAAATAACACAAGTTTAGGAAAATAAAACAAAGCAACAACATATTGTTACTAAGACGTTCCCGCCAAAACTCCAAATTAATCAAGTTATTTTGTATAACGCTTGCTCAGTTATTTCGCATACTGACCGTAGAAATTTTTACTGGCACATTTCACATGCATGCTGCAATTACAAAATGGGTTAGAGTTACTGAGCCGCCACCATGACGTCATAGATAAATCATAGACAACAATTACCTACATAGACTATTTTTACGAGATTCCCATTAGAAAATCTGAAGCATTTAAGTATTCTTTATTGGCATGAAGGCGTAAAAACTCAACGTCAAAAATGAGACTTATTATGCTTGATGTTGACGTTTAAAAGAGTATGATTTAATTTTCAATGGCAATTGGAATGGCCTTTCCAAAAAATATTTTTTTAAAAGGTAAGAAACACTAGCCACAACTTAAGACAATCCACCAAAAAGGTAAGGTAACAAATTAAACACTGGCCGTAACCATCACCACCACCACCAAGGTACCAGCAGACCTCCACCGGAAGCTCGAAGCTTCACAAAACTGGTCTTACTCCTGCAGGATGTTCTGGAGATTGTCAAAGTAATCTGGGAAGAATTGTTCCGGATCCAAGAAGGGGGGTGGCGAGAAATTTGGGGGGAAGTTGCCTTGCTTGTTCACCACCTGGCCGTCCCTTAGGCCATACGTGCCACTGTACCTGCCGTCTGGACCGTTGTATGAAAAGGCACCTACGCCTTCAGTGTTATCTGAAAAATAGTTAAATCACAAGTTAACACAAATATTTTTGTATTATTGACTATTAATGTATTATTGTAACTACAATTGACTATTAGCCCTACAGCTTAATTGGACTTCCGACATCTAAGCTATATGCTGTGAGTTCGATTTCCATACAGGATAATCTTCTATCGTCGATCTAGAAGATAAATATATATTCTTTACATAGACAGCTTTGAGGCTAGAGTGAATAGACGCAAGTGAATGCTAGACGGGCTTTACCTTTGGCCGCACCGTCGTCGACGGGGTTAAAAGATGCTAAAAACATCACGTCATTAATGGACGACCTCCTGCAGCCTAGGTCGCTTTGGCTGCCTCGTCAATAATAAGATATGCTTGTCTGTTTCAAAATTACATACATTTTAGACCATACACTTTGAAAAACAAGGCTGTAGCAACTAATTCACTTATCTATGCCTACTGTAAATGACAACTGTATAATTTCACAATACCATAGTCAAGATGTCAATGCTCCCTTCACTTAGTTACCATTGTTCGACAATAACACTAGCGTAATGTTTCTATTAGTCACTGCTCATAGCACCTAACATACAATTTCGACACCTGTAACTTATACGTCGTAATTACAGCCTTCCCGAGTGGCTTAAATAAAACATGAATACCTTAAATATACGTTTATACTTGAATCATCAGACTAGAGAAAATGTAGATGTATGTGTATAGTACGCGAGAGTGAAGCTAACTTTTATAAAGATATATAAAAAAATAGGTATCAACAAATATGTTAAATATCTAAGTTGTTTATCAGATTAGAGAGAAGTAAGGTAATAAGTAATAAGAGAGTAGGTAATAAGAGTTAGGCTATAGCTAGACGTGAGGCGAAATATCAAAGAGAAAAGAAAAGTAATATGCAATAAAAACTCCTTTCTGTAGACAAATTAATATATAACTTGCAAAGACATGACCAATTATGTTATATGTGTAGTTTATCATAGCGAAATTGAGGTAAACTCTTGATTTACTATAACAACAAAAGTACGATTTCGTCTCCTTCGCAAGTTTGCTTCATTTTCAAGCTTCGTCTACCTTCTATTCTAGTCTGAGCTCAAATCAGACTATAGGTATAATTAAATAGAAGCCGCGTCAAACCTATTAAATACTCAACACATCAATTAAGCATTATACGTAGTTGATAAACAAGTTGAAGCATAGATCGAGATTCTGAGGTCACAACAAGCGGTAGGGAAAACCCGGCCAGTGGGCTATTAGGTAGTTTCTAACAATACTCGTACATTGTATAGTTTCATTATGGAAATTTTTATTTATACGTTTTTGAATAGACGACAAGTCTCACCTACTTTGAGTCGAAATCACCATAACTAATATTATAGATGCAAAAGTAACTCTGTCTGTCGTCTGTCTCTCTGTTTTTTTGTTACCTCTTCACGGCTGCACCAGTCGTTATGAAATATGACACTGAGATTCTTTAGAACCTGGAGAAGGACATAGACTATATTTTATCATAATCATCAACACCATTTTTCATCACTACGCAGGTGACACCGTGGAGCGTAGCTAGTTGACTATAGTTTTGACTGCATTCGGCGGTCTTTTTCAAAGGAGTAGCGTACGCATCATTTCTAGTGATGGCGATGCGTATTCACACTGTCACCAGTGCTGCTTGTAGAATTATCCATTACAAAAGGGTGAGGGTGAAGGTAAAGGGGTTGTCCTTTAAGAAAGACCGTCGCATACGGAAACTATAATAGAGGATTTCGTCAAAATAGACGTGAGTAATTGAGTATCCCTAATCGGCACATTTCGACACTCACAGAGGAATCAAAACCTATGGGGTACTTCCCGTTGACCTAGAACTCAGAAATTTGGCAAGAAGCATTGTGTTAGAGTACACATATAGGAAAAAATTCGAAAACTGGTCATTTTTATTTAATTACAAAAAAAATGTGTCTCTATGCAAGGAATGAGGGCTGCCTCAAACGTTCGCTCGCTCGGATCCGAGTGGGATGTGCCGCTTCTATAGCCCCTACTCGGATCCAAGTGGTGACCAAGGAATGTGTTAAATATTTTTACGATGTATATTTTTCGGTTTATCCAGGGAAATATAAAAAAAAAATATGATTTCCCCCTTTTATTTAGTTTGTACGGTACCCTCGGTGGGCGAGTCTGACTCGCATTTGTCCGGTTTTATTTATTCATTGTTGCACGTATAAAACCCTACTATACTGAAATAATATACTTATTAAAGAATAATTGGCGGTGGTGGTTTCTTTGAAAATTTACGTATATATTTTCATTGGAAAATTCATTTGAATAAACAAATAATAAAATAAATTAGCCCACCTAGGCCTATAGACTTCATATATGTAATGTCAGAGTTAACACAGGGTATTTTTATGTAGGTACTTAGTATGCAAATCCTTTTGAAAATAGCTTGATACTCAAGTGAGTTCTTCAAATTAACTCATAATAAAAAAATAAAAAAAAACAATTCATAATTAGCGAAGTAATCGCGTAACAAGCATACAAAACAAAAATCATGATAGAGTCGAAATGAGAACCTCCTCTTTTTTGAAGTTGGTTAAAAACCTCACAAACAGTGGCTCAGTGAGTGACGTTATAGTTTAAAAAAAAAACTGAAACAACCGACTTCATAATACGCAATTTCGTTTACTTGGACGACAATTTGTTTCCTTCTTATTTTTAAAAACCAAAAAAATTAACTAATTTTTATAAAATTTGATGGGACCACTTCTGAAGTAAGATCTACCAAACAAAAAAGAAACAGATCGTGTTACAAACATACAAAAACGCAGTCGAATTGAAACATCCTTAGCATGTTTGAAGTTGATTAAAAAGGTCCACCGCTTGCCACGTTAGAGTTTCAATAATTTTTTTTAGATTTTGATCAAAATCTTATCTAGTAAAAAATTTGAAATAAATTAAATGAATTTTAAATTAAAAACTTCGTGTGCCATAAGCTGATTCCATACTAACTGTGCCCCGCGGTACCAATATACGGCGATGATGTCGATGAAATAATATATTATAGCCTGCTTCAGCCGATTAGCTTCGAAAAAGTAACAAACACAAAGACACAGACAACAAAAGTTACTTTAATTTTTTTAACTGATTTGTTTAGTTACTATCCACGCTAATTTATTTTTTCATTATTCCATTTAATTAACTAATGAATTAACATTACAAAAATAAATGGGAGATAATGTGATTGGAAGTGATCAGCAAGGGACAGAGGAAAATGACATAATCATACCCAATAGTCGTGCTATCCTTTCATTTCATAGGTATATGAAGATGATGATGATTAGATATTAAAACATCTACCTAAAGATACCTCATATTTTACTAATTCCGGACCGTAATCACCCGTTTGTCAACAAGCCTGGATTCCTGGTTAAAGATTTGCCTGTGGGGGAGAGTTTAAGTTACCTTCACCCAAATTTAATTTAAATCTCTTTAGCCGCTTTCGTTTGTTTGGTTAAACAGAAATAAACAATATATGATGGTGTTGTGTGAAATGTCCACAAATATTTATTTATTTAAATTCGAATAAAATTCTCTACACAAACTATCGCATTTGTAATATTAATAGGATGCGTCTGTGAAACGTAGAACCCTAGAAGAAAATACATTTGCATTCATTTGCATGCAATTGACCGGAAGACATCTGAAAGTTTCTTACCAAAAGGGGCCGCGGGCGAGTGAAAAATTTGCTTGTATTATGATAAAACAAAAGAAAAACAATATTGCAATTAAACCGGGCACTCGCACCAGCTAAGCTCACACTGAAACTGTGATATGTATTAAAAATCAATACATGTGTAGCCTTGAGTCAACACTTACGTGGCTCACTTTTTCGTACTCATATAATGATGTCATTACTAATAAAGGTTGCATTATCTTCGAAAACGTATTACTTGTTTGTTTACTATTTTACGAAATTGTGCAAATATAAAATAAACGTAAACCAGTTAATCTTTATTATTGTTTTTAACGTTTCAACGATTCTTTATTAAATAAATGTTATCTATGAAAATAAATAAAATAAAATAAGCCTTTAAGAGCTGCCACATTCTATGTTTTTCCTGGTCTGGCATATCTTGTCAAGTTTTCTTTTAAAATAACAGAAGAGCGTTATTCATAAAATAAAAGTTACGACCTAATTAACTACGAACTAACTTGGTATCCTAACTGGATACTAAGTTATTTCGAAGTTCATTAAATCAATCGATAGATTAGATCCCGTCATTAGAGAAGCCTTTATATGAGTAGGCACATATCTGACAAGTGTTTTCCATGAACTTGGCATTCTTTAAATTTAACATTTTTTAGATTACTCCTTGAAGGATTCTAAAAGTGATATTGTCGTATCTCATACCCAAAGACCATTCAAGCTTCCATGATCTACGTATGCCTCAAGTGGTCAAAATTCGCCCATTATATTGGTTTACTCCCCCATTTCTAGGGTTCCGTTAAAAAAAACGGAACCCTTATAGGATCACTTTGTTGTCCGTCTGTCCGTCTGTCCGGGTGTCAAGACCTTTATCCCGGGAACGCGTGAAGGTATCGTGTTGAAATTAGAACCATATACGCAGAACCATAGTCTCTTGCTGCAGAAGTAAAAATATGTCGTAAAAACGTAAAAAAAAGTTACAGCCGAATATGTCGTAAAAAATGCACATTTCAACACTCACGAGGTAATCAAAACCTATGGGGTACTTCCCGTTGACCTAGAACTATGAAATTTGGCAAGAAGCATTGTGTTAGAGTACACATATAGGAAAACATAACGAAAACTGTACATTTTTAATTTAATCACAAAAAATAGGGTCTTTATGCAAGGAATGAGGGTCCAAATTTTGAAGTTCTTTAACCGTATCATGTGGGGTATCATATGAAAGAGCTTCATTAGTATAATCTAAAACAGGTTTTTAAATAATTTTACGATGTATATTTTTCGGTTTATGAAGGAAAATATTTAAAAAAAAATATTTCCCCCTTTTATCTAATAGTTTGTACGGAACCTTCGGTGGGCGAGTCTGACTCGCACTTGTCCGGTTTTTTATTTCGGGATTAGCTAGATCAATTTCTAAGAAGGCATCGTCAATTTCTTCTGACATAAAACTTAAATCTGGTAATGTTCCTTTGCATTTTTGATATAGTGTACATTACCTACACTCTTCAGTTAATTTTTAATTCCTACTACACCACAATAACAAAATGTATTTTTTTTACATAACATGTTTGATATATGTCTATTTATACATGCCATAGATTTAATTTTCCATTGATTAACACTTACCTAGATACAATAAATTTGTCATTAGTATAATGATGTTTATAATGGAAAGTCTGCAAGATTTTATTGTTTTATGTTGATTTCTGCCATAAACTCAACACAATTTTACCAACAAGATTTCTGTTATATCTAAATAGAATAATGACGTGAATTTGATGAAGGCCGAGAAGGACAACCACAGCAAGTAGGTTCCTTAGGTCCATGTTGACTCGACGATCATGCTCCAGATAGTCGTATCAGTGAATGGACTTATATAGAGAAGACCTTCGACCATCATCTGGCTTGATGGTTGGGTCAAAGGCTGTAATACATAAGGCTGTATGTATTCCTAGACACGGCGCGCATTTTCAGGAGGTTTTTAAGTATGTAGGCTCTACCAGCGGATAGGCCATCCCGGTGCTGGCGGCAACATCTTATTTTTTTCATTGAAATTAATTTTTAACGGATTTATCGCGTGGTCACAGATTACGGACGCTACAAAGTGTTCGTAACGTCAGGTCATAAAATTATGTAAAATATACGCGATAATTTCGTTATTTTTTTTTTAATTTCAATGAGTACAAACGCGAAAACCGTTAGAAAACATTATAATTTTTTTTTTTTTTTAGATTAGATAAACAAACCAACGCACCACACAACACACGCACAAACATGTTTTATGTAACTTCACTTAAAAGTCATTTTTTATTATATTATTTTTATAAAACCTAGGGAAGGTGTGTTCAAACTCTCAGCGCTTCAACTTTGTACCAAACGGGAAAAAGGGCGCCCAAGATACAGGCTTAGCCTAGTTTGGGGCCCATTGTAGTTGCCTATAGTATTAAGCTGATAATTTGTTATACGATCCTGTAAATTTATCTGTACTTAAGATTAATTTGGAAATAAATTATATTATTATTATTATATTATTAAATGAATATACAAATGTTATTTTTAAATTGATACCTAGGTTATTTTAAATGTTCACAGTCTACGCTAATATTTACCATAAAATTATTTTATTTAGGTAATTATTTATAAAAAAATAGCGTTACATATGTTCAAGTCATCAAATGAAAAAAAAAACCTAACCTAGTAATGTTTCCACATAAAGTTGTACTGTACATGCCTTTAGATACTTATCAGTATGTCTGTGTGAAAGCAAATAAGTATTCCAATTTAGGAATACAAACAAGTTCTAGTCAAACAGGTTCATTAGTATTCTTTACCTGTAGTTTTGTGAGAAAATTACCAGACTCAGTTGAATCTGAAACGTGATTGTAGAAAGGACGGATCTAAAACTTGATTGAAATCAGGAATCGTTTATACCAAACTGCATGAGCTAGATAGGTAATTGGTTAGATAGATATGATTACATATTTCCAAATTTTCTTTAAGACTGACCAACAGATAATTATAGCTTAAAAAACCGACTTCAAAATACGCAATACAATACATAAACGAATTGCTGTAGACGTCATAATAGACTTCTCTAGACTTCACAACCTAAATTAGGCTTTAGCGCGGTGACATAGTCTCTTAACAAAATCTTTAAGTTCGTCATTGTTGGTATATGAGTATCGGTCAACCCAGGACACTATATTGGTAAATTTGTTTTAGACTTTACGTCCACGTGATGGAAATCTTTTGATACAGCACTTATCCACAGGTGCAACATGTATGCAATTTGGAAGAAGGGTACTTAGGAAAGTAATGTCTACCTTTCTTGCAAAGTGTAGTATCCAATAACAAAGAATTTCTGGATTACATATCTATACCTTACATAGATCTACGATTGATACTGCTCATAGCCCGACATGCACTTGGCCAGTTTTTAAGGGTTCCGTGCCTCAAAAGATAAAAAAACGGAACCCTTATAGGATCACTTGAAATTTGGTAAGAAGGATTGTCATATAGTAAGTACAAATAAAGGAAAAAATCCGAAAACTGTACATTTTTAATTTAATCACAAAAATAGGGTGCAAGGAAGGAGGGTCCAAATTTTAAAGTGTTTTAACCGTATCATGTGGGGTATCATATGAAAGAGCTTTATTATCACAAGTTAAAACAGGTTTTTAATATTTTTTAAATATTTTTACGATGTATATCTTTATTTATTTTTCGGTATATGAAGGAAAAAAAAAAAAAAAAAAAAACCAAATTTATCTACTAAAACGGTTTGTACGGAACCTTTGGTGGGCGAGTCTGACTCGCACTTGTCCGGTTTTTTAAATTATTTATTCACTACAAAAACCATAAACGGCTGATAAACTTATCTTTAGAGTTACCTAAAAACTATAATTAGTTTGTGCATATCCACTATTCGCAGCAGACTGTCTTAAACTAATAAATGCAAAACAAAACAACAATTTTATAGACTTATTTATATATTTATCGTTTCAATTATTACTTGCCAGCGTAAGACACAATAAAATATAAATTAGAATATTATGGTTTGAAAACAAATATAAACCTAAGTAGAATCACACACAATCACAGAGCCACAATCTAATTAAATATCATAAAACTTTTTATATTGTTCCGTCTCAAATTGGTGTTCACGCTTTTCAACGAAATATATTAAACTACTAGGTCTTATTAAGGCGAGGCTTCCCCAGAACTTTAGGTATTTTACGCTACCTCAGCCCGCAATTCTTGAACGCGGTGTTTTCATGTACGTGACGTAAAAATACATACGACGCCAACACGCTTACGCCCTTACACTTATAAATAGGACTCCATACCTGTGAGCAATACTCCAGAATACTACGTACGTAGGCACAAAACAAGATTTTCAATGTTTTTATGTTATTAAAGGGAGTTGATACACGAATAATGAAGCCGAGTGCTTGGGTTGCTTTCTTTATAATATTGTAAATGTGATGATTATAATTTAGTTTACAATCTTGTATTACGAGTAAATCCAACCAAAGTGTATACCAGTAGAAAGCTAAAAAAAAATGCTACTTAATATGGTAACTTTTGTGTTGATGACTTTAAACAACTTGGAGGTCACTTTAAAAAATAAATAAAAATACACTTTTTTTTAAAAAACGCTATCGAGACTTTTTTCAGCAGTCGTGTTTTTGTACTAGGAGAACCCTAGCCAACAGACCAACATTTTACATACAAAAAATTTGAGTATGAATTATTAGTGCAAGTGTTTTTTGTAAATTTTCAAAAAGCTGTTTTTGCTGCTTTTGCGGACAAGCGGGGCCATAAAATCTTTCGAAATATTTGAATAACTACTTATAGACAATAGATAATGCAAAATAAAATATAGAACTAGTAAGATTAGACTTGCAATTTGGAGTAATGTTCCTAACAAATTTTTTAAGCGGAAGTAACTATGTCTTTTTCTTTATATGTCTCTGTCTTATCTTTTCACTATACGTATAAAATATAGTGAAAAGATATAAAGATGTTATAATTATACTATGATGGAATGGAATGATCTTGACATTTTCAAAGCTAGAGGGCATAGCTTTATGTGCTAGATCGATGAGTTCCATGCTCGGCCACACCATCGCTTAACATCAGGTGAGTTGTGGTCAAACGTAGATCTATCTAATGTAAAAAAATGAAACTGCTGAACGATTCGAACGTTAGGATTTATATTTGCGTCTTTTAAATTTTATTAAAAAAATTCTAGTTATTAGTTATTATTTTATAAAATAAAATTATAGTAAAATCACCATTATGGCATTCAGAAATACTAATTTTACTAAATTATATAAGTAATTTAACTGTCGTCGACGGGAAAAAATTAGCACGATTTCCAAAAAACACTCAAAAGCAATTTAGTTAACGCAACGACGGATGATGGATTGTTACTAATAACACTTAATAGCATAGCTGTGTATCCGACTTTACAATAAATTGTGAGTAAATTTAGCAAAAATGTAATAGAAGATAAACTACATACCTACATACATTTATTTATAATAATATAATCATTATAGCAGAAAGCTAACATTCGTGATTCGCTGAGATAAATAATTATAGTTTAAAAATTGAAGCAACCGACTTCTCATGGATGCCATTGTCAGAACTGGACCAAATTGAAATGGGACCACACAGAAACAACCAGCTTTCAAATAAAAAAAGAATCATCAAAATCTGTTTACCCAGTCGAAAGTTCTGAGGTAACAAACATAAAAAAATACAGTCGAATTGAGAACCTCTTCCTTTTTTGAAGTCGGTTGAAAATGTACAATAATTGATCGAGAGACTGCGTTACTATAAAATGATTTACAATAGTCTTTCAGGATTTTGATGATTTTCGCCTATGGAAAATACCTCAAACTGCGCTAAAATAAATATGTGGCATAGTTGTGGTATCGGCGAACGATGGAGTCTTTTAGCAGAACCATTACTAAGATCTTAGTAAATTATACCAATTTCTTTATTCGAAATAAATTTATTATTAGAACGATTATAAACCAATTAGGCAGATTACTCAAAATTGAATCGATCGTCTTATTAGGGTTCCGTACCTCAAAAGAAAAAAACGGAACCCTTATAGGATCACTTTGTTGTCCATCTGTCTGTCCGTCTGTCCGTCCGTCCTGGTGTCAAGACCTTTATCTCGGGAACGCGTTAAGGTATCGAGTTGAAATTAAAACCGTATGCGCAGATCTATAGTATCTTGCTGCAGAAAGAAAAATAAAATTTCTCAGTTTTCGTAAAAAAAAGTTACAGCCGAATATGTCGTAAAAAACGCAGATTTAGACACTCACAGAGGAATCAAAACCTATGGGGTACTTCCCGTTGACCTAGAACTCTGAAATTTGGCAAGAAGCATTGTGTTAGAGTACACATATAGGAAGAAATCCTAAAACTGGACATTTTTAATTTAATCACGAAATATTGGGTCTTTAAGCAAGGAAAGAGGGTCCAAATTTTTAAGTACTTTAACCGTATCACGTGAGGCACAAGCTAAAACGGGTTTTTAAATATTTTTATGATGTATATTTTTCGATTTATGAAGGAAAATATATAAAAAAAAAAAAAAAAACCTTTTATCTACTAGTTTATACGGAACCCTCGGTGGGCGAGTCTGACTCGCCTTGTCCGGTTTTATTTTAACAAAAGTCCGGAATGTCCGGAATCGTGTTCTATACCTACGTATAGAATACGATTAGATTATAATATTTCTAGTATAGATATAGTTCCTACGGCCACCTTCTTACTTCATCACCAGAACAGCTCCAGGGTAGGTACCATATTTCCATATTATTGCATTGTCACGAAGTACGCAAGTCCCTACATCAACTTTGAGCTCACTCGGACGTCAGAAAGTGGGTCTAATTTAGCTCCCAAGATTTCGCCCATACATACTGATGGATCACGGCAAGCCTATATATGTACTACAATCAATTAATGACCACCGGCTCGCTTAATGGAAAGCGACGCTATGGCTGAATATGAAGCACGCAGATTTCACGACTTCAAGTATAGGATTAATCTAGGATTAGTTTAGTGGCCCGATGTAGACCTCCCCTTGTCTTGACTACGCCAATGTATCGAACAGAGGAAAACAATGTGGAAAATTACATGTTACTTAATTGCAACCAAAGTATTACCTATTGAGTAATTTGCTCTTATTGAGTAATGTACTCCTGTTGATTAATGTACATACTCTTATTTAGGAAATGATTTGGTGGTGGAGAGGTTATTTAAAGCAAACATCGAAAGTTTTAGGAATGATGCGAAAATATTCTCGCAAATATAGATACCTACAGACTGTCAACATGGCAAACATCTCAATTTGGCAATGACACGCTGATCTGTGATAATTTAACCTAATTTGTGATATTCCACTACGATATTAATGTAGATATGTGATAAGTGCTTGTTATGTAACTATTTAAATGAACTGATAGACATAGGGTCTTACCGAAAAACGTTACTTAACTTTAACCATCGTCTTAAATTATCTGTCTTCTTTACGCAAGTGTAATTACGTGTAAGCGGCAAGTTGACAAAATATGTTAAGCATTGCTTAAGTTAAGTAACGATTTTCGGTAAGGCCGACAAAGATTACGTTAGATCGGACTGCAAGTTACCAAATAAAAATAAAAAACTTTCGTACATTTTAGAATACTAACCTAACCTAACCGTCTTACTTATGAACGCATGTTAAACTCTTATTCACTGAATAAGGACTTGCCACTTTCTGTAAGACATGAACTGTCGAGCACGGAAACGGAACAAGGAACAACACTGTTTAATTATTTTTACTGTCTTTAATTAATTGCCTTTATTCAGCGTTTATAACTAAGACGGCAATACTATTAGTAATAATTAAGCAACATGTAATTTAGCCACTTATTTTTATGTTAGATAGACTTAAGATTGACTACCAACTCGGTGATTTACTTAGTTTAAAGGACTATTTCCATAGTACAAGCTTTGCTTAGTTTGGGCTAGATGGCGTTGTGTGAAATGTCCTCCAATATTTATTTATTTATTAATTGAAGAGTTCAAGACCCTACGGTACACATGTTTTCGTATTATGTGTAAAAATTTCACGCTAAAGTAATGAACCTTCATACTTGAAATAGGTGGTTCATAAAATAATCAGACTTAATTGACGACGAATGCATTGAGGAAAATCTCGGGTCTGCCACTTTCAAGGAAACAGAGGGTTAAATAATTAAGTAAACAACATTTTTTTGACAGAGTAAAACTTGGAAAACCCATGACGTCATAATGTTATTATTTTAATGTTGAAATGGCGTATTATACAATTGTATGTAGATTCGTGGTACCATCCGTACCTGCAAATTGTATAACTTAGAAACTAGCAAGCATTAACTGGGTGTTTCTATGTATCATATGTGTATATTTACAATAAAAAGTATATACTTATATGTATTCTATCAGCCATCTAGTTTCATAGTACAAGCTTTGCTTTAAATATATAGCTCGTTGTCACTATTATAGGTATACGTATAGATTTTTTTACAATTAATAAAACGGATACTTACTAACAAGGCGTACCTATATGGTTGCTAAAGCAACAAGAGTATGTGAAGCTCAAGTTATTTAAAATTTAAAAATATATATGTTATTTTGTATGTTTATATTTGTATTGTAAAAAAATTTAATTAAGATAATAAATAAATAAAGTAGTTCGGAAAAATAATTTAAATCAATTTTGTAGAAAGAAATCAGATGCAGCTTTTTTTTTTCAACAATGACTTATTCTTCATTCCCTTATAGGTCCCGTCACGTAAAAAGAACGCTGGTTTGTTCGCACTTACGAACAAATCAGCGTTCTTTTTACGTGACGGGAACTATAGTAGGTTAGAAAAGAATGAGTTAATATCGACTTATCCCTGTTAGTACTATTTATTATGTTAATTTAATATGTAACTGTTTGAGATAGCACAACTTCAGGTAGGTAATTTGAAATATGGTAAATTTGTGAAAGTAACGTTTTGGAAACCGGACGTTCTGGTATCTGAAAATTGAGGATGTGGGTATATTGTTTTTTTTTTTTTTTGGGAAGTAGTCTTTCGTACTTAAAAGGACAAAAGTCATCAAATAACAAAGATAACTTCATGCTGATTCTGTGGTGACGATCGATATCTTTGTGAGATTCGCTTTTTTTTTAACACGATTAAGTCCGCGTTTGACCATCAACTCGCCTGTTGGAAAGCGACGAAGGCTTTATCGTTTGAATCGACCTTCTCGTTACTATCCAGACTTGTAATCCTGGATCATCGCATTGTTCATAAAAAAACTGTTATCAATAGGATTCTAAGTTAATCTCTTTAATAATAGTTTTTTTGATTAATTGACTACCATAACAATAGACAAAATTCCTGAGTAAAATCTGAAATATCTAAAAAGTTTTCGTTCGTTTTTACGCAAGCGGCAAACATATGTTTAATCTGATCGCCATAATAATTGGCTGACGTCAGATTTTACTTTATTCTATGTATGGTCAAGTGTTTTCTTTAGCACAAGTTTAGTGATAATTTTTTAACGAAGTGCTAAACGGTACACGCTGAACAGAGGAAAACGTTGAGTACTTAGTATATAAGGACTAAATCGTTAGTTTAGTATTTTTTTGGCCCCATCTGCCTGAATAGGAATCAGAGTCCCACAATTTTTTTTTTGTGCTTAGTCAACTCTTTCAGCATAGGTAAGTTAAGTAACTAGTTTTGCTTAGTAGTGCAATAAAAAGTCATTTTTTTTTTATGTAAGAGATGCTGGGTACTTGACTGCTGCTCATTTAAGTACAAAAAATGTGGTCGATGATGATAAACTGACCTATTCTGAAATTTACGGATTCTCAAGTGATTATATTATTTTCTAGAATACTAGATGACCCGGCGTACTTCGTATCACCTATCAATGAGTGGACCCGGTATTTTCTCAACGTTTACACCTTCCTTGGACTTCGACAAACATTTCAAAACCAAAATCAGCTAAATCGGCCCAGCCGTTCTCGAGTTTTAGCGAGACAAACGAGCAGCAATTGATTTATATATATATATATATATATATATACTTATATATATAGAGATTATGTTAAAACATAACGAAACTAATTCAAGAGTCCTTGTTATGCTAATTTATCATTATTTCGATTACGTCACAAATAGTAATAAATTAAGAGACAGACAGACATTTACGACTGTAGGTACACATACATCATACGGTTTGAAGTTATGATAACGATTTGGTATGAAATACGCGCTGCGTCAACTAAGTAATTCATTTCTCTATTATGCTCTAATATCGATTTTATGAGAAATTAATTTAGGCTAATCGACTTGTCATTTATGTGTAAAACCTGATTTTTTAAATGAAAATTTTTCAGGTTGTTTATTTCTTTCTCTTTCATCCATACTAATATAGCTACACGAATAATAAAGATAGATAAAGCCAGACTGAAAGTTTGAAATTATAGTTTCACCCATAGCTCATTCACATTCGTCAGTTGAATTTAGCTATTTGGAGTTGTTAATTTGTATCTACCGTCAATTATTTTTACAGAATGTTGTACTTAGCACGTCATTTTTAACTTGTATACACGTATGTTTTATGAATGAGTTCCAATGCTATGACGACGATGACGTACCTAGTTTACATATGTCAGTTTTCAATATTTGGACTGCATTATAGAAGAAAAAATGCTTGTATAGCACATAATATTCTTGCAAGAGAAAGTAATAATCATGTTTGTTTTATTTAATACACTTTTTTTAAAACTTTGACGTTAGACAATAAACACTAAAAAATATACTCTCAACACTGTCTATGTGCAGGTAAATTTGACAATATCGAATGATTGACAGTGTCAAAGATTCTATAGCTTTTTTTGAAGATTCTTATTTTTTTCGCCTATAGATTAGTAGCTTGTAAATTACTTAATTAATTATTGGCAGTCGTTTTGATCTTTCTTTCGAACTAATCTTTTGGAAAAATAAGTCAAAGAAAAGGGGTCAAAGATGCCCTTGTTACAGTAAAATAGCTATACAACTTTACATAATTATGCATACATACCCAATCCATAGCTCTCCCCCAAATTCAAGCATACCGCACACACCAAAAAGAATATTTTCATATTGGCAACACTTCTTATATTCCACCACAGTATATTCTAGTACTAAGTTAATTAGGCTATCAAACCAGTTAGTGACTAATATATTAGTATGAAAAACACGAGTATGCTCCACGGACGGTTTGCTTATTGTGTTGCTTTTGGATCCTCGCGGTGTATAAATGTATTTCCCTCAATGCTTATCACGCGCATTCTTTACGCTTTTATTACTTTGAATTAAGGTTCATATTGGTTATGGGTTTAATGAAAATTGTGGTGATTTTCTGAATGAAGAAGGGTAAACATCCGGGAGTAATGTAATGGATAGAGGTATGTCCTTGAGGGTTACGATTTTTTAATAGTTATTCGTTCTTTAATATAATAATAAATATCTACTTTTATTTAAACGGTACCACACATGCGTAGTTTTCTTACGCGACGCTTTTCCTTGAACTTTGTTGTTATTGTTTACATATGTTGTGCTTGATATGTTGCTGTATATTGTAATGGCGTTATTTACTACATCACAGATTGAACACTAGTAGTGTATTTGTCTTCGATAAAAAATATATAAAACACTAATGCGCCTCGTTGTTTGACCCGATTAGTGATGAGAAACGCTGATGATGATTAAAAGTAGCCTATGTCGGTCTCCAGATTTATGCTATATCTATATCAAATTTTATAACAACTGATTCTGCCGTTTAGCCACAAAAAGGTAACAAATAGACGGATACAGACAGAGTTACTTTCGCTTTCATGATTTTAGCTACGATTTGATTCTTGTCGTTTGTCAACAATCAAAACATACGCTGAAAATATTATCATCTTTCTCAGTCAGTTAGGTAAAAACGACGTTTGTTTCTCAATAGTATACCAGTATTTAAATTAAGATTCCCACCTTTTTGCTCCAGCAAAAGTTTGGGTAGTTAACAATCAAGATTGAAGATTAAGAAAGGTCACAAACGGTCACGGAGTTTCTTGAAAAAACAACTGAAAAAAAACTAAGTTAAGTATTAATTACAACTAGCATTGCCCCGCGGTTACACTCACTTGATGTTGGATAATTATTATAGAGCCTGTTTACGTATAGCTCTATCGTGGCACAAAAAACGTCTTGAAGAATATAGTAGGTATTCTGTGGTCTCCGCTAAACAAAATAATGAAATAAGGACAACGAAGCCCTCAATAAAAAAAAAAGTACATAAGTATGTATTCTATCAACCCTCTAGTTTCCATAGTGCAAGCTTTGCTTAGTTGGGATGGGACTAGATGGTGTTGTGAAATGTCCACCAATATTTATTATTATTTATTAATACCACACTAGTTCCTAGTAAGTATATAATTTCAAATATAAACATAATTTTCCAAATCGGTTAATAAATGACGGAGTTACCTATGAAGTAACAAACATTAAAAAAATACAACCAAATTGAGAACCTATTCCTTTTTCAAATTCGATTGAAAATACTTTCTACTTGTCTTTGATGCAATCGTCCATTTTCAGTAACAATAAAAGTGCCTATTTCTGCGCACATTTTTAGTAACAATAAAAGTAAAGTGCCTATTTCATAAGCGCAATTTTCGAAGTATTACTGCTGCGCTTAATAAATATGAGTGTATTTATTCACAAAATATATGCAACACAATTTTAATAGAAAAATCTACGAGACTGCGTATAACCTGATTTTTACCAACTTCAAAAAGAAAGAGGTTATCAATTCGGCTGTATTTTTAAAAATAAAATTTAGTATTTGCGTCGGTTTTTTCAGGTTTTAAACTATAATTTGATTTATTATAAGTATAGGTATGAGTGTTTTGTTTTTATAATTATAGTGTATAGTATAATGTAATCTATGACACTCAGGAAGATATAAAGATGAATATAGGGGCTTCTTATTTTAGAAAATCCGACGAGCCGTTTAGGCTATAATAGCCTAGGAATCTACATCCTTTCTTTTAACGCAGTCGGGTAACAACGGTTACGCTCTTTAATATATTAGAGGTTTATTTTATATCAGTCTCAAATAAGTAGGTAAGTATCACACCATGAGCAATTATAATACCCATCTGCAAAAGTTTTATTTTTACATAATTTATGATAGCTAATTATTGTCATACAATATTGAATGTTTCCGCAAAAGGATAAAGTTCAAAATGGTTTCCATGTTTGAAGAATGGTGCTTACCTAATAATTATATAGATTTTATCTGTGAAGTGCATGCGAGTATAATTGGTTAAGGTTAAGGCGAAGGCCGATTGATAAAAAAAACGATAAATGGACAATACTGATACGGTTTGTTGAGAATAAGAATAAATATTTTTAAACAAGTTTATTTATACTTATGTTATCATCATCATCTCAGCTACGACTATACACTGATGGATATAGCCCTCCCTAAAATATTTCTAACAAGTATCACCCATTTCTCATTGAAATACCAAAAATCTATAAGTACTAAACGATTTCGGTCTACGTAATTTTTATTTATACAATATAAGTATAGATACGATTGACCACCAACTTATGTTGTTTTTGATGAAGAATCTTTGCCACCTTGTGTTGTTCAATCAAACTATTCATTAATTTGATTTTGAAAACAAAATTGCGCATTGCCGATTTTGATTAAATTTTTATGGGACCACTTGGGAAGTATTTCTAACAAAAGAAATATTTTTCTAAATCGGTCCAGGCGTCTTCGACTAATCGGGGAACATGCATAAAAAATAAAAAAAGATTCCGACGAGTTGAGAACCTCCTCCTTTTTGGAAGTCGGTTAAAAAGAAAATAATATACCCGGCTGCGAAAGAGCGATTCCTTTGGTGTAACTGTTGTGCTTGATGTTGAGTGCACACTTTTAAAGAGAAAAAAGTAGTTTTTTTTTAAACGAGCATTAATAACAATAATTTGAGCAGGTTGTATACAAAATAAAATAAATATAATTTTATTTTGTACACAACCTGCTCAATAATGTTCCTCTTTATTTTTAGGGTTCCATACCCAAAGGATAAAAACGGGACTCTATTACTAAGACTTCGCTGTCAGTCCGTCCGTCTGTCACCAGGCTGTATCTCATGAACCGTGATAGTTAGACAGTTGAAATTTTCACAGATGATATATTTGTTGCCGCTATAGCAACAAATACTAAAAAAACAGAATAAAATAAATATTTAAGGGGGCTCCCATACAACAACGTGACTTTATTGCTCGTTTTTGCTCTATATTGATAACGGCAACAGGTGATGCTTGAAATATTCACTGAATATTGAGTTATATTGTTCACTTAAAAATAAATAATTAAATTAAAATAAAATTCATATTCCCATACAACAAACGTGATTTTTTGCCGTTTTTATAGATAATGGTACGGAACCCTTCGTGCGCGAGTCCGACTCGCACTTGACCGGTTTTTTGTCATGCAAAGAGTGTCTAAAATGCATTTTTGGGATTTTTACATACTTCGACATAATGTGAATTGAATTAAGAACCTAAGTCTACGATTGTCTACATCTCAACTAACTCAAATAAATACTTCTACGTGTGACTGATCCCGCTAGTTTTGAACGTCGATATGATTTACGATGGAGAGCGCTTGTCTTGAAAACCCCTATTTTACTAGAAGTCGTAGCGCTCGTGGCGTAGCTTGACTAGGTGTTCCCGAACGATCACCAAAGTTAAGCAACGGACGGTCCGGTCAGTCTTCGGATGGGTGACCGTGAGTGGCATTTTCATTCTGAGCGCTACCGTGGGTCGGATGACACGTTAAATTGTAGGTCCCGGTTGTTCAGCAATCGTCAAGCCAAGTCAGAGGCCTTTCGGCGGCTTAATAACTCTGACAATAGGGCTGGCCACTCAGTCTATACGAACTTACTTACTTACTAGAAGTCTAGATACATAGTTATATTTATCAGGGAAAACTCATTCAGGTAGCGCATCCTGCAATTTGAAATGTTCGTTATTTACATAAAATATTACATTTAAGTTATTCGCCTAAACTGCTCAGCAATTTGTAGGCAGATGACAGGTGCTCTTATTAAACAGATTGCTTTTTAGGGTTCCGTACCTCAAAAGAAAAAAATCGGAACCCTTATAAGATCACTTTGTTGTCCGTCTGTCCGTCTGTCCGGGTGTCAAGACCTTTATCTCGGGAACGCGTGAAGGTATCACGTTAAAATTAAAACCATATACGCAAATTCATAGTATCTTGCTGCAGAAAGAAAAATCAAATTTCTCAGTTTTCATTAAAAAAAGTTACAGCCGAATATGTCGTAAAAATGCACATTTCGACACTCACAAGGGAATGAAAACCTATGGGGTACCTACTTCCCGTTGACCTAGAACTATGAAATTTGGTAAGCAGCATTGTGTTAGAGTACACATATAGGAAAAAATCCGAAAACTGGGCATTTTTAAATTAATCACAAAAAAATTGTGTCTTTACGAAAGGAATGAGGGTCCAAATTTTAATGTTCTTTAACCGTATCATGTGGGGTATCATATGAAAGAGCTTTATTAGTATAAATTAAAACAGTTTTTTAAATATTTTTACGATGTATATTTTTCGGTTTAGGAAAATATGAAAAAAATGCAATGTCCCCCTTTTCTACTAGTTGTACTACCTGTTGTTCTACTAGTTGTACTACTTTTCTACTAGCCTAATCTACTAGTTTGTACGGAAGTCTGACTCGCACTTGTCCGGTTTTATTTCATAAGATTTGAATTAAATGATTTTTATTTAAGTTATTTATTTTACGTATCTATATTTTTGAATCGTTTGTTTTTGTTCAGTTTTAAGATGCACAATGTAAAATATAAATGTAACATTTACGAATAATAATCTAAATAGGTAAATAATTATATTATTTCGAAATACATAGGCAAATGAGAAAAATATATTTTAGCATTATTTATATCGAAATATATAAAAACAGAAGATGGTATAAAGGTAAGCACGTCCGCTTGTGTACCTACATTAATCGTGGATCACGTTGCTTATCTCGTGAACGTACATCACGACTGTAAGGGCTGGGTTTGTTTACTTCTGCAAAAACATTATGACTCCAAACGTTTATGATCATGTTTGTGATACTAAACTGTTACACAGTGGCGTAGCTAGGCGTGGGCGAAGTGGGCCCACGCCTACGGCCTCGCACTTAAAGAGGCCTCGCGAGGCCTCTTTAAGAGAGATGTTATTAGACTTCAAATAAAAAAGCAGAATATTACTTTTATAAAAAATTAAACTTTAGAAAATACAACCTTTTTTTTTTCAAATCTAAATGCTTTTCAATATTCTCCTACAGCGCATTTATATTTTTTCACTGTCATATGAGTAGGTATGTCATGTCAAAGTATGTTTGTTAAGATAGATTTATTGGGTAGATTCTGGGAATGAAAGAAAAGGGGCCTCGCTGATACGACTTCGCGCTTCGCCCACGTCTATTTAGTCCACGCTACGCCACTGCTGTTACACACAAGAATGTCAATTTGAATTTTTGAACAATCCAAAAGCGTTGACACCCAAAGTAAAAGTAATATTAGAACACAAGTACTAATCTATATTGACAGAAGACTGGCCGACAAATAAATAAACTTATAGAGCTTTCGTTTTGAGGATACGAGTAAAGATTCTGGTCTTAAATGTGTAACAGGCCATTTGACCTGTAAATGGCGCTGAAAATGTTTAGCGCTGCAGAGTTGTATGGTGTTTTATTTTTACCGCGTTTTTTATTCGTGATCAGGCATGCAACCCTAAAATATTCGCAGGTATTATTTTATTTAATTTTTTGGTACCTACGAAAACAATAAACAGACCAAACCTATTAATAACAAATTTTTATAAAACAACAAATTTGCTGTTCTAAATATTTTAAACAGCTTTCAATTATATTATGGAAACTAACGTGGTTGTTACATATCTTTAAAATAACTTACGGGTTACTCACGGTTATTTTTGAGTCGAAATCTCCGACCATAATTTAGACCGCATACGGCGGTTTTTTTCAAATGGAGCATCGCAAACGCCACTCCCGAAGGGCGTCTCGTCAGGTACGGGATTTTAGCAGGCGTAAATGGCTAATACGTATGTAACTATGAAGGCAGGTAGGAGGTAAAATACGTTCATAACAATCTAGGCTTCTAAAACTGCATTCGCGTTTACGTATTTTGTCTTATTTTCGTTTACTTTGGGATGACCTAATCCAGCAACATTTTCGCACATTATTTTCCTGCTATGGTTTTCTTAGATGATCTTTATTTTTTTTGTAAATGGTGAGTTAATTCATGGTTAAGTCATATTTTGTTCTACGTTGTTTTCTCGTACATTTTTTGTTGAAACCACAATGCTTTCAATATTAAATGGATTCATCAACTGTAGACAGCTTATTTTCTGTAATTAATGGATAATAATAGGTATATTGGATTGCACGTGAGTGATTATAATTACCTTTAGGTACACGAGCTGTGTTAAGGTATATTCAACACTGTGTCCTGCCAGTTTGGCTGTTTTGACACTGAGTCTTGCCAGATTTTCTATTTTTGAAGTGATAACTTCTTATGGGAGGGTGTACCGCTTCGTTGCGTAACGCGCTACGGCGCCAGTCTGTCTGGCTTCCTTTTCTCTCACGCATACGGCGTTAAAGTTAAAGTCGGGCGTCCCGAGACGCACAGTTTTTTAGCTGTACTGCACTCAGCACCTGGCATAGCTAAAAGACTGGAACCTGTAAGTACATATGCTGTATTAAAGTATATTGATGATGAGGGACATGACTGGCCTCGTAGCTCAGTTGATGGCATGTCTGCCTGCTAAGCTGTAGGTTGTGGGTACGATTTCCACTTAAGGCAAACATCTGTATGATGAGCATGAATGTATGTTCTGTGTTCATAGAAACCCCTAGGGTTTCTATGTATCCTTCGTATATATTTACAAAAAAGTATTTAAGTATTCTATAAGCTATCTAGTTCTCACAGTAGATAGATAGATAGATAGATAAACTCTTTATTGTTCACACCTTAACTAAAACACAAATTACATAGTGAAAAGGGCTTAAATGCTAGTGAAACAACAGGCGGCCTTATCGCTAATAGCGATCTCTTCCAGGCAACCTTGGGATGGACAAATTATAATAATAAATAGATGGTGGGGTAACTAACAAAGAGAATCGAAGAGAGAAAAAAAAAGACATGTATACAACTATACAATTACAATACATACGTACTAATACAAGTTACATCCTAATACATAAATTAAATTAAATATATATAATAAACTAATATATACATATATTATATATATACTTAAATACTTGTTATGTTTAAAAAGATAAAAATAAACAATGAAAATCGCAATGAAAAACAGTGAAAGAATCAGTGAGGTGGTAACTGCGTCAAATAAAATTTCTCCACTTGTGCTTTAAAGACAGCGAGTGACGGAGCTTGTCTAATTAAGACTGGCAACAAATTCCACAATTGGACTGCTTGGAATGCAAATGATTTACCATAGAAACTCGTACATTGTGCATTAGGAGTCTTAAGAATGAAGTTGTCATTAGATCTTAAGGGTAAGGGGTGAGAAGAATGCCAAAAGCAGAAGAGTTCTTTTAGGTAGCGAGGAGTAGAAGGATTGAAAAGAGTGTTATAGAGAAGAGAGAGGATATGAGCATTCCGTCGAAGGCGAATAGGAAGCCACTTGAGCTTAGCGCGAAATTGAGACACGTGATCATATTTGCGTAGGCCAAATATGAATCTAATGCAATAGTTTTGAAGGCGCTCAAGTACATGCTTAGTTTGGGCTATATGGTGTTGTTTGGGATGTCTAACAATATTTATTTATTTATTTTCGACACTGAGTCCTGCCAGTTTTGCTGTTTGGCAGCTTGGCGTCTGACATAGATAAAAGACTAGGATCTGTAAGTGTAAGCGCTTTGTAGAGGTATTTACATATAAGTATTCAACACTGCGTTTTGCTAGCATAGTTGTTACTCAGCTCGGTCTCTTGCATACACAGATCTACAAAGAAAGAGCTTGCATAGCTAAAAGATTGGGATGATGATTGGGATGGCATATGCGTTGCGTTGAATAGTCAACGCTGGATTAAACCTACCAGTTTGGCTCAGCCTCTTCATCCTTACCATAAGACTGAAAGTTAGTAAGCAAATACGTATTTATATGCGCTATGCTGATATAAATATATTTAACCAATAACTATTTGTAAATCTACGACAGCAGCGTACATTTTGTTGTAGCGTGCTAAATTTATTCGACTTGACAATATTCTATTTTGATATATTGACATGAATTTAACCATAGATTATTTAACTCTTACCAACAGGCAACAGCGCTAAACGGCTTTGACCTTTAAGATACGAATAAAAATACTATTTTTGTTTGTTTGTAGTCTTTACAAATATGGAATTCGCCACCCTTTCATGCGTTACCAGATTTTTTGAATTATATAAACTAACTGAATAACTAAATATTCAGCATAGTGGTTGAACAGATTTTGACGAAACACAGCTAAGAGAATTTTCAATCAATTAATTTTTCAAGCAAAAAGAAATATCAATAAGATCCATCCATGTAGTCTACACACAAATACAAAGATACCTGACACACTTTTAACGTCCCTATATTTGCGCCGAGAGTTGAACACATTAAGAGCAATTTACAAGCTGTAAATTTATTCGAGTGTTATTGCTATTCCAAAAGGACTAGCATCAATAACAACTAGTACTTATAGCAGAATATAGCGGCAAAAGAAGGTGGAAATGATCTGTACCTACAGTGGAACAGAATGTCTATGTTGATAAAAAGATATAATTATATTCAAGTCATCTTATATAACCCGCACAGCGGTGTAACTTGCCCGGCACAATCGAGTAGGCGTTGCGAATTAATTCGTTACGCCACACTATTCATAAATAACTTCATCACATTTATTGTATACCGCATAGTTATCGTATTTTATTATTGTGTACTGATATAAAATAATACTGGACGTTGTAAAGAATTACAGCTGCGCTGGATTTACCCGTCGAAACTTTTAAAAACGTGCATTACACAACTTTTGTCGAAACAAACTGTAAAAGAAGTTAAATTCAAAATCGGAGTAACTGTAGGTTCAAGACATATAAGTAATCCTACAAACGTGCAAAATACTCGCCCATATACATATAACTAAGTTAACTACGTTCTAAGATGGCTTGACTGCAGTCATTCTGCCTTACCGAAAAACGTTACTTAACTTTAAGCAATGCTTTACATATTTTGTCAACTTCTGGCTGACACGTAATGACACTTGCGAAAAGAAGACAGAGAACTTAAGACGTTGATTAAAGTTAAGTAACGTTTTTCGGTAAGACACTAGATGTCCGGGATTAGCCATAGTCTCCTTACACCCCTCATTCTCCACATATTTGTAGCATATGATGCAACCATACGCAACAAAGATGTGCCAGGGTCATACGGAATCAGTTATAATATATAAACGGAACGGAGAACTGGCACGGAAGGAAGATACAATGTGGATAACCCGTTTTATCCACATTGTTATGTCACTTGTCAATTTCATTAGTTTTATTTCCACTGACCTGTGGATAAAACAATGGAAAGACAATTTGTTGAAATTCTTTACTAAGCCTGCAAGGGTAAAGTTAAATAAAACAATAGTTAGCTTAAAATAAAGTTCTCTATTTTAAATACACACAAAATAACCTATAACAATAATCACAGAAGTTCGCTTCCTAATATATTATTAAATTTTGAGTCCCAAATGTCTTTTAGACAAACTCGATAATACATACATTATGAAAATTACTAAATAAAACAATACTTTTATTTCCACGGTGTCGTCATGTTTCGTTTGAATTTCACTTCGCAGCTGACAAAACAAAACACATGTAAATTTTCTCGAAGTTTTCTTCGAATAGGTATTGCATTACTCACGTATTTAAACTACTCTATTTAATTTTAACTCATAGGCAAGATTAGACATAAACTAATAACTGCCAAAATTCTTTCGCAAAGGATATTTTGTTGTGAATAAATTACCCTTACGACATTGTTTATTGTGACTTTATATCAATTTTTATAATATAACGTAACTGTAGTTTCGTAACTAGTTTTGTACGAAACATAATTATTATATTTCTCCAATCGACACTAGTATCGTACCAAGAATAAATTATGTTCCGTTCGAAACTAGTTACGAAACTATAGTTATGTACGCGGCCGAAGCGTAATTTATAGTCGTTTAAAACTGGCATTTATGAGTGGAGTTTGAAAATATTGAAGGAGCTTAGACATCAGAAAGTTTATAAGTACTCTATGACCATAAACGACGTAAATTGGCAACGACAATTAAACTTAAGTTCAATTTTTAACGACAATTACAATAATTTAAACTAGACATATCTATTTATTGTGACAAACACAACTAAACATAAAATATAAACATATGACTTAATGACTTTATAGAAAATTACAAACATACCTACAAGAACGCGCAAACATTTTTGGTGGCTATTTTTAGTGAATTATTTGCTCGTATTAGAAAGTTCACGGCACTTTAATGATCAATACAAATAAAGATCAATAACATACAACACAAAATAAAAATCATCGATATATAAAATACTTACACATACTATATATATTAACATAATATAATAAAATAAAGTCTAATTCTTAAGTAATGTTAATTTAAGGCTGCAAGTTTCACGCATGCAGACCCTGATAAAATAAATACATAAAATACAATAAACAGAAGAGAAAAACAACATAAGTGCCGTGTTAGATAAAAACAAATAGAATAAATTGAAAAGAACAACATGTCGTTAATGGTCAAAGCAAACAACACTCCAGAATATTACTGATTGGCCTATAATTAGTAAAAAAAAGTTAACTTTCGATAGGTTTGAAGCCAAGCTTTTTGAAGAATTCCTCGGGTCGTTCAGTCGGCTTAAAGTCGAATTCAGCGACTTTCCCGTCTTCGTTTATGATTTTATGGCCGCCGCTCTTTTCAGAGGTGTGGCCGTTGACGTCTGATAGGGAGTGGAATGTGTATTCAGACTCTCCATACACATGGCCGCCTTTAGGAGGTTTGAGCTCTTTTACGGTGCCCAAGTCCTGAAAAGGAAAATAGTTATAACTACATAAACTAAATCTCTGGTTACGCTCGGTCCTCTGGATTCTTCGAGAAGCATCATTGGTGGTAAATCAAGGGGCTCTTTTTTAATATATAGTTATTATAATTTGGTAATTATATTTTAATAAACTGAAATAATCGACTTAAAAGTGGGCAATTTTGTTTTAAATACCAAACTACTAAACCGATTTTGATGAAATTCTATGGGAATGAAAAAAATACCCTCCGTTTTGCGCAACAAGACGCTTGCAACGACTCCTCATTTGTCAAATTATGATAAGTAATTTAGAAGTTATGAGGGAACAGATACAAGTGGCGGGAAGACGCTGGATGCAAGCCGCTTCCAATCGGTCTTTTTGGAAATCCATGGGGGACGCCTATGTCCAGCAGTGGACTTCTTATGGCTGAGATGATGATGATGATGATGAGGGAACAGATGCACACATACTGGTCAAAAACATAACCCTCCCTTTTGTTTCGCATAGTCGGGTAAAAATAGGTTTTATTTTACGGAGACATAAAGAGTGCCAAAAGTTTATTATTAAAGAAGCTTAAAGTATATTATTTAACACTGAGATAATTTTGTTTATGTACTAGATAATGTATTGTTTGTAAATTAAATTAACTAATTACTTACTTTCCAACCATCCTTTGCAAAGTTTCTGGCAAGCCTGGAAATAAAACACAGATAAGTATAATATTATGGTAAAAACATCATCTCATCTGTTGAAGAATACAGTCAAAATTAAATAAATGAATTTCAGTTGCAAGTACATATATCTGTATACAATAAATTTCTCATTTCCTTGCAAGTTCTATTCAATTTCGCAAAACACGGAAAGTGAACGTGCATTCTTTCATTGAATTAATACGAGTAATACATATAAATCATTGCTTTTAATGAACCTTTACATTAGTTGTTCTTGTACTGTTACAGTGAATGTATGCATAAGAATAAAATTTAATTTTATATGGTTATTATTATTTTATTTGGTATTGTAATTTTATATTTGTAAAATTTAATTTTATATTTGACAGGCTAAACATTTGACAACAGCACATCTGTTACTTTAACTTGTTTTAAAATGTTAAACACAAATGTTATCCTGGAACTTCTGTTCTAGGCTAGATTTTTTCTCTAATAACTCGATGCTCTCACTCAAGTGAGGTTGCTGGAACACACCGTTCCTGGTGGTTTTGGCAACAGAATCTTAATTTGAAGATGGTGGTTTTCACCAGTTCAGCCACCAGCTCATCTGTCGCGAAAATTTGACTGAAGATGGAGCACGGTACGTCCTTGAAGATTTAAATTGTCAACAACGTAAACTAAACGCACATTTCCTTAATTATTTTCTACCATTCTTCTCCCCAAAATTATATTTATAGATTTTCTTTGAATTAGCTTCACAATAAGGGGTTGGCACCGCTGTCTCCGTGAATGCTCAAACCGGAAGTAGGTGTCTATACAGAGAAATGACAAAGTAGGTTTTTGCAGCGATGAATTTTGTTAGTAAAGAAATTATTGTCGCTATAAAAAAAAAACTACTGGAAAAAATATTACTGGAAAAATTCTGTTCAAATAAAAAAAATTGAAAAGAATATTAAAGTGGTTGCGGTAACTGCTTTAATATATTGTCACATAAGTTCGATTTACATTTTATATCTATATGATTTTTATTTTGTGTTGTATGTTTTTTGTCACAATAAATTTCTGTCTATGTCTTTCATCGTTAACTAATATATTGTGGAATACAGTGCCTGAGTGCGTTTTTCTCGATATAACTTGGATGTCTTCAAAACACGAGTGAAAAAGGTTTCTTCTAGGCAAGCGCGCTCCATTGTGAACCGCAGCGTCGCTCAACATCAGGCTAGCTGGCGGTCAAGCCGTTAGAAGCCTATCAATAAAAAAATCTAATTTATCAAACCCTGCTGCTTGGTATATACCTCCAATCCATACCTCCAATACCTCCATAAATCTCCTTATTCTAAATTATACCCTAAGGTTGCCTGGAAGAAATCGCTCTATGCGATAAAGCCGCCTTAGTCGTTTAAGTTTATTTTTTATTTAAAGTTTTTACGTATGGATGTACAATAAAGTTATATAGTCTATTCTACCTGGCTAGGTTGTAATAACCTGGGTAAGTCCAGATCAACTAAAAAGTATGATGGAAATCAAACTTACAGGCTTCGAACCTTGTCCCATTCCCCAGCAGCCGCCGACTCCACGATGTCGTCATATGGTGACGAAGGGGCTCCTGAAATTAAGAACAGAAGTATTCGTTGCATAAATACATAACATCACGTCTATTTTCTCTTACGATGTAAGCAGAGTTTGAATGACCATGAGACGGTTTGATAAATAAATGAATAAATATTTGTTGACATTTCACACAACGCCATCTAGCCCAAACTAAGTAAAGCTTGTACTATGGAACTAGATGGCTGATAGAATACATATTACGTAACTACTGAATCACTTCTAAAAATAGTAAAATAACTAACTCCACGTGGAGTTGATGAAAAATATTTTTCCAGGTTCACAGCTATGTCTGTAACAACATAACAATCCATTTTAGCTGTTTTTGGTCGTGTAGGGGTAACAAATAGACAGATAGACAAACGGAGTCGCTTTCTCTTATAAAACATTATCTGTAAAGATCACTGAGATAAATAGCTTAGCAGAATAATAAACAAAAATACTCATGACTGTTGGACACATCTTGAAGTTATCTATTTTTACTGATTTTTCGCGCTGCATAAATACTACAACAAACAAGACACTACACGTACACGCACACACCGAACAGACATACACAAGCATAAGCGTCTTAAGCGAATTGTATCATCTATTTAAAGTGTTTTATCTACTAAGTAACACTGTTAAAAAGGTTTATTTTTTATTACTTATTTTTATAAGAAAATTAGTCGCACTTGTATTTGTCATTTTATAGTTGTTTTTAATTCTTATTTTTTCTTATTTCTCTGAATTGTTTTTAGAATACGGACCACTTATTACTTTATGTCCTCAGTGATGAACCGCTGTAACCTCAGGACACAGGTTTTGCCTAGTCTGGGGTGCAGAGATCCAACTTGGGTACATATGTTAACTGCCCAAACCGCATAGCCTAACTATACGCATGTGTACCGCTGCAAAATTGTAATTTGAGAAATAAAGCATTATTATTATTATTATACACTTTATTCATTTTAAATCTTAAATCTAAGTTTTTTACAATAGAGATACAAAAATATAAATATTATAAAAAACTTAAACCTAGGGTGCCGCCGGCAGCGGGGCGAGGCTCAAGCTGCCGGTGGTAGGGGCTACAGAGAGAGGAACCTCCTGACAATGCGTGCCGTGTCCAGGATGACTGCCTTCTGTATCAGACTCTTGACCCAACCATCGAGCGAGAGCCTCTGGAGATGTTGGTCGAGGCTCTTCGCTATGACACCGTTCACCGAAACGACTATCGGGACAATGATCGTCGAATCAACATCCCACATGGCGGTTATCTCGTGAGCCAAGTCAAGGTACTTGCTGAGCTTGTCCTTCTCGGCCTTCACGAGATTCTCATCATGTGGGATGGTGATGTCGACGAGCACTGCCCGGCGCTGAGACCGATCTACAATCACAATATCAGGCTTATTGGCAACAATAGTCCTGTCCGTGATTATAGAACGATCCCAGTAGAGCAAAGCACGGCTATTTTCGAGAACTGGCGCTGGTGCGTACTGATAGTACGGCACCTCTGACTCGACAAGGCCGTATTGAAGGGCAAGTTGCTGGTGGATGATCCTGGCTACTTGGTTGTGTCTGTGCAAATACTCGGTGTTAGCAAGATGCGAACAACCGGAAACAATATGTCGGAGAGACTCTCCGGGACGGTGGCATGCCCGACAAATGTCGACCGTACCGTCCTTCATGATATATTTCCGATAGTTGTTCGTCTTGATAACTTCATCTGCAATTGCACAGGCAAACCCTTCAGTTTCCCCAAAGAGGTCACCGAAGCGCAGCCAGTTCACCGATGCAGGAAGGTCTACATCAGGTCCTGATAACACCCTGTAGAACCGCCCGTGCAACTCCTTGCTCTTCCATACGTCTTTGCGGTCTTCGATGCTGAGCACCGTTGGTTTGCGCCAGTTTTCTTTTGCCAAGGAGAGAGGCGTCAGGCCCTTATCAACTGCCACTACATCACAATGCATACCATATTCGTTGTTTCGGAAATAGTCCCTGAGATTGCACACCTCACGGTTGTGAAGGTTCTTGGCGTTTAAAAAGCCACGACCCCCCCACTTCCGCGGGATGTACAGTCTCATAACAGACGAGCGTGGGTGTAACATGCGATGTAGTGTCAGTTGATGACGGACCCTCCTATCCAGGGCGTCCAGCTCAGTTTGAGTCCACCTTAATATGCCAAAGGAGTATGTCAGTAGAGGCATCACCCAACCGTTGAAGGCGCGTGCCTTATTGCCACCTGACAAAAGACTGTTAAGTACTTTTGACAGGCGACAAAAGAAACGCTCCTTCATCGATTTTTTAATGTCCTCTACCGCTATACCCAACGACTCTGACATACCAAGGTATTTGTAGGTCTCGGTCTCGGAAAGAGACCTGAGGGTCATTGTCTCAGAAAGTTGTAAGTTCGGAGAATTTACAACTTTCCCCCGCTGTACTTGCACGACCGCACACTTATCAACACCGAACTCCATTTTAATGGCGTTGCTAAAAACCTCTGTAGTTTTTAACAACGTCATTAAATCTTGTCGTTTCGGTGCAAAAAGTTTGAGGTCGTCCATGTACAGCAGGTGAGAAATGATCTCACCCCCTCTACGAAGCCGATAGCCTAGCCCTGAATCCTTCAGTAAAATACTGAGAGGGTTCAGTGCTAGGCAAAACCACAGTGAGCTCAAACTGTCACCCTGGAAAATGCCACGTTCAATCCTTATCAAGTCCTGAGGTGTTAAGGACCCATCCCTACTGCCCGGTTGGCGAAGTACTGTGGTCCACTGCCTCATACATGCAACTAAGAAGGATCGTAGAGTTGTATCAATTTTACACAACTCTAAGATCCTTTGAAGCCATGAATGAGGCACCGAATCATAAGCCTTCTTGTAATCAATCCAAGCAGCAGAGAGTGCTCCCTTACTCCGCTTGACTTGCTGGCTAATAGCCGTATCGATGAGGAGAAGCTCCTTAGTACCACGGGACCCAACCTTACATCCATTCTGAGAAAAGGCCAAAACGTTGTTAGCGACTAAATGCGCATTAATTTTGTTTTTCAGAATAGATGTAAGGAGCTTGTAGGTGGTGGGTAAGCATGTGATGGGCCTATAGTTCTTAGCTTCCGTGGTACTACCGGACTTATGGAGCAGGAAAGTGACCCCGGTGGTCATGAAGGTTGGTAGAGAACCAAGCTCGAGGGCTTCTTGAAATTGTGTGGCCAAGCGATCGTGCGAGCATCGAATCCATTTTATCCAGAAGTTGTGCAATCCATCCGGCCCAGGACTTTTCCAGTTCTGTGTCGTACGGATCGCACAACTAACGTCTACGGGGTCTATTACAATAGACCCCATGGGTTCGATGATGTCGCACTCACGCTCGACAACCCGCATCCAATCACCCTCCGTATGTTCGACGGGCACCGACCAGATACCACGCCAAAAATCAGTCATGGCGCTTGCGTCCGGTAGCTGTCCGTCGCTCATACGTTGTTCGGTTCCTTCCCAACCTCGGTACACCTTCCTTTGGTCACTTTGGAAAAGGCGATTCTGCCAATATCTATTTACACGCTCTCTGTAGCGACGAATACGGTTTGCCCATGCATAGACTTTCTGTTTCAGGTAGTCGATGCGTTCCGTGACATTGGCTAAGTAGTGCTGGGACCTAATACCGGTCCCCGCAAATGCCTGCGCCACGAAACGCATTACTCGGGGGCGAGTATTCCCCCGGCTGAAACAGATCAGCTTTGCAATGAGAGTCCTGAACGTAGTAATACGCCGCTCGATTCTCACTTGCCATGCAGGTACATCTCCGGCGCGACGTGGTGCACGGTTAATGTCCGGGAATTTAACGCGTGCAACACGGCACACCGCGATGGCACCGCAGTATAAAATCGAGTGGGTATCAACCAAATCTCTGCTAGTCCGCAGATACGGAGCTAACAGAGCATTCAGGGCTCCCATTAACGCTAAATTACGTCTATGAGTAGGCAAACGTGGTAGACGTGGCCTAGAGTCGAGTGCGAATCTATATTGTAAAATCGTGTCTTCCAAAGTGCTCCTCAATTGCTCACTCACATGAATGGAAACAGTCATACCCGCACTATCTCCCTCGTCAACAACGGGGTGCGTCGATGTCGCAAGTGTCACCTCCGATTGCGGCTCTGTGGCCAGTATCCGAGGCGACGACGCGAGAGGCGACGCGTCACGCGCCGACGAAGAAGTCAGACGAGCAGAGAGCACCTCCAGGCGGAGCCGATCAAGCACGGTCTGATCCAGCAGCTTACACCGGTGGATAGCCCGCACTTGATCCGATAATCGTTGGGCTGAAACGGTGACGGTAGGTTCAAGGGCCTGGAACAAAGGCAGCATTCTGAAACGATACGCAGACAGGTTAGTTCCCCCCTCTGTGGCCCCATAATACGCACGTATGCAATTTTCATTCAATTGTGTGTTCCATCGCATACGTCGCACTCCACCGGCAGCAGGAACCGTAGATAACGGGGTTGGCCCCGTTGAAGGTCCCAGGCGTACCGGCGGCGGTGGACGCCCACGCCGCGCTGGTCTTCTTGGCGGCGGCGGCGTCGTTGGCCCGCTTCCATCGCTCGTGTTGCTCCTATCACGTGGGGTGTGGTACTCCTCACCACTGGATGACGTGCTGGATGACGAGGCGGGAACGGGTAGTGGTGGAGAACGTGCGTTATGTGAATCCGCTGTCTTTTTTCGTGATTGTGCCCGTGTAATCATGTTTCATAGTAACGTATTTGTTGTTATTTCTTGTAAGATATATTTGACAGTAGTTGTCACAAGCCAAATACGTACATTTTGGTCCAATTTTGTACTGATTTTCGTAAATGTAGTTTATAATCCATTTTCCTGTATTTTTCTTCTATTATTGTGGTATTGTGGTTTAGAAAAAAAGTAAAATAAACCAATAAAATTAAATAAAATATACACGGGCTAAAAATGAGACGTCTTGCGTCAGCGGTGACATTTTTTTTTTTTTTTTTTTTTTATTATTATTATTATTATATACTTATACTTTGCCATTTTTTTTTGTTGATGCCACATTTGACCGTGAGGGGGTACTAGAGGGTTAGAAGAGATTAGAGGGTACGATGTAATATTGGTTTGCAGTGACAACTCATCGTCTACATAAACGCCAATATCCCTCAAGTCCCTAGGATCTACGGATAAACAGACAGACAGACACGGCGAATTTATAAGAGTTTCTCGTAGTTGAAATTACTAGTTACTACGGAACCTTAGCAAGTAAGCTTATATAAGCAGAAAACCCTACAAAACGGCTGAACCGGCTATCAAACAAAATAAACTACTTAGATGAAAATCGGTCCATCAGCCTACCCTAGCGGTACGGTTGCCTGGAATAGATCGATTTTAGCGATAAGGCCGCCGGTTGTCACACAATTTTTGTAATTTCTCTGTACAATTGTTTTGGTTTAATGGTATACAAAGTTTATCTATCTATCAGTTCGAACACTGGTATCAGTCAGAACTACGATGCCACAGACATGAACATAGATACAAACCTTAAATTCACAACTCATTTTTGGTCGAGAGTTAAAAATGTAGCATAAGAATTATTTCAGGAAGTAAACACGTCACACTACAAACATTGCTCTAATGAGGTCTTATATATTTTTTTGTTCAATATATATCTATACTTGTTACATTATCTAAACACCTGTATCCTGTTAACAAATATCCATATAAATCCACCCGTTGTACGAGCGGTGGCGATAAGCCCACCCACACTTTTCCCTATCAGTTACAATACCCCCCTTTTATCAAGGCTGTTCAATTATAACATATCATAACTACTTTCAGTCCAGAAGCACTAAGTATGCAATTTAGGTATATATTTCAGTACCAACTTTACCACTCGCTGTAATAAATAAATAATTACTCTGTAATATTTTTAAAAGATAGAGTAATTTCCTTACTCATATTTATTACGTAATAAATACAAAATACGTAATTCTTTTACTTGGATGACATACTTTTCCAGTTATTTTGTTCTGAACCGATTTTGATAAAATTTATATGGGAGATTGGGAGCACCTCTCAAGTATGACGTACCATTGACACTTGGCCATTTATTAGAATATCAAACACAAAACGATGTCGCTTTAACATGCTTTATAAAAAAGACGAAAAACTTGCGCTGTATTGCGTAGTAGCATGAGTCGTTAAATAATCGTTTGCGAAGTAAGCCTTCACGCCAACTATTAAGTATTCTGTGATTTTGTTACAAATGCAAAAATGTATGGCAAATTGTTCTGTGCAAATTAATTTCTGTGTCGACGTTTTCGAGAATTTTCTATTCTTTATTTATGATTGAACGATAAGAAACCATTTCTTTCCCCAATTTCACTATGTTGATTAATTTCAATTTGTGAACAGTAAACCTTTCTCAACGATAAAAAAAGCGATTTTCAAAAAATTTCACAGTAGCTAGCTTTGCTACACAAACCAAGAAAAAAATTGTTCACTGCTACTTCCTAAAAAAAATAGAAAAATTTGTTATACCTAGAAAGTAACATCACAGATTTATTTAACAAACATTTCATAAATCAATTCGAGTGTTCTTCAATTCTTTTGATTTCGATATATGGCTTTATTTGGAACTAAATGATTTTTTTAGCGAATATAAATAGTCATTCCGTCAATTTATGTCTTAAAAATTCGTAAGTGCGCGCGAGACTCACGATTTGTAGCTTTTGTTTTAGCAGTAGTTAATTTTAACCGACATCTAAATGGGAGAAGGGTCTCTATTTGTTTGTTTTTTATGTTTGATATATCTTAACTTCGTCATTTATAAACCAGTTTGAATAATTACCTATTCAGCAAGACAAATTCTATTATTTGCGCTAAACCATCCGTGATGGAATGTTTAACGATAATTAGGTAAATAAAACTGCTTTAATTAGTTATACTGCTTTATACGCATAAGTGTAGTATACTAATTTTTAAACAGGTGTGAAGTCCACTGCTGGACTTAGGCCTCACATGGCTTTTAAAAAAGACCACTTGGAAGCGACTTGCATCCAGCGTCTTCCTGCCACTTGTCTAAGATCTTCTGTCCATCTTATGGCTGGTCTTCCTACGTTGCGCTTGCCGGTTCGTGGTCTACACTTGAGAAATTTTCTGCCTCATCGACCTATATACATGCTATGCATGGTTCTACATGCTATGTGCCCTGCCCACTGCCACTTCAACTTGCTAATCTGCTGTGCAATGTCAGTGACTTTCATCGTTTACGGATCTCTTTATTCCTGATTCGAAATATTTATGATGTTAAAGTATTCTAAGAATTTTACCATATATTTATAGAGGGAATGAATCGCAAGCGGAACTAAAATGAAGCAAACAAGTTTCTATCTTGCTTGTTTATCAATTTGCACCGATGTGCCTTATTGAAATTTTGGCATCAAAATATTGACTTTAGTATAGCTTCATCATACAAACGCAATGTCATATTCTTGAAGGTTTACTTAATATGTACTTACTTATGTCAATTAATAAGACATATTTTTGTGTGACTTACAACCTTTTTTTATAGTTCAGATAAATTTTACTGTAGCTACAAAAATATCTTGAAAGTAATATATTTTGTTGCCTTAAGCTGTTTTAATAGGTACATTCACATACAAATAATGATGGATGTAGTAATATTTTTACCCGACTGCATAAGAAAGAGGGTAATGGTTTTCAAGTGTATGTATGTTTGTATGTCTTAATGTGGGTATTGTATGTATGTTTCTATACGATCGCCTACAGCCCAAACGGCTTGAGCGATTCTGATGTGCGTCGTTTCGTTAGATTTGTCTTTACTCCCTAAGCGTCATAGGCTATATTTTTTTGTCATAATAACATCTCGCGCAATAAAAAAAATGCGGTTTTTCGTAACCCCTAACTAACTTTTTCGTAATAAACGATCATTAATTTTTATTTTTACATTAATTTTATGGATACTTTCAAAAAACTTACACTCAACAACATATCAAGCGTAACGCAATCGTAAGTTACACTGCAAAACTGCTATTCTGCAGTCGGATATTTAATTTTCTTTTCAACCGACTTCAGAAAAGAACGAGGTTATCAATTTGTCCGTATTTTTTATGTTTGTTACCTCATAACTTTCCTTACCTACTAACCTTCTTAACAGTGGGTGAACTGATTTTAATGATCATTTTTTTGTTTGGTTGCTGGTGCTTCCCGTGTGGTCTCATTTCAATTTGGTCCAGTTCTGACAATGGCATCCATGAGAAGTCGGTTGGTTCAGTTTTTTAAACTATGATTATTACTATCGGATAATTAGTTAGAAAACCGAATTAGCGTCATCGTTTCATAGTAGATATTCCTAAATCCCTTCCACTTTCATCGTGCTTACTGCTAAATTGTGGAATACGCTTCCTGGGTGGATCTTTCCCGACAGATAATTATAATCAGGGTGACTTGAATTGGTTTCTTCTAAGAAAGCGCGCTCCATCGTGGACCGCAACGTCGCTTAACTTCAGGTTCCGGTCAAGCACAAGCCTAATTAATGAATAAAAAAAAATATTTATCAACAAGCATGTGTCATGTTCAAATTATTTTGACATACGCTCGCTAGATGGCGAAATAAGCACACGAACAATCCGCACGAGATGTAAGTTAGGTAGGTATTTCTCGACAAGCCAATTTGTAATCTCATATAAAAAATCGACTTTAAAAGGTTTATTTGAATAGCAAATATTTAAAATCGTTTGGTTTAAAAGGCGTGGCGTAAAAAGTACATTGCGGCACTTAATGGTCACCATAAATCGATTTCTAATAATGTAATAATGTATCAAATCAATATAAAATCTAGAAAATATTACAATTTTGTTCGTTTTGTATTGGAAACCGATAATACAATTTAAATGTTAATAGGTATTTGGTGTAAAGTGTGATAAAACTCACATAAAGATCCCAAAGTAACATCCAACACATTAAAAACCAGAAAATAAAATTTATAATATCTGGACAGAAATAGTTTTTGATAAAGTCGTTTTTCTCCGTAGCAAATAATATTTGTTTCGCTACTAAGGCCTTTGTTTAAAATAATGTTATGGTAAATATTATATTTCAGTTTTATTTTTCCTGAGTTTCTTCTTTTATGTATAAACTAGCTGCGCGTCTCGGCTTCACCCGTGCAGTGATAAAAAGTTTAGAAAACAAAAAAAAAAAAAAACGAATCATAAAAAACCACTAAGCCGATTTTAAATAAACATAGCTAAGAATACTCGATGAAAACCTCTTCCAAACAAAAGGTCTATCCGTTTGAGAGCTACGATGCCATAGACAGACATACACTTTTTGGATCGGAGGTTTAATAAGAAAAGGTGTCGTGTAGGTACTAGAGAGATAGATGCAATACACTACTCTGGGGCTTAAGCCAAAAAAGGATGTATATTAAAAGAAAAAAAAATACCCGATTTACTATTTAACTAATTTACGATTTCGTTACGCTTGATACGCTTGTTTTCAATCAAAATCAAAATAGGTCAAGCCGTTTAGGCTGTAGACTATCATATAGAAACATACATACCTACATACATACACTCGAAAAACATAACCCTCCTTCTTATGCAGTCGAGTAAAAAATAGTTAACAAGACTATTGAGATTTTTGCATTTTATAACCGTTATTTTAAATACGTACTTGCACAAATGTCGCTAATTTATCAAACTCAGAGGAGAGGTCACCGTTCGCTGGTTTGCCTTGCATGCGACGACATCGATATAATGCAATGTTTATTCTATTCTTGATATGCGACTTCTGTATTTATACAAGTTCTTGTAAAGGACATCTTGTATAATAAAAATCGATCAAACAGTTCATTTGAATCAATTTTATGCTGTTTATTTATAATCAGTCGTTAGCTCTGACATCTGCAAAATTATAGAATAGGCTGCGCCGTTTCCGCATCCATATGATACGAGATGCGACTTATAGTCTAGTAAAAATAAATCCGTTTGTATGGAGCAGATCACAGTATTTGAAACTGGGGGGATTCTTTGAAATTATGATAGGAAAATAACTAAAAATCATAAATCAACAATAATCCCCGATTTATAGACTAGCTGCGTTCCGCAGTTTCACTCGCGTAGTTATGAAAAACGGTGATGATTATGATGATGATAAGTAGCTTATGTCCGTCTCCAGGTCCAAAGGTAGCTCTATACTAATTTTCATAACGATCGATTCAGCCGTTTGAGTGTGTAAAGGTAACAAAATTAGCTTTTATAATATCATTATGAAATTGTGTCAAATGTATTTCAAAACACCAGTACATTCATTTAAATATCAATATACTTAGTTTTCTTTTATGTTGTCACAAATCTTATTTTTACTAGACTATTATGGGTCGAGCCAATCCAGAAATAAAAACTGTAGGTAAGTGGTCAACAGAGCCCGCGGGCTCAGACGCAGTTGGGTTGTTTTGTTCCTAAATTATTTATTAAATTTGTTTTGGGTTATATTTTTCCTTTAAGTAAATTAGTGAAGATAAATAGAAATAGATAAATATTTTCTTGTTCACACCAGAAAATATCTAATTGAGGAAAACAAAACGAGTCGTACAACAATTAATACAATGTTTTGTTTTTTATTTATTTATTATTGCAGTTTCCAAGCGACTCATTGAGTATTTGTGAATCAGTGATTCAGGTAAACTCGTTGTCTGAGTGATAAAAATATACATAAATAATATGTAAATTATAAAAACAATTTTTATGCGAAAATACAGGTTTCTTCAAATACCATCTACGTGATATATGCTATATTAATTTAGCATTTTATCTTTGTTTGATGTCATGGTATGGTTTGACTTTATATGAAAACTATGCAATTATTTTGGTATGTAGATTTAACTGAAAAGGGAGAAATAACACGAAAAAAATCAAAACTGGGCGTCTACCTAAGTAGGTACCAATTATTTTCGGTTTAAAAAAAACCCCCTTTTATCAACTAGTTAGTACGGAACCCTCGGTGGGCGAGTCTGACTCATACTTGTCCGGTTTTTTTTATTTGTTACCGCATAACTCCGTCATTAATGAACCGATTTGAAAAATTATTGATTTGTTTGATGATATTTCAGATTGGTTTCTTAGAAATTTAATTAAAATCTGTTTGTAATTTGGTGCGTAGTATATTCCATTTAAAATACATATAAAAATAAATTCCAACGTAACCTTTTCCTGTACACTGAAATGTGAACTGGTGTACTGCAAGCAATCTACTCTAATATTGCATTGGTGCGCAATATTATAGTCTATTATAGTACATTATAGTATATTATAGTACATTATAGTATATAATATTGCTCACCAATGGATTCGCTTTCTACGCAAGTGTCTAATCGACCCCAAGACTCAGCCCCGGATCTACGGGGGGCAAACCGGGGCCCCCGCCCCGGGCGGCATTTTCAGGGGGCGCAAAAATCACAATTAATATGATTAAAAATAAAATAACTTGCTCCACAAAGCGCCTAGAATACGAAAGCTTGGTTGACTCACCGTAAACTTTTAAGAAAAAGGCGCCACATAGATAATTATATTCAGTTTTTTTAAGTAATTATATTAAGTGTTTTAAGTTTTAAGTAAGTTATTTTAAGCGTTGGAGAGAGGGGCGCCACCGTCAAGTTTCTGCCCCGGTTCGAAAAAATCGTAGATCCGGGGCTGCCAAGACTTCCGCCCCAAATGAAAGGGTTAATAGTGCTTTAAACAAAATAGCTAAAATAAATAACTGAAAAAAATTCATCCACGTATTATCAAGTCGGTTGTTTCAGTGTCTCAGACTATAACAATGCATGACAACACAAACTATTGCTGCCTCTACATAATATTATACGACTTTGGTTCCATCTATAATTCTATGTAAACTTTTAAAATTTTAAACTTTCAATCACCAACTTTTAACTAAAGTTATAGTTACAAAATAAAATAAAAAAACACAAGTAAAATCAGATAAAAATAATTATATGAATCCGTAGTACATATTAGGTTAATGTATATTACATATAAATATATATGCATATTATATATACCATAAAGATATAAGTTATTGCTGTAGTATTTTCACTTTTGTGCACGCAATTTTTTATGTTTTAGTTGTAAAGGCCTATCCTATCCTACTCCGTACATGGTTGCCTGGAAGAGAAGCGATAAGGCCGCCTATTGAAAGATTAGCCATAGTAATATTATATTTTTTTAATAAGTTTGTACAATGTGATAATTATATTGATTGTAATTTTAATTTATAGTAAACTTACCTTGAACGGCAACGACGGCGAGAAGCACAAAAATCAAAAGTTTCGCCATTTTTTGCACACAAAATATAGAATTCGGGTTACGGTGTTTCCGTGCGGTTGCTGCGAGTTATCACGTTCTAATGCTATCGAAGCTGTTATATCAAGGCTTATATCGTACTCGATTTTACCTAGAATCACATAAATACCGATATCAAACAATTTATGGGATAAAAAGTATAATATGAGGTAAAACGGCTCAGTTAGTTGTTTGTCGAATTTATTTGGATTTGGAACACTTCGTCCCATTAGTGTTTTATGTGCGAAGTAATTTGTTTGTTTTCGTATACTTAGGGGTATGACAGCCGGAACAGAATATTATCAATCATTTATGTTTTTATAAAAGAGAAGTAGAAATTCATGCCCCCCAAATTAATTTTTCTGAGAAAGTATGCATAAAATCACTGTAAAAGATTACAAATGCGCATTTATAATCTTTTACAGCGATTTTAATCTATTATCCTATTTATTTTTAAATTATTATCATAAGGAATGTCCATTCCTTAGGATGTAGTTATCTCGTGAGCCAAGTCAAGGTACTTGATGAGCTTGTCCTTCTCAGCCTTCGCGAGATTCTCATCATGTGGGATGGTGATGTCGACAAGCACAGCAAGGCGGTGGAAACGATCTACGATTTCGATATCAGTCTTAATTGTTATTCTTAAGTTATTCTTGTAAATTCTTGGTGAAGTCAATTATATAGGTTCTGGACATACTCTATCGGAAAAAAGTTGAGTGCAAGCATCATAACAAACTTAACGAAAATCTGTTATTTGCAATCGGGAATTAGGTTTTTCTTATATGTATATATGTATGGATATATGTATATTTAAAAATAAGCATGTGTAAACGAGTCACGTAAGTTATACTTACATAGGTACAGCTAAATAGGTAGCGCTGGATGCAAGCCGCTTCCAATCGGTCTTTTTGGAAATCCATGGGGGAGGCCTATGTCCAACAGTGGACTTCTTATGGCTGAGATGATGATGATGATGAGGTACAGCTAAGGTAGGAGTAACCATAAGGATGATAATTATTTAATATTCTGCTTACTGGTATGATAGAAGGAAAAATTTCATAGAGTCGTGAAAAAACGAAGAATCGTGGAACTTTTTCCTTCGAAAAAGTCCGCAGAATCGTCGAAGGAAAAATTTCGAAGAATCGTTGAAATTAAAAAAACCGGACAAGTGCGAGTCAGACTCGCCCACCGAGGGTTCCGTACAAACTAGTAGATAAATCATATATTTTTTTTATATTTTCCTTCATAAACCGTAAAACATACATCGTAAAAATATTTAAAACCCTGTTTTAGCTTATGCTAATGAAGCCCTTTCATATGATACCCCTCATGATACGGTTAAAGAACTTTAAAATTTGGACCCTCATTCCTTGCATGAAGACACAATTTTTTCGTGATTAAATAAAAAATGACCAGTTTTCGGATTTTTTCCTATACCTATGTGTACTTTAACACAATGCTTATTGGCAAATTTCATAGTTCTAGGTCAACGGGAAGTACCCCATAGGTTTTGATTCCCTTGTGAGTGCCGAAATGTGCGTTATTTACGACATATTCGACTGTAACTTTTTTTTACGAAAACTGAGAAATTTGTTTTTTCTTTCTGCGTCAAGATATTATGGATCTGCGTATATGGTTTTAATTTCAACTCGATACCTTCACGCGTTCCCGAGATAAAGAAAGAAAGGATGAGGACACGTGACTAATAAAAATTATCACTTCAAAGCTTATAATATGCATATAAGATAGCCACATTGTATTATTGTAGTATTATTTTATTTTGTGTGCTTAAAACGATATGCCCCTATCCTCTTTCCATAAACCTAGCTACCGCTACCTGAGCTTTGAGGCTTCAAAGGCTTCTTCTTTGAGGCCTTCTCTATCATGATGTTCTGCCATCTATTCCTGCTTTCTGCTTTCCACACACAGTAATTTCGGTCCAAGTTCTTGATGCTTACTGCACAGGAATGGGATTCTTTGGCGCCTTCTCTATTTGGAAACCTAACTTTACGAGCTAGTAGATGACAAAATATTTACTGTGACTTTGAATATAGGAACGAATATATTAGATGTTCATTATTGGGACTGATTTAAGACCTTCAAAACGGTGACGATATAGTTTTCTACCTTTTCTATTGACTAAATACTCTATTATATAATTACCTATATTATAATTCTATTGATTAATAATGGTTTGTTGTTTAAAAAAAAGTTGAGCCTTCATTAATTAATAAAATTTCTGGTTTTGTAAGTATTCAATTTTTACTATTTTTGTGTAGCAGCTCAGGTAGTTATCAGTTTATATGAATTTTGTTGCAGTTGAATAAAGAAAAAAAAACTCAAGCCATTTTGTTCGGTATTTAATACTTTTTAGGGTTCCGTACCTCAAAAGAAAAGAAACGAAACCCTCATAGGAACGCGTGAAGGTATCGTGTTAAAATTAAAACCATATCTAAACGCAGATCCATAGTCTCTTGCTGCAGAAAGAAAAATCAAATTTCTCAGTTTTCTTAAAAAGTTACAGCCGAATATGTCGTAAAAAATGCACCTTTCGATACTCACAAGGGAATCAAAACTTATGGGGTACTTTACGTTGACCTAGAACTATGAAATTTGGTAAAAAGCATTGTGTTATAGTACACATATAGGGAAAAATCCGAAAACGGGTCATTTTTAATTTAATCACAAAAAAGTTGTGTCCATAAGCAAGGAATTAAAGTCCAAATTTTAAAGTGAATTAACCGTATCATGTGGGGTATCATATGAAAAGCATTAGCATAAGTTAAAACAGGTTTTAAATATTTTAACGATGTATATTTTTCGATTTATGAAGAAAAATATAAAAAAAATATATGATTTGCCCCTTTTATCTACTAGTTTGTACGGAACCCTCGGTGGGCGAGTCTGACTCGTACTTGTCCGGTTTTATTTACTTATTTTTGTACCAAATATAAGTAACGGCCAACGACATAACATTTTTGTGTTTATTTTCATACATTTGCTAATTAATTACCAACCGACCGATGCGATGGTTGGTTTATCGAAGAAGATATATTTTTCAAATCAAATATTTATGGTTTAATTATTATCTGTTAAAATACACTGATTTATGCTAAAGGTAATAAAATTAGTAATAAAGTTATGGTGGGTGTTAAAACGCTACGCATATTTATAATAAGTAGGTACCCAGTATGTTTACCTGCTTATTTAGAATATTTTGAATCAATAAGAGCTAAGTCCGGACTTTTGTGATACTGTTGATATGACCTGTAGTCTGATTTGTACAGACAATATGGATACCGTCGATGCACTGAACAAAGCTCACCAAATTGACATATTTCTTATTATATTTTTAGGGTTCCGTACCTCAAAAGGAAAAAACGGAACCCTTATAGGATTACTTTGTTGTCCGTCTGTCCATCTGTCTGTCTGTCCGTCCGTCCGGGAGTCATGACCTGTATCTTGGGAACGCTGAAGATATCGTCTTGAAATTAAAACCATATACGCAGATCCACAGTCTCTTGCTGCAGAAAGAAAAATAAAATTTCTCAGTTTTCGTAAAAAAAGGTTACAGCCGAATATGTTGTAAAAAATGCACATTTCGACACTCACAAGGGAATTAAAACACGGTTACTTCCCGTTGACCTAGAACTATGAAATTTGGCAAGATGCTTTGTGATATAGTGCACATATTAGGAAAAATCCGAAAACTGGATTTACTGGACTCATTTTTAATTAAAACACAAAAAAGAGGATATTTATGCAAGGAAGGAGGGTCCAAATTTTAAAGTGAATTAACCGAATCATGTGGCATATCATATGAAAGAGCTTAATTTAGCATAAGCTAAAACAGGTTTTTAATAATTTTTACTATGCATACTTTTTGATTTATGAAGGACAATATAAATTATATATATATAATTTACCCCTTTTATCTGCTAGTTTGTACGGAATCCTCGGTGGGCGAGTCTGACTCGCTCTTGTCCGGTTTTATTTTTAATGGGCGAGTGACTTTGTTAACTACAACAAAAAATATACAAAGTAGGTACACATACTTAACTAACTAAAATACTACACAAAAAGCTAACTTATTAACCCCAGACCGATAAAGGTCTAATGATAATCCAGTTACTCAAACCCACAGAACAAAGAACCCACCACTAGTTAGGTAGTATTATTAAATATTCTGTGACCTGGGGGCCAATTCAGTTATTCAAAACCGATCCGTAACTGAACCTTTTGCGAAGCATTTCCTGTCGGTTGCTATCATTTTTTGATTTAGTAACGAGCGAAGGACGTGTTACGTTTCATCAAATGTGTCAAATGTATGACATAAAAGTGACTGAATCAAAAAAACTATAGCGGCCGACGGGAAACGCTCCACATATGGTTCGGCTATGGAGCGGTCTTGAATAACTGAATTGGGCCCCAGTTGGCAGCGTACCCAGCATCTTGCCAGCACTGCGACGTTGAATGGCAATGCATGCTTGTTTTTTGATTTTTTCCAGAGAATTATTAATTTATTGACTAACTAGCTGCGCCCCGCGGTTTCACCCGCGTGGTAATCGATTATGTTGTTATTGTTTAGTATATCCCACAGGGACTGTCAAATTTTTCGGGATAAAAAGTATGCCAGATCCTTCTACATAGTATAAGTAGTAATTCTGCCAAATTTCGTACAAATCCGTCCAGTAGTTCCGGCGCCCATCGGACACACCGTACAGACGTACAGACAGACAAACAGACAAAAGTGTTCAAATTTGCTGTGTTGGCTTTTGTATCGATAGTAAAGCATCGTCCAATCAAAATTTTTAAAAAATATTTAAAGTACTAATTTTGACCCATTACAGTCTTGTTATATTATATATAATGACCCATTACAGTCTTATTAAATACAATTAATATTTTACAGTGTTATACAATTGTGATAAACAATTATTATTTTATATAAATTTAATTAATGACTTGTAACAATTGTTATCAATTAATGATGATTTTTATTATATGTATAGAAAAAAAATACTGATTTATTACATTCTTGCCTACTATTCTGACTTATTTCACATACTGCTGCAGTTACTATTTAATCTGCGCCATTACTACAAAAACAGATTGTTTGTTAATCCACCGAGTCTACTAACTATTCAAACATTAGTAACAATATAAAATAAATTACTGACTCACAGCGAGACATGGATTTTACAAAACAGACAACTGGTTTACGGATAACAATATTTTAATTTAGCAAAGGCGTTGTTTTGCATTCTCACCATATTATTTTGTGAGACAAATAACTTTACCGAAAAAAATACTAAAACCAACATTTTGTTTTATCGCGATCAAATGTTTAACGATAATTTTATTAGTGCATATTTATATTATTTTTTGTAGCTAATTTGATAGAACACTATAGGGGGTAAAATAAAATAAAAACCATTGTAATACTGTGATCGAAATATAGTAAATAGTTTATTAGTACAAAAAGTCTAAAAATACAAGATAATTTTTTTTTTTACAGAAGGACTGATTTAGGTGCTATCCACATTCCACATGTATGTAAGGCCCGGACGACCGTAACCCCTGGCAACGCCTGCGATCACCGCCGCTCGAAATTCATATTGTATTTCAAGTTAATAGTACACCCATATAGAATGAAATTTATTATAGACCTTCTTCTGCAGTCGGGTAAAAAATTACAAATTCAATCAGCCAGATCCCTCATAATAAATAGCATATGAACACTGACATCTTGGAATATGTTATGGAAAATGGACATTGTATTGTCTGAAGGTTCAAGGAAAATGAGCAAAAGCGACTTTTTCATCTGTCCGGGACGAGAAACCTGTTAGTATGTGGATATCGCCTTATTTATAAACTTAGATTATGTTTTTAAAATATGGTCAGTTTATTCTCATCTAATTTGCCCTCAATTACTTGTTCGGTTTCTTGCCCATTAATGTTTTTGTAAATGTGAGTTTTCATCTTGTCACCATCATAAACGGTCTTGTAAACAACTTCCTGGACATTACCGCCCTTGCTACTGTCAAACGAAGACATGTAGCTAGTGCCGCCGCCAGATGCTATCACACCACCGGTTTGTGTTTGGAAATGCTAGAAATGAAGAATAATATTATTTTAATACATAAAATCATGACTTTTTTCCCTTGCGGGGTAGGCAAAGCGTGGCCATGACCATGCCCATGAACATGAGGCCGTTTGACGCCACATTTGACATTAGAGGGTTATATGAAACAGAGAGGGTATTAGAGGGTTAGAGGGGATAAACGGGTAAGGTGTAATATTGAGTTGCAGTGCCAGGGGGTCAACCCATCGCCTACATAAATTTTTGCATGCCCGTAAGGCAGGATATGGCGATCTTGTTATTGTCTAGCTTCTATCCGTTTGTACCCATAAACGTAAATAAAGTTATAGTGAATTATGCATTTAAAAAAATATCAACTTCCCTCAAGTTATTTTAAATTATGAAATAACTTTAAAGCCTGTGCTCAGACCAGCTAGCATGGACGGTAGATAAACCATGTTTATCCACATTGTTATGTCAGTTGTCAATGTCAGTACATACATTATTTCCTCTGAAAGGTGGATAAAATGGTGGAAACATTATTTGTCTAGGTTTCGTGCTAACCCTGCTGCTATCTCTCTCGTACATCTTTACATATTTAAAGACTGTGTATTTAGAAAGTGCAACACCGAGTTATACAAGAGATTTACCATGCTTTTGCTTCATATTCAATGAGTATGACCTCTCTCTAGATACAATGTCATTGGATGTCTCTCATCGACCCACTCACTATACCTAATTGACCGTGTTTTGTTATTGCAAAAAATTGCCTATGTTTATTTCCAGAGTACAACTATATCAATCCCAAATTTCATTCAAATCCAACACTCAAACTTTATCATTTATTAAATTTAATAGTAGTGACATTGTTTGAGGTTATTTATTTATTTATTGCAACTATTTATTTATTAATTAGCGTATTAATAATTTAATAACGCATTAATATATTTTTTAATTAACCTCTGTATTACGTATACACTGTTTAATTAGTAAATAAATATTTTTATATATTAGTTTTATATTAAATGAATAATTCAATAAGTATGATTATGAGAACGAATATAAATATAAAAAATCGTCGGTTAAGAATTAATCAATCGATTAATTCTTAACCAACTTCAAAATAGGAGGAGGATTTCAATTCGCATAACACAGCATTTATAAACCGATTTGGAAAATAATTGTTTTGTATGACAGGATATTCCTTCACTTGGATCTCTTTGTTCACTAAAAGTTCAGTAGTTTATTATATATTAAAACTCGCACTTTGAAGTTGATTGTTACAGTTTTTAAACTTTAATAACATATTCAATCGCCAAACTATATTGTGGAATTGGAAATATTGTAATGTTTGCACACAACTGAAAAGAATAAGAAGCGGGACCATCATTATATTTGAACCTTTTTGTACTGTGGAACTCTAAAAATATGTGTACCTATATAAAAATATAGATAAAAGATGTAGATGTATAGATAAAAAAAAAATAAGTACTTACATGGAAGCCTTGGTTCGGCATTTGTGGAAATGATGGAAACATAAATGAATTCATATGCCCATATCTGCAATGGAAAAAATATTTATAAATTAAACTAATATTTTTTTTACTTTTTCTAATTTTATTGCAGCATTTTGAAACATTCAAGTACTATATTTACTTGCAAAATTTCGTTTATGTACTGCTTATAACATATTTATACCAGTGAAATTTAGTTTATGAAGTGCTTTGTCCATAGCGTCTGAGTAAAATGGCTGTGACATACAAACAGACAGGTAAATATATACAGATAGACAGACGTACGGACAGACAGATAGACAGACATAAGGACAGAGAGATAGACAGACATACGGATATGGTGAATTTATAAGAATTCCTGGTAGTTCTGCAGAAAAATCCGAACAATCGCTAATTCGTGTCATTTTGGTTTTCGGATTATAGAGTCCTTTGTATAATAATATACGAAAGACATTACCTCATTTTTGGAGAGTAGGGTTATAAAGAAATAGTATTTTAAAACAAGTATCAATGTTAAAAGAAAAACAAAATACCCGACTGCAGAAAAGAGGTTTTTGCAGCCTAACTTATGTTTTTATTTTTATTTAGATGTACCCAGTGTCACTCTCACAACTAAGACGAATCTATTGACACCACTCACATCAAAATCGGTCAAGCCGTTTAGGCTCTAGGGCGTGTCAAAGAAATATACATATATACACTCGAAAAACATAACCCTCCTTCTTACGCAGTCGGGTAAATAGCTTACACTTACCCAAAATTATTAAAGAATGGAGGAAATGGCACAGCTGCAACAAAACATAAATTTATTTTCATTTAACGATATTATTTCATAGGAAAACACTTTTTATTCGACTACGCAATAAGATGGATTATGTGTTCGTATGTAAGTATAGATGCGTACTTATGTGGGTATGTTTGTATATTCTTCACCAAAATCTCGTTAGAATTGTCTTTACTTTACAAGCGTCATAGACATATTTTGTAAGTAATAATAATTTCTACAAGCCTCACGAAAAAAAAACACTTTTTAATATTTAATGAACTTTTACGTTACAAATAAGTAAGTAAATCATTTTACAGGAATTACCCTACACTGCCCTTCTGAATAGTCCTTAAAAAAATTTGGAGCCAAACAAAGATTTTTATTTTTCTTTTATTTTTATAAGTATTGAATAATTCTTTTTTAAATTTGGCTCTAATAATTACACAAGCTTTAATAATTACCCTGAGCATAAAACACCATCACAATGACCAATAATAAAATTGATTTAGACATGTTAATATAAATTATTGTCAATTAAAACGTAGACCTGTAGTACTGAAGTACAGTAAGACACTGAAACTGAAAAAACAACAGGTGCTATATATTGACTGAGGCAACAAAGATTTGACCTTGTTTCGCTACTGCTTGTTTTCAGAAAATATATTTATATTCATGGTAGAACGAATAGGAAGGTTGGGAATTGGACATTTCTATCTTCATATGATCCATCAGCTAAGCAATTGGCTATAACCTATCCGAGAATGGACGTCGTGGACGAGAATGGAGTTCGTCGTTCTGGAAGATATCTATTCACTCTAACTTTGAAAATTCCAAAATTGAGCTCTCAGTAAAATTAAAATCATCTTCATCATCTCAGCCACAAGAAGTCCACTGGACATAGGCCTCCCCCATGGATTTCCAAAAAGACCGGTTGGTATCCTGCCTGCATCTACCATCTTACTCCTACTTGTATGATATATTCTGTCCATCTTGTGACTGGTCTTCCTACGCTGCGCTTGCCGATTCGTGGTCTCCACTCGAGAACTTTTCGGCTCCATCGGCCGCCACTTCTACGTGATATGTGCCCTGCCCACTGTCACTTCAACTTGCTAATCCGCTGTGCTATGTCGATATATTTTTTTTTTATACAAGATAGATCTACGATTGGGCACCAACTCGCCTGATGTTAAGCGACGCTGTGGCCGAGGATGGAGCTCGTCGATCTAGAATATATTCACTCTAGCCTTGATTCCAATCCAGCCAATTCCAAGATTGTAGGTCTCAGGAAACAGAGATGGCGGCAAATAATTCCATTCTTGTGCAGTACACAACAGGAATGTGGATTGATATCGCTGAGTACGGATTTTAGGCATTTCAACGAGAAAAAACAAACGAAAAAAAACGAGAAAACGAGGTGGTAATTCGCCGACTTTCTGCTACTTAGTCCTGTAGTGAAATGGGGAGGGTGGAATTAGGTCGTGAAGCTCTTGCGCACATTCCCCGAAATGAATCCTGTAGAAATTAGACAGACATGCTACTTTACGGCGGTGCTCGAGACTAATTAGCTTGGTGGCAGCAGTACTCCATACACGATCGAACCTGTGCTTGAAACAGATGAAGCAGTTGTCCCGGTGAGAAGCATCGCCTAACCTTATTAATGATGCCAAACTTTTTTCTAGCCAGTTTAGCCTTAGATTCAAGGTAGTATTCAAGTTCATTGTTGGGGTTAACGTAAGTCCCAGCAGTTCAAGACGGTCTGTCAATGATATAGGTACATTTCTGAAAGTAGGAGACAAAAGAAACTCACTCTTTTTGGCGGAGACAAGGCAGGCTTGAGTCTTGTTAGCGTTGAATTTGACATTTAATGATAATGATTAGTTGCATAATATTAAAAAAAATACATTCATATTAACAATCAATTAAAAAATTAACAATCAAATTAAAATAATTATAGTAATAGTACAAATGGATGTAATAATTTACTTTCAATAAGTTTACAACATAGGGGTTGTTGCTACCCAGCCTGGAAATAGAAAGAACTCCATCATTGTTGTTTATCAACTGTTGTTTATCAAAAGTTCAAGCTCTTTGTTGGGACGCGAAATATTTACACCGAAGTCTGTCACACTATAGATGACTGAGCAAACCATCATCGCTTTAAAATGCCGAACTGGTAAACCATTTACCCTCGACGGATAAATAGCCTAATAGTGTAGCGTCATCGTAAAAATCTCCAGCACTTTTGGCTATGGAAGCCTAAAAATAAGTGTTATATTTTAAGGGTTTGTTTATTATCTCTTTATTTAACAAGAATTTCGGGTCAAGCCCGGTCTTTTGGTAGGCATAGGGGCCGAAGCTAACACTGAGACGCCCTTTTTACATATTTTTTTTTATCAGCCCTGTTTGTACAAACTGTCTCACTGCTGGGCGCGAGCCATCTTCTCATTGTGAGAAGGGTGAGGCCAAAGTCTACCACGCTGGCCAAGTACGGGTTGGCAGACTTCACACATCTTCAAGAAGTACAAGAACATGGAGTACTCTCGGACATGTAGGTTTCCTCACGATGTTTTCCTTCACCGTTTGAAGTTGGCGGCAATCAACAATACGCACATAACTTCGAAAAGACAGAGGGCCGCGTGCCGCGGGATTCGAACCCAGGACCTGCGGATTGCAAGTCAGACGGTCTCCCGAATAGGCTGCCGGAAACTTTTTACATAGGATATACAAAAATACAGAAACTATGTATATGGATGGCAAATGAAACTATTGTATAATATATTATGGAATTTAACTATTGAGGGCTATTGAGATGAAATTGTTATGACTTAGAAAACTAGTTTATTGGCTGATGCGGTACTTCTGTGTGGGAGCATCTGAATGAGAGCACGTTTTTTATTATTATTATTATGTATGAATATGATGTAATGTTTCTGCAAGTATGAAGCGATATCGATTTGTATTGGATTCAAGCATTGTATCGAAAGTGCTAGGATATTCATAGCTACAGTTAAGCATCTTGAGGAAATTATACCACGGGGATAACCAGCTACTGTTTCTGCCTATTGTTAAAGAAAACGTCCAAAAATCTTTTCATATTGTATTCGCAATGGTCTTACAAAAGTTCTGTCGAAGTTGTTTTGCCCCGTCCTTTTGTTTGTTTCGTGGAATTTTACCAAACACGTGAAGTAACCGGCAAAAATAACGTCAATACATATACTTACTGCAGTCACGTGTGGAAAAGCATTTTTAGTAAGTACCAATGCTTTGTATGTATGAATTTGAATAATAAGTATGCTTTATAAATAGGGCTGGCGCTGCGGCTAATTCAGCGGAGCAGCACAAGCGGCGCAAATACATAAGTCAATCTCAGTTGAGGTTACATTTTTCAGCCGTTTGATGTCGAGACTGGGTCCGTGGGGACCGAGAGCTCATCTCATTTAAAAAAAAAACTGAGCGCCTGATCGATGCGATGCGTGACCAAAATGCACTCAACGTAGCGATGCTAAGCATGCTGGGTACGTTGCCAAATGGTGATGATTTTGAGCCATTGAATTATGTTTTGACCTTTATCGGTTGGGGTAATCGATTTGCTTTTTGTTTTTCGTTTATGTGTATTTTATATAATAATCTATTATTTTGTTATAGTTAATAAAGGCACTTGCACATAAAAAATAAATATATATATATAATGGATGTATCTCGATTTTATTGTGATACCTATCTGTTTCCTATGAGTTTTTAGATATTTCTGTCCAACCCTTTCAAAAATTCATCGCGTTTTGTATCTTTGTTCAGCGATTACTTAAAAACTATGAATTGATTGTGATTATTCCTTTTTGTTTGGTAGGTCGTACTTCAAAAGTGTTCCCATGTAAATTTTATCAAAATCGACTCAGTAGTTTGGTTTTTATAACAAAATAACTGGAAAAATATGTCATACAAGTAAACGAATTTCGTATTTTGTAGTCGGTTTTTTCAGTTGTTTTAATCTATACTTATTAAACATAATATATCGCTGTGAAGTTCGGCAGCCTAGTTCGGGAGACCGTCTGACTTACGATCCGCAGGACCTGGGTTCAAATCCCGCGCCACGCAACTCTGTCTTTTCGAAGTTATGTGCGTATTGTTGATTGCCGCCAACTTCAAACGGTGAAGAAAAACATCGTGAGTAAACCTACATGTCTGAGAATTCTCAATGATCTTTAAGATGTGTGAAGTCTGCCAACCCGCACTTGGCCGCCTTGCCCTTCTCACAATGAGAAGATGGCCCGCGTCCAGCAGTGGGACAGTTTGTACAAACAGGGCTGACAAAAAAAATATCGCAGTATGTATTCCGGTTATAGTTGACGGGAATACATACAGCGATATTTTTTGACTGACTCATTTTTTAATGGCTTTGGTAAGTAATTGACTATAACTATTAAAAGTTTCGTTACGCGGGAAATAAACTGATAATTTGAACGTCAGCGCCTGCGCAAAAAGCCTGAGTTGAATCATCTACTAGTGCCTACTAGCCACTGGCTAATTCTGATCCTCGAGTTGAGAACCTTCTATTGCCGGTCTGTATCAGCAGCCTGGGAGCGAGGAGGCTTCCCTGGGGCTAATTTTTGAATCGCTCGAAAGTTATATATCGCATACGGATGTGACTTTCTTTCGAACAATATTCAAGAATCCGTTCGTTAATTCAATCAACAAATAACTCTACCAAAATTTTGCTAATATTGTTCGGAAAGGCAAATTTATATGTGAATTCCTTTCGAGCGGTTCAAAAATCCAGAGATGCGGATCAAAAATCGCAATTTTTTGTTAGTGAAATGTTCTTAAATTTCAAGTAAGGGTACGTCAGGTAACAAAATTGAAATATCGTAGTACGCCTATCCACAAGAGTAAACATCTGTCAAAGAGATACAAGTGTCTTATAAGAAATTTATAGCAAATAACTTTCCTGAAAAATCATGCACAGACTAACTTTTGCTGTATACTTATTTATATTTTAACCTATTCAAAAATAAAAGAGGTGCGTAATTCAACAGTATTTAACACCCCTCATTAGTAGATATAATGTCTGTGATCACCGGATGCCATAGATTTGTTAATCCTAAACAGACCTTTAAACAATTTTTTGTTCAAAAGACTACTTCATCGTACCTGGTCTTTTTTCAGTTTTATACCAACTGGCCAAAAAGTAAGGTAATCGTTTTGGGTCTATATACATTATACATATACATTAGCATTACCTCCTTGTGGCCTTACAGTTTTTATAATTTTGATACGCGGGGCGGTATTATATATATGTAAAACTTTGTTTTTTTAATAGGTTTGCGCTTGGCCGCAAACTTGTCTGATGTAAACGACGTTGCGGTCTACGATGGAGCGCACTTACCTAGAAGAAACCAATTCACTTGCGATTTAAAGACAACCAGATTATAAATATCGGGAAAGACCTTCTCAGGAAGCGTATTCCACAATCTAGCAGTCCGCACGACGAAAGTGGAACCAGGCAGTGTACCAACAGTATCATGGTCTTTAGTGCTTTGCCTGCGCAGTAAGGTGGGCATTATTTATAACTGCTACACAGCCACATACTCACATCATACTTTCAGTTCATTATTCCTACGTTGCAATGGCTAAATGGATTTAAATGAAATTCGGATTAGAAATAACTGTTTTGTTACCCAACTACGGCGAAGCAAAAGGGAGGGCTATGTTTTTGACCGGTATGTGAGTATGTGTTTGTTTGTTTGTTTCTTTGTCATCTGTTCCCTCATTCCAACTTCTAAATTACTTACTACATAATCTGACACATGAGATACTGGACTTCATCATACGGGACCTCTCAAGTTTAACATTAATATTCAAAGTGCCTCGTAGCATTCGGTGATCACTTCCGGTTTTAACCATGTTGATCACAGAGACATCATTGAATATTTGTTTCTTGGTGGTCAGGATGAAGTCTATCTCATTTCTCGTAGAACCATCGGGACTCAACCAGGTCCATTTCCTATGAGGTGGCTTCTGGAAGAAAGAGTTCATCATGAAGAGTCCCTCTTTCTCCAGGAAGTCGGCCAACCTTTGTCCCCTGGGGTTCCGTTGTCCATATCCAAATTGCCCTACTCTCAACTCATTTTCGCATTTCCTGCCCAGCTTCGCATTGAAGTCCCCCATGACAACACTAAAATAGGTCTCTGAAGTGTGTATGGCCCTACTAATGTCCTCATACATCACCTCTACCTCATCATCGGAGTGTGCCGAGGTCGGTGCGTATACCTGGATGACCTTCTGAGAATCAGGTACGCAACCCTGCTCGATACACTGTCGATGGCAAGAATATTATTAACAAGGGACTTGTGGACGAGAAACCCGACCCCACCTTGGGATTGCTGGTCGCCCTCCCGGTAGTAGAGTAGGTTACCGGATTTCAGGGTTATCGTGTCCTCCCCCTCTCGTCGGACTTCTGATAACCCCAGGATATCCCAATGTAACCTACCCATTTCTTCTTCCAGCTCAGCTAGCTTCTCGTCTGTCCTCATCGTGCGAATGTTGTGTGTTACCAGGGCCAGTCGTCGTTTATGCAGGGGGTGGTAGCCGGATCTCTTCCGGAGATTCTTAGCACCCCTTGCTCCGCCGTGACCGGGACCGCTACCACCCCCCAAAAACCCCCAAATACTTGAAATAAAAAACAAGTTCAAAAAATAAAACCCTGAAAGCAAGAAAATTTTATAAATATTTTATTGTATTTCATACATATTCGTTGTGGTGTGGTGTACCGTGTAGTGGTAGGATAACCGCCGAACACGGTTATCCTCTGAAATTATTAAATATTTTTTTCATTTTTAGTTCATAAAAATACATGTTCTTGTTTCATACTTTTTAGAGCGCAATTTTTCAGTAGTCAGGGTTTAGTTTTGAACTTATTTTTATTTTCGTCCTTATAAACCATTGTCCCAAAAAAGTTGACGGCTCATATTAATAGTGGTAAATCCTTGGCCAACGATAGTTATAAAATAAAACAAACTAATATATATATACTATATGTTTACTGCTTGCTGGCAATCAAAACAATCATTGTAACTTATAAAATATGTTTTCAATCAGTTGTAAGTACATTAGTAACAATTTAGCTACTAACAAAGACGAAAATCATAATTGAAAATGTGAAATTAGCACCAATCAAAAGAACGCCGTGAAGCAAAAAGTCAAAATGTACAAAATAATAATAATTTAATAATCTTAAAGTAATGTTTAATGTTTTACAATCTAGTGATAAGGTAGCCTCAATAATAAAGTAAAAATATTTTTTATTAGTTCACTTTTAAAATAAATCTGAAAGCTAACTTTTTAGGTTGAAAATTTGTATCTTATAAATCTTAGATAAAAACCCTTTAAGTATTAACTTAACCACAACCATAGCTTTTAACTCAATTAAATAAATATTACATACACTTACGTATATGTAATATTTATTTAATGAAGGCAAAAACAAAACAAAATACATCGACGTAGTAAGTTAGAACTATACTTGAGGTAATCGCGAATAATACCTGATCTAAGAAAGGCAGTAAATAGTTTTTAAAGTTTTTTTTCTACACTTATGGTCTTCTGTGGTACTGCTACATTCAGAATTGGTAATATTAAGACAATAAAAAAAAGTCAATAAGTAATCAGGGAAACTTAACCCTACAGACCCTTTTAACAAAGGTTCTTTTTCTAATTAGTTTTTTATATTTTGAATTACGTGTAGTTTTTATTTATACTATTTTTTCACTTTAATATTTTACTACAGCTACAGCTGTCAGATACATTATTAAAGTGTCAACAAATCTGTTGACACTTTAAAATGATTTCAATAAAGATCGTAAGTACGCGTGTTTGCTGAAATGGCCAGGAGCCATCAATTTTTGAACATTCGCTCCGGACAAATCGGATCGTCTGAAGCTATTAGCGTTGCTCAAGTATAGATTAACAATAATTTTAATTTTCGTATTTCATAATTTTTTTATCAATTTGCCCGTTGTCGTTACTGAAGCTTATAATCTCTGAGAACATTTTCGGTTTTTCACCGGTTCTGCTGAACATGTGGAAAGAGCTGCCCATTCCTTTTGCATAGAATTTTTTGGACTTTGATGGCTTCTCGTTCATGTTGATTGGTGGAATCTTAGGGAACTAGAACAGAAAAAAAACGAAATTATATACACAGGCATAACATCACACGGACACTGTCATCTGTCATTATTTTACCTTGACACTGAAATTTAACTTTAGTATTATTGTTTTTTTTTTTTTTTATTTATTTAAAAAACAACATTTTTACATCATTAATATTATAATTTAGGAAAATAAAATCTAATAGCAAGATTTGTTAACACATTTGTTAACTGCCAAAAATGTTGTTTTTTAATTTAATTGATATTTGTTTATGTGCAGAAATATGGGCATATGAAATAGAATGGTGAAACCACAGACATAAAATAACATCTCTGCATGTTGTCAAAAACCCCTAGAAACTTCCAGTAAAGTCCCTACCACGATGGCACGACTTTAACTTAAAATGACTTAATATGGCTTTTATTTTTTTAGGCTTTAAAAGGTCCAATTTAAAGAAAATAAGAAGAATTATGTAACTGAATAATTGTAATCAGTACTTTTGATAGATGCATCTAACTTCTGTAGACTTCGTTGTTATACTAGGGCAGAACACGACCTTGTTTTACACGATATGACTTGTTTGACATCTAAGCTTGAACATTCAATGCACTAAAATACTTAATGGCTCGATAAATATCTGGTCAAAATAAACATAAAACTCACTATCGCAGGTATACAAAGCATTATTAGATAGCTAACATTTGCTACTATGCAGCTAAATAGCTTGAACTTATGAAACAAATAAAAATAAAAATCTCCCCCACTGTCGGTATATGGGAGAGTTGACCATATACATACGTAGGGAGATTGGAACTTAGATTGCAGAAATAAATAGTATAAAGCATTGTTTTTGCCGCATCACACACAGTTTTTAGGGTTCCGTACCCAAAGGGTAAAAACGGGACCCTATTACTAAGACTTCGCTGTCTGTCTGTCTGTCTGTCTGTCTGTCTGTCTGTCTGTCTGTCTGTCTGTCTGTCTGTCTCCAGGCTGTATCTCATAAACCGTGATAGCTAGAAAGCTGAAATTTTCACAAATGATGTATTTCTGTTGCCGCTATAACAACAAATACTAAAAATTAAAAAAAAAATAATATTAAGGGGGGTCCCCATACAATAAACGTGTTTTTTTCGTATTTTTTTGCTCAATATTAAAAACGGTAACAGGTAGACGCTTCAAATTTTCACAGAATACTTACTTGTATATTACCTTTCAAAATAAATAATTAAATAACTATAAAGTAAATATTAAAGGGGGGCTCCCATACAACAAACGTAATTTTTAAGCAATTTTTACTCGATCTTAATTAACAGGTAGAAACTTGAATATTTGTATGTAAATATTTAGAAATATATTAACTATAAAAATAAATACCTAATCTAATACATAAAAACTCACAAAATGAAAATAATCCGTGCATCTAAACGCGGTGCGAGCGCCGCGCCGCGGTGTGGTGGTGGCGCGAACGCGCGGGTAGCGGGGGAGGTAACATCACGGAGCGAGCCATAGCCGCGCGTATTCGCGCGAACGTTGTCATGCTGCCCGGATGTGTATCGAAAACCTACCTATAAGTTTGCAATTTACTACTTGGAATTTCGTTGATTTCTCGTTATTTTATAAACAGAACTAAACTTTGTAGTATTATAGATGATAGTACGGAACCCTTCGTGCGCGAGTCCGACTCGCACTTGGCCGATTATTTATTGAAAAGTCTTACTTATCTTGATGATCAGTAGAAAAACTCGACAGCTCGCGGTCCATACTGCGGGTGGAAAGCTAGTTTAACGAAATTGTTTAAAGCGATGATAAAGAAGATTTTTCTCTTTGATCATTCGTGCGAATAAATGTCGACGGTCGGGAATAAGACCATGAACAATTGTACCCGCGGCATGATCAAGGGAATAAGAGTGTCACACATGCTTGATAAAGAAATAATCAAATTTTAGCGTAAACGGTAGCTTGGGTCCTGCTTTACCGACGCTGCGAATGTTGTTCTTCTCGCATAGTAGGTATGTTGTATGTTGTTCTTTTAGTTACAAAAATTTAGTATAATGTAAAATGAATCAGAAAATTATCGAAAACTGTAATTGTATCTTTAAAAAAACTACCTAATGTGTTTTTATATCGATTTAATTTATTTACATGTGGAAGATGATGGTACTGGTAGACCTGTTGAAAGCTGCTTGTAAGCTTTCAACCCCAATACCATAACATCAGAACCAACTCTCCTAGACTTCTCTTGGCTGAGATGATAATGATGATGAATTATACCATGCTGGGGCCCAATTCAGTTATTCAAGACCGCTCCATAGCCGAACCATATGTGGAACGTTTCCCGCCGGCCGCCATAGTTTTTTTGATTCAGTCACTTTTGTGTCATACAATTGACACATTTGATGAAACGTAAGACGTCCTTCGCTCGTTACTAAATCAAAAAATGATAGCAGCCGACAGGAAATGCTTCGCACAAGGTTCAGTTACGGATCGGTTTTGAATAACTGAATTGCCCCCCTGTTCTTTGATGTCATACGTCGTTGGTTGTATATACTGATGATGGAACTATTGTATACCCAATACAAAGCTAAACAAATTTTTACTATAACTTAGGAAACTACAAGTCTGTAAACTAATACTCCCACAAAGTATGTAAAATGCATTACTTTTATATTTAGAATGAGAAAACGACACCAGCCAATTTCGTCTTAGCAAAAATATTGACGGAGTCGCATAATTGGCGCAGCGTCTGAGAAGCAAATTATGTTATAGTTCATCATTGGAAAGATGAAGAAAGAAGAGCTTAGCATAGTTTTAAACACATATTTATAGTCTGCATCTTTTACAGATTTCTCGATGTGTGACACTCTTAACAACAAATAAATAAATATGAGAAACGCAAAAGGTTTATTTAATATAAGAAAATAGCATCCAAAGGAATACCTGCTTCACCTTAATTTCTGGTATATCAGGCACGGGCACGAACTTTTGCTGCAACAAAATACATTACTTGGTTTAAAATGTAATTTAAATGATAACCTTATGTAGGTTATCAAATTTAAAATACATAAGAGAAATACATAATACAGAGATAAAATAGCAACATTCGTCGATATTTATGGTTCATCAATTCAGTTGCCATCTTCTTGAAAAGATATTCCGATAGCACTATAATTTTATAATGACATTGTCTTTTTGTATTATTCATTTGTAATGTTGACAATTATTTTCATCATCATAGTCATGTCCCCATTACCTAAAAACTTTATAAAGTGCTGTTTTTATTGCTATCTGTTTGGTAGCAAACGACATGTATCACGCTCCAAATGACAAATTGAATAGTACCATTAATGGTACCTATGGGTATGGGTACGGAAGTTCCCGGCAGCTTAGTGGTGAGACCGTCTGACTTGCGATCCGCAGGTCCTGAGTTCGAATCCCACGGCACGCACCTCTGTCTTTTCGAAGTTATGTGCGTATTGTTGATTGCCGCCAACTTCAAACGGTGAAGGAAAACATCGTGAGGAAACCTACATGTCTGAGAGTTCTCAATGATCGTAAAGATGTGTGAAGTCTGCCAACCCGCACTTGGCCAGCGTGGCAGACTATGGCCTAACCCTTCTCACAATGAGAAGATGGCCCGTTCCCAGCAGTGGGACAGTTTGAACAAACAGGGCTGATAAAATAAAAAATAAAATAAAAAATGGTACCTAGGTACTACTGATACACCTTTACGTCGCTAGAACTATTGATGTTACTGGAGACATGTAATTGTGGCAGAAGTACCTACCATTTAGTATTAGCGACCTAAAGGTGTGTCCGAAGTACTTACCATTTAGTATTATCGACGTAAAGGTGTGTCAGTAGTACGTACCATTAATGGTACTACTTATGTATCGCCATTTGTTTCACAGAGGTTATAATCTGCGTACTACAGCGGATGTTAGCGTAGACGATTTTGAAATGAAATGTAGATTTCATACAATTCAATTACATCCGTTCATATATTTTTTCATCCGTTTGAATCCCACGTTTTTTAATTGTCTTTAATATTAAATAATCCTTAAATTGTATTATATAGTACTTTATGTATATTTACATATTAACTTACCCTATGACACATATTAGTAACTATTGGTAGTACATAGAATTATGTTGTAAATGTTATGTGTTGAGAAGTATTATTAGGTAGTGGAATAGTAAAAGTAATTATATATTTACCCTCGCATATTAAGATAAGTCCTAAAATGTTGAAAAAAATAGTGTTATTATTGTAATTGTACTTGATGTCAAATGCGCATGCTTTATTTAAATGACTATGAGTGATCTTTTTCTGCCCGACTTCGTAAGAAGAAGGGTTATGTTTTTCGAGTATATTGTTTTCGAGTATGACCGATTTTGATGTGCTAGGTTTCGTTAGATTCGTATTCACTCTTTGAGTGTCATATGCTATATTTTTTTGTATTAATAATACATCTCTCGCAAAAAATAAAAATAAAGTTTTTTTCGTAACCTCCGACAAACTTTTTCGTACTAAACAAGCAACTTTACTATAATTATTCAAAATACATAATGCGCATTTATAATCATTTATATCGATTTTACACATACTTTTTCACAAAAAACGTACACTCAACAACGTAACAAGCGTAACGAAATCGTAAGTTAGACTGCAAAAACTGCTTTACTACAGTCGGGTATTTGTTTTTTTTTTTAATATAGATACTTGTTATTATAATGTATTATTGTATGTAAAGCATACACTACATATGTATATAAAATCAGAAATAAAATAATGAAATATAAAAAAGATAAACATAAAGGGTGCTTAGATAGACAAAGGAATATTGTGGGGTATTTTGAAGTTATGAGCTCCAGTAACTAAAAATCTTAATAAAACCCCAATTACTACAGTAATTGACAGTCATGACGATGTAGATCTACTGACTCTCTACTAGCAGATATATTGGATTCTGTGAAATTTACTTTACCCAATATCATATTAATAACCAAGTCTTGCAACGAATGAGATACTTACAATGTCAAGTATGTCAATTTTAAAATATGTCAGTGAAGTGTTTTTTTTATACATTATAGATCTACGATTGACCACCAACTCGCCTGATGTTAAGCGACGGTGTGGCCGAGGATGGTGCTCGTCGATCTAGAAGATATCTATTCACTCTATACTTACTTGAAAATTCCAAGATTGTAGGTCTCAGGAAACAGAGATGGCGGCAACGAATTCCATTCTTGTGCAGTACGCAACAGGAATGTGGATCGATATCGCTGAGTACGGATTTTTGGCATTTCAACGAGAAATTGGTGGTAATTCGCCGACTTTCTGCTAGTCATGTAGTGAAATGGGGAGGGTGGAATTGTGTACTGTATTTCACAGATCGTCATGCAGCTGATCAGCTGATAGATGAAACCTTTTGAGAGAAGTCAACGACCTATTAGCGTCGCTTTGAGCGCTACTGAGCGCGTTGTTGCATCTTTGTCCAAACTTGACCATGGCACGCAAAAGTTTATCTATGTAATACGATTTAAAAAATAAAATTAAAAAATATTTTTAGGTTTAGTAAAGAAGAATCATATTCTTGAATATGTCTGTTGTCTATCTAACACCCTTTACAATATATGTTATAATGCATTTACCCTCATCAGTGTCTCTATAATCTGAAAAACATAAACTGATAAATAGTGCGTTATATGTCATATAATTAAATGTAATCATAATTGTTATAAACTAAAATCACATACAATTTCAGTGCATATATATATATATATTAATATTTCCTTGCCCATGTTAATAATACGGTTATAGTTAAATAAAAATTCTAACAATAAGCGCTGTAATTGCTTCGAACTTGCTAAAACAAAATGGCCACATAATAATTTTTATGTTGATTAAAAAACCACAGAACTGAAATTAATGAAATTTAACTAGGACGACCCAACACCATCGAATTAGTTAGCAACTAGCGATGATATCGAACAAAAAAAAACATACAGTCGAATCAATAAAATAATAATATATCTTTTGAAATCACTTAAAAATATAATACGAACATATTTTCACATAATTATGAATTTAGAAACCCAAAAAGTTTAAAAAAAAACCTTTTACCCTTTAAAAAAAAATATTGCTAAAAAGACTACACGCCAAGACAGTTTGACGAGTAGGTAACTGAGACCTTCATATCTACTATTACTGTCACTTATGTAGGTATATGTTACTGCATCCTCATCCCAATCCAATTTTTTTAAAGATCTCGAAGGTGTTGGCTTCTTCTCTGGTGCATATGATATAAATAGACGTTTAATCCTTTATTGTGCCAAAATAAACAAGAGGTGATATTACCTCCATCGAACATGTTTCGATATAGGATCAGCTGTTTTGTAAAATTATTTAATTAAAAATATATTTATGTACTGATGATATTTACCTGTGCAAAACGGTTTAAACGGGGAATAGGTATGGCCTAGAATATAAATCAATTTTTATTAAGCATGAAGGCGATTATATTTAAAAGCATTAAAACATAATTAGGAACATATAACTTATTAACAATAAATACTAAGGACATGCCCAGTACAATGTTCATTCACACAAAATGTAAAGAAAAGGAAATGTAAATAAACACAGGAAATAATGTGTATAGAATAAAAATCGCAAATTACCGTCTTACCTATAAACGCCGAATAAGCGCATTTTAGTTAAACAGTATTTTGTTCCGTTTTCGCGCGTGACAGTTCCCGTCTGACAGAAATTGACAAGTCCTTATTCAGTGAATAAGATTTTAACATAGGTTTTGGCGGGAACGTCTTAGTAACGTGTTGTAGTTTTTTTCCTAAATTTGTGTTATTTTGAACATTAATGCTATAAAAATTGTGGTGTTTTATTCATTAAGTGTTCGATAAAGTGCGTGAGTGTGGACAAGTGAAATAAAGCAGTAAAACGTGTGATTTTTCGTTGTCAGCAAAACTCCATAGTAGCTTCTAGTAAAGTCGCCACCACTTTACTGAAGCAGGACTCGACTTATAAATTGACTGTATACGTGACATAGATTGTGACTAGAACACTTACAACTTGTTTTATTCAAGAAACTTGAAAAAATCCTAATACTTGACACTGGCAAATGCTTTAATGCGGGTCCAATACAAAAAAGAAGAAGAAAGATTTAAACATACGTTTATGAGTAAGACGGTTAGTAGAAGAGCTAATTCATGGTGAGCATGTTCTTGATATTTACTGTCTATTAAATTACTTCAAATCTACTGAAATAATGTTAAGACAAATGCTGCAATCTGCAATACGCTATTATCAAGTGTTTAGTAAATGACAGCAAGAGCTATTGGTAGATGGCGCCACTTAATTAATAAAGTAAAATGTTTAAAATAACTAAATTCAAGAAACGGATTCCCATATAATTTTTGTTCCTTTTTGAGTTTTTGAGTTTAAGAATTTTAGTTTGTTTAGTGGTGCCTTCAGAATTGATCACAATATTTATTAGCGTTAGCAACATCATTAGCATTAGCATAGCTTTATTATTATTTTGATTATAATAATATATAAACCTCCGTTGATGTTGTACCTAATAGTTACAACGATAAGTTGATTGGTAGGTATATAATATTATAGACTTTTCACAGTAAGTAGGTATATAAGATATTTTTTTTCTGAACAAAAGAAATCGTTATTGTAAAAAGAGGTGGAAGTTGTTCCTGCAAGGAAGTTTTGGAGCTTGACAGTGTGGCGCTGCGGTGTTTTATTTATTTAAATATTGTGATTTCATTTAATTCCAATTTTGGCCACGAGCATAATATGCCAAAAAACTGCAATACGAACCACATAATCCCCTTGGTCATTACCGTGGGCAAAGTTGTCCGCGCGGTATGATCAATTTGATTAAGTGTCGTCAACGGTATCACTTGATTGAATATTTTGTTCGTCTATTCAAGAAAGGTCTAAGTAATGGATTGGAGGAATGTTTTTATTCTGTCTTATGTTGTATTGACTAGTGATCCTTAGCACATCTCTTACCCCTCTCCCTGGCGGGGATTGTGATTGTACTCTGGAAAAGAATAAAATTATTAGTCCTAATCTAGACTAGGTAAATAGTAGTAGTGTGCTACTACTTTTTTCATTGCCAGCATTTTTAAACCCCGACCCAAAAAGAGCAGTGTTATAAGTTTGACGTATGTATCTGTGTATCTGTCTGTCTGTAGCATTGTAGCTCTCAAACGATTGGACCGATTTTAATCAATTTTTTTTTTGTTTGAAAGATGATCTTGTCGAGAATGTTCTTAGCTATGTTACACCAAAATCGGTTAAGCCGTTTTTATTTTGTCGGGTGTTTTAGTTTTCTAAATTTATTCTTATTAACCGACTTCAAAAATTAAGTTCAAAATTATGGATATTTCTTTTTGTAATAGTAATACTTACTGGGTGACTGAAGTATGACCTAATAAAAGTCATATTTCAGTCAGTCTGAGTCTGACTGAAGTATGACCTAATAAAGGTCATATTTTAGTCAGTCAGTAAGTATTACATCATACATACTTGCAGTTTTTAAACGACAGTGAAGGTAATAAAATTATGATAAAAAGGTAAGTTCGTACATACTTGTAGTATTTACTGTCGCCTCGTGATGACGGACTTACAACTGAAACAAATATGACATAAACAAAAACAAATATGTAAAAAAAAACTTTGGCTGCTTTAAAAATAGAAGACAGTTCAGACATATGGTATAACATAATAGCCATAAGGGATCAAATAGATGGACGAGAAACTGGTTCAATAAGGGATCCGATTTTACTTGACTGCGCAAAGGAGAGAAATGTGTATGTCAGACTATGTAGTTATTTGTATGTTTGTTTTTTTGTGACGCCCTAGAGGCCAAATCGCGCGGGTTTATCTTCAATTGCGCGAGTACAACTGGTTAGCTATACTATTATAAAATATTTAAATTTGTAATGCTAAAGTGTAGGTATTTCTTCAAACATTTTTTTGTCCGATCCTATCGAGTGGAGTTTCAAAATGAAAGATTATTGGTGACAGGTGATTACAAAAATATATACAACTTTTATCATCATCATTCTCTTAGCCACAAGAATTCCACTGCTGGACATAAGGCCTCATGAATTTACAAAAAAACTGGTTGGAAGCGGTTTGCATCCAGCGTTTTCCTGCCTGTGTATGAGGTCATCTGTCCAACTTTTGGCTGGTCTTCCCACGCTGCGCTTACCGGAGCGCAGTCTCCACTCCAGAACTTTTCACCCCATCGGCCATCGGACTTAGGTAACAACGGTATACTCACATGTTTCTACATGTCCGTTGTCATTGGTGGTAACCACAGTCACAGCACCATTTGGTGTGTTTGTTGATGAGATAGTCAGTCCACTGAAGCTACCTCCTTTGTCGAAGTCGACATTTGATAAGTCTGACAGGTCTGGGAATATAGGTCTAGGCACATCCACAACAGGTCCATTTAGCACGGGGTTATAGAAGGGTATACCAAATGGCGGTATTGGAAATGGGGGTGGTTGGGGGAGTGGAAGGGGCTGGAAATGTCCAGGTAACCGCGGAGGCTGAGGAACAGGCAAGGGTTTCGTGAACATCTGAAAAACAAATAAACCTATTCACAAAGACGAACTAATTATTGATATAGGCATGATAGCATTGTACATATAAGAATAAATAAAGAATAAAGAAAGAATGTTTGGAATATTACCGGTTGGAATCTGGAACAAAAACAAACTATTGTCAATTAATTTCGAAAAAACAAAGTAAACAAACTCTCAAGGAAAAAAAATTTAATCATTACATTGATGTTATAAAATATAATGAATATTTGTCGGGAGAACCCATTCCGCGTTTTAAGGTTCCGTAGTAAACAAGGAACCCTTATAATTTCGCCATGTCTGTTTGTCTGTCTGTCATTTGTTGAGACTATTCAGCGTCACCGACCAGCATGACTTTTCACAAATTTACAATGCATCGGATTTAAATTCGATTCGGAATCTATGTATATCTTCATCTCTGTGATTCTGTATTATTTTTGTGCGCTGTTTTGGTAGTATGAACATTGACAGTTTATGCAGATGCGCAGGAGTTACTCGTAGATTAGTCTGGGATTATCAACGAGGTTTTGTAGTATAGACGATAAAATGACTAATCGCCTAATATATTGATAACACTGTACGAAATGCACGCACCTATTTGCGTAGTCAAAATGAATCATAAGCTGGCCATATGCACAAAAAGTGTATTTACCAATAAGAAACTCAAATATCGCCAAACACATGAGCACAAGGAAAGTAAAAACAGTGACGCAATGTCAGCAATACGCACAACGACGACGTATGTAAAATAAAAAGAAAAAAATTAAAACAAGTTATACTTAATAAATAAATTCAATTTAAATAAAAAAATAATTTCGTAAATATAAGCCCATCTCGCATCGACCCTGCTGGAAAGGCCTATACAACATTACGGGCAACTTCCAACCAGGGTCGATGCGACACGCATGGCCAGCATTACCACGTTAAATGGCAATGACCAACCTTTACACCATGAACGAAGCTGAACTGAACTCAGTCAATGAAATAAATATAAATAAATTGACACTTACCCAAATCCATAGTTGCCTAAAAATTGTCCTGAAAATGAAATTAGAACATTTGAAACAAATACGAAACATCTATGGAAAAAAGTGATAAGTAAGAGGTAAGTTTAAAGTACGAACGCCGAGCAGGAAGAATTTCGTACATTGACACATAGGTCAATGTAAGAAATTCTTCCTGCTCTGCGTCTGTACTTTAGCCTGTGTCGTTCTTCAAGAACTTTGACAAGCGCAAGGGGCGCTGGGCCTAATTACAAACTAGATATCTTCTAGATCGACGAGCTCCATCCTCGGCCACACCGTCGCTTAACATCAGGCGAGTTGGTGGTCAATCGTAGATCTATCTTGTATAAAATAAAAAAAAAGATTGGTTACGTGAAACCAGCTCTAGACACCCTCGAGGGAGGTTCTGACCTCAGCTTGGATCATCGGCTGAATTGGAGAGTCAAATTGCGCATGTACCTCTGTAGGATTGTACCCTGCCCTGCTAGCATGGAACATGGACAAATAGTCTTTCCCCCGTTTTATCCACCCTTCAGAGGAAATAAAGTATGTACTGACATTGGCAACTGACATAATGAACAACGTGGACAAAAACGTTTTATCTACCTTCCATGCTAGCAGGGCTGTTGTCGATAACCCATCTAAACGTATACTTGTATTATATGCAGAAACCTTATTATGTTAAAAAATAATTATCAGATATATCAATTAAGTTAGGTTCGTTAGGTATCTGTTTATTATATACAAGAACTTTCGTATTACCGAAATTTGCTTATCAGAAGAGTTGTCAAATGAGCGTTCGTTTTTTTTTTTTTTTTTTTACAAATTTATTCTCCACAGACTCCAGGGTCCGTGCCTTTTATGAACTATATATGCATTTATAACTACTTACATTTTTTTTAAAGGTATGTTAGAGGAAGACAACATTTTATTTACACTTAACTAACATGCATGCGTGTATACCCGAGCAGTCCAGCTCCCGCAAGCAGCACCCGTTCACGAGTTGACGCATGTGCCAGCCATCGCTCTCCTCAACCATGTTTGAGGGAAGAGGGCGACCCACCATACGACGCCGCCGCAAGAAGAAGCTTTTTGGTGAGCGTGAGTGCTCTGAGTATACACGCTTTTTTATTATTATTAAAATAACACAACGGGGACAAATAATACATACAAGAATTTACAAAAATACTTAGGGACAGACAACTAAAGAATAAAATTAGGAAACAAAACATTAAAAAAAAGACAAACCCTAACACTTTTATTTATAACAAACACCGAAACTTTCCATTCAGGGCCTCCACTACCGCAGTCTTGCGATCTTTGATCGTGTCTTTTGAATAAAATATATTTTATTTTCGGGTAAATGTTATTCGATATTTCATAATTCGTATTGTAAATAGGTAACCTGTTGTCTTATTAGGGTGGAGTAATTGATAATTTATAGATTTTGACGGATCTGGGGAGCCTTCAACATCGTCGGCGTACTCGACGTGTGGTTATAACCGCCTATATCAAAATATAATAATGATTGTTGTTAGATTTTTCCTTCAAGTCAAGAAGGAACTGGGCCCAAGATACTGAAAAAGGAACTGCACTATTTTAATGCAATGTATAACGTAGGCGTTCTCCAGGTATCCGATTGTAGAAAATATGGAGACCGGCCGATCTCAATATTTTGTCTAAACTAGTTTTTCCCTAGAATATCAATCCTAATAATATCGCATAGCATAGCATAGCAATAGCAAGCAATTGTATGTATAACTGCCTGCTGTATTTATTTAAAAATAAATCTCATAAACACAAATGTATAATTTTATAGTTGATAGTTTCAAGAAAACTTGAGCATATAGAATAGATACATTTTAGAACTGTAGGCTAATGTTATAAAATTAACAGGCGTTATTATTGCTACCTTTTGGGCCAGCCGGAACTGGAACCAATAGAAGCTAAGCATGATATCATTATACTAGATATGCTTCGGTATTTCACCCACACAGTGATGGAAAACCGTGACGATGACTATGTTGCAAAGCAGCCTTCGTCCATCTTCAGGTTCTCTGCTATTTCTGTGCCAAATTTCATATGGATCTGTTCAGCTATTTTATCGCGAAAAGGTGACAGAAGACTGACAGGAGTAAGCTATGGTCAAAATGCATGATTAAATTAATAACTATATGGAATATAATTATTTCAAAAAACTGAAACAACCGATATCATGACTGGCCTTGTGGCTCAGTTGGTAGTGTGTTTACGTCTACCTGCTGAACTGAAAGGTCGTGGGTTCGATCCCCACCCAGGGCAAACATTTGTGTGATGAGCATGGATGTTTGTTCTGTGTCTGGGTGTTTCTATGTATCATATGTATATATTTACAACAAAAAAAGTATATATGTAGATATTCTATCAGCCATCTAGTTCCATAGTACAAGCTTTGCTTAGTTTGATCTAGATGGTGTTGTGTGAAATGTCCACAAATATTTATTTATTTATCAAAACACGCAACTTTGTTTACTTGGATGATATATTTTTCCAATTTTTTTTAACCAAACTATTAAAGCAATTTTGATGATTTTTTTTGGAAAACATTCTGGGGATATATCCTTTCAAATAATAAAAGATTTTGTTTTAAATCGGTTAATAAGTGACGGGGTTAGAAGGTAACAGACATTAAAATAATAAACTGATCTGATCTGATCTCCTTTTTGGAAGTCTGGTAAAATATGCTTAATATAAATACTAATACACTTAATAATTTAAATACTCCTAGATCCTCATATTAAACGCGTCACCGTTCCATTACTTACGTACATATTATTAGCGTACACGTTTTAACGTACACAATATTTATACAATTGGTCAAAATACGCGCATAGAAAAACAAATCAATTGATCAAATTGATATCGGGAAATATGTGTGATCAAAACGTATTGTATAAAGGAAAATCAACAAAACATTGTGAGAAAAGAAATCCTTAATCACGAGAATAGCCCGTTAAGTGTATAGGTAAAACTATTTCCCAATTTATTCGAAATCATAGTAATTAGAAGAAAAGAAAGTATGATATGCAAACTTTAATTTAAGGTAGAGCTCAATGCGCAGTTATCTCTCTCTCTCTCTATCTTTCTCTCTCTCTCTTTCTCTCTCTCTCTCTTTCTCTCTCTCTCTCTCTCTCTCTTTCTCTCTCTCTCTCTTTCTCTCTCTCTCTCTCTCTCTCTCTCTCTAGCGCATTTCAACATATTGTTACGGGAAGTGGGTATAGGGATTGGAAGGAAACAATGATGTTATTCAAGCCCGTTTAATTCACTGACACGTGGTATCTTCTACAGAGCACTCACAGTCTATAACACGAACACCGACAATAATTACACTCGTAATAATTACTCGACGTGTGGTTATAACCGCCTATATCAAAATATAATAATGATTGTTGTTAGATTTTTCCTTCAAGTCAAGAAGGAACTGGGCCCAAGATACTGAAAAAGGAACTGCACTATTTTAATGCAATGTATAACGTAGGCGTTCTCCAGGTATCCGATTGTAGAAAATATGGAGACCGGCCGATCTCAATATTTTGTCTAAACTAGTTTTTCCCTAGAATATCAATCCTAATAATATCGCATAGCATAGCATAGCAATAGCAAGCAATTGTATGTATAACTGCCTGCTGTATTTATTTAAAAATAAATCTCATAAACACAAATGTATAATTTTATAGTTGATAGTTTCAAGAAAACTTGAGCATATAGAATAGATACATTTTAGAACTGTAGGCTAATGTTATAAAATTAACAGGCGTTATTATTGCTACCTTTTGGGCCAGCCGGAACTGGAACCAATAGAAGCTAAGCATGATATCATTATACTAGATATGCTTCGGTATTTCACCCACACAGTGATGGAAAACCGTGACGATGACTATGTTGCAAAGCAGCCTTCGTCCATCTTCAGGTTCTCTGCTATTTCTGTGCCAAATTTCATATGGATCTGTTCAGCTATTTTATCGCGAAAAGGTGACAGAAGACTGACAGGAGTAAGCTATGGTCAAAATGCATGATTAAATTAATAACTATATGGAATATAATTATTTCAAAAAACTGAAACAACCGATATCATGACTGGCCTTGTGGCTCAGTTGGTAGTGTGTTTACGTCTACCTGCTGAACTGAAAGGTCGTGGGTTCGATCCCCACCCAGGGCAAACATTTGTGTGATGAGCATGGATGTTTGTTCTGTGTCTGGGTGTTTCTATGTATCATATGTATATATTTACAACAAAAAAAGTATATATGTAGATATTCTATCAGCCATCTAGTTCCATAGTACAAGCTTTGCTTAGTTTGATCTAGATGGTGTTGTGTGAAATGTCCACAAATATTTATTTATTTATCAAAACACGCAACTTTGTTTACTTGGATGATATATTTTTCCAATTTTTTTTAACCAAACTATTAAAGCAATTTTGATGATTTTTTTTGGAAAACATTCTGGGGATATATCCTTTCAAATAATAAAAGATTTTGTTTTAAATCGGTTAATAAGTGACGGGGTTAGAAGGTAACAGACATTAAAATAATAAACTGATCTGATCTGATCTCCTTTTTGGAAGTCTGGTAAAATATGCTTAATATAAATACTAATACACTTAATAATTTAAATACTCCTAGATCCTCATATTAAACGCGTCACCGTTCCATTACTTACGTACATATTATTAGCGTACACGTTTTAACGTACACAATATTTATACAATTGGTCAAAATACGCGCATAGAAAAACAAATCAATTGATCAAATTGATATCGGGAAATATGTGTGATCAAAACGTATTGTATAAAGGAAAATCAACAAAACATTGTGAGAAAAGAAATCCTTAATCACGAGAATAGCCCGTTAAGTGTATAGGTAAAACTATTTCCCAATTTATTCGAAATCATAGTAATTAGAAGAAAAGAAAGTATGATATGCAAACTTTAATTTAAGGTAGAGCTCAATGCGCAGTTATCTCTCTCTCTCTATCTTTCTCTCTCTCTCTTTCTCTCTCTCTCTCTCTTTCTCTCTCTCTCTCTCTCTCTTTCTCTCTCTCTCTCTTTCTCTCTCTCTCTCTCTCTCTCTCTCTAGCGCATTTCAACATATTGTTACGGGAAGTGGGTATAGGGATTGGAAGGAAACAATGATGTTATTCAAGCCCGTTTAATTCACTGACACGTGGTATCTTCTACAGAGCACTCACAGTCTATAACACGAACACCGACAATAATTACAGAATCGACGCGCTGCAAACACACAGAGACCGTGTTCCGATCAACACACTACTACTATAACGTCTCTTCACTATACTGTTCACTTCAACACTTCACTTACACATGTAACTTTTTCTTCTTTCCTGTATGCTATTTGTATCTGAACTGCCCTCTGTCCGCGACTGAAGCTCCTTATATACCCCGCAGAACCTTCTAGAAGCTTTTATTTCGATAGTCATTTCGTTCGTCATTTGTTTCGTTCCAGAATGTTCAATTTCGATCGTCTTTTCGCTCGTCTTTTGTTTTTATCATTTGTTTCGAACTTTCTAGAATGTTGACGAGATTCTTTATTTAAATAGTCGTGGAGCATTTCCTTCTAGAAATTTCACCATCATCATCATCATCGTTACAATATTTAAACATATACGGTCTTACCGAAAAACGTTACTGAACTTTAACCATCGTCTTAATTTCTCTGTCTTCTTTCCGCAAATGTCATTTCACGTATCAGCGAAAAGTTGACAAAAAATGTTAAGCAATGCAAAGTTAAGTAACGTTTTTCGGTAAGGCCGATAAAATCGTTCGTTAGGGATTAAAAAAAAATGAGAAATGAATTTGTTTATAGGAGAAATATTTAAGAAAAAGTTTTACTCTCAGATATCACTTATAATGGCGGCAGAGTCGTGAATAATCGTATTCATATTTTCCTACTGCTCAGCCAATTTAAAAGATATCAAAGAAAAACACTTTTTTAAAATATTTCTCTTAGCTAAATAAACAAATTTATATTTCACTAATCCCTAACCAATGATTTTACGAGTATAATATGTTTAAAAATGTTGTGATGCGCGAAAGAAATACCCACGAGCGATGAGTCCATTTAAAAAAATATTGGTACGAGCACGAGATGCATAAAGTTAAAAAATAATATGTTATTAACTTATAAACCACAGACGTATTTAAATTTTTTATTTGTTTACCACACGTTTTTATGAAATATTATAAAAATCGGTCAGTAAATGCAGCCACAGCAAACTTCTCCCCTTTTGAGGAAAATACCCCCTTAATTAAAAATCCCCGACGATAAAAAAACTATAAAATTCTAAAACCTGTAAACGTATGCTGTATACGAAACTTGGTTTCGTCAAACTTAATTGAAAAAATGTAACATAATGTAACATATCTAAAAGCAACACGAAATTGAAAAATATTACATGTACGAGTACTACACAGATTCGCTTCGCTGACTCAGTCCGCGTAACCACGTGGTTTGTATTGTACATAATATGTTAAAAATTATTAGAATAATTAGAATATAAAAAGGATCTCCTGTTTTTTTTTAATGGTTAAAAAACCACCACCATAAAATAGCGAACAGTAGAACTATTCGCATTGCTGCTTAAACATATTATTGAAGCTATAAACGTCATATTAATTAAAAACTGGCAACTAACGGCCGATCTTGTATCTTGTATTAAAAAATTATACACAAATGCCACGCCTTATCGCATCATAAACGTTATCCAATTTCAATTGTTTTTTTTTTTTAGTAATTAGAAGACTGAATCTATTAGCCAGACTTTTTTAAAAAATATTCTAATTTGAAACTTAAAAATTTAAGGACAGTAATCACTTATGTCCAGTTTTTTTTTTAAATACGCAGTACGGGTGCCAAATATAACTGCTGCACAGTTATTTTGAAATGGCGCATGTGTGCAACTGCACCTAAATGTCAGATATACAATAGAAAATCAATAGCCTACCTAAATGTTTTATAAGTAGGTAGCATGATTATTGTTTATCGGTAATTAATATCAATTAATATCACCATCATCATCATCTCAGCCATAAGAAGTCCACTGGAAGACATAGGCCATGGACTTCTAACAAGACCTGTTCTATAGGTAGCATGATTATCAGTAATTAATATCAATTAATATCATCATCATCATCTCAGCCATAAGAAGTACACTGCAGGACATAGGCCTCCCATGGACTTCCAACAAGACCGATTGGAAGCGGCTTGCGTCCAGCGTCTTCTTCGTCTTCGTCAAAATTAATACCACCTTAATTATATTAATTATACAATATGTACCTACCTTCCGTCACAGCCGCGAATAAGGAAACCGCTATTAAAATCTTCGTGTACGCCATATCGTTGCTATGATAATCACCAGTCACAGTTCAGTAGTTGGTAAGCGTTTACCAACCGACGGAATTCAACTGGGACTCATGCATTAAAATGTTCATTTAAGTATTATTCATATTCTTAATATTGTATTAAGGCACCGCAAGCTGAACAAACTTGTGTGACGAATTCGAACAATCGTTGCTTCGCCGCAGACACAAAATAAATTTATAGCCTCAAAAATAATAAACTAGCTCGGTTTTAAATTACCCTTGATCTGCCTCTACATGTTTTTTCCTTTATCCTTTCCTATTTCCTAAATATTCCAGGCTATGATAAATAAATGTAAAGAAAAAATGATGTATAATTATTATTCACATATTTATTTATACATCTTAAATCTAAGTTTTTACAATATCCCTTAAAAAACATTATAAAACTAATTATTATTATTTAGTTTTTTAATTAAATAGCCATAGCCAACATTAATTATTACAAATAACATTAATAATGTTGTGTTGTGTCACATATCAAAACATAATGAATTAGTTCGTATGAATTAGTACGTAGATTTCATTTAATTACCTATGACAAAGTGTGGTGAATATTATGCTTACTTGGCCACCACCACACTAGCAAGGCGACCGTAAGAAGTTCCTTTTTCTCATAAATCTGCAAAGAACTCCTCTTTGTTCTAGCTAAAGTATACTTTTTGTTGTATTGTCTTAGCTGCTAAAAGGAGCGACAAATGTACAAATTAGTAGTTCTATGAAAAATACACCTCGCCAGCACAGTCTGTACACGCGAGATCTACCCACAAAGGATTTTCGAAATTTTTGTTCAGAATTGAGTATTGATTTTTGTTTCATATTATTATATATTTTAGTAGTATATAAAAATACAAATTATATTTTTAAATTAATAATCATCATCATCATCATCTCAGCCATAAGAAGTCCACTGCTGGACATAGGCCTCCCCCATGGATTTCCAAAAAGACCGATTGGAAGCGGCTTGCATCCAGCGTCTTCCCGCCACTTGTATGAGGTCATCTGTCCATCTCGTGGCTGGTCTTCCTACGCTGCGCTTGCCGGTACGTGGTCTCCACTCGAAATTAATAAATATTATGACGATAAATATTATGTATAGTTACAGTGATCTATATGTATTAACGTACTAGATGTCATGTTTTGAACACTCACATTTTTCAACGCAACTGCAGAGCACTGTCTACACCTAGACAGAGACTTGAGCATTGACAAGCTTTTACGAGTGTTTTGTTGTTTGAAATTTCTGTTCTAGTTTACATTGAATTCTTTGTTTAGGTACTAATGACTTTCCATCACTTGTACGTAAAGTCTAAACAAAATTCACGAATATAGTGTCCTGGGTTGACCGATACTCATAAACCAATAATGACGAACTCTAAGATTTTGATATAAAGACTCTATGTCGCCGCGCTAAACCCCAATTTAGATTTAGAAGTCTAGAAATATGTCTAGAAACGTCAATTTTACCGCTACAAATTATTTTGAAAATCGAAATTATTTCAATCATCTAATTATACCTCATTGAGCTCGAAGTTTTTCAGGACTGACGCTACATCCCGTTGATAAATTTATCAAAGTAGGTGACAATACATTTTTGTATACACTTACACAATTACTAGCCATAGATTTTCATAATTATGTAAATAATATATAAATCATAAATATAAAACGACTTATTTTTTTTAATAACCTGAAACATTTGCCTGCTCTTTGAATTGTCTGCTATTTTAATTGGGCCTAATATTTTGTCTGGAACGGTTAGGTTTCAGGTTTTAAGGTTTTGTCCCACGTCTGTCTATACGTCCGCGGCTTAGTTTAAAGATTCCCAATTTGAAAAAGGCCACCGTATTCGGTTGAAACTATAGCCTAAGATTTCGACTCAAAAATAGATGTGAGTAACCTGTAATTTTCCTATTACAATATGTGCCACGGAAGTCCTAATAAAATATAGTCAACTGTCTTTAGACATGCGTCGAAATAATATAAATACTGTTTTCATTAATCTATTAGCATTCATAAACATCTTATCTTATCTTATCTTATCTTATCTTGTGTAGTCACAACGGGGGCCAACAAACTGGTCGGCGACACTTCGACCCATGAGGATCTTTTGTGTACACCCCTAGTAGACCCTACCACACCCTTAGCGGAAAATGTACTCGATTAAATCGAATACGCCGTGCAAAGGAGTATGTCAATTCTCCGGCCTGGGATAAGCCATTCTGAGGATGCTCATCCTTTTACCAGCAAGGACATCACAGTCACATAATAGGTAGTGTGACATCGTTTCCACTTCGTTCCCACAGGCTCTGCATCTGTCGTCTAGACTTAGTCCTACTCTGCATAGTTGTTTTGCTGTGGCGAAGTGCCCTGTCAGGGCCCCTGTAAGTGCCCTTGCCTGTCATCTGCTCCCACGCAAAAATAAAATTCATTCACATTTCACATATAAACATACCATCTGAAATTCTTATATGTGATAATTAAAAACGCAAACCAATGTAAATAAAATTGCACAATAGCTTCTGCTGCGTGGAAGAGAATAAAGAATTATGTTTTTGAAATTGTCCGTTGGAATGGAAGTTAACACTTATATTTACTTTTTTCAACCGACTTAAAAAAGACGGAAGTTCTCAATTTGACTGTACTTATTTTTTTATGTTTGTTACCCTTAGAACTTTCGACTGGGTGAACCGATTTTGATGATCTTTTTAGGGATCCGTACTTCAAAAGGAAAAAACGGAACCCTTATAGGATCAATTTGTTGTCCGTCTGTCTGTCTGTTTGTCTGTCCGTCTGTCCGGGTGTCAAGACCTTTATCTCGGGAACGCGTGAAGGTATCGTGTTGAAATTAAAACCATATACGCAGATCCATAGTCTCTTGCTGCAGAGAGAAAAATAAATGTTATCAGTTTACGTAAAAAAAAGTCACAGCCGAATATGTCGTAAAAAACGCACATTTCGACACTCACAAGGGAATCAAACTTATGAGGTACTTCCTGTATGCGTTTTTTACAACATATTCGGCTGTATTTTTTTTATGAAAACTGAGAATTTTGATTTTTCTCTCTGCAGCAAGAGACTACGGATCTGCGGCAGGTTTTTACGGCAGAGTACCTTTATTAATTACAACAAAACTATATAGAAACTACACATACATAAAACTAACTACTACACAAAAAGCTCCAGACCGATAAAGGTATAAAGATAATCCAACTGCTCATACCACCAGTTGGCGCTACTCAAGGTTGCCTGGAAGAGATCGCTTTTAGCGATAAGGTAGCCTGTTGTTTCGCTAGCTTGTAAGCTCTCTCTTGTGAATTAATGTTTTAGTAATATGGTGTAAACAATTAAGAGTTTATCTATCTATCTATAACTACCAGTTGGCAGCGTACCCAGCATGCTAACAACATTGCCACGTTAAATGACAATGCTTATGCGTTGGGCCGATTCGCACCAGCATTTCGATCAAATACATTTTTGGAACTTCCAAGATTTGTTTACCTTTATGGTCTTTAGGCGGTTACATGTGAAACTAATAAAAGCGTGTTAAATTAAAATTGATTTAATATAAATACATATGCGTACAGTACATACGTAATTATTATATTCCAGTTATTTCTTACTCATGCAGAGTTCGTTGACATTTTGAATACCTATCTGAATCAACCAGAAAATCTACAATTTTATAGGTAGGTACAGCAGACATAATTTTTGTAGAGAATACGTTAATTTTCGGCATAATCTTTAAGCAATTTATTCCAATCACTATGTTTTCAACCAAATTATTGGCGCTATTTAAAATTTTATACATACCACCTGTGTAATTTTAAGCTACGTATATCATGTAAAATACTACAACGCGGAAGCGCGTGTCCATCCAGATATAAGTATTTGTTTTCAGTCAATTCCAAAATAGTGGATATGATTCGATTTGATATTTGGTCACCATAATTTTGATTTCTACATCCGCGTGTACCTAAATAATAGTCTGCAAATTAAACGTCTCTAAACGGAAATTCTCATAAATACTATTTTCATAAATACGATTGTATTGCCATCTAAAAATAATTTAGTTAGCAACGTGTAACGGGCGGCACAATATCGGCGAACAAAATTTCACTTCAAATACTTTGCTATAAAATTTTCTTTATTTTCATTTCAATATTGTTTGGAATTGATTGTTTGGAATGCCCAAAAGTATAAGAAGAAAGTTTACTTAATTATTTTAGTAGTCTTTGTTAGGTAAAATTGTATAACAATTAAACAAATGAAATTGTGTGAAATGTCCACCAAAAATAAAATAAAATGAAAGAAAGAAGAAATATTACATCACCATATTTCTTTTATCTTTCTCCGAGGTCGATGATTATCATTAACATCATCACAAACCTTACAGTTGATGATGTATGATGATGAAAGTCATCGCCATCTTTCATCCAAGACACAGGTGTTATCTTTACGTAACAGTTAAAACAGTATCATTAAAATGTTAATGATAGCCATCACGGCAGCGATGACATTGAATATTGCCTAATTTGCGACACAAGGAACGAATACGTAATGAGTAGGAACAATGAGACACAGCTTGTACTGAATGTGGTTAAAAGTGGAACTATACCAATTATGCATTTTACGTAGCTAGGTTTTCCCCGGCTCTGTGTGGCAAGATTCATGTAAGGTAATCGCCCGACTCGCCTTCAGTCCCGATACGTCGGGCAACGCTGATAGACGCGTGTCGTGACTGTGTGTGAACAGTGACAATGCCATTCTGTAAGTTCAGAAAGTGAACCTAACCTATATAGGTTAGGTTAAGATTAAGGCTTAGGTTAGGTTAAGGCTTGGAGAATATTACATTTTAAAATTCATTATTTTTATACAATAACCGACAACGTCATACTCTGGCTTTGTACTGTAATCACGCAAAACGTTAAAAAATAGATATCGATAACTACTAAAAGACAGCTGGTCAAACATATTATGCGGCAAGACAAAACGTCGCAATTGTAGTTATACTCGTACTGTTCAATAATATCTATAACCTTGCATCCGTATAACCGTGTAGAAGAGATGAACGACGGATATTTTAGACGTTTATCTTTTTTTTCATAGACAGACTTGCACTTGATCGCCAACACCGTAGCGATTGGAGCGCACTAGACTAGTACAAAACGATTCACTTGCGATTTGAAGACATCCAGATTATATCTATCAAAAGATATCCAAATTATTTCTATCAAAAGACATCCAGATTACTTCTATCAAAAGACATCCAGATTACTTCTATCAAAAGACATCCAGATTACTTCTATCAAAAGACATTCAGATTATATCTATCAGGTTTACCTAGATTATTTTAGTGGTAAGTACAATAAATGTTTAATTCAGGTTTTGGAAAACCCACCGTGAAACGAAGTCGGTTTTCAGGCGTACAATAGTAGAATGAGCAAGGAAAAAAATCTGTCATATACCTAACTGTGGTGTCTGTGGTCAATAATAAATTTATTGTCTATTCTAGTCATCAAACAAATCACGTTAAACCACTTAGCCTCAGTATATTAATTGTTAAACATGTTTATGTTTAATATTTATTAATTCAATAAGGAATGCGAGTTGATACTAAAAATTAGGCTGGGTTCACATCTGTAGCGGTTTTCGTATTATTAACATTTTTTATATATTAGGTAACGTAAACGGTTTTTTTAACATTTTGTATAGACCTGTTCACATTGCCGTGTGGTGCGTCCGGTTCGCTAGTATTTAGAACGACAGACGGTGCATTTTTTGCTTTCGGGGCGACGGTTTTTGAACAGCTTTTGCTAGAGAATTGTTATTTTCTTTGGAACGAAAAGGAATAGTTACGGAAAAATAAGCACTAAAATACTGATAAAACGTGTACGAAAGCGCAAAACAGTGTTCATAGTAATCAATTAGATACATGACATTAGAACACTAAACAGAAAACACTGAATTTCCGGGATATTTATGAACATTGCAATCAAATGGCTCATGCCTGACTAAACAGAAAGCCTAGTCTAGAAGTCTCTATGTAGACAGCGCCTTATTGTGCCATTAAGCCTAGAAACAAGTTTACAAAATCTCATTTTTTTAACCTCCTGGAAAAAGGTGTCTGATATATAAATTGAGAAAAACACGCATTTCAATTTGGCGCAACGACAACGTGGACGCACGTTTAAAGCACATTAGATTTATTAATAACGGTTAATAATATTGCTGTAAAGCCGGCTTAAAGAATTCATAAACGTGTTTTATAATGTTCATCAATTAAAATAAAAAGAATAAGTAAGGATTAATAGTAAAAAAAGGCTTTCGAATGGTGGGTTTTTAAGGAGATAAATATCGCTGCATCCGCATTGCACGTTCGAGGATGTAGTCTAAATTCCAGAGACGCATGAGCTCACCGCACGTTGCTACCGCAGCGTGTTTCGTACATAATTGTTACAAGAATACCATGCTAAGTAGGTACTAAACGATTTTCGAAATTGATTACCAAAGAGCAAAGAGTTCTTTATGTGTAGGTTTTACTCATAGATTACCTCACTTTTATTCTTTCGACTGCCTTCGAGGGAAAACATCAAGTAAGTCAAGTTGTTGGGACAACTTAACCTATTTGTTGATTTGCTTCACCTAAGCTGATGTTGGATTCGTCTTTCATCATCATCTTCCACAGCCTTCTCTATCCATATTCCTCAGTCCTGTGCCAATCGAGTCTATATTCTTTATCTTTTCTTTATAAAAGCCTACATTTTACAGACAGTAATTTAATTACGTAAAGCTTAGTATTAGTTTAAAATGTTTAAATTAAAGCTTAATATTTCGAAAACCGATCCCTAAATTGGAAAGTGGTTTAGCTAAGGACACCCACAATATTTTTGAATTACCTATTCAATGACATACCATATCATAGATTAGATGAAAAAAAAATCTTGTCTACTGTACGTGTAGGGGAGTTATCCAAAAAAATCATATGAACCTTTGAGCGAAATCGCATACAGACGGACGGATGAAAATAGAAAAATTATAAGGTTTCCTTGTCCGGAACCTAAAAAATATGATAGAAACACGGAGAAGAAATTCAGACGTCACATTTGAAACATTGTGTTACAATGATAAGAGTAATGACACTTGAGTGTTGGCTCATCACACCACACGCTCATTGACTGCAGATGAAATGGTCGTTTGAAGTGCGCGTGCGGCGACTGACGCATTGACCGTGACACGGACGTGCAACCTCGGGGAAACAAGCAAACATTAGGGCTGTAGACGGGATTCTGTATGTGAAACAACTTTATTTTCTTCTCAGTTTTGGTTCCAGTCATCGCACTTAGTCAGGCATTCAAGTATAGTTCGATATTTTTATTATTTTTAACGGGACATTTACCGTTAATTTTGAGCTTCCAATATTTCGGCACAGTTACATGTACTATGTGAATGGTCGAAATCGCTTCACGATTCAGCGGTCAAGCGTGAGCCTATCAAGAAATACAAAAAAAAAAAGTTACTTTTTTATTAAAATTAAATACATATCAGTGCATTGTCAATTTTATTATATAGTCTTTGTTGTATCTGGTACAGGGAAAAAGATATTGACATGAATATCGCAGAAGCTACCTTGAATGCAAATTACTAGGGTTGCGAGGGTTTAGACAAAAAAATTATGACTTATAGGGTGGCGATACACAAGCACCTCAAGCTAAGTTAGCCACATAGAGTTCGAGGCCCTAATTTAAATACGGGTAGCCATTAAACACCACACACGGTCTGAACGAACATCATTTTTTTACCTATTTTTTCAGAGTTCCGTACCTCAAAAGGAAAAAATCAGAACCTTTATAAGATCACTCTGTTGTGCGTTTGTCGACTTTCTATCTCGCGAACTCGTAGAGGTATCGAGTTGAAATTAAAAATATTTACGCTGATCTCTAGTTCCTTGCAGCTGTGAAAAAAACTTTTCAGTTACCGTAAAAAAGTTACAGCCATTTATGTCGCAAAACCCGCATATAATTTGACACTCGCGTGGCCCATCAACACATATAGGGCACTTCCCGTTGACCTAGAACTATAAAATTTGGCAAGAAACATTATCTTCTAGTACCTACACATAAAGGAAAATATCCGAATACTGTACATTTTTAATTTATTCACAAAAAATAGGGTGTTTGTGCAAGGAATGGGGATCCAAATTTTAAAGTGAGTTAACCGTATGATGTGGGGTCATCTTATGAAACAACTTCATTAGCGCAATCTAAAACAGGTTTTGAATTATTTATTTACGATGTGTAATTTTCGGTGACGAAAAATGATAAAGAAAATACAATTTCGCCTTTTTATCAATGACTAACATCGCTCTAAGATTTTAACAGCTTAGTTTGCGGTTTCGTAGGATTTCCGGGATAAAGAAGCTATATTAATTCAAAAGAAAAAAAAAACAACACTCGATTCCCGAACTATGTAACATACCTACTAGTTTGTATGTAATTCTCGATGGGCGAGTCTGACTCGCACTTGTCCGATTTTTATTAATATTTCATACACCAACCTATTTTTCATAATTATTACTTTGTGTTTGACTTTAGAAATAGCAACGTACAACTTGTAGATCTGTGCGTACAACAAAGTACTGAAGGTATGTGAAGTGGGGATGCATGCAGTCCAAATGCAACCGCTTGGTGCACCACTGGTAAATTTAGGGACCAGACAATTGCACTAAAAGTGCCGTGGCCCACAGAGTTAGCAAAATTTGAAGAAGTCAATAATGTACAACCATATATGACTCCAAACAAATAAATAAAGAAACATTGAAACGGTATTTTTTTTTATTTTAGATTAATTTTATCAACGGATAGGATGTTGATCTAAAACACAAAATTATTCTTTTTAGATTAAATAAATATACATATTATGCCTAACATATAATATATATATTATTTATTAGAAAAATCTAAAAATTATGCTAAGGCACCAAGCGGAACGGACATGTTTTTTTCCTAAAAAAAAACTTGAAAAAATAATTGTGAAGATACATCCAAATTCTTTAAAAAACTTCTAATATTCAGCAAATTTTCGTTTGTTTAATTTATCATTAAATCTGTGCTGTGTATATTGTAAAGCAGATAAAATAACATTTGATTATGATATTTATCTGTATTAAGACAAATAAATAGTAATTCTTTTACTATTATAATTTTTGCATTATTTTTACTATACTACCGCAAAGAAATTCGAGCTAAATTATTCTTTAAGACTTTCTTTCTTTTAATTTATCATTAAATCTGTGCTGTGTATATTGTAAAGCAGATAAAATAACATTTGATTTATGAAGTAATATTTATCTGTATTAAGACAAATAAATATTAATTCTTTTACTATTATTATTTTTGCATTATTTTTACTATACTACCGCAAAGAAATTCGAGCTAAATTATTCTTTAAGACTGCTATAGTAAGAACGATATTTCATATTTTGTTGCTCGTACAAATATCTGCATTTGACGAGCCGACCTCACATGAAGTGATAACGGCTAACCTGACATTGACAGTGGACGTGGACGGACTACGTATTGAGTTAGGTACGAACGAATATTTTGATTCATTTGTGAAGTGCTTTGTCAATTGTCCCAACTAATGTTATAAAACGAAAGTAAATGTGTCCTTCTGTCTGTTTGTTACCTTTTCACGATCGAATTTTCACACGAAGTTTTATTTATCTATATTTATTTTAAACTACGCGGGCGCGAGTAAAACTGCGGGGCACTGCTAGCAGATATAATGAATTTGGTGATCTTCTGGTCTTCCATTTTTTACCCAATATTATCAAAATCGGCTAATTAATAAATAGCCTCGTGGAAAACTTCTTCCCGTTTTTAACAGATTTCCAAAAAGGAGAATTGCGTATTTTGAGTCGTTTTTTTTTAAAGTTTTTTTAACGAATACTTAAAATGTAGACATCCTTCATAATTTTCATGTAAAAGTTAGTAGTTATTCGTTATGTACCCATTACACACTATTAAAAGCCTGCTATAATGCCTTATCATATACCTATGTTATATCGTTAATATGGTGCCAATAAAGTGTTTTTGTATTGTATTACGAGTACATAATAAAAAAACTACATATAATATTATCTATATACATTTTAAAATGGTTCAAATGGTGAAATTTTAACCAGAACTGTTTCATGGAAATGCATTTCTCGTATTATGCTTTCTTCAAGAACATAGGACAGCCCTACGTTAAATAAATATGTATCAGTGTGGTATACTAAGTAATTAATGAGTCTGCGTAAGTTACTTATAATCCGTCTTACTTGTAAACGCATGTTAAAATCTTATTCACTGAATAAGGACTTATTACTCTCTGTCAGACGGGAATTGTCACGCGCGAAAACGGAACAAAACACTGTTTAACTAAAATGCGCTTTCTCAGCGTTTTTAAGTAAGACGGTATATGTCTAGGTATACTTACTAGCTGTCAATACGACAACTGTGAGCGTTCCAAAGGGCAAGAACCAAGCGCAGGGTGAACCGCGAAATTTCCATTTTACAGGCAGTAGCCACAAATTGATATTGCAAATTAAACGACCACACTGACATTTAATCTTCAAGCAAGTTTTATGAATACATTGACCAAAATAACCGTATTCAAAGATGTTAAACTCATTTACTTATTCAATAGCTTGGTCGGATTACAAAAGATACTATTACGACTCAGCCCTTCTGCTTCCGCAACTGTTTAATTTCCACGTCTCTAAGTAGGGCGTTTGGATTTCCCCACACTTGATAATTCCTCTTTGCCGCCAAACTTGTCTGACAATACCGTCATTAAATCAAAAAGGATAGTGTTTATGATCGAGATTCGGGTGGGGGGATTCGTGGCTGGCAGGATGTGGTCTCAGGCACAGCGCAGTGGGTTTTCTGAAGGCTGCGTCGCGAGCCGCATGCAAACGCCGCGGACGACCTCGCCCAGCCCTATTAAAACAAGATACGTATTCGGCCCGGCATAGTGTCTCCAATAATCCCAAGCATGAGGTTCATCTGTGCGTGTTTTTGCCTGGCTGCGCTGGTGAAGCTGGCTGTTCCTGCACCAGCAAGTGGATTTGTATTTCCGGAAGAACGGAGAGAGAAGAAATTGGAGCCGGTGATAACTCCGCCCGTTCTACCGGTCTTGGAGCATTTAGAGCGTGATCCGAGTACCTTACTTCCTCATGAGAGGCGTGCTAAGCCGCGTCATTTTGGAGGAGGCTTCAACGTGTCTCCTAGCAACGGAGGGTTGACTGCAAGCGTCAGCAGCAGCGGTAGTGGTGGCGGCCTCAGTCATTCAGCTTCACAGTCGTTCTCATTCGGGTTCAGCGAAGGATTCAGCGCGTCTCACTCCGCCAGCCAGGCGTCATCGTTCAACGGCTTCGGAAGGTCAGTGACACATGCAGATGGTCGAGTTATGACACCTACTTTATTACGTGTTGTGGGTCAGGTTTCGACGCCCACGTTGCTTTGTCTGGCTAGCGCCGCGGATCCTTTTACGTAGACGGCGATAATAGCATGATGTAACTATATCCGCGTCATATTAGCGACCTTATTGGGAAAGCACAAAAACTTGTTGTGTTATGATTATGAAAAATGAATTAACTACCAGGATGTTTGTTTCGGAAATAAGTGAATAAACGACATGGATAAATGATGATTATAACGACATAGGCAAATTATATCAACATGTCATCCGCATCATGTCATGTATGGTACCTTCCGAAGCGATGATGATCGGTCTGTCGACTTCCGTGTCGGGTGATGTAAGTTTGTTTCCCAACAATGAGGTTGAGCTTTCAATGAACCAAATATCATGAGGCAACCAAAGCGTGTTGGTGGTCTAATGTCCGGCTGGATGCCTAATAATTTCAAGTTGATAATCTGTATGTGAGTTATGATCCAACAGCGTTATTTGATCCAGTTCCTATTTTGGACTAGGTATACTTATTATCTTCGTCTATACCTTCAGGCTTAGGTAGGGAAGGGAAGTGGCAAACGTTTCTATTTCAATTAACGCTTACGCTTCAAAATACTATGAAACTGTGACGTGCCGTCACGTGACATTTCGTTAGCTAATCTCAATAAATTTATTTTGGGCATTATCTTTCTATTCTAATAGCGTTCCCGAAATTGGAATGCCATTTGCTTAACCCCCCTGATGAGCTGTAGTTAAATATCTAGCCCGCCAAAATCAAAATAAATTTATTGCAATACTGCAATGTGTATTCAAATTGCAATTCAATTTCAATTTCAATTGCATTGTGTATCCATATTGAGTGTAAATGGTATAAAATACTATTTAGCACTGTGTAAGAACCTTTAGCTGTGCTATTAGTATTGTTATTAAATACTTATTTTCAATTTCTCAGTACTACTTGTTAATGTCAACTTAGTCCTTGTATCACAATTGTCTTGTAGATTTCTCTTCTTACTCATCATTCATTTGCAAAGCTAACCTTCAGGTCGAGACTGCTCAAACAACCTCATTGAAGCAAAGACAAGCAAACGATATAATGAAAGTAAAATAACAATTACATTTTAGAAATTATATTTCATCGTAAATAATAGACTAGACTGGCCTTGTGGCTCAGTTTTTTTTTATACTAAGTATATAGGTTTGCGCTTAACCGCCAACTCACCTGATGTTAAGCGATGTTGCAGTCAACGATGGAGCGCGCTTATTTAGAAGAAACCGATTCACTCGCGATTTAAAGACACCCAGATTGTATCCATCGCGGAAAATCCACTCAGGAAGTGTATTCTACAATTTAGCGGTCCGTATGATAAATGTGGAATTAAAACGTTTCGTTCAGCTTTTTTGGTAGTTGGTAATACCAAAAATAATTTTGTATAAATTTACAAAAAAAAAAGTATATATTATGTATTCTATCAGCCATCTAGTTCCATAGTACAAGCTTTGCTTAGTTTGGGCTAGATGGTATTGTGTGAAATGTCCCAAAATATTTATTATTTATTTATAAAAAAAAATTTAGTTGTTACTTTTACAGTTCCTAATTATTGTACTTAAATGCTGTATTTTGAGTTTAAATCCTAACAATGACATTGCGTAAGGCAAATGCTATTATCGCTAAAAGTTACCTTGAACTTGAATTTAGAAAAAGTATAGAAAGAACAAGCGAACAATGATCTGGTACTTACCGGTTTAGTTTCATTATTACGGTTGTTTTGAACAAATAGTTCTTATTAGGATTCTATATTTAAAGAGTTTAAATGGAACGTCATCCGTCCGTCTGTCTGTTATATCACTGCCGTAGAGTCTACGGTATTCATATTTACTATAATTGTGTATACTAATATAATTTTGATAATGGTTTCTTGTTAAGAAAATACGTAAGTACTCACTTCATTCCATTCTAAGATTCCACTCGTAAAAGTGAGTATGTAAAATTATATAATCTGTCATGCCGCAGTATGTAGGAAACTTGAACACAAAAAAATCCAAAACACTGTGTTATATATACACACTCAGATTTATATAAGTACGTATAATAAATAGTACCCCGCTTTCACCCTCTATTACACAGGATCTGTGCTGGATTTAACTTTCGAGTCGTATCTCCGAAAAACGTTATTCAAATTTGAACTCTTCTCAAAATATTCTTAACATCTCGCTGACGCATGAAAATAATTGCTGAAATAAAATAGAATTTGAGAAGGTTTTGAGACATTAATTTGAATATTATTATAGATGTGCTGCTTTACCGAAAAACGTTACTTAACTTTAAGCAATGCTAAACATATTTTGTCAACTTCTGGCTGACACGTAATAACACTTGCGGAAAGAAGACAGAGAACTTAAGACGTTGGTTAAAGTTAAGTAACGTTTTTCGGTAAGGCTCTTAATATTTCAGTACGGACGACTACAATGTCATAGATGTGAGATTCATATTTTAATCAATAAACAATTCACGCCTCCCTTCCTCGTACTAAAACTAATCCAGTTTTCCGTAACTAATGTTGTAGTAAAATAATGAAACTATATCTATAAAATAATGTAACGGTTTGATACATTTTCGCGATTCGTTTCTTAGGTTTTCGGTTTACCTTGAATACACTGAAAATTGCTTGAAACGTCAACAACTAAAATTATGTAAAATATTCTAGACTATGGAGAATACAGTTTGATATGCCGCTCACGTGTTGCCACATTTTTTAAGATAACATGGTTTATCTGAATGTAGGTCAGTAGGTACTTCTCGACAACACTATTACAATTCTATCATAATTAAATAAATAAAGTTTCCTCTTCATTTAATCGATTTTATCATACAAAAACTGGAGTTAATTAATATTTCAAGATAATTATTTTTTTGTGTTAAAACTAAGTACAGTGGATGAGACTGGCACAGGAACGAAAAGGGTTCTAGGAAAAAACAGGGTTCTTTTTACGTGATCATCACTGATGAGTAATAGTTCCCACTATTACTCATCAGTGATGATGAATAATGAAAATTTATCTGAATTAAAATGGAATTTCGTATGATAGATGTGTTATATTACTATTCTATCAAAAATCTATAAAAAATCATATCATAACAAGATTAACAAGTCTAAAAAAAAGTAATCTTCAAAAATGTGATAATGCGTGAGCAGGATTACGGGGGACTCTATTTGCATAGCCTCATGTTATATATTTTTATTAACAAGTACCTATCTATATAAATAAAAATTGGCATTTTCGCAGTGTAAATTACAGTTGCGTTTACTTTTGGTATAACGTTGAGTGTACGTTTTTGCGAGAACGTATGTGCAATTTTTTAGGATAATTCTTGTACAATCACTGTATTTGCTACGAACAGTTCATTCAAGGTTACCAAAAAATGCAATTACCTAAATTCCGAGAGCTGTATAATTATTATTACCAAAAAATTAATGATCCTGTGACATCCTAAATCGGCCTATAAAATAAATTTAAAAAAATCATTTATTTCAGATAATCAAAACCCATACAGTTAAAAGCAAATACAGACAAAATAATGACATTCAGAAACTATTTTTTTTGCTTTCAAGATTACTTCCCATTAAGATTTTTAATTTATATTCTAATATATAAATATAATTTACACTTCATGAACATCATAATCCTAGCATGTGATTAATTTTGAATAGACACGACAAATTAAAATCCAGTTATACCGACTAATAAATTAATTAAATTAAACTTGATTTAATCAGTTGTATGGTTAATTGATATTCGCATATTTTATTCGAGCTGGCAGATTGACCTTTTCACCGCTGCTGATGATGATTTTAACACGTGTCTCGTAAAAAATCTAATTTTAAAGTTAAAACACGTTTTAAAGATGTGCGTTAATTTAAATTTAAACGGGCAACCGAAGAATAAAAGTCAGACTACGTCTTATTTTGGATTCCAATGTTTTGTCAAATACAACATTACCCTTACCGAACTACTGATATTACAGGTTTTTATTTTATTTTATAATTATAGTAATAATGATAGTTTAAGAAACTGAAACAACTAACTTCAAAATACGCAATTTCGTTTCCTTGGATGGCATATGTTTCTCAGTTATTTTGTTTTAAAATCCAAAGTACGAAATCGATTTTGATAAAATTTCTATGAGCCCGATTTGGAAGTATATCCTTAAAAAATACCAAATCGGTTGATAAATGACGGATTTATGTGGTAAAAAACATAAAATTATACCGTTTGATTAACCGTTTCATAACGTCCTCCTTTTTGGAAATCTATTAATAGGGTTGCGTTTCCTTGGCAACGTTGCATTCTACGATGGAGCACACGATAACACGGAATATATAATACTTGTATCTATTCGGAAATACTCATTCAGGAAGCGTATTCGACATTTTATAAATTTTAACCCCCGACCCAAAAAGAGGGGTGTTATAGATTTCAAGTGTGTATCTGTATATCGGTGTGTCTGTAGCATTGTAGTTCTCAAACGGATAGACCGATTTTGATCTAGTTTTTTGTTTGAAAGAAGATTTGATCGAGAGTGTTCTTAGCTATGTTTCATCAAGGCCGGTTTTTATGTCGGAGATTTTTAAGTTTTCTACTCGTCTCCTTTCCATTCATGCTTCTCATTTCAGCCTATCAAAAGTTAAAAATGCTTGTGTAAAATTCCAGTGGGTTCAGCGGGAGCCAAGCGAGCAGCCAAGCGGCCGCATTCGCCGGCGCTGGTTCCTCGGTGTCGGGTGCTGCGTCGTCGGCCTCCAGCCTCGGAAGCAGCTTCGGCGGCAGCCAGAGCGCCTCACAAGCGTTTGGCTTTAACACCTTGAACGGATTCCAACCACCTGATGTAAGTACTACTAAAATATTTAAGTGAAAACTTCTTTATGCGCGCTGAGCACTTTATTTTGAGTATTGAATGATTCTGAGCTGTCACGCTCGGGTATGTAACGTTCGTTCGGTTAAAGTCGGCTCGGTTCGGTTAAAGAAGTCCACTGCTGGACACAGCCAAAATGCGTGTGCCTTAAAGTAAAACTAATATAGATTAGAGCGCAACTATCTCTCTCGCGCATCACAACATTTTTAAACATATATAATCATTGGGTAGGGATATTAGAAAAGTTAGAGCTAAATTTGTTTATTTAGAGAGGAGAAACATTTAAAAACAAGTTTTAATCAGATATAATTTATACTGGCGACGGAATTAGAACAAAAACATATATTTTTTTAATCCTCAGCCAATTTAAAAGATATGTCGAAGTAAAACTGGTTTTAAATATTTCAACTGTCTAAATAATCAAATTTAGCTCTTACTTTACTAATATACCTATTCAATGATTTTATGTTTAAAAAGGTTGTGATGCGCGAGAGAGATAGCTGCGCGCGTTGAGCGAATCCTTAAGCGCATTAGGCATTTGTGTTGTAAGTAAGAAATGTTCAATCAGAGACAATACCTATGTAGTCAGAAACACATCATTCAAAATGAGCTTTTGAGTGATAGACAGTAATCCGTCAAAATTGACAACGAAGGGCGAAACGTGCAATAAAAAAAAGACGTTCCTCGATTCGTCCTACAAGTCGACCACGTCATAGGTCGAAACAGGAAAGACAGATAAAGATCTAGCTATCATGACATTATAACCAACGGCATTCATTTCACACAAAGAAACAACTTTCACAAAATTAACTTACTTCCTCAAAGTTGCAGAGAACATGTTGATATTTTAGTAAACAGTTAAAACTCATACCTACATAAAACAGGATTCCGTACAATATGGGGATGACAATCTAAAGCTAATCTTACAGCTAGAAACGGTTGTTTCTGTCCTCAATGGCACCGGTTGAACAGTTATCTTCCCCAATTTAAACCGTTACTACTCTACTTTAGTCCTATTATGATTGTATTCTGTGCCATTACTTTACGTTAATTCTAGAAACATTTTGCAGCCACTTTAATGGCCATACATAGTCGTACATTTTGGAAAATTATTATTAAAAATTAAAATTAATCATTAAATTATAATTAATAATTATTATTTTAACGAATGATTAAAAAAACGATTTCGATGTCATTTTTATGGGACCAATCTGAAAGAATACAAACAAATAAATATTATTTTAACACACTTGCTCGTAAAGTAGCCCTTATTCAACCGTTTTTATGGCCGAAAAGTATCACATAAAACACGCGTGCTTTTGACTTTTCTATTAGGCACTAGTATCTTTACTTTACAGTTTTTTTTAATTTTAACAAAGAGTTTTTACTTAAATTAAATATTTCAGTTGTAAAACGTGCTTTTGACTTTTCTATTACGCACTAGTGTCTTTACTTTATAGTTTTTTTTAAATTTTAACAAAGAGTTTTTACTTAAATTAATATTCAAATCGGTTTATAAATAACGGAGTTATGCGGTAACAAACATAAATAATTATACAGTCGTTATAAACATACAGTCGAATTGAGAATCTCCTTCTTTTTGGAAGTCGGTAAACTAGGACATAGGAATAGGGTAGTTCAAGATACGTAACAAATAATAAAAGAACCTAGTTATAAGTTGAACTCTAGATTCAATAGAGCTCAATATTTTAGAGCAAATGAAAATTTATGTATCACACCAACATTACTGGCCTCGCAGCTCAGTTGCCTCAGTCTACCTGCTAAGCCGTAGGTCGTGGGTTCGATCCCCATCCAGGACATACATTTGTGTGATAATCATGGACGTTTGTTCTGTGTTTGGGTATTTCTATGTATCTATACAAAAAAAAAAAAGGTTGTCTATAAAGTCGGTTTACGGACGATAATTATTTTAGGTGATAACGATGCGTCACAAGCCCAACGCTTCGAATGCCGATCGTGCCTCTCTATCGCTTGTTCCGCGCTCTCGCTTGCACGCTCGGCTCAGGCGGAACCTGATTCAATAATTTTCTAAAATAATTCATTCTCTCTCATTCCAGGCTTCCTTCGGCGAAGGTCTACTGGATATCAGACACCGAGGAGTCCCCAACTTCCCCTTCCCAGACCTCCTGGGCAGAACCGGCAGAAGCAAGGGCATCGGTGCAGCGTCATTCAGGAGTAGTAACTTGAAGCCGAGTGGAGACAGTGTGGTCACGCTGTTTGTTTCGGACTAGCTTTATAAATGATGATTAAATAAGTGCAGCAAAATAGTGATTTCCAAAGCGATAAGGGAACTAATAGGAGGTTAACTTGAAAAAAGCCATATTAATATAAATAAGTTAAGGTGCTGTCGATAGTAAATCTTCTCTCTCGCTCACGTATACCAACATTTTTGAAGATATAAAATTATTGCATAGACGAAAAGGAAAAACGGAAAAAATGCTATTCCGAAAACTATATATAAGTGTTACAAATACTTACTAAAAATTGCATTTTGATTCAATTATGTTTTCATTCACAGAATGGATTCGAATCCTTTTTATTTTTAGCCCCCGACGCAAAAACGACGGGGTTGTTATAAGTTTGACGTGTCTGTGTATTTGTCTGTATGTGGCATCGTAGCTCCCAAACGGATGAGCCTATTTTGATTGTTTTTTTTTTGTTTGAAAGGTGAATTAATCGGGAGTGTTCTTAGCTATGTTTCACCAAAATCGGTTCAGCCGTTTTTATTTTTCGGGGGCTTTTGAGTTTTCTAAACTTTTTTTTTTTTTTTTTTTATCAGCCCTGTTTGTTCAAACTGTCCCACTGCTGGGAACGGGCCGTCTTCTCATTGTGAGAAGGGTTAGGCCATAGTCTGCCACGCTGGCCAAGTGCGGGTTGGCAGACTTCACACATCTTCAAGATCATTGAGAACTCTCAGACATGTAGGTTTCCTCACGATGTTTTCCTTCACCGTTTGAAGTTTGCGGCAATCAACAATACGCACATAACTTCGAAAAGACAGAGGTGCGTGCCGTGGGATTCGAACTCAAGACCTGCGGATCGCAAGTCAGACGGTCTCACCACTAAGCTGCCGGGAACTTCAACTTTCTAAACTTATACTTATACAAATATAAGTATATACTTAATACTTATCTCCAGTTTTATTAATGTATACCCAATTCTCTATAAGTCTATTCAGTATTTTATATCTTCAAGAATAAATTAATGTGAAAAATATAAGCGAACTTTCAGCTAAAAATTATTTGAAGACAAGATGCATAAATAAGCATAGCTCTCACAATTGCTCTGTTGAATAAGACCCCAGAACGCCGTTGAAACTATTGTCCGATTTTGACTGAAAAAAAATGCATGTATGTGACTTGTATTTTAATGTCTGGTAAGATAACTATATAGTTCCCATGATACGTGAAAAAAAATAACTAAATACGAGGTCTCATATTCCAAGCTGAATGCAATGTTACCTAAATAATTTATTTATTAATATTTGTAACTACTAAGTAGTAAATATAAGAAACAATAAACGAAATCGAATTTTTCTTTTCTTTTTTTACGCAAGATAGATCTACAATTGACCACGAACTCGCCTGATATTAAGCGACGGTGTGACCGATGGATGGAGCTCGTCGACCTACAAGATATCTATTCACTCTAGCCTTGAAAATTCCAAGACTGTAGTTCTCAAGAAACAGAGATGGCGGCAAAGAATTCCATTCCTGTGCAGTACTCATCAATAACGTGGCCCGATATCGCTGAGAAAACATTTAAACGAGAAATGGGTGGTAATTTTCCGACTGAAATTAGATCGTGAAGCTCTTGCGCAATCTCCCCGAAATGAATTCTGTAGAATTTAGAAAGACTTGCTACGTTATGGCGGTGCTCGAGACTAAGTAACTTCTTGGTAACTAGTTTATGGCCACCGTTTAACCTCATAGCTCTCCGGTCCACTGACTCTAAAGCTTCCAGCTGATACTTGGCTGATCCATCAAAAAGGTGGCAGCAGTACTTCGTACACGATCGGACCTGTGCCTGATACAAATGAAGACTGCTTCAGAAAAAAAAAGTATCTTTTTATACTGTCCTAGTAAAATGTAAGCGTTCTTCTGTGAAATATGTGTTTATGTGTGAGTGTGTGTGTGTGTTCTTGTGTGTTCTAGGTACCATTGGTTTACCAATGGTACCTAGAACACACAAGATAAGACACTGAGGCAACGAAAGGTCGTAACAAAAATAAGACCATACGTCGATTGAAATGCGATATGAATAGTCGAACAAAATAATGAAATAAGAACAGCAGCGCCCTCACTGCCACATTAGTTTTCTGTCCGAACAGATTTCCGCCTCACGGATCGCTAAAATCTAAATTTATTGTGAAAACGCCTGACAACAATATCATTTGACGCATTACGGCCTTTGCTCATAACAATTATGACTTCAAATTATTTTTTCATTTAATGCGTGCTATATTTATATGATAAATTAAATTATCTTTAAATACGCGCACGGGGAGATGCACGTGTATCCTACTTACATAATATTATTTACTTTTACACTATACAAAAAATAATTTAAAATTTTCTGGAAGTTTCCACACATTTGAGCAAATACACCTAATTGAAAACCATAGACTTATCTTTATGGACACAGATGCCGCGGGTATATTTATTGCATTCAATGAAGTATTTACCTTACTTATTGACAATAGGTCAAAACTTACTACTAAGTAGGTGTAAATTATTCAAATTTATTGTTTTAATACTCGCCATCATTTTGGTAGTAACCATTTATTATAAGAACTTGAATACGAGTTTTCCAGCTGTGAACACAATGTGTTATTAAATGAAGTAAGTAAATATTGATTTCTTTAAACTACTTCAAAACTTTCTTTGTAGGCTAAAGTGGTAGGTCTATTTTGCAGAGGCCTCCTGGGAAAGTATCACGAGTTTGTCGGTCATTTCAACCGCCAAGTAGTACCAGTAGTAGTGTGCAAGCGTTACCATATACCCGTTTGACGGGAAATGTTTTTATTGAATGTTTTGCACATAATGAGGTGTATCTTAAAATATCCCTCACTGACGAGCGCAGTGCGTTGCCACACAGGGTTTTGAACTATGGAAGTGCATAGTTCTGTGTGGCATTGGACTGTTAATATCAAGCGTGAGCGAAAGTATTGCTGGTAGTATATAAAATAAAACCGGACAAGTGCGAGTCAGACTCGCCAACCGAGGGTTCCGTACAAACTAGTACATAAAAAGGAGAAATCATATATTTTTTTATATTTTCCTTCATAAACCGAAAAATATACATAGCGAAAATATTTAAAAATAATAATATAGTTTAAAATACTGAAGCATTCGACTTCTCATGGATACCATTATCAGAACTGGACCAAATTGAATGGGACCACACGGGAAAAACCAGCTTTCAAATAACGTCAATAAAAAAATAATCATCAAAATCGGTTCACCCAGTCGAAAGTTATGAGGTAACAAACATAAAAAAAATACAGTTGAATTGAGAATCTCCTCCTTTTTTGAAGTCTGTTGAAAAAAGAATCATTTAAATCAATTCATAATTGGCGAAGCAAACGGTGAACAAATACAAAAAAAACATACAGTTGAATTGAGAACCTCATTATTTTTGGAAGTCGGGTAAAAAAGAGCGGCATTTTCTCCCGAAGGTTTTTTACTTCAAGCAGGATAAGAAATTTCAGACAGACAGGTCACAGACAGGTGACAGGTTGCACGTCAGGGAGCTTCTTCTTCTTTTTTGTATTGGACCCGCATTAAAGCATTTGCCAGTGTCAAGTATTAGGATTTTTTCAAGTTTCTTGAATAAAACAAGTTTTAAATGTTCTAGTCACAATCTAAGTCACGTATACAGTCAATTTATAAGTCGAGTCCTGCTTCAATAAAGTGGTGGCGACTTTACTAGAAGCTTCTATGGAGTTTTACCGACAACGAAAAATCACACGTTTTACTGCTTTATTTCACTTGCCCACACTCACGCACCTTATCGAACACTTAATGAATAAAACACCACCATTTTTATAGCATTAATGTTCAAAATAACACAAGTTTAAGAAAATAAAACAAAGCAACAACACGTTACTTAGACGTTCCCGCCAAAACTGCGTCAGGGAGCTATGCAGTCATAATTCTAGAGATTCCACAGACTATCAAAACCGGTCAACCAACAACCAAGGTATAGTTCCCGTCACGTAAAAAGAACGCTGGTTTGTTCGTAAACGCGAACAAACCAGCGTTCTTTTTACGTGACGGGAACTATACAGAATACAACGAACGAATAACAACGAAGATATACCTATAGAATCCATCATTAATACCAGTTTTTAATTTTCAAAACTATTAGTTATGAATGTTGTTTTGATTGAGGCTAAAATAGAATCTCTGTAATTTCTCAATTTCTTTTTCAATTTGTATTTGTTTTGCTTTTAATTAATTTTATTTATTTTCTTCTTTTCGGGTTTATTTGTTGTTTTTTGTCGAAATTTATATACTTGTTATTTACTGTACCGAGTGTGAAACCAGTTCCAGCGGAAGACCAGCGCTGGCTGTCCGCAGCCAGCGGTATGGCGAGCTGGGAATGGTTTGTGGCGGACACATCATACTTACTTATTATAGCGTATTTTGTTTTTTGTTGATTAGTATTTACCTATACTATGTGTCTTTTATAAATAAATATATATCTTTTCTATGTCTATGTCTATGTGTTCCCACACATGACATAGATGACATGATATAGACATTCAGGACAGAAGGGATTCCCTGCCTATTCAAAGATGATAATTTGTCGTTTGCTGTTTGCAATTACATGGACTGGAACAATAGTAAACAATTATCATGGAAGTCGAATAAAGATGATGACGCGAATACTATTAATTTACATTTTGGTTACATTTGTAAGAAGTTCACGTTTCATAACCACAACCCTATTTAGCATCGTTTGTAACCAGCTTGAATACCAGAACGAAATTATGAGTCATTGGTTTATCCCAGTGTGGTTTCAGTTGACATTGTTGCACTTTGTGGCTTGAAAGAAATTATTGGATATGGCTAAAATGGTTGCAGATGCGTGTAAAATTTATTGTGAAAAAGTACTTAGAATGTAGTTTAAGGTGATCTTTGTTATCGTATCACCTAATTAATATCAAGCCGGTGCGTAACATTGTAATGAAGGTGACAGAAGGGCAAAAATGTTATCTGTATTTTTTATTTTTTTTAACCTACTTTTTATTATTTTATCAAGTCATTCTAAGGCTCTATTTTTTACAAAATTAAATAATAAATGGCGAAAAAGAGCTTGACCTTGACGATAAACTTGTATCTTCAAAACACGTTCAAAATTAGAAGAAAAGCCTAGTATGTTTCGTATCTCGTGGAAAAATAAATGTTAAATGACGTGCTAACACTGCCAGTAAAATGGGCATATTCGGAGTAGATATTATGAATCATATTATATTACCGTTTTGATATTTATATATATATATCATTATAAACTGTAGTATTTTGACTAAATAATTTGAAGAAAGTTTTTTTACGTTATATAGATTTAATTTTTTATTTAATGTGGCCGAGGATAGAGCTCGTTGTTGTAAAAAAAAACCATTCTAGTTATCCATGAAAATTCCAAGATTGTAATATTAACATTACTATTATTTAATATCATTTAAATCTCAGGTCGCAGCCCGGTCCTTTGATGGGTATCAATCAGTGGAGCCGAAGCCAACACTGAGAGGCCCTTTTTACAAAGAATATAAAAAATACAGAAACTAGGTATATATGAATGGCAAATGAAACTATTGTATAATATGGAATTTAACAAATCTGGGCTATTGAGATGAAATTGTTATGACTTAGAAAACTAGTTCATTGGCTGACGCTCCCACACAAGGAGTAAGATGCGGTACTTCTGTGTGGGAACTTCAGAATGAGAGCACGGCACTTGCCTATTTTGACTCATTATCCAAATTATTTAATATTAATAACATTGTATTATTTTATTACTATAACTTATTTGTAAAAAACGTGATAAACAAGTAGTCTAAGTACTTTACGCTTATCTATGTGCATACATAGATAAGCGTAAAGTACTTAGACTACACTTACTTGGTATAGCATTATACCAGAGGTAGTATTTTTTATTTATTGATAGGCTTGTGCTTGACTGTTAGCTAGCTTGATGTTGAGATGGATGTCGGTCCACCATGGAGCGCACTAGCCTAGAGGAAACCTATTCACATGTAATTTGAAGACACCCAAGTTATACATATCTATTAGGGAAAACCTACTCAAAAAGCGTATTCCACAATTTAGAAGTTCGTATAATAAAAGTGGTACCAAAACGCTTCGTTAGGATTTTTAAATATCCACAATGAAACAGTCTCTCATTTGTGTATCTTACTGCCTGATAGAATAATATATAAAATAGATATAATATAATCAATATATTATCAACTCCTAAATTTCGCATCTTATTTCTACTTTTAACACTTCCGTAAACAGTATATTTTAAAACTCGTAGCATCTCTTATTGACACACAACTTGAAATTGACAAAATAGCAATGAAAGAATATTTATAGATGTAATCAATCAATAAAATGCTAGCCGGCGAACCAGTCAATGGCTATAATATTACCCAAGCTTTTATAATAACGGATCTTCCTTCAGGGTAAACTGGTATAGTATGGCATATGATTTATGTAAATGCCTGTTGGCACAGTAGTGTCACAAATCTTGAATGAAATTATCAAATCATTCGGTTTCGGTCACTCGAATAGAAATCTCGTTTAAAATGAAGAGTTCAAAGTATTTATTAATTTTGTCACTGACGTTATGCTGCGTTAGTAGTTTTAGAATATTTCCCTTGGTCGGAAGAGCACCTGTTATTGTGAGAGACAGTGTTGAAATATCGTCTAACGGAAGTGAGAACTACGGTTCTGAAGTTCGACCTGATGTATTCATAACTGCTCGGGCTATAAGTCGATCGGAAACTTCTACTGTACCAGCCGAAACATCGACTGAATCAGAAGAAATTTCAACGAATCCCAGTGATGCAAATTTAAGTGAAAATTTGTCAGACCAAAGTGAAGATTCAACAGACTCAGTAGAGGTTTCAACAGAAATCCGTGAAGTCGTAACGGAATCGAGTAAAAATCTAGCAGAAAACAGTGAAAATCAAACAGAAGCTAGTGAAAATCTAACAGAAGCTAGTGAAAACCAAACAGAAACCAGTGAAAACCAAACAGAAGCCAGTGAAAACCAAACAGAAGCTAGTGAAAATCAAACAGAAACCAGTGAAAATCAAACAGAAGCCAGTGAAACTGCATCGGAAATCAATGAAACTACAATTTTTGCTAGTGAAACTGAAACAGAACCCAGTAAAATTCCAACGGAAAAGAGAAAAATCCCAACCGAATCCAATGAAAATAATAAAGAAACAAGTGAAATTGCAAAGGAATTAAAGGAAAATTCACCTGGCACAATTGAAAAGCCCACCAAAACCAGTGAAAATTCACCAGAAATAGGTGAAAACCAAATTAAAACCATTGACAGTTCAACAAAAACAAATGAAGTATCATCAGAAAAAAGTGAAACATCACCAATTTCGAATGAAGTCATAACAAAATCCGTTGAAGTATTTACAAATCCACCTCAAACAACGTCAATTTTAATAGAATCTTTTAAGGAAGCTACTGAAACGAAATCCAAAGAAGTCGTGGTTACAACGCCAATGGCATCGGAAATTAATATGTTGTTACCAACAGAATCGCTTCCAGAATTCAACATTTCGATAAACTTATTGCCACCTAAGGTAAATTTACTTATTTATTAGCGAAGTTCAACTAACATTAAAAAAAACTTAATTGTACACCTCCCCGATTTAGCAATGCTTTAGCGCTACCACCTAGAAGGAGGGCTATATTTTTCGAGTGTATGTGGGTATGTTTGTATGTACTCGTATGTATGTTTCTATATAAACTCCTATAGCCTAAACGGCTTGACCGAGTTTGATGTACGAGGTGTCCTTAGTGCCTATGACACTCCCAGAGTGTCATAGGCAATTTTTTTTTTGTAATCATAGTGATAAAACTCTCACATACATATAAAAATGCGAGTTTTCGTAATTTCCAACGAACTTTTTCTTAACAAACAGGTTATTTTATAAAAACTATTCTAAATAATAATAAATAATGTTCATTTAAATAAATTATGCAGCACCTTTGTGCATACTTTCTCACAAAAAAACATTTCAAGTGTAACACAAGCGTATGTTACAGTGTGAAAATTGTTCTTATGCAGTTGGGTATTTTGATTTTCTTATATCATATATTTGTTGCCACGACGGTCCTCTATCCAGACAGTCTCTAAATATTGATTTTATTATTGTATTTGACGTGACAACGTCTAATAAATTGATGAACGCCGGCTGCACGCACAAAAATGTATGACTCATTGTCCCGTTACATCATTACCATAATCATTTCATCAATGTTTTGTTATGACGTTGTCACGTTAAACTATCGTCAGTAATCCGACTTTACAGACAACCAATTTTTTTGTCATATAAAATATGAAAACTAAACTGGGACACTGCTAACCAATGAGACCTCGTAATTAGAAAAATGAGGTCTCCTATTGTATTGTACAAAATTACACCAATGTACAAAGTTTACGCGAATTTGTGATTTCATCAAAATGTTGTTTTTTTCAGACTGAATACCGTAAATTCGATTTCGACCCGAGATACGATGACTGGAGTAAAATTCCTGCCGACATCGAAAGGTTGCTTATCCCTGAATAATACACCGTGCAAATATATCGTCATAATGTATAAATCATAAAGTTTCGACTTATTTTTGTATATTTTTATCGCTTGTTGCCAAAACTTAACTCTAGTTAATAAATAAGTTTTGCCTTTTTCTTTAGTTTTCTTAGCCTGTTTTTCAAGTTTTTTTAAATAACAGGAAATTGCTTGACTTAAAATATTCTGAGATACCCAACATTCAAAATGTATAAAAAATGCAAATAACCATGTAATAGGTGTTTGGTAACTGGTATAATGAAAATATTAACATAATCTTTACCTACATAGAACTCGGAAGTAATGGTTAAAAAAATATATCTGATTTGACTTTTTTCAAGCTTCCGTACTAAGGGTGCGGGAGCCTATTCGTGAGGCTACAGTATCTGTTTGTCTTATACTTAAACGGCTGTGTCTTTTAAATGGGAATAGACACAGGTCTCAAAATTGGAAAATCAAGTAAATCAATCTGTGAAGACCTGTATCTCAGGAATGCGTGAAGGTATCGAGTTGAAATTAAAACCATATATGCAGATCTATAGTCTCTTGCTGCAGAGAGAAAATTCATCCTTCTCAGCTTTCGAAAAAAAAATGACAGCCGAATATGTCGCAAAAAACGCATATTTCGACATTTGCAAGGGAATCAAAACCTATGGGGTAGGTACCTTCATCCCGTTGACCTAGAACTGTAAAATTTGACAAGAAGTATTGTCATATAGTATTGTCACACACTACACTTAAGGGAAAAATCCGAAAACTTTACATTTTTAATTTAATTACAAAAAATAGGGTCTTTATGCAAGGAAGAAGGGTCCAAATTTTAAAGTGCTTTAACCATATCATGTGGTATATCATATGAAAGAACTTAATTATCACAAGCTAAAACATGTTTTTAAATATTTTTACGATGTATATTTTCCGATTTATGAAGGAAAATATAAAAAAAACCCGCCTTTTATCTACTAATTTGTATGGATCCCTCAGTCTGGCTCGCACTTGTCCGGTTTTTTATTATATTACATATCAGGTATATTCTCCATATCAATAAAACAAGCCTCCTTATCATATATCATGTTTGTTGCTACACACAATCAGCTTCACATCACTAACGTGGAAAATCCTTTTTTTTTTTAAACAAAGATGACGCAATCGCTAATTCAATCACATTTTAATGAAACGTTGGAGTTTTTTGCTCGTCAGCTCGTTCCTTTGATGGTTATTTACCGATTTCAGTCTAATGTGATACAGTGATATGTAGTAAATTATAGTTGGTACATACCTACACGAGAATGGAGGTACCGAAACCATAGGAAATTACATAGGATAGTCAACTAACAAACGCTCATTATAAAACAGTAATTTTAACCATGTTTCTATAAAGCCTGATCCACAGATACCTTTTTTCCGACTTCAAAAACAAGAAAATTAGCTGCAATTCGGCTGTAAGTATTATATTTTTTGTTTGTTACAGCATAGCTCCGTCATTAAATTTAATTTTTAATAAATATACTTATATACGTAAATTAATAACAATATGTAACACTAACTATATAATATTAAAAACAAAATAATTAAACTGCTATATATAATAGACTAAAAGCTAAAAACTATGATAAAGCTCCGTCACTATAAGTGACCGTAAAACCGATGTGTAAAATTATATTTTTGTTTGAAAGGACTTTCAGATTGGCCCCATAGAAATTTCATCAAAACTAAACAATTCTGTAGATAAGCCGTATCTTTTATACAAAACTAGCTACAGCCTGCAGTTTCACCCGCGTAGTGATAAAAACACTGATGATGATAATAAAAAGTAGCCTAAGTTAGTTTCTGTGTTCACGGCTATTTCTGTACCAAGGTAACGAACAGAGAGACAGACTCACTGTTTACATTTTTGTTGTAGAGTTATGTTTACTTTTACAACATTAGCTACTTATTATCTGAGTTAGCAAATATAATTAATTTCTTTGATTACGATACATTTATACGAATTGCCAATTTGGCAAATAGCAAACGGTGTTCCTAGGATGAGGCATCGATATAAGAAATAATGTAAAATAAATAATAAATAAAGCATTTATTCCAGAAAAATACTTATTATTACATACATTAATTTTCGGCCAAACTATATAAAATAGTTTGTTGGCATATAGGCTTTCTGTTAGACTGTAATATTCCGAGTTTTAGTATAATATTCCTAGCTTGATTTTATCTAAATCAACTTCACAGTCCTCCAGTAATTCAGTGGCTATACATTTTTTAAATTCCTGTTTATTTATATTTATGTTTATGAGTATGTTCTCTTAAGTTCTGAAATCTCCAGAAATATCGGGAAAATGGTAGGGGTTGCCCTGTACAGTGTATACGCATCCAGAATGTGAAATGTTGGCGAGGTCATGATGGCAATGCACTGTGATACCCATAATTTATTTTGCCCTACAAAAGGACAAAGATGTGAAGTGTGCATGTCGTGTTGTTATTATAGGTGTAGGCAATGAAGGTATGTAGTTCTGACTTGTTTTGCATGATTGTGGAGATTCCCCACAGGCGTATAAACCAGCTTGACCGCTAACATGTGCCAAGGTAACAAAGTACCTTTATAGAACAAAATAATGTATTTTATTTTATATCTATTATGTGACTAAACTATAGTCTTGTCTTGGCTGCTAAGTCCCGGAAAAAACAAGTTGCCTAAGTTTTAACTTTAGGACCCTATTAATAGTAAAGGTTTTGGTTTTTGAGTTCATAAAAATATAATAATATTAATATATACGAGAAATTGAGCTTCTACTAAGACAAGTATTAAGACAAGACAAGTATTTTATTGTAAATTTTCAAAAAGCTGCTTTTGTCTACTGGCCTGGTTAAAGGAAGCCAATGACCGAAGGCATAGCATGAATGCATAGAAAAACAATTTATTTTTTATTACTTTTATGCACTTTACTTTTACATATCAAAGTTAATGACCGACTATTAACCGACTTCAAAGCAGGAAGTACTCAAGTCGGTTGATTTTTAGGGTTCCGTAGTAAAGAAGGAACTCTCGTAGTTTCGCCATGTCCGTCTGTCTGTCTGTATGCGGCTTTGTTCAGAGACTATTTGTACTAGAAAGCTGTAATTTGGTATTGACAAACATATTAATCATGGTAAAAAATGTCATAGAAGAAAATCATGAAAAGTATTTTTTTTTGTGGTACCCCGTACACGTTAAGTGAGGATGAATTATTTTTCTCTCTCTCTCTCTCTCTCTCTCTCTCTCTCTCCACCTACTGGGTAAACAGTTCACTTTGGAGATACGAAAAAATTCATGCGAGTAGCATATATTATGATGAAATTAAAAGGAAAACTATCACGACTAAGTCGGTTTTCCAAGTAAACGGATAATAGTCGATTAACTTCTTAAAAAAATTACAAAAGAAAAAAAGTCGAAAATGAATATTTAATTTAAACATAAGTTAACCCGTACCTTCATAGTATCAAACAAGACCTGTTTTAAGTTCACATAAATTGTGTGTACGGAACCTTACATTGCGCGTGCCACGACATGCTCTTGGCTATTTATTTGTTATCGCGATAACTCCGTCATTTATAATCAGATTTGATTATTTTTTATAGTAGTTATAGTATAGTATATAATAGCCAAATACTGGAAGACAACAGTATAAAAAAACCTACTACCTTAAACAGGATCATCGATACGACGAAGAAGAATAGTACATACACTATTAACAACTATAGACATATTTACATTCAAATTACGCAAAAGCTATGTTCATATCAGTGTTCTAGGGCAGTATATATATACCATCTTAACAACTAGATTAAAAATAAACGTGGAATCATTTTGCTTTTATATTTTCTTGAACACTTCATGCGGAACGAGTATACCATGTTTAATATATATACCTACTAATATATATCGAACTAGAGCTTATAAACAGGCAAGTGGACGAATAAAAAACATTTGAAGTTGAATTTTCCTCTTACTTCGGCGCTTTGTTCAACTATTCAAAATCTACATAATGAAGTACTTTATAATAATGATTGCGATCTTAGTTGTACAAGGTTTGTGTAAAGAAGAAACTGTGTACAAAGTAAAAGGTGCAGAAATAGTTGATTTGATTCGAAGAAGGAAACCTGCAAAGCCTTTGGGATTCCATAAAGAGGAAGGAGATAAGACAGATCTGTCTGATGGGATATACTTCATACCGGAGGATGATTTAGAAGATATTCAAGTTAAGAAGACTCAAACTAGTGATTAAAGTGAGTAGAAAAGAGATATACATATACCAATATAAGAACTTTTAAAACTGATGTCTGATGAGGTCGAAAAGTTCTCGAATTGAGACCGTGTAATACAAGGTGAACTGACACGTGGCAGGAAGATGCTGGAAGCAAGCCGCTTCCATCAAGTCATTTTGGAAATCCATGGGAATGTCTTACCCACTCCATGGTAAGGAGTACTTAGGGGCCCTTCAGTCTGCTGCGGTCTTCGTACAGAGTTCAAAATCCAAATTAGTCCTGTTTGTACAAACTGTCCCACAGCTGGGCGCGGGCCATCTTCTCACTACGAGAAGGGTAAGGCTCTCAAAGGTCTACCACGCTTGCCAAGTTCGTGTTGGCAGACTTCACACATCTTCAAGAACATCGAGAACTCTCAGACATGTAGGTTTTCTCACGATGTTTTCCTTCACTGCTTGAAGTTGGCGGCAATCAACAACACGCACATAATTTCGACAAGACAGAGGTTCGTGCCGCGAGATTTATATATCCAGGACCTATGGATCGCAAGTCAGACGGTCTCTCGACTAGGCTGCCAGTAACTTCAGAGTTTATAACGCAGCGTGTTAACATATATTGCTACATTGTCCAGTTATCTTACCTGTGTACTCTGTACAATCAAAAATAATTTATTTTGTTTCAGCGCGGCTGGGATGAAGAAAACGAGCGCTAGCTGCAATTTTTAAGAAGTGCCTACCTATGTTATAAAATATTTCTAATGTATATTTAAATTAAAAGTTATAAAAAGTTTGAGTTGTTTACAAATACATTAATTACACCCAATACACCAAACAAAAAATAAGCAAAAAAAGCAGTTTAACAGGGTAAACAAATCAAGTAGTCAATACGCTCACAGCAAAAAATATAGACAAAATAATTCAATTAAAAAACAAATTTAATAGTAGCAATTTTATGATTCAGTTCAAAGGTGAGGAAGTTATATGTATTAGGTTATGATATTCCGATACATTAATAATGTAATTTAATTACAATTTTAATATGTATTTTCTAAAGTGACAAACAATATTTCTTACAATGCAACTTATTAAATGCCCTTCGTCCGAAAGATTTCTCGCCGAGGAATAATGCACATTTTGAATAATAAAGTGTCCGTAGATAACAGCTACAACTTACCATCAGTCGGACTGGTTTCTTAATAGATACAGTCATACACAGAAGACAGAAGTAGTCTTCTGTGCAGTCATACAATCAATACCTAGTCTTGCCATAAATATTGTCACGAAGAAAAAAAATATTTTTTTATTGCAAATAATATTTATTACTTTTACAGTGTGTTAGTTTAATACATAAATATAAAACAATTTAAAATATAAAAGCTTATTCGAAGTGGTCTTCATTGGCTGCAATACAGTCCTTTAAACGTTGAGGCCAGTTATCAATAGAAGCACGCACTCTTTCCATGGGAAAATTCTTCACTGCCAATCGTATGGATTGTTTTAGGGACTCCAAATTATCATGGCGTTTAGAGCAAGCCATACTCTCTAAAACTGACCATAAATCATAATCCAGCGGATTAAGATCAGGACTAGACGACGGCCAGTCTTCAGCTCTGATGAAGTCCGAAACGTTCACTTCCAACTAAGACTGCGTGGACCGAGCTTTATGACCTGGCGCCGAGTCTTGTTGGAAGGACCATACTTGGTTATTGAACATGGTGTTGTTAAGGGGCTTAACTACCTTCTCAAGAATGGTATTTTGATACACTTGTGCCGATGTTTTGATACCTTTTTCACAAAAATGTAACTCAGTCACTCCTTCATAGCTAACACCCCACCAAACCATCACTGAAGTCGGATAATGCTCACGTTGCACTCTGTCGAATAATTGGGAAGCTTCCTTAGAGCTTTGAGCATAAATACGGTCATTTTGTTTGTTAAAATGTTGCTCAATTGTAAAGATTTTCTCATCCGTAAAAAAATTTTTTCTGTGACCTCCCTCTGCGTACCGCTTCAGTAGTTTTTTCGATTTTACCACCCTATTATTTTTTAAATTATCAGTTAAAAAATGACCAGTGCGTCTCTTATAGGCTGCAAGTCCTAAGTCATCTTTTAAAATACGCGACATGGTTCTGGGTGCTTATCTTCATCTCCCGAGATAAAATCTTTTGCTTTCGGACAGGATTTCTTCGAATTCTTTCCCTTACTGCTTTGACCACCTTTTTCGTACGAACACTACGTGGACGGCCAGATCTTTTTCTGTCACAAACAGAGGAGGTCTCATTGTACCTATTAATAGCCCGGTATACAAACATTTGACTAATACCAAGCGTATGGAGAGTTTTAAAATTGCATTTGGCTCCATACCAACTTTGTGTAATGCAATCACAGCGATTCGGTTCTCTTTATCACCCCACTCCATTTTAATATCGCAAAATATTGTACAATGTATTGGCGCCAAAATTAGAAAACTCAATGAACAATCGTATATAAATGACAGATTCCAAATTCAAATGTAATATCTTTCTTATTTTTAACTGTAACAGTATTTATGGCCAGACTAAGTATAGATACAATATACATAGATACTATGATACATTCTCTATTATAACAACTGCGAAAGACTATTAGAGAGCGGTCAACAGCTTTTTATGATGTAATTATAGAGTATAAAAGTACATATAGTCACGCTTATTTTCGCTTACGTGGTGGGTAAGTAGAGTATCAAAGACCTTGAAGCAGGTCGACGCCACATTTGATCATGGTTAATAGATGGAAGATAGAAAGGAAGAAAGAGGGCATTAGACGGTTAGAAACTATTAGAGAAAAAGATGATAAATAAAAGAGATTTTACCTTATCTAGCTAGGCATACATAATTTTAAGATGCGATACAGTTCATTAATATGTATTTGAAATGTGTACTTTCTCTTATTGCATTCTGTCGTGTATGTTATTGAATAAAGAATACAGATGTAATATAGGCTTGTAGTGACAGGGGGTCAACCCATCGCATACATAAACGCCATAAACGCCAATTTTTTTCGCAGATATTGCATAATCTTCTAAAAAATTGTTTCCTCATAGAAAATGTCCAACAATGAAACAGAAATGGGTAACGAAAGCTACATATAGTAAGCAATTTTTAACCAGAGATAGAGCTCTTTTTGTGGAATTAAATAAATAGAGATCTTGTGACAGAAGAGGTTATGATTTTTTATGGCCTATAAGTAATAATAATACTAATCAGGTGCCGTTTTCTCATTCTGGTGCTCCCATATAAAAGCACCACATTTTACTTATAATTGTGTGGGAGCATCAGCCCTTAGTCTAGTTTTCTAAGTCACAATAGCCTATATTTCCTAACCCTATATGTACAATAGTTCCATCACCCATCCATATATTAAATTAGTGTATTATTATTTAATTTTATGTGGAGCCCCTGTATTGGCTTCGGCTCTATTGAGACCTACCAAAGGACTGGGCTGTGACTTGAGAATATTTTTGTATAAAAGGTAAGTAATAATATAACTAAAGTAAAAGATAAATAAGATATCCGACAGCAAAATAAACAATTATTTTATTCTCGAACACCACCAAGGAGCTAGCTTTTGATCAGCTAATTCATTGAACGTAGAATCATCCTTGTTCAACTGAATGCTGGTCAGCCCAACCATTCTACTATGATGTAATCTCGTCATTTTTCGATCTCACAGAGAGATTCCGAGCATAGCTCTCTCCAAGGGCGTCGCCAAGGGGGGGCAGAGGGGCAGCTGCCCCAATAGAGATTTAAAAAATGTAGCCAACTGCAAAGCAACCAAATTCCTAAGGCCGTGCAATTGTACCTGTACCTACAATTCATATTTTTTTCATCCTCCATAATATTAACTTGCCCCCTCTGGGCCATGGGCTGGCGACGCCCTTGGCTCTCTCTATAGCTCGTAGCGTGATGAGCTTCCTTATAAGACCCAAAGTCAGTGACCACTATGACGTAAGTATAAAATTTATAAACATGTTACAAAGAATGATATTCGAAGTTCATACAGTCTAATGAACGCATCGTTTCATACTCGTATTACCAGCGTGACTGCATGTATGCCTATCATTTCTAAAATCGTGAGCTCCGTTCAAAAAGGTCTGTATAAATAAAGCTTCTAAATACATCCTTTACCATTCATAAGCTAACACGATGAGTAGAACTTTTAAAACTGCAGCATTTATTTTGTTATCTATATGCGTTTTAATTAATTGTAAAGAGATATCAATAACCAACAGAGCTGATGTTGAACTCAAAAAAGTTGATAAGAGTGTGATAACAATGCCAGTTTTGGCTCCTACAAGAATTTCTAAAGCAAAAGCACTTGAAACTGCCAAAGACTTTCCGTCTTTGAAAGTATTTGCGACAGATGACATAGAAGAAGGTGTCGAAATATACGACAAGCAAGACAAAGATGAATTGCATCCGATATACTACGTCAAAGTAAGTTAGATTATTCTTTTATATTTTCCAAAAATTATAATTACGTTTAGTTCCATTTATTTTAAGTTTCAACTGAATCTTTAACTGGCATTAAGTTATCAACGCGCATCCTAATATAGAGTTATGGAACTTCGATGATGTAACAAATAAGTTATAGTTTAACTTGTTTGTAACTTGTTTTTATAAAGCCTGCACTAAAAAAACTTTTCGTCCGTGGATATAGCCAAAGAAGATATCTAAAAAAGAAATCATAGATATCAATAACGACATTGTATATAATATCTAAACCTTCAAGTCATTCTGTAAATAATAAAATATATATATATATATAACTTACTTTCCGGTAGTACAACTCATAAAATAATAATTATGGTTTTTAAAACTGAAAGAACCGACATCAAAATGCGTAATTTTGTTTGAAAACCTGAACCGATTTTGATGAAGTTAATAGCGGACCAATCTAGAGATATAAGTACCTAAAAAGTAACAAAAAATATCTTTAAATCGATTCATAAATGACGGAGTTATGGGACAACCAATATAAAAATATACAACCGAGTTGGAGAACCTCCAACCGCCTCTTTTTTTGAAGTCGGGTAATAGTTTTTACTGTTATTGTTTGTTTTCCAGAAATTGGACGAGAAAAACCGGTACAGGAGACGACTCCGGCGGCGTATCGACACGATGCTCAACTGACCTTGAATGATGATGCTTGCAATAAAGACAGTGATATATCGATGACCTAAACACTTGACCATTTTAAATGTCAGAGGCGAACGCTTAAAATCTCTATTATTGTGACCCCATAAAGTTCCACTAGTAGGAATCATGTTAACTTATGCTTATGTTTCAAAATATAAATATTAAAATGTGCTCAATTTTCTAATTTCGTAAGAATTAATATTGTGCTTGGAAAATTCTAGAACATTGTTGCTCTTTAGAGTCTGTAGTTCGAGCATCGTCCGTCTTGCTCGCGCATACAAACATTTTTGAAGATACTTTTAGCAAAATTAACTTGGATCAAAATTAAATTTTTGTCAAAATTTTGTGATGTTCCTTTCTAGTGAATTAAGCGGACGATCTTTTTATAAGTTGATTCAGTCATTTTGTATCTTCTAAAATGTTAATATGCGCGAGCGAGACGGACGATGGTCCAACTACAAACTCTTAAGGTAGAGGCGCACTGGACCGTGCATACTATGACCGTAAACGTGCCGATATGCGAAAAAATATAGTTTATATGAATTAGTATATCCCCACCAGGGCTTTGATTCCGTATGACCATCGGCCGAGTTACGTGAAATTGACGTGGGGGTATGACAATGAAAATTCGACTTTAGAGTTTAAAACTTAAAGTGTAATAATGTTCATTGAGAAAGCACCCACGTCAAGTTCACGTAAAGCAACCGATGGTCATACGGGACCGTACCGACATGCGAAAATATATAGTTTGTATGAATTAGTATTAGAGTATCCTCACCAGGGCCCTGATTCCGTATAACCATCGGCCGCGATACGTGAAATTGACGTGGGTGTGTGACAATGAAAATTCGACTTTAGAGTTTTAAACTTAAAGTGTAATGTTCATTGTGAAAGCACCCACGTCATGTTTACGTAACGCAACAACGATGGTCATACGGAATATGAGCCCAGACCGTTCCGGCACCGACCAAGACCGTAACGTGGCATGCACGATCCGGCAACGTTTTCCCGGATAGATTGGATAGAAAATTTTACTGGTGCGAATACTCTATGTGCTTATTTATGTATATAAAATCCAGTATTCTCCCTCAATTTCTATTTCGACGGGGATGATACGTTGTCGACACATTCTATTTATTGAGCAGAGAAGGGCGGTGCCGTTTCTGATACGTTTATAACACGGAAATGACCTGACACATTGTAGTGGCCATCCACCTTTATCATGCTGTGATGACGTAACAGAACAACCCATTGCATAAGATTTCCATAGATAAACAGGAAAATTATAAATATTTTTTCCAATTATTTTAATAGCCGCTAGCCATAGAAATGATAAGATCTGTTAAATGACATATGGAACTAAGTATATAAAACTTATGGAAATGTGCAGGTCATACACAAAAGAAGCTCTAAATAGAAGCAACGCCTGTTTTGCTTCATCTGAAATAAAAAAGTACTTGTCAAATAAAAAAAAAACTCATATACTCTTAAAAAAACTTAATACTTTAACTTACTAAGTAACTAAATACTTTTGAGTCACGTGTTATTTTACTGAGAGGTCCTTGATTTTTAGCGTAAAAAATGTCGAAACTTGACACGCCTCTAGTATTTCTAGTGTTATTATTTATTCAAGCGAATTGTTTTTCATTAAATATTAATCGTGATGAAGCTCTCAAGATACAGGTAATCAAGTTAATATTATTGTATTTCCTTGTGTTTGAAATTATATGTGTACTAATAATAATACTAGTATCTATCATTGATTCTTCCAGACAGATGAGGCGTACGGATTTAACCAGAATAGATTGAGGGTCATTCGACAGACCTTAGGTAATATCTGTGTCTACTTATTTTAATCTATTTTACAAGTTCTTATTAGTTTGTGAGTAGGTATATGTTATGCAAATTGGGTGTATATATGGATGGCTAAAGAAAATATTACACAAAATATGGAGTTTAGCAATACAATCAACATTATATGTTTATTTATATTAAGTAAATAAGTTGATTAATTTTATTAATAGATTTTTTATTAATTTTAATTTAATTTGTAATTGATTTTAATTTAATTTCTTTTCAGTACGTTTTTAAATTTATTAAGTACTTAAGTATTTTATATAATACCTAGTTGATTATTTCAGTAGCCTTTTATGTTTATCTATCTTAATTATTTAGTTATTTATTTTTATGTTGCATAAAATTCTGTCTATAGCTTTGACAAATAAAATTTTGTATGTATATTTCAATCACAATCTATTACTTTACTGTCACTGAAAGGTTTATCAATGCCACTATACGTTGAGACGTTGGACGTTGCTTTTAATGTTTGGCTTAGGCACCCAACTGACTGGCCAGAAAACGTTTACATATTAATTCACTTCTTGATTAACGCTCAAGAGTTTTCTATTTTCTTATATCGCCAATATATCACTCCAAAAATATATAATAAAATGGAGAAAAGACGGGGGGTCTTTTGTCAATTTTCTGTTTAATCTGACTGAGTATGCATGACATATGAGACTTATCTACCTTATTTATTATGGATAATATCACTGGTATTAATTTTATTACAGGATACCCATCGCCAGTCCAGTCTCGAGACCAAACAGTCATCGTGATACCCAATACTGGTATGTTTGTTTTTAACTCTCGAGCGACCATTTCTCCCTGTATAGGGCATTGTCTTGAGTCAAGTCTGACAGTCAAGACTCTATGACAGACCAGCTGACAGACCGACTGACAGACGCAATAAAACCTAGATACTAATAACATTTGTCACAAAATAAAAAAACAACTGAATTTTTTTTTATTTAAAAGTTTGGTGTTTTGTCACAATTTCATAATAATCTTAACTAAGTAGTACGAGTAGGTACTTGTTTTAAAAGCGAAGTTAATTACCATTTCACGACCTAACGTCTAAGCTGTTACAAAATGTAGTACTGTGTATTTTGAGTCGGACCTAGTTTACTTATCATTTTCATAACTGAATGGGTGCAACCGGGAGGCGCAGCTAGTTTATAAGTCGGTGAGTTTACGTTTTTAGGATTCCATACCTCAAAAGGAAAAAACGGAACCCTTACAGGATCACTTTGTTGTCCGTATGTCCGTCTGTCTGTCCGTCTGTCCGGGTATCAAGACTTTCATCTCGGGAAGGCGTGAAGGTATCGAGTTGAAATTAAAACCATATACGCAGATCCATAGTCTCTTGCTGCAGAAAGAAAATCAAAATTTCTCCTTTTTCGTAAAAAAAAGTTACAGCCGAATATGTCGTAAAAACGCACATTTCGATACTCACAAGGGAATAAAAACCTATGGGGTACTTCCCGTTGACCTAGAACTATGAAATTTGGCAAGAAGCATTGTTTTGTTAGTAATGTAGGAGAAAAACCGAAAACTGGACATTTTTAGTTTAATCACAAAAAAATAGGCTTTATGCAAGGAATGAAGGCCCAAATTTTAAAGTGAATTAACCGAATTGTACGGAAACCGCGGTGGGCGAGCCTGACTCGCACTTGTCCGGTTCTTTTTTTAGATATTTTCCTACTTAGAAAAAAAAATATTGTTTAACTGTGTTTACAGAGATGTTTTTATACATTATATAAATCCAAAGAATCCCTCATCTGCTCCACACAAAGGTTTTTTTTTTTTTTTATCAGCCCTGTTTGTGCAAACTGTCCCACTGCTGGGAACGGGCCATCTTCCTAACCCTTCCCCTTCCCTTCCTTTTCTTTTCACAGTGAGAAGATGGATTTATTCTTACTAGACTAAAAGTCTAGTGGTCTAGATCATATTTTGTCCTAGAGAGATGTTTTTTTATTAGTTAGAGACATGAGTATGGCTCTAACTAAAAATACAACCTTGACTTTTATGTTGAAAGCCATATAGACAACGAAGTAATAATCCTATTCAGTTTTTAAATAAAAACTACGGGTCACTCACGTCTGTTTTGAGCCGAAATATCCGACTATAGTTTCGACTATAGACTATAGACTATTCAGTTTCATTTTCGTTTTGAAGTACGGAACCCCAGTAAACTAGGTTTGCATTTATCGATTATAATACGGATTTTCCTTCAATGTCAGGCAAGTAATAGCTCATAAAATTATTTCTTAGTATTTATTAATAGATTCCAATCAATGATACAAAGTATACAGCCTTTGATGACACGATATACTCTAGGAAACATCTGTTGAGGATAAAAATGGAAATATTCACATAATTGCACTTTTTATATACAGGTATAATTTTTTCTCTGAATTTTAATGTATTTAGCCGACTGTGAAAGAAGGAAGGTTACGTTATTCGGATGAATATATATATTTGTTATTTATATGTAATGGTATATACATAAATGTGGATGTGCAGTGATATGTAGATTTATAGAATCTCTTTGTATAGAGAGATAGATAAACTCTTTATTGTTTTATTGTTTACACCACTATCATCATCATCATCTCAGCCATAAGAAGTCCACTGTTGGACATAGGCCTCCCCCATGGATTTCCAAAAAGACCGATTGGAAGCGGCTTGCATCCAGCGTCTACACCACACCACTATACTAAAACAATAATTAACAAGAGAGAGCTTACACGCTAGCGAAAACAACACGCTGCTTTATCGCTGAAAGCGATCTCTTCCAGGCAACCTTGTGATGGAGATAACCTTGTGTGTATGTGTGTTTAAATACGCACGTACGTTAGATACGTGATGATACCGTGAGTAAGTTTCGCGTTATGTCGTTGGATTTATTTTTATTGCCCGAATGTCATAGGACTTTTTTGATCGACTGCGCAAAAAGGAGGGTTATGTTGTATGTATGTAATGTATGATTCTATATTATTTTATTGTTTATAAAATCAGTTATTTGTTACGAAAAAGTTCGTTACGAATACGGTTTCTATTTTAAATTTTGCAAGTAATTTAAAAAAACCTATGACTAGTTATAGTATTAGGAAAATCCAAGTACGGATACCATCCCAAATAGTAAACAAGGACTATATTTCAGGATCCACTTCGCAGTATCGAAGTCTACCAACGACGTACAACACTAACAGAGCTCCAGGCCAAACTATCATCGTCAACGTACCAGGTAACTAACCAAAAATAAAAGTTGTCAATGCCAGAGTGAATAGATACAACAAGCACCATCCTCGGCCACACTGTCGCTTAACATCAGGCGAGTTAGTGGTCAGTTGTAGATCTATCTAGTACATAAAAATGGTTGTCTGTAAAGTCGGTTTTACGTGATAACGTCATAATAGATGCGTCACAAGCCGAAGGCTTAGGCCGATCGTGCCTCTCTATCGCTTGTTCCGCGCTCTCGCTTGCACACTCGGCTCAGGGGGAACGTGACAATGAGTCATGCTTTTTCGTGCGTGCAGCCGGCGTTCATCGCTATCACGTCAAAAATTCACCTTCACCTTCACCACAGTCAATTCACCGAGTAGACATCTGCATCACGAGCAACATAAAACCTGCTGTTAATAAACAATGGTACACGGATATACTCGTATACGTCTCGCCGACTCAACTGGACACTTCAGTACTCTGCTGCTCGACAACTAGACTCTTCAAAGCGTACAGAGCGTTTTTTATCGCGAATAAGTCCGCGTTTAACCGCCAATCGGCTGTTGGTAAGTAACAATATGTTTGAAGATGAATCACACAGAGTTATAAGACACCCATTCACTCTGACCTTGAAAATACATATTTTGTATATCTTAGAGAACAAAGAAGCCTACAATTTATCCCATTCCTTGGATGTACGGACAAAAAACGTACAATTAAACCATCTAGTATGAACCTGACAATCTACTATGTATGGATGCTAGAGGGCTGACTTCGTAGACGACGTAGGATGGGGTCGGCAATATAAGGTCATGTAGCTCTGACGGACATTCTTCAAAATGAATTCTCTAGGAGACTGACAGACTGGATACTTTACGCCCGTTGTTCCAGGCTACCAGGCTAAGGTGTTACTTAGCTACTTACTAGCTTATCGTCACATAATGTAAGTTGACTAGCTCACTAGCTAATAAATTAGAGTTTCGAACAGGTATTTGGTAGCGCCCTCCCAAAGATGGCAACAGAACTCTACACAAAAAACCTTGCGTATTTATTTTAAAAAAAAACGTAGTGAGGAAATTTTAACGTTACTATATTAATACTTTCTAGTATTTAGTATACCTGGGTACCATCCTCAAGTTGAAAATCTGTCGTTAAATAAGCATAATTATCGATGTATTCCAGCAATCTCACTTGAAAGCCAGCTCTCATTACAGGTGCTTTGTGTGCTCAAAAAACTTATTTGACCATGAACCATGATTAATATGGGATTTTCAGCAGTTGGTTTTAAAAACTTCTCATCGCAAATGTTAATTGAAGGGGAATTACCTAGCACATCTGCTGTTTTTGTCATAATAGACTATAAAACTAGCAATTTAGCGTTCTCATATAATTTAATCACAAAAAAACTCAATTCTTACTAAGTGGCATACATTTACATATTAATAACATAGAAAATACATATACGGATGAAAAACTAAATACAAAGAAGATACGTATAATAAAAATGTTACGGGTTAAAATCTGTACATTAAATCATCTCATCATCATCATCTCAGTCACAAGAAATCTACAGATGGACATTGGCCTCGACGTCATGGATTTTCAGAAAAAACATATACATCCAGCGTCTTCCCGCCACTTGTATGACGTCGTTTGTCCACTTTGTGGCTGGTCTTACTACTCTGCCATCAGTCTACTAGTCTGCGTGCTATGTGCTCTGCCCACTGTCACTTCAACTTGATAATCCGTTGGGCTAAATCTGGTGACTTTTGTACATGGTCTCTTCAGTTGTTGTTGTTGTTTTAATTCTAGTTTTACCACTATAATAATACCTATTTAATATACTCGTATTACGTATAGTAGAAATTAGAATCACAAAACCTGAAAAATCGTAGAAAGGACGTGCATACATGAGATATATCCTGCCAATGGTGAACAATTAGTGTCCCTATGCATTTAAAACTATTAGACCAAATTCATGACTGACCACTGTAATCGAAAGAACATATTAATATCTTTCAATAAAAACTTTTATGAACACTTTGTGATTACGACTTTTCGTTATATAGCGATAAATATGTAAAACACTTGTTTGACGTTATAGTACAGAAGTCCATTTTACAAAGTGGCAAAACAAAGTTTACCTTCTTGCAAAGGGGTCTAAGCGTGGTCTTACAATACAAACAATACATGCCAAGTGGTTTTCTATTAAATTACAGCCTTTACAGAACCCTACCATGTGAGTGTCTCGCTCGACACGGTCTTGGTCACTTATTTTTTTTTAATTTTAATGCCATACATTTTAGCAATGTTTATTATTTGTTTCAGATGAAAATTATCATTCTACTGGTATAGGCCGGCGATACTTGAGGAACCCAAATAAACTGTACATTTTGAAATTAAACAACTTTTAACATAACACGTTTATTTTATATAGTTTTGAGTGTGGAGTTTTTTTTAAATTTGACCACAAAGACAAATAACCGTAATTCTGAAACGCAAAGTTTTTGAAATTAAAAATATGTGTATGTATTCACACATTACCCTCCTTTAGATTGCGCAAATGGGTAAAGACTGTGAGATAGAGACACCTGTCTCACTCGTGCCTGTGACCACATACTCCGAAGTATTAGAAACGACAGGACAGGTAAAATGTATTTTAAGACCTGCCGTTGCATTTCAAGACCTTTTATGACAACAAATGCTAAGCAAATCATTCGTATGGCGTTCCATTACAAACTAATGTAATTCTCTAAACCTAATATGTAGTAAACCATGCCGTCATACAAAACGAGGTTTTATTTGACCACCTACGAACCCGAATTACGATCGCAGTACAAAACAATTGTTACAGATCAGGAAATCAGTATCTTCTGATACTTTACTTTACCTAATCTTTGTCATTAATTGAAATGAAACAAATTTTAACGGATTTATCGCTGTCATCTAGTTCATCACTTGTGACCACGGACGCTGCAAAATATTCGACACGCCAGGTCATAAAAATAAGTAAAATATACGCGATATGTCCGTTAAAAATTGTTTAATTTCAATGAGCAATCTAGAAAACGTTATTGATAGTCATGAATAAATCAAAGAATGCTTATTTTAACAATACAGCCGTTCTACATTCAGTTCTGCACAAACTTTTTCGCAAAAACGTTCACTCAACATCATATTATTTATGTGTAATAGGTTACATCTCGAAAATCTCTCTTGAGCGTCAGGTATTCTGTTTCTGTTTAATATGTTTTATTTTCATAAACAAGTAATGTACAATCTATTACTTATTCCCACATCGCCATTATTGCTATTCGATCGTGTCTTATTACTTAGTACTTTTTGTTGAAATCGATAATAATAAAATTTTGTTACAACAAATATTCAGCCGTTTCCATGGTGGGGATTTTTTATTGATTCCAAATGCAAACAAATAAAAATTTAACAAGAATAAGTTTAGGAAATTCAAAAACCACCGACAAATATCGGCTGGATCGATTTTGATGATTTTTAGCTAAGAACACTCGATGAAATCCTCTTTCAAACAAAAAAATAGATCAATATCGAACCACCCGTTTGAGAGATACACGTCAAACTTAAAACACCCCTCTTTTTGAGTCGGCGGTTGGAAACAATATTTCGAGAAGTTTCCACTGTGTTTTACCCACGCTACATAGACATACCTATGCACCTGGCTATAGAGTTAGGTAGATACGTATGTAAATAACCTTTTCCATGATCTCTTCATACAAGTCATCATTAATAACAGACTACAAACAAGATTACACGCTCGATGCTATAATTTGCTATTACAAGATTATTGTTTCATTACTTTACCGCTACTTACCTATCTAAGTTGCGAGAGCACGCCTACGAGAAGGTTGAATCTAGGTTGAATTAGATAATACTATTTCCATACAAAAGTATTTTTAACTCCCGATCCAAAAAAACGGGGTGTTGACGTGTTGTTAAGTTTAACGTATCTGTATAACGGTGTCTGTCTATGGCATCGTAGCTCTCAAACGGATGAACCGATTTTGATCTAGTTTTTAGGGTTCCGTACCTCAAAAGGAAAAAACGGAACCCTTATAGGATCACTTTGTTGTCCGTCTGTCCGTCTGTCCGTCTGTCCGGGTGTCAAGACCTTTATCTCGGGAACGTGTAAAGGTATCGAGTTGAAATTAAAACCATATACGCAGATCCATAGTATCTTGCTGCAGAAAGAAAATTAAAATTTCTCAGTTTTCGTAAAAAAAAGTTACAGCCGAATATGTCGTAAAAAATGCACATTTCGACACTCACAGAGGAATCATAACCTATGGGGTACTTCCCGTTGACCTAGAACTCTGAAATTTGGCAAGAAGCATTGTGTTAGAGTACACATATAGGAAAAAATCCGAAAACTGGACATTTTTAATTTAATCACAAAAAAATATGTCGTTATGCAAGGAATGAGGGTCGAAATTTTAAAGTGAATCAACCGTATCATGTGGGGTATCATATGAAAGAGCTTAATTAGCATTAATTAAAACAGGTTTTTAAATATTTTTACGGTGTATATTTTTCGGTATAAAAAGGAAAAAAAAATGATTTCCCCCTTTTATTTACTAGTTTGTACGGAACCCTCGGTGGGCGAGTCTGACTCGCACTTGTCCGGTTTTTTTTTTTGTTTGAAAGAGGATTTAGCGAGCGAACTAGCGGACGGAGCGAGACGGACGATATTCGTACTACGGACTAACGAAATAATCACCACTTGATCCACTTAACCATTTGATCCACTATAACCATTTGATCCACTTTTTACAATACTTTTGAGACTGCAAGAAAAATTATAAAGTTGTTGGTTAATTATGAAATAAGTAAAATAGCTAAATTTTATTAATTTTAAGCCGGTGCGGCGTGGTTTTGACATGCTGAATTTATGAATGAAACTAAAAAAAACTAATTGAACTAACTAGCTGTACCTACGAGTACGTTCACCTTAGACTCAATTGTACATAAATTCGTGATAAAACTCTCGTAATTAATTTCAAACAAAACAAATAAAAAGAGGTATGCAGCATCCTTAGCAGCAAAGCGAACCAGTTAAAAGCAAAAAAAACATATCGAGCATTTATTTACAAAATAAAAACGGCCTTATTCTTGCACAAAGAGACCAACACAACCTCTTTCGTATCCAGCAAACCAGCATCCGGTTTATGGGGATAACCAAGCTTATACGTGAGCAGACTGCGTAAACTGACAGGCGCGTATAACAAATATTCGATAATATTCATATTTTTTAAGTACAAACATCAAAATAATCGAAGCAAATCATAGATAATTACACAATAACAAGATTTAATTGATCACGTCATAGTAGGGTTTTCTGCGAAGATGTCCAGAGCGTCACATCGTTGGTGACGTCAGGAAGTTTGCGTCGTATAAATAGGGCTGAGCGTTGTGTCCTGCCGCAGTGACCAGTGACCACGATGGGAGTTAAAGTGGTGCTACTGCTAGCGCTGGCAGCGCTGGCATCGGCTTCGATAGGGGATAATACTCTAGAAGAAAAAGAACGGAAGATATCTGTGGAGCCAGTTCTAGCGCCGCCCCGGGACTCCAGGACACACTCTGCGGACAGGTCGCGGCAGTTTCCCATCCTGGTGCTGCTGTCTCAGTATCCTGCCAGCTATTTGCGGCCTGAGCCTTCCGGCAAGTCCTTGGAGGGCAATCCCATCTATGTTAAGGTGATTTTTTTCAGTGTTTTTTGTGAAGTGTTCGTGAAAATTCTATTCCCAGATTGCTTATCTAGAGAAACTTAAACATTTTGACGTGTGTATCTGTTTGCGGCATCGTAGCTTTCAAACGGTTGGACCGATTTCGATCTAGTTTTTTTTAATTGAAAGAGGATTTTATCAAGATTATTCTTAGCCATGTTTCATCGGATCAACCGTTTTTTTGTCGGGAGGTTATACGTTTTCTAAACTTATTTAAAGGCATGAATGATGGGACAAGCAAATCGCTCGCCTGATGGTGAGCGATACTTTGCTTTATCATTACAATTACATCAAGAAATGTTAAACAACAGTGTAAACTTGAGGAAGATGCTTCTTGACGAAAATCTGTATTCCCGGAAACTATGCCACCAAATATATATTATTGTATTTTCATAATAGAGAATAATTATAATAATACTTGTTAACCATTTATTGTTTAGGGGTTACGTATGCAAAGCTTTATTCAATTATAATTAAATAAAATTATGAAAATGAAAAACCAATTTTAAAGTTTATAAGATTTTTTTTTCGTTTTTTTTTTAAGTTTATAACTACTTTCTAGTAATCGGCCTTCAGCTTAAAAAGGGGGTAAAATATTGAATTCAACAACAATTCCATTGATGAACAAAAAAAAATACAAGCAATTATCTTAATAATAACTTGCTTTTTTCAGTCTGACAAAAACGACATTCAGGTTTCCCCGAATTTTCCAGTTTTTTTTAAGTTGCTCACGTTATAAATATTTTCTAACCATACAAACTCACTTACTTAAAACATTTCTTAATAAATTACAGTTTAAAAAACTAAAAAACACGCTACAAATTATTGTGGTCAAAGTTCATTGCAAGACTTTTCTAACAAATCCAAACAGCTATGATACGATGTTCCATCATGAAGTTCTAGTTCATATCTTCCGGCTCCATCATCAGATCAGTTCGACAGTACCATATTATTATATTGTCATCAGAACTACATACAGCTGCCAATTTTCATGACGCTACGATCCTTGGAAGATGGTTAAATTAGTTACCTTAGATTTCATTACACACTCGTAGTTAGTTACATACAGGTCGACCTAATAAAAGCGTGTTAAAAAATAGAATCGCCCCTGTCATTCTCAAGTGATAGTTTTTTTTTTTTTTTATAGTAGATAGATCTACGATTGCCCACCAACTCGCCTGATGTTAAGCGACGGTGTGGCCGAGGATGGAGCTCATTTTCTCTAGCCTTGAAAATTCCAAGATTGTAGATTGTTGTAGTTGATTTTTTATATTTATAATGCTGAGATGAAGTTCGGTAATCAAAACTTGGCATATACTCGAGAAGTCGTGTTGATTGATGGCTAAGAGTAGGTACATTGTAGCATCTTTGTTTTTTCAACAACAAACCTGTTCAAGACTCAAGAAAAAGTTCTTGTGTGAATATTTTTAGACCGCAGACGGGCAACTCGTTTTACTTGAGTAAAAAATAACACTTTGCTTGGCTAATCTTTGTGGTAATCTACTTATATAATCGTTTAAATGCTCACTAACTATAATCACTCGTCTAATACTTGAGTTATAAATAATTATGGGTAGTTTTTCATTTAATACGTATTAATTAAACAGCAACAAAAGCACATATTATTGGAACGCAAAAAACACGTGTTTATACAATCCGAAAGATCCTTTATACTTATACTGAATGACACGTTTACTGTCGATTACTACACTATTAACCGACTTTGAAAAGGTGGAGGTTTTCAATTCTTACCGTTTTTATATCCCGAAATACTCGTAAAATTCAGCGATATTTATATACTTACTTAGAATTCTTTAGTAAAATCCGATATATTTATTTAGAATCACGATTAACTTAAGGCTTGAATATTATCTTCCTATTGTTTTTTTTTTTTAACATACGAGTTAACTTATTTATTGTATTATTTTAAAACTTCTTAACTTTAAAATTATAATTTTGAAAAAAGTAAAATAACTCATTTCTCAGCTAAAGGTAGGTATTACTAAAAATAGGTATGCTTGGTTATATTGAAATCTGAATTTTGTTTCTCTTTTTCTGTTGACAAAGGGTTTGGTAAACAAACCCATCTCTTCACTTCTTTCACAGATCTTTATGTGTGTACTTTTCACATTCATTAAAAGAAACAGTAAATACAGATAAACAATAGTCTACGTAGACCAAAACAACATGTTTCGTAATCATCATCTCAGCCACAAGAAGTCCACTGCTAGACATATAGTCCAGTAAAAGTAAATCCGTTTGTATGGAGCAGATCGCAGTATTTGAAACTGGGTGGGATTCTTTGAAATTATGATAGATCAAAAATAATCCCCGATTTATAGACTAGCTGCGTTCCGCGATTTCACTCGCGTGGTTATGAAAAACGGTGATGATTATGATGATGATAATGTAGCTTTGGTCCGTCTCCAGGTCCAAAGCTATCTCTATAATAATTTTCGTAACGATCGGTTCAGCCGTTTGAGCGTAGTAAAGGTAACAAAATTAGCTTTTATAATATAATTATGAAATTATGTCAAATGTATTTCAAAACACCAGTACATTATTTTAACAATAAATTTAGGTGTATTTTATGTTGTCACAAATCTTAGTTTTACTAGACTAATAGGCCTCCCCCATAGATTTCCAAAAAGACCGGTTGGAAGCGGCCTGCATCCAGCGTCTTCCTTCCACTTGTGGCCTTCTGTCCACCTTGTGGTCATGTTTATTTGCAACCTTTCTCAAATTTAATGTAATTTCATTTACAGACCCTGAAAGATCAAGCAAAGGAGCGGGGACGGTCGAACAGACAGAAACGCCATTTGCTGAGGAAGAAAATTGGTCTGTCGTTTGATAGTGGCTACGGAGGCGGAGGCGGTTACGGAGGCGGAGGCGGTTACGGCGGCGGAGGCGGTTACGGCGGCGGAGGCGGTTATGGCGGCGGATATGGAGGTGGAGGCGGTTACGGCGGTGGTTATGGCGGTGGCCATGGCGGTGGTTACGAAGAACCCTCAAAGACAATTGTCATCAAAGTAGTCAACGAACAGGGTAAGTAATAGTTTTTATGTTTTGACGCAGTTTGTAGATCACACATGGTGTAAATGGCAGCCGTAACGAGCGCTTATTGAGTTCATTACCATGAAATCGGTAATAGCGTGGTCAGTATATATTTGGTAAATTTAAGTTCGCAATATTATGATAAGGTAAGTTGTATTGTAATAATAATTACGTAATAATCTTGTTAATTATTGTTTTAAATGTTCATAGTGATATTTACATAAAACAACCGGCCTAGTGCGAGTCGGACTCACGCACGAAGGGTTTCGTACCATTATCTATAAAAACGGAAAAAAATCATATCTGTTGAATGGGAGCCGCCCTTAAATATTAATCATATTTTAATTTAATTATTTATTTTTAAAGTGAATAATATTACTCAATTTTCTGTGAATATTTCAAGCGTCTAACTGTTGTCATTATCAATATCGAGCAAAACCGAGCAAAAAAATCACGTTTGTTGTATGGGAGCCCGCTTAAACATTTATTTTATTATGTTTTTTAGTATTTGTTATTGTAGCGGCAAGAGAAATACATCATCTGCTAAAATTTTCACTCTCTAACTATCACGGTTCACGAGATACAGCCGATAGCAGTCCGGTGACAGACAGACGGACAGACAGACAGCGAAGTCTTAGTAATAGAATCCCGTTTTACCCGATGGGTATGTAGCCCTAAAAAGCAAGAAACAACCCCTGAAGATGTATGTTACATGCTTGAGATAACTTAAAACTAATTGACGTTTGATTGCTAACTCACTTGATAAAAGCAATGCTATTAAGTACAATGTTCCTTTCTTAAATGAAAGTTTATATAGGTATTTCAACCGTAATGTTATCGAATGAGCCCAAACTCAAAAGTTCGCATCGGATGTGATCGGGTTTGATAAATTTTGGAGGTATAATATGGAACTTTTTTATGCTACCTACTTGTAACGAGTATTTTTTTTAACTACTTATAACTTATTTAATTCATATTTTTAACGTTTTCCAGGTCACGGTCACCATGGCGGTGGCGGACATTCTGGCGGTTACGGCGGAGGATACCCGGTACACGGAGGGTACGGTGGCCAGGGAGGCTGCGGCGGCGGATGTGGCGGAGGGAACTACAACGGTGGCGGGTATTCTAGCGCGTCAGCTACCGCGACCGCCTCGGCACATGCTAGCAGGTGAGGCTACTCGAAAATATTGGTTGTGGCTTAATTAAAAAGCCCTAGATGCGTAGGTTAAAACGCCCTTAATACTTTTATTATATTTTACCCAACTGCGTCAGAAAGAAAGTTATGTTTTTCGAGTGTAAGTATGTTTGTATATATGTATGTTTCTATATGATCGCCTACAGCCAAAACGACTAAATCAATTTTGATGTGCGATGTGTCGTTAGATTAGTCTTCACTCCCTGAGTGTCATAGGCTATATTTTTTTTTGTAATAATAATAAGTACATTTCTCGCAAGAATAAAAAAATTTGTTGTTTCGTTATAATTAATTAATATTAATATATTAAGATACTCATTCAAAATTTACATGACCCAACTGTTAGCATTATGCGCGTTTGTTGTAAGAGGATATTATGAACAATACCACTCTCTGACAGTCTGCCCTATGTGACATTGGCAGAGTTATGAAACATCTCCACAAAAGCGTCAAAATTTTAAGTTGAAAGTATAAACAACCAATCACTAATGGGCCACCACCGTTTCACTTAAGCAAAACTGCTGACCTGGCATGGAAGGTAGATAAAACATTTTGTCCTCGTTGTTATGTCAGTTGTCAATGTCAGTACATATTTATTTTCCTCTGAGAGGTAGATAAAACGGTGGAAAGACTATTTCTCCATGTTCCATACTAGCCCTGCTGAAGATCCGAACGGAATAATATTTAATATCACATTTTTTTATAGCCTACAATACATACTCGTACATACTTTTAGTTTCATAAAAAACTAATTCTAATTGTTGCTTCTATTTTTGTTTCAGTTACGGCAAAAAGTAAACTGCAAATTAGCTACCTAAGCAACTGTGATTCAACTGTGGCAACAATTATGTTATTGCTACCAACCAAATAGTTTTATAATGTAGCCTTTCTGAATATTTCACAAACATTATGACATAATGATATATTATACGAAATTTATGATCAGAAATAGGTTTGTGAAGTCGTTAATGTAAAGTAATATGTAGTTTTCTTTAGAATTACTTGGTATTATTTTGTGAAAACTTCTATTTCAGTATTGTAAAAAAAAGTCAACTGGACAAAAGTTTAAAAATGCACTTATTTACATAAAAAATTGTCAAGTTAAATATTAACGTATATATTTTGAAACATGTACTTACGTACTGAACAAGTTTTTAACTATTTATGGTTAAAATTTAATAATAACGAACTGAAGAGAGAGAAAGAGAGAGAGAGGGGTGAGAAGGCTCTACACAAGAAGAAATCATTTTTTCCAATGTCTACGAACTGGACAAGTTTTTTAAATATTCAGAAAGCTTGAAGCCAGTAAACATTTAGTTGTAAGTTTTAAATAAAAAACTTTTATAATTTTTAAAGAATTCGTTTTATTTTTTACAAATTTTTCATGATCATCGTGGCAATCATGACAGAAGATCTGTGTACCTGGTAAATCATAGAGAAGAATTCATGGCGTCAATCAATCAAAATCATTCCTGTTTGTATAAACTGCCTCACTGCTGAGCACGGGCCATCTTCTCATTGTGAAAAAGGTAAGGTCTTAGTCTACCACGCTGACCAAGTGCGGGTTGGTAGACTTCACACATCATCAAGAACGCTAAGAACTCTCAGACGTGTAGGTTTCCTCACGAAGTTTTCCTTCACCGTTTCAAGTTGGCAGCAATCAACAATACGCATATAACTTCGAGAAGATAGAGGGCAAGTGCCGCAGGATTCATACCCAGGGCCCTTATTCCGTATGACCGTCGACCGTATAACGTGAATTTGACGTTGTGCGTCTACAATGAAAATTAGACTTTGGCTTCTTAAACTTAAAGGCTAATTTTCATTGTCAATGCACGCACGTCACGTACGTGAACACGGCCGATGATCATACGGAATAAGGGCCCAGGACTTGCGGATCGCAAGTCAGACAGCCTCCCGACTAGGCTGCCGGAAGGCAGGTTTAAATTACACAGGCTGTTTAAAAACACTGCTTCTGTACAGCACAAGAAACAATTTATATTTACATCTTTTCGGAATCCACGAGAAAATATCTGTGCCATACAAAATGTTAATCGATATTTGGCTTCATTTCTGATCAGATCGAATCAGAAATGAAGAAATCTGTAGACGCACAAAAGTGTACAACGGATTAGTAAGTTGAAGTAGCAATGAGCAGAGCACATAGCACATAGCACCAATGGTCGATGGGACCGAAAATTCTCGAGTGCATACCACACACAGCCAAATGCAGCGAAAAAAGACCAGGCACAAGGTGGACAGACGACCTCATCAAAGTGCCAAAAAGACGCTGCATGCAAGACGTATCCAGCCAGTCTTTTTTGGAAATCCATGGAAGAGGCCCATGTGCAACAGGGGACTTGTAGCTGAGATAAATAAGAGATTAATAAATAAATGATGAAGAGACCAATAAATGCCAATAATAATATCAATGACTATTTTTTGCAAATTTTTTAATATTGTAGGACGAAATTTGTTCTTCTTAGGAATATTATACTAAAGATAAAAAAACTGGACAAGGCGAGTCAGACTCGCCCACCGAGGGTTCCGTACAAACTAGTAGATAAAAGGGGGAAATAATTTTTTTTTTATATTTTACTTCATAAATCGAAAAATATACATCATAAAAACATTTAAAAACCTGTTTTAGCTTGTGCTAATTAAGCTCTTTCATATGATACCCCACATGATACGGTTAAAGTACTTTAAAATATGGACCCTCTTTCCTTCCTTAAAGACCCTATATTTTGTGATTAAATTAAAAATGTCCAGTTTTCGGATTTCTTCCTATATGTGTACTCTAATACAATGCTTCTTGCCAAATTTCGTAGTTCTAGGTCAACGGGAAGTACCACATAGGTTTTGATTCCTCTGTGAGTGTCGAAATGTGCATTTTTTACGACATATTCGGCTGTAACTTTTTTTTATAAAAACTGAGAAGTTTAATTCTTCTCTCTGCAGCAAGATACTATGGATCTACGTCATCATCATCATCATCATCTCAGCCATAAAAAGTCCACTGCTGGACATAGGCCTCCCCTATGGATTTCCAAAAAGACCGATTGGAAGCGGCTTGCATCCAGCGTCTTCCTGCCACTTGTATGAAGTCATCTGCCCATCTCGTGGCTGGTCTTCCTACGCTGCGCTAGCCGGTGCGTGGTCTCCACTCGAGAACCTTTCGGCCCCATCGACCATCAGTTCTACGTATACGTATATGGATGGATCTACGTATATGGTTTTAATTTCAACTCGATACCTTCACGCATTCCCGAGTTAAAGGTCTTGACACCCTGACAGACGGACAGACAGACGGACAACAAAGTGATTCTATAAGGGTTCCGTTTTTTCCTATTGAGGTAGGGAAACCTAAAAATAATTGAACACTATACACATTCAAAATCTATGTATTTCTTTGATGAAGTGGGGATGTTGTTGATGTATTTGTTTAGACAAAACTAGTAATATTAAATTTAATCAGACATTATTTAATAGCGTCTTAATGTGGAACCTACCGGCTTCTCTGTTTCTTGAGAACTACAAACTTGGAATTTTCAACGCTAGAGTGAACAGATATCTTCTTCAACGACAAGCCACAGCATCGCTTACCATCAGGCGAATCAGCGGTCAAACGCGTCATTATTATCATAAATTCAGCCACAAGAAGCCCACTGCTGGACATAGGGATCTCTTATGAATTTTCAAACGCTATACATGTTGCTATTATATTCGGCCTTACTGCAAAACGCTACTTAACTTTAAGCAATGCTTAAAGAAAATTGTCAACTTCTCGCTGATACGTAATGATACTTGCGAAAAGAAGACAGAGATTTTAAGACGTTAACCAAAATAACGTTTTTCGGTAAGGCCGATGATGTTTAGGACATAATATAATCTGTGTTGCCTGTACAATAGTACATTGTTACCCTAGGGGTGAAAGTAACTTATTTAGTCCCGAGACGGGGTCAATAGTTCGAGGGACTAAATAAGTCTTTAACCCGAGGTAAACACTGTGCTTTTCATTACGAATACAAGGAAAGTAAAAATGAAAACACGAATCAGCTACAGAAAAAATTAGTAAATTTTATTTTACATAGATCAAAAACTTTGCTAAGCAATCTATTCAGCCAATAATTTTCATTTTCATCATTAATAAAAATGGTAAATATTTTGTTCAAAACTATGTTATTTTAAAGAAATTGTTGAAACTAAATTATAATAGTTATTTAAAAAATATATATTCTATAATCAATATTACTTGTTATTTCAATTTTACATCGCGCTGTAATTGAGTGGCTTTAAAGAAAGTTAGACATGGCTCAATAGAAACGTGAAAATAGAACTAGTTTTTTTTTTTTTTTGACAGCTGGCAGTTGAAAGTGATTCTCCCTAGGGCTGAAAAGTATTACTTTCAACCTGCTCCTCAGGCAACTGCAGACCTACTTTCAGAGTATGAGTAATGAAAAATATATTTGCAACAACTCTACTAAGCCCTCGGTTGAGCCAAATTAGTTCAAAATTAGGCTGTTGAAGGTTACCTACCACCAAATTAGGCGTAAAAGTACGAAAAAGGTTACCTGCCACTAATGCCACCATTACTCCACCTTAAATGGTTAAAGTGAGTTTAGGCTACTAGCCTTTAGTAACTAAACTTTAGGTAGGTATAGGTGGTAGGAAAAATAGGTTGGTTACTAACATTTTGCAATGAGATAAATCTCATTAACTCTGAATTAACTTTCAATTATTTTACAGAATAGCATGACATGGTGTAATGAAAAGTCTGTATGGATTCTATTGTGTTATGTGGACTTTAAGCAATATATATCTAGTATAATTATTTACAATTATTATGCTTAGTTCAAAAACTGAAATAACCTCAATACGGTTACATACTCTTAACGCTTGCTACCGTTTGTTTGACAGGATATATTTTCAAATTTCATCAAATTCGGCTCAGTTTAGGTTCCAAAACAAAATTACGCAATTGAAGAAGGTTTTTTAGTTTTTAAACTTTAGTTATTTTTCTATAAAATTTGCTATAAGTACTCCTTAATCGGCGCGACGATAAAGATCTATAGCAAATTGCACGTAAGGCGACCGTCGCGACGCGTCGCCTTAGCATACGTTGCAGCAAAATGCTTTTTATAATAACTAATAATGCCTTACAAAAATGTCTCAGCAATGAAGGACTAAGTTCAAACTATAAGATTTTACCCATAGAGACGTGAAGTTTAGAAAACGAAAAAATAACCGACATAAAAAACGGCTGAACCGATTTTGATGAAATTTAGCTAAAAAACACTCTCGATCAAGCCTTTTCAAACAAAAGCCGGACAAGTGCGAGTCAGAGTCGCCCACCGAGGGTTCCGTATAAACTAAATAAAAGGGGGAAATCATATTTTTTTTTTATATTTTCCTTCATAAACTGAAAAATATACATCGTAAAAATATTTAAAAACCTGTTTTAGCTTGTGCTAATTAAGCTCTTTCATATGATACCCCACATGATACGGTTAATTCACTTTAAAATTTGGGCCCCCATTCCTTGCGACATATTGAGACACTGTTTTTTTGTGATTAAATTAAAAATGTCCAGTTTTCGGATTTTTTCCTATAATTGTAGTCTAACACAATGCTTCTTGCCAAATTTCATAGTTCTAGGTCAACGGGATGTACCCCATAGGTTTTGATTCCCTTGTGTGTCGAAATGTGCGTTTTTTACGACATACTCGGCAATAACTTTTTTTTACAAAAACTGAGAAATTTTATTTTTCTTTCTGCAGCAAGATATATGGATTTGCATATATGGTTTTAATTTCAATTCGATACCTTCACGCATTCCCGAGATAAAGGTCTTGACACCCGGACAGACGGACTACAAAGTGATCCTTTAAGGGTTCCGTTTTTTTCTATTGAGGTACGGAACCCTAAAAAAGAACAAAATTGGTCCTTCCGTTTGAGAGCTATGATGTATGTACTTGTACAGACAGATACACAGACACACAGATATAGATAGATAGATACACACGTCAAACGTATAAGGCGTGGCGTGCTGGAGTCGAGGCGGCGTCGAGACACGGGCGCACTTAAGCGGCGCGCCACTTCTACTTTTCCTTCAGGTTCAAATGGCAGTGCGCACACACACTAGAGTCGCGTCGCAGGCGACGTGGAGTCGAGGCGCGGTCGCGGCGGCGTCGCGGCAGGGGTGCAGTGCGCGACCGCGCCGCGACTCCACCGCCATTTTGTTATTTTGTTTCGTGCGTAGACGTGTTTACACTGTAATGTGTGAAGGAAGCATAGCCGCCCGCGCCTCTACTCTAACATAAACACCACGCCTCGACTGTGCCGCGACGCCGCCGCGACCGCGCCTCGGCTTACCAGTGAGCGACGCGCCTAATACTCCTCTTTTTAGGTCAGGGATTACAAATAAAAACGTGCAAAATTGTGTTAAAAAAATGCTTCGAAGTGTTCAAACTGCATGTTCCTCTTGTCCATTCGTGTTTCACTTCTTCACGAGGCATCTTCAGGACTACCTGATTCTTCAAGCACTTGCACGAGTAGGGTGAAACCCGGAATGTTGCCCCGCTTTTTAACTGACTCCCAAAAAGGAGGAGGTTCTCAATTCGACTGTATGTTTGATCACCGATTACTCTGCGACTTGTGAATTGATTTCAATGTTTTTTTTTTGTTTGATAGGTCATATTTCAGAGGTGGTTCCATAAAAGTTCACTTTTCTACAGGCACTTAGATGATATTTTATCAGTTATTTTGTTATAAAAACCACAGTATTGAATCGATTTTGTTAAAAGTTATATATGGGACCACCTCTGATGTATAACCTACCAAATACAATAAGAATCATCAAAATCAATGCACAATAGGCTGAGTAATCGGTGAACAAACATACAAAAAACATACTGGCACAGTTGATAACCTCCTTCTTTTTGGAAGTCGGTTAAAAATAGAGAATTTTCTTTCTTAAGTCTGTAAAAAAATTGACAAATGCGAAATAAATTTAATCGAGCTAATAAGTATATATACATTGTACCTACATCATTATCAAACCTAGATGCACATTATAAGCACCGAGTATGTTTACTTTTCAATTTAATCGTATTTCTACGTAAATTCTTGTTTACCAACCTTATATCTGTCATATCACGCCAGTATTCTCATTGGGAAACACATTACCTATACCTACCTATCCACCCCTCTTTACTTCCCAAGTTACTTCCCAAGTGTCATAGGTTGCACTTTTTAACCGACTTCCCAAAAGGAGGTTATAAATTCGACTGTAATTTTTTTTTTTTTTTTTTTTTTTTTATGTTTATTCAAATTCAAATTATTTTTATTTCGCATATGGGTAACATAACACAGTTGGAAAATTAATACAATAAAACACCATACACCTACCTCATAACTTACCTCATAACTTTCGACTGGGTAAACCGATTTTAATGATTCTTGTTTTATTTAAAAGCTGGTGCTTCCCGTGTGGTCCCATTTCAATTTGGTTCAGTTATGACAATGGTACCCATGAGAAGTCGGTTGCTTTAGTTTTTTAAACTATAATTACCGCCCCCCCTGCCCCCGACGACGACGCCGTATTTGTAATAATAATGATATCTCGCAAAAATTTATAGAACATTTCTTAAAGTGAATGATCAAAGAGAATATAAGTGTACTTAGTAAATGATAATTGAGTAATAGTTTTTGTTTTGCTTGATGTTGGCATCATGCTTGCACATTTGCCATTTGTCGAGTTTTCTATTCAAAATTCAAAATGTGTGCAAGACCTTTTGACCAATGCGTATGTACTGTCTTTGTAATGCACATAAGAATTCAAATAATTACCTACTTAATTAGTGACTGACATCAATGACTATAATAGGCTTTGATAAAGTATCAACGGGATGTAGCGTCAGTCCTCAAAAACGTCCGAGCTCAATGAGATCTAATTAGACCACTTACAAGATTAGATTAATTTCGATTTTCAAAATAATTCAAAGCGGCAAAATAGACGTATAATAATAGACTTCGCAATATAAATTAGGCTTTAGCGCGGCGACATAGAGTCTTTATATCAAAATCTTTGAGTTCGTCATTGTTAGTATATGAGTATCGGTCAACCCAGGACACTACATTCGTGAATTTTGTTGTAGACATTACGTCTACGTGATGGAAAGTCATGGATAGTAGGCTACTATTATTATTAATGGGTTAGAGCTGAAGTTGTACCAAATTCAAATTATGCTTACCTGTCGTGTGTAACGCCTAACAGAATCAGAAAAAGTTTTATTGTAGAAACTGGTACATTATGGTCTTGTAAATTAATTTATTCTCATAGTTTAAAGCTTACCCATTTCAGACGTATAATAAATAGGTACTTTTTTTATGTAGAGTAACAATCCTAGTACAGGCATTTACATATATTGTATAAATTGTTTTAATTCTAATTACCATACTTACTAAAAAAATATATACCTAATATTTTAGAATGCTTAAATATTATATACTAAAATTAGTTATCTAAGTTACTATTTACACTTATATAATATCAATTAGGAACATTTTTAGACTGTAGGCGATCATATAGAAACATACATACAAACATACACTCGAAAAAGATAAGTATAACCCTCCTTAATACGCAGTTGGATTTGATTTTCCATAAATATTGATAATTGTTATATTTTTCCGATAAACCAATATGGTTTACAACCGTTTGTTGAAAGTTTAAATGCAAACAGAAATATTGCTATATTCGGGTTCTTTTCTCGAAATCATATGCATTTGAGGAATTAGAAATCTTTCAGTCTAAAAATGCACGCCCCACTACAAAGTAGAAAAAGCTAGGACTTTCAGAGTAATGAAAGACAGAACTAGAGAAAAAGTTTTGTAGACACGGGGCGTGCAGAAAACTAAAACTGTACCTAAAGATCTTTCCATCTAAAAAGAAAAATAAAACGATGCGATGGTCGGATTCTGCAAGTCACAAAGGCTCAGATGGACAAACCACTTGGAAAGACTGGATAACACAAGAGTTGTTAAAACCATCACGAAGTGGACCCCGTACCCGTAGCAGACAAGGCCCAGACGAAGACCAAGGAAGCGATGGAATGGATGGAATGGAATGTTTAAGTAAAGTTAAAGTTGTGGTGTTGTTGAAGTTGTTATTAAAGTGAACCGCCTGTATATACAAATATGTATACTAGTACTTAAGTAATGTTTTCCAACATTTAAATAACTCTGACCGGACTATAAATGTAACATAATGTAACCTAAGCTAAACACCGCTTCGTGCTTTGTGAAGATTCTGATTTTCACAGTCTCTCGCCATTAACGTATCTACAGATATTTTCTAGGATCTTAGATGGATTTTAAATATAAAGAGATCTTTGGGGTCAGGCGGGGGCTTGATAACCCAAAATCCTGGAGTGGGCCTGGCCCACCTGGCCCTCCCTTATATACGCCCATGTGTCTCAAAGAAAAGTAATTGATAAGATCGTCGTACCCCAGCCACAGATTAAATAATAGCAGACACAGGTCGTTGTTCCTATACCTCATGGTGACCTTGGTCTTCTGACGCAACCCTCAACACTCGCCGATCATCTCCTGTGCACTGCGGGTTATCAGCTCACTTGACCTTCCTACTATTTGTGTAGGTTCAAACAGCACTAGTAAGTTTACATAATTATGTTTGTACATATTCAGTAACAGTTGTTGGACGCGACTTCATACACGTGAAAAAATCTTACTTTAGTCACGCTACCGTCTGTCTTTTGGTGGATTTTGACGTGATAACGTCTTATGAATCGATGAACACCAGCTACACGAAAAAGCATGACTCATTGTCACGTTCCGCCTGAGCCGAGCGTGCAAGCGAGAGCGCGGAACAAGCGATAGAGAGGCACGATCGGCCTAAGCATTCGGCTTGTGACGCATCGTTATCAAGTAAAATTATCGTTCGTAAACGGACTTTACAGACAACAATATTTTTTTTTTGTTTTATTTATGTAGTACTGATATATGTAGTAGTTAGAGAAAAAAATAAATTCGGGCAAGTGCGAGTCAGACTCGCCCACCGAGGGTCCCGTAAATAAAAGAGGGAAATCATTTTTATTTTTTATATTTTCCTTCATAAACCGAAAAATATACATCGTAAAAATATTTAACACATTCCTTGCTCACCACTTGGATCCGAGTAGGGGCTATAGTAGCGGTGCCTCCCACTCGGATCCGAGCGAGCGAACGTTTGAGGCAGCCCTCATTCCTTGCATAGAGACACTATTTTTTTGTGATCAAATAAAAAAATTACCAGTTTTCGGATTTTTTCCTATATGTGTAGTCTAACACAATGCTTCTTGCCAAATTTCAGAGTTCTAGGTCAACGGGAAGTACCCCATAGATGTGAGTGTCGAAATGTGCGTTTTTTACGACATATTCGGCTGTAACTTTTTTTTACGAAAACTGAGAAATTTTATTTTTCTTTCTGCAGCTAGATACCATGGATCTGCGTATATGGTTTCAATTTCAACTCGATACCTTCACGCGTTCCCGAGATAAAGGTCTTGACACCCGGACAGACGGACAGACGGACAACAAAGTGATCCTATAAGAGTTCCGTTTTTTTTCCTTTTGAGGTACGGAACCCTAAAAACATAGAAAATCAAAGAAACATTAACTTTTTTTTCTAGTTTAACCTCAACATTTCATTGGTAAAATACAAACTTTCATTTTAATTATCTTTACAAAGTTTTAATGATGCGCAACCCAGTTAGTTTTTATTTCCTAGTTATATATTTGTTGATAAATTAGTCGTTGTGATATGTATTCTGTGAAAATTTCAATTTCCTACTTATTACGATTTAAAACATAGATTTTTAAGTGTAGAACAGACAGACAGACAGCGTAGTATTTTAAGAGTAGGCTCTGGCAACCTTAATAACCTTTATTTTAATTGGTTAAAATAACTTTTTAATAAATCCAAGTTGATACTAAATAGATATTACTGAAATATTTTAAAATCAGATGAGTAGTTCGTTACCGCGGACAAACAAACTAACTTTATTTCTATTAAAATATTAGTCCATACGTTTGTATCATAAATATTTACATTTAGATCACCTACGTAAACGTACGTAAGCAATAATGTCAGCTGTAGTGGTATTTTTCATAATATACTGTCAACGTAGGTAGCTTTGACTCTGCGTCAAACATTGTACGTGGCTTTTTAAGAAGGTTCTCGATTATTTTCTCAAGAGAATAGTAGACAAAACGACTGTAAATTAATTAATCAAGTAATTTGACTACTAATGTGTTGGGGGAAAAAATCGAGCACCTTCAAAAAATGCAACGTACAATGTTTGACGCAGAGTCAAAGTTACCCACGTTGACTGTACATAATATTTTATGTATATATACCAATTGGGAACCAAAGAGCTGACGGAATACTTAGACTTATACTTAGAATACTTATAATTGTATAATACCTATGCATAATTATTATAGACACAGAAAACCAACATCTGCATTCATCACACAAATATTTGTCCTGGGTGGGGATCGAACCTAGAACAGTATGTTCTAGGTTATAAGGTAGACATACTACTGACTGAGCTTTGAGGTCAGAGAATTTCGTACACTGTATAATATTTATATAGTAATAATTGGACAAAAGAAATTTAGATTTTATTAAGACTGGTCAACTTTATTTTTAAATCGTCAGACTACAGATAACCTTATGTTAAACAACGCTGTGGTTCAAGATTATAAGTACGCATTAACTGGAATACGAACTGGCTCTTAATTGAGACGATTGGGTACATACCAACAGTTGCTCGGCTACAAATTTATTATTATAGTTTAAACAAGTATCATTTTAGAAAAATAAAAAATCCCTGACAAAAAAGACGGCTAGGCCGATTTTGATGAAATATTACTAAGAACACTTTTAACAAGATCCTCTTTCAAGCAAAAAAAATCTAGATCTGAATTGGTCCATCCCTTTGAGAGATTCGATGTCACAGACAGAACACAGACACTGAGATATACAGAAACACATGTCAAACTTATATCACCCCTCTTTTTGGGTTGGGGTTTAAATTCAATTCGATTCGATTTAATGTTTTTTTTCTTCTACTTCGCCAATTATGAAATAAATATAAACTTTATCAAAATCGGTTCAGTACTTTGGTTTTTATAACAAAATTACTGGAAAATATGTCATTCAAGTAAGCATATTGCGTATTTTGAAGTCCGTTGTTAAAACTTAAAGCAAAGTTATGTGATAACTAAACTATACCCATACCTTCTAAATTCCTACCCTAATCAATATATCCATCTCCACAGTTACCAATGCCTATGTAATTTCACCTTTGATTTTCTTACTCTACGTAGAGATATTTTAACGCGATAGGAGGCCCTTACATTCAATCTAAATACTGATCTTGCTATTTTGACCATAAACGTCTTTTATAATTACCTCTCACTACTCGACAAACTTACTCAAGTGGCTAGATGATAGCGCCACTAACGGAATTACTATTTTCGGAGCTAGAGGCTCCATTATTGTCAATATTTTATACGAAATAGATCTTCGTCTATGAACTCACGTGATAGGAAACGACAATGAAGTCAATGTTTTTTTTTTAAGTGAAAACTTCTTTAGCGGCGTTGTGCATTTATGGGATGGGTAAAAAATGTTAAACTCGCGTCAGATCGTCAGATCGTAAGACGGACAGTCAGAAACCAATTCTAACGTTCTGCATTTAAAGTTCATTATTGTATGTACAAGTTTGTCCTTCTAGCATGACGCCATTATTTTAGTCAGAAACTTATTCTAACGTTCTGCATTTAAAGTTCATTATTGTATGTACAAGTTTGTCCTTCTAGCATTACGTCATTTTGTTGCGAAAAAAATTCAAATCCATTCCTAAATGACGGGATTATGATGTGATGTGATTCTGACAAACAGAAAAAATAAACAGAATTAAGAATCAACTTTTTTGAAGTCGGTTAAAAACTGCAACCGAATTGAAAACCTTCTATTTGAAATTGGTTATAAAAGTACATCCGAATTAAGAACCTCCTCGTTTTTAAAGTCAGTTAAAAAAGTACAACCGAATTGAGAACGACTTCCTATTTTGAAATCGGTTAAAATACCTTTCATACATCTTATCTTATCTTATAAATGGGGTCCGATTCTCGGATGCACTTCGAGCCATTAGGTCCTTTTGTGCTTGCCCCTTTCTTTATTCATTCGCACCAGGTTTTCCGAAGAAGGACTGCATTACCTTCAGAATATCACCTGATGCGAAATACCTATATTCCTCCAGTTCCGGGTATGCAGTTCCTAAGAGGTCCAGTCGCTTACTTGCCATTGAGTCGCAGTTACACATGATGTGCTTCATGGACTCCTCCTCTTCCTTGCAGGTCCTACATATGGGGCTTTCAACAAGTTTTAGTTTGTAGAGATGACCCCTATTCTCATAGTGTCCGGTCAGAGCTCCCACCAAAATTCTTGCCTGCATTCTACTGTATTTACAGATCCTCTTGTTCCATTTGGCGCCGTCAGCACCAATGGTCGCCTTGGAATGCGTGAGCCCACTCAACTGGTTCCATTCGGCCTTGTGTCGATTGTGAACGTAATCATTTATCGCCGTGCTTACCATCCCCTGAGATAGTCCTACAAAGGGCTCTGGTCCTATTAGCGGTTTACTAGAACCTTCTCTTGCCAGCTCATCAGCAATCTCGTTTCCATCGACTCCAACATGGCCCGGCACCCAGACTAGCTTCAGGTCATTTTGTTTGCCCAACTCATTCAGAGCGTTGATGCAATCCAAAACCAGTCCAGAGCCAATCCTGCAGGCACCGACAGCTGCGAGGGCTGATTGGCTGTCTGTTAGAATATAAATAGTTTGATTCTTACAACCTTTCTCAATATTCAATTTGGCACAAACAGTTATAGCATATGTTTCTGCTTGAAAGACTGTACTCAGTTGTCCCATACTCTGCCACTGCTTCCAGTCCTTAGTAAAGATGCCTGCTCCTGTTCCATGCTTGGTTTTCGAACCATCTGTGTAACAGGCCAGGTAGTCCTTTTGCGAGGGTTTGAACTCCCCCTTCCATTCCTCTCTAGTTGGGACATAAATCTCATAGTTCCTTTTGTAGCTGTACACCGGGAGTATTTTGTCACTCCCCATATTCAGCATCCTGTCAAGCTCCTTTGTTGTCTCCATTTGCGTGTGCCTTGTCCTTGGTGCTAGCCAACTCCAAAGACCAGCTGTTGACAGCCTGTACAGTGCTTTACAGGCCTCACCTTCTATGTACAAATGCAGCGGCGGCAATCCTAGGATCGTTTCCATAGCTGCTGTTGGTGTTGTAGTGAATGCTCCAGTAATCGCACAGCACGCCATTCTCTGCAGCTTCTTCAGAGCATCTCTACATGTCACCTGTCTAACTTTGGGCCACCATACTAGTGCTCCATAGCTCAGCATGGGCCTAACCATCATCTCATAGAGCCAACGCACTATCTGCGGTTTCAAGCCCCATGTCTTTCCATAAGCATTTCGACACATGCCGAATACTCTTACTGCCTTTGTTAATATATTATTAACATGTGTATTCCAAGTCAGCTCCTTATCTAGTGTTACGCCCAGATATTTCACTTCTTTGGACAGTTTGAGCTCCGTTCCACACATCTTGAGATTTTCTAGTCCCTTCAGAATTCGGAGCCTAGTGAAAGCGATAACTGTTGTCTTGCTAGGATTTATGGTCAGGTGATTTAGCATACACCATTCTTGTACTTTTTTAAGAACCCTATTCATTATCCCTCTCACCGTGTCAGGAACCTTCCCATTAATCAAAATGACAATATCATCCGCATAGCCTACTGCTGTGACCGGGCCTTTGTTTAGCGTTACTAATAAGGAGTTAACAACCAGACTCCAAAGTGTTGGTGAGAGAACTCCTCCTTGTGGACATCCCTTTGTCGTCAGAGCTTTTATTTTCTCCCCCATATGTTCAGATGTAATTATCCTACTCTTAAGCATACTCTCTATCCATCTGCATAGCGTGCTCGGAATACCGTGTTCTGCAGCCGCTTTGCTGATGGACTCAAACGTGGTCCGATCAAAGGCCCCCTCAATATCGAGGAAGGCACCCAGACACACTTCCTTGTGTTCCAGTGCCTTCTCAGCCTGCGTCACCACATAATGCAGCGCTGTCTCTGTTGATCTGCCAGGCTGATACGCACATTGCATCTTGTGTAACGGATGCTTCTTTAACGGACCGTCTTTTATGTACCTGTCCACCATCTTCTCCAGGGTTTTCAGTAGAAAAGACTGAAGACTTATTGGTCTAAACGCCTTTGCTTCGTCATAAGTAGCTCTTCCCGGTTTAGGAATGAACGTTACCTTTACTAGCCTCCATGATATGGGTATATATCCAAATGCAATGCAGGCTCTAAACAGCCGGCACAAGTGCGGGATAAGTATAGTAATCCCCTGCTGTAAGAGTACGGGGTAGATACCATCAGGCCCCGGTGTCTTGTACGGTTTCAAGGACGCCACAGCCCATCTCAGTTTCTCCTCGTCTACTCCTTTCTTTGCCACTTCCCAGTCTCTTTTGAAGGTCCTCACCTCCCATGATTCTGGAACGTTAGAATCCTGTGTGCCATCTGTAATTTCAACACTGCCTGGAAAGTGAGCTTTATACATCACTCTCAAAGTATCCTCACCGGATTCCGTTTGTACTTCGTTTGCATCCCTTACAGTCGATAGTGGATTCGCCTTGGTGACGGCTACAGCCTTTGCCAGTCTCATTCCCTCAGGCATCGAACTGATAGAGTCACACTGTCGTCTCCAAGCCACCCGCTTCGCCCTTTTCACCGCTTTGCTGTATTCCGTAAGGGCCTTGTGATAGTTGCTAAAGTCATGTGTGGCTTTAGCTACATTAAAGAGTCTCCTCGCCTCCCTCCGCATGCTTGCCACTTCTGGTGTCCACCAAGGTTCTTTTCAAGGACTCCCTATTTTACTCAAGGAGAGTAAAATAGGGAGTCCTATTTTACTCTCCGGACAACTATTTATCCAGGCAGCCTTGATGCCATCCGTGATTCTTTGAGCTTCCGCATCCAGATCAACTGCTGAGTTAAGTTTGGATCCCGGAGCTCCCAGTACTGTCTTTAGCGTTTCCCTATATGAGGTCCAGTCAGTATGTCTTGGATTTCTCCTACGCACAGTCCGCAAATTTGTAATTTCACTTATGTACCTATAACATATGTAGTTGTGGTCAGATAAAGTAACCTCATCTGACACATGCCAGTCAACAATCTTACCGAATGCCCTATTACAAGCTAACGTAATGTCTATTACCTCTCTTCTTACCGCATTGAAGAAGGTTGGCTTATTGCCCTTGTTAAGTATTAGCAAAGAAGAGCTTACCAAATAGTTCGCTAGCTTCTCTCCCCTCTCATTAGTGTCCGAGCTGCCCCACATGAGATGGTGGGCGTTCGCATCGCAACCAACCACAAGATCCAGCCCTCTCTCCTCTGCATGTCTCACCAGTTCGTCGAGCCTCGGAGAGACTGGATCCTTTTCTTCATACGGCAGGTAGGCTGCGGCCATAACCACTCCTCTTCCTGCCCCCTCCCGGACCATGACTGCTGTCAGGTCCCTGTAACATAAGGAATTCAAGAGCACAGCCTTTACGCCATTTCTGACGTAAACACATGTTCTTGAATCATTAGTAGCACAGTGAGAAAGAATTTGACCGTTTAAGCTACCGAAGCCTTTTATGTGGCCTTTATAAAGATAAGGTTCCTGAATGAGGGCTATATCATATTTTCCTAGCCGCAGTTCCCTAGCTAAAATAGCTACGGCTGCCTTACAGTGATGCAAATTAATTTGTACGCACCTTAAACCCGCCATTTCCATTAATGACGGTATGTTGATAAGTCGCTCTCGTTGCCCGAGAGTGACTCCAGCTCCACCTCGTCTAGAGCTTCCGACGTAGCCGGCGACAACACCAGCTGCTCCGCCGCATCCACCAGGGGCGAGAGCGAAACAGGCGGCCTCGCCGGCGGTTTCATCAACACGAGGCTTGGTCGTGGTGACAGTGCACGTGGTCGCGCCAGTGAGCCCTTGGATCCTCTACGTAAGTCCAGTGGCCTTGGAGGAGCAACCAGTCCACTTCCTCCAGGCAACGCTACCGGTTGCGGCAAAGGAGGCGGCGGCGGTCTTCCTGCATCTCGCTCCCTCTCCAGGTCTTCCACCGGCGGCTGCGGCCGCACCAGTGGTTGTGAGGGCTCACCCTGCTCACCCCCCATCCGCCGACTTCCATCCTGTCCCGCCGGGGTATCCACCTCCTCAATAGCCGTTGCACCCACATCTCCAACAAGCTTGAAGATGTCGATGCAAAAGCCCAGCCTTAGCCTATACCCCCGAGACTTTATGTAGTCGGCAGACGCCTGGTCCATGAGCACAATGCGCCTCACATGCCCCTGCTCGACTAGTGTGTCCACAACCTTCCACTCTGCCACCTTTAGCTCCGGGTGGTACTTCTGCACGAGTCGCAAAGCCTTACCATTGTCTGCCATGATAATGTTGAGCGTCTTCCATGCCATCTTAACGGGCTTCGGGAGGTCCTTCGCGTAGATGACCTTCACCTTCATGCCCCCCACAACTTCGCCTGTGAAGGCCTCGCGTAGCCACTTCACGTCCTCCTCTCCAGCGCAGGCTACTTGCATAGCACCAGAGGTTACACCCTTCAGTATAGCCTCCGGTGTTCCTGGGGACTCCAACACCTTGTCATAAATGACAGGGGAGAAGGCTGCCCATCCATCTCCCTCGAACTGCTTGGCAGGGTAGTCCTCCGGGACGATGGCCATTTTGATAGCTGCAGCAGCTTTGTAATCGAGCTTCACCTTCTTGGCTCCCGCAGCCACTTCTGCAGCTTCATCGCTAACCTCGCGGGTCCTTTTAGCTACCGTCTGCGTGTCAATAGCTCCAATTTTCCTCAACTTTGCTCTACGCCTCTTGGCGGAGCCATTGTTGTTTACCTTCCTGTATGGCCCAGCAGCAGCATCAGCCACCACTCCCTCACGAGGACCATTACCTTCACCCTGCACTGATTGGCGGATACGCTCAGACGTGCCCGTACCAGGGTGCATCGGATCGGGATTGGCCTTTCGCTCGTTTGCGGCAACTTTCTGCTCCACCGGGATCCCTACATGCGCCGCAGCTGGTGGACCCGACAGAGTATTGCATCCGCCGGTAGTCCCTCCTGCATTGGCAAGAGATGATTGCGCGCGCCTGAAGGCCGCTGCGCTCACATCCATTCTCTCATCTTCTCTTCTCGCGCCGTGTTTATTTGCATTTAATTCTGCCATATCGCGCCTATTTAAGATTTCACCTTCCTAACTCCCCACCCGCCACGGAGTCCTCAAATGGGGATGTTACGTTTACACCAGGGTTATTAGGAAGGTATAGCACTCTGCCGGAGCAACCCACGAGACCAACCCAGATAGCTTCGGCTGCACGAACAGCGCGATCACGCTAACCTCAACTATCCTCGACTGCAGGCCGCGATCCTTTGGAGTGCTCGCCAGACGTTGTCTGATGGACGGACGTCAGTAGCCGATTGATCACAGCTGGCTAGACTGTGACCTCCCGTGTAAGACGAAATCCAGACCAAAGTGGCGTGTTGCCGCAGTCCCTTTGGCTCAACCACCAGGATTCCTTCATCCGCCCGTACGGGTCCCCGCGCACGGCAAAAACACGCGGGTGGACGCCCCCCCTCCCGCCCAACATCATCATCTCGTCGTGATGAAGGGCCAGCAGTAGCTCGTCCACATAAGCTCTGCCGCGGAAGTTGGATTGGGAAGGAAAGATAGGATGGGTGGGAGGTGAAGATGGGAGTAGAATGGGTGAGGGAGGGGGAGGGATGTGATGGGAGGGGGTAAGGGGGGGGAGGGTTGGGGTGCTCAGCATACCAAGGGATAGCTATGAAATGCCGTTCACCCCTACCTCTCCCTCCATGGCCTTCCCTCTTTACCCGGGCTTAGGACCGGCACCAAGCTGAAGCTATTGTGCTGAAGCGGATATGATCCATGCAGCAGTGAAAAAGCAATAACAACTGAATGGAGGCGAGGTTTCATACATAAAAAAACTTCATGTAAAACTTTAGTTCATCGTTTAGTCGACTCTACAGTCGTCAAGTTACACAAGTGAAAACCTTTCTACAACACCTCAAGTTTTATTATTAACGCCCGTTATGTTCATAGGCAATATATCGGTTTAGGAAAGTTGCTTTCTGTCTGTATTCCTACTTTCACGTCGCTTTCAGGTCTACCTTGTGAATATTTGTGTGTTTGACTGGCCTTGTGGCTCAGTTGGTAGTGTGTTTACGTCTACCTGCTGAACTGAAAGGTCGTGGGTTCAATCCCCACCCAGGGCAAACATTTGTGTAATGAGCATGGATGTTTGTTTTGTGTCTGGGTGTTTCTATGTATCATATGTATATATTTTCAACAAAAAAAAGTATATAGGTATATGTATTCTATCAGCCATCTAGTTCCATAGTACAAGCTTTGCTTATTTTGGGCTAGATGGCGTTGTGTGAAATGTCCACAAATATTTATTTATTTAATATTTATGAATAAAATATGAGCTCGTCGAAGTGCCCTATTGTTTGCTCTGAAATTGTTACCTACCTATATTTTTATTAAATAGACCAACCACGAGATGGACAGATAACCTCATACAAGTGGCGGGAAGACGCTGGATGCAAGCCGCTTCCAATCGGACTTTTTGGAAATCCATGGGGGAGGCCTATGTCCAGCAGTGGACTTCTTATGGCTGAGATGATGATGATGATGAGGCACTACTCACTAGATAAATTTATAAGTACCTCTAGTGTACCTTAATAATATATATTTTGTTTAGAAAATAATTCATTTGCCTTGTAATTTTTTTATATTTATCGATAAAATAAAGTATCTATAATGTAGGTCTCAAAGAAAATGTAGGACCTAGTAGCAGTAGTAGTATCACCTAGTAACTAAGTGATGTGTAGCTTTCGCTATTTCACAGGCTTTTCTAGGGTCATATTTAAAATAAGAATTATAAAAACAATAACTTTTTCGTAGACGCCTTCTTATTTTCGTATACTTACCTACATATAAGCAGCATATAATAGTAACTAAGTGATGTGCAGCTTTCGCTATTTCACAGGCTTAGGGTCATATTTAAAATAAAAATAATAGGAAATAACTTTGTCATAGACGCCTTCTTATTTTTGTATTATCTACATATAAGCGACGACCCGTTACCCGGTCGAGGTAGATGTTTTTCCACTTACGATCTTATTTTACTTATCTTTCACTTATTCTACTCTCGTTAACGTTAGTGAGTTCTTGTAAACACTGAAACACGAACATTCATGATGTATCCACATGAAAACTTAAATAAGTCCGGTAAAGTACGAGTTTCACTTGCACACCGAGGCTTCCGTACTCCCATGCAACATATGAACACAGAAAACAGTACTAATTAGCAAATTGATGAATATTTGTATTTTCACATATTTTCTATACAGTATAAATACAGTAGTAAGGCTGCTGGAACACTTGAAGTATGGCCCCTGATCAATCTGTGTGGAATCATGAGTAGTGGTGTCAAAAAATAACAAATAAATAATAATAATAAATATTTGTGGACATTTCACACAACACCATCTAGCCCAAACTAAGCAAAGCTTGTACTATGGAACTAGATGGCTGATAGAATACATATATACTTTTTTTTTTGTAAATATATAGAAACACCCAGACACAGAACAAACATCGATGCCCATCACACAATTATTTGCCCTGGGTGGGGATTGAACCCACGACCTTTCAGTTCAGCAGGTAGACGTAAACACACTACCTACTGAGCCACAAGGCCAGTCAATACGTCTTTCATCATCTCGTCTAATTCCTCAATTTGATCATTCATTACTTTCTAACATTCGGCGTACTACTAAATGCACAGATATAGTACTAGTAGTAGGTAAGTAGTCTACTTTTCGCACCCCCTCGGGAAATGAGACGTGACGAGTGGCGAACTGTATCGCCGCCATTTTGACTCAAGTTTTTTATACATTTCACATTTTTACCTTAATTTTTCAAGAAAACGTTGAACTCGAGCCTTAATACTAGCTGCGTCCCGTGGTCTCACTCGCGTAGTGTTGAAAGCGGTGATTATTATAATCATAAAATGTAGCATAATTATGTCCATCTCCTGGTTCTCAGCTGTATATGTACAAAATTTTATAATAATCGGTTCAGCCGTTTAGTAGTGAAAAGGTACCAAAAGTATCAGAAGCCCCCTATAAGTATATTTTATCAAATCAGCAGTTTGGTTTTTAAAGCAAAATACGTTATCCAAGTAAACAAAATTGCGTATTTTAAAGTCGGTGATTTCAGTTTTTAAACTATAATATTATTTTATATACTATATCACGTCGATTTATTAACATTATATTAGTTATATAATATAGCTATATGGCTTTTATAATATTAGTAATTTCACCGACCGACCGTCCGTCCGACTTGCGACTTGAGACCGTCTGACTTGCGATCCGCAGGTCCAGGGTTCGAATCCCGCGGCACGCACCTCTGTTTTTTTCAAAGTAATGTGCGGATTGTTGATTACCGCCAACTTCAAAACGGTGAAGGAAAACATCGTGAGGAAACCTACATGTCTGAAAGTTCTCAATGATCTTGAAGATGTGTGAAATCTGTCAACCAGCACTTGGCCAGCGTGGTAGACTATGGTCTAATCCTTCTCACAATGAGAAGATGACCCGCGCCCAGCAGTGCGACAGTTTGTATAAACAGGGCTGATAAAAAAAAAAGTAATATGAGAACGTCATTAGTGATATAAAATTATCCCAAACTCAATGGATCCACGATTTGCTATTAAAAAGTTCCAATATTCATTATTTGACTCCTTCATCAGAAAATCATCATCGCATTGTATCTAACTAAAACTCTGAACTAAAACTGTCCATGATAACGAAGCAACGTTTGCCATCAGATTCCTCTCTTAACTTTCCTGTTCCGTGCCCATCGATCCATGGTAGGTACCATATTTTTTGCCACAAACGCTATTTACGGAATATTACGGATGCGTGATCGGACCGATCGAACAAATCGAGCGTGTGTCAACTTGTAATAATTATAGTTTAAAAAACTGAAGCAACCAACTCCTCATGGATGCCATTGTCAGAACTGGACCAAATTGAAAATGAATTTGAATTGAGACCAAATTGAATTGAAAATGAAATAGGGCCACGCGGGAAGCACTAGCTTTCAAATAAAAATAAAAACCGGACAAGTGCGAGTTAGACTCGCCCACCGAGGGTTCCGTACAAACTAGTAGATAAAAGGGGGGAAATCATATTTTCTTTCATAAACCGAAAAACATACATCGTAAACATATTTAAAAACCTGTTTTAGCTTATGCTAATGAAGCTCTTTCATATGATACCCCACATGATATGGTTAATTCACATTAAAATTTGGCCCCTGCCAAAGACACTATTTTTTGGTGATTAAATTAAAAATGACCAGTTTTCGGATTTTTTCCTATATGTGTGCTCTAACACAATGCTTCTTGCCAAATTTCAAAGTTCTAGGTAAACGAGAAGTACCCATAGGTTTTGATTCCCTTGTGAGTCTCGAAATATGCGTTTTTTACGACATATTCGGCTGTAACTTTTTTTTACGAAAACTGGGAAATATTTGATTTTTCTTTCTGCAGCAAGAGACTATAAAGGTATTGACACCCGGATGGTCGGACAGACAGACGGATAGACGGACAACAAAGTGATCCTATAAGGGTTCCGTTTTTTCGTACGGAACCCTAAACAATCATCAAAATCAGTTCACCCAGGCGAAAGTTATGAGGTAACAAACATTAAAAAATAAAAATAAAAACAGTCGAATTGAGAACCTCCTCCTTTTTTGAAGTCGGTTGAAAAGTGTTACTTGTAACACGTAAAAACTTAAAATAAACTTGTAAAAAACAACACCAACGATATTCCTTTAGATATTTTACACTATTTAGTTGCTAAAAGATTTTTCTATATTATACCTTTATAAGTACTACTTATAACAAAGAGATTTTGACGTACTCTATTTAATTTACTGACTTCCAGCAAAACCTAGATTGTGAGTTTATAAATAGCAAGTAACAACTCATTATAAATTATTATTTCTGTTTGAGATAACATTTATTAGTAAAATTAACTATAACAGTTATTTTGTAACCGTTTTCCACCCAGAATCTTAGTTACAAAACAATTGGCGGTGAGTTCTAAGAAAACTCAGTATACCTAATTAACCGATATCCTATCTGCAAGCAAAACAAAAGTAGAATTTACGCACAAAATTGTGCGAGTTCAATGCGCAAGCGCATCGTTGGGAACGGTAACGTTTTTAATCCGGTTATATGAGCTGAGAGCATCACTTGCAAGCTCGCTGCCGAGGCTGAAACCCGCGCTGTCATTGGCCACTACTCCACAATTCCAATTTTAAATTATTAAATAAAAAGTTTCTAATTTACATTCAAAATGCTGAAGTCAGTTGTTTTGTTGTGTGTTGTTCTCGTTGTTGTGATTGGTGAGTTTATTTTAACATTTTGTTTTTTTTATTAATTAAATTTTACAAATAATTAAGCACACTTTTATCAAGTATTCATTTCCGTTCTTAAAAAGAAAAATACATATTTTTTGGTATTCATAATTCAAAACTTTCAAATAAGCTTTTCTTATACATACTTAATTAAGCTTCGATGTTACAGTACCAAATCGGAAATATCGAATTTTGTCACGCTCTATTGGCAATTGAACAACAACAAAGTAACAGAAAACAAAACTACCTCAAATTTTTTACAACCGTTTAAAATCGTGAGCAATAAATACTCTTAACACGTACCATCTCATTTACAGACAAAAAAGCACCGATATAACAACAAAGTGTTAAAACAACCTGACGCGTTAATTAATGTTTTAAACATTGTTTTAAGACTTTAATAGATGGATTAATGTTTACAAGTCACGGGCAAGAGCAAATCGTGATCCTATGTGCCTTTCCGCGGTCGTGTGCGATCCATCTTTTTGCGTAAACTGATGAATCAATTAACGTGTATTCATCGGTTAACTATGGATTCGTTGAATCCTGATTAGAATCATTGATGTGTCAATCATGATTATTGTTAAAAAGCTCGCCTCGCCTTGTCGGGTTTTATGATTTTTAAATCAATTAACTTAAGATTGGCACTTTTAGAAAACTATCTACGTTAATAAAGCTACTTCAGAGTAACATTTACCGCGCACTTGCCGATACAAAAGGAGAAAAAAATCTACTCTAAATATACTTAGGGGTAGATTTTTTACCTCAATTTGGAATTTTTTCTGTACGGAATTATAAATGGCTTTATTTTTTTCATTTCTAAATTTTAACTTTTGTAAATAAACACATAACAACAAAGTTATAGTTTAAAAAAACAGTCAAATTGAGAACCTCCTCCTTTTTTGAAAATCAATAAGCTGCGCCACTTACTGATAACAACATACGTCATCTGTAGGTACAAACATCAAATAGGCCTAATTTTTTATTTTAAATAACTTCTAATCCAATTGGATTGGAAAATAATTAAATAATTATTACAGGAATACGCTGATTAACGTAACAAAGGTGAATAGCAAAAATTTGATAGAACAGTTAGAAATGCGCGCGAAGATTTTATTGCAACTGTCCAACTTCAAAGTTGAAATGGAAAAAAAAGTAAATGATCTATCCATAGCGCGTAATAAAATCGGATAATGTTTCAAGATATGCGAAATGGACAAGAGCGTGCTTTACGAACCTCTTAAGTTGAAATAGATACATACTAAAACAGGATACAAAACGTGTTTCAATGGGTACAAGTTGAACATTAACAATAGTTATTAAAGTTTAAAAACCCGAAAAAAAACGATTTCAAAATGCGCAATTCGTTTACTTGGATGTCATTTTTTCAGTTATTTTGTTATAAAAACCAAAGTACAAACCGATTTTGATAAAATTAATACGGGACCACCTCTGAAGTATTATCTATCAAACAAAAAATAATCATCGAAAACTATTTATAATTAGCGAGTAATCGCTGAACAAACATACAAAAAAGCAGTCGAATTGAGATCGACAAATAAATAAACATTGGTGAACATTTCACACAACACCATCTAGCCCAAACTAAGCAAAGCTTGTGCTATGGAAACTGAACAGCTGATAGAATACATAAATATGTACTTTTTTGTAAATATAAGATAGAAACACCCAGCCACAGAACAAACAAACTCATCACACGTATGGGTGGGGATCGAACCCGCGACCAACAGCTTAGAAGGCAGATATATTACCAACTGAGCTGTGACAAATTTCTAATTAATATTTTTTAAGTTGACCTGGCATTGAATGGGAATCGGCTCTCAACTGACGGTGCGGCAACCGTGCCGGAACGCACCGTTAGGTACAAGCTTGGCGACCAACAGCGAGAGAGCAGGTTACTATATAATATATATACTTCATTCCAAAATCCTTCTGTTTTTGTACCCCACTCGATACTTTTTAACCGACTTCCAAAAAGAAGGAGGCTATCAATTCGACTGTATGTATTTTAAGGGTTCCGTACCTCAAAAGGAAAAACGGAACCCTTATATGATCACTTTTGTTGTCCGCCTGTCCGTCTGTCAAGACCTGTATCTCGAGAACGCGTGAAGGTGTCGAGTTGAAATTAAAACCATATACGCAGATCCATAGTGGCTTGCTGCAGTATAACTGTGAAATTTGGCAAGAAGCATTGTCATATAGTACCTACACATAAAGGAAAAAAACCGAAAACTGTAAGTACATTTTTATGCAAGGAAGGAAGGTCCAAATTTTAAAGTGCTTTAACCGTATCATGTGAGGTATTATATGAAAGAGCTTTATTAGCACAAGCTAAATAAGGTTTTTAAATATTTTTACGATATATATTTTTCGGTTTATGAAGGAAATTATAAAATAATATATAATTTACCCCTTTTATCTACTAGTTTGTACGAAACCCTCGGTGGGTGAGTCTGACTCGCACTTGTCCGGTTTTTATTTCTTTTAAATCAATTGTTAATTAAGTTTAAGTAAACTGTTAACTTCTAACCATTGTGATAAGATCAAATTGAAATTCGATTCAAAATGGTGAATCAATTTATGCTTGTCCCACGTTGTAACTAATCAATACGCAACAAAAAGCTTCCCAGCCCATTATTTTATATTAGTCATCGCATACTTAGGTGTTTTTATCAATAATATTAGTAAGATAGGTACCATGATATCATCAGTATACTGAGAAAGGTTCAAAAGTAAAGAAACATGAGTTTTAAATGAACAAAAACTACCTACTTTATAAGAAGATCCGCAAGACGAAGTGGGCTTTATTTATATTTTGTGTCATTTAAAACTAATTAAACTAAAATAATTGTCACAAATAATTAAAAAAATTGAAATATGTATCAAAGTATATAATAAATAAATAATAAATATTTGTGAACATTTCACACAAAACCATCTAGCCCAAACTAAGCAAAGCTTGTACTATGGAACTAGATGGCTCATAGAATACATATATACTTTTTTGTAAATATATACATATGATACATAGAAACACCCAGACACAGAACAAACATCAATGCTCATCACACAAATGTTTGCCCTGGGTGGGGATCGAACCCACGACCTACGGCACAGCAGGCAGACACTACCAACTGAGCCACAAGGCCAGTTATAAATGAAAATCAAAATACCCTACTGTATAAGTTAAGGTGACAAAGACGTTATAGGTGTCATTTATTGGTGTCATTTATTTAGCAATTTTTTGTCTATTCTAATAAATTCTTGTATTACAAAATCATTAATTCAAATCATTACATTCAATCATTTTATAGTAAAAAAAAACTTAAACAACCGACTTCAAAGTACGTTACTTCGTTACTTGTAATATTAGAAAGGATTAGGATACATAAAGTTCATATCATCATGCTCAGTCGGGTAGTAATTAAACAAAACGATCAATCGTTGAAGTAACTCTATTTTCACCTTATACACATTGTTGAAGAGTAAGGTTTTACTTTTACTAAATCCTTCACGGTTGTAAACTTTTTAAAGAAACCTCTCTTCACCCGCTCGTTTATTTTTTTTGTCAAGGATGAGATTTGTCATTGAATGTCAAATGCTTCGACTTCGAAGATTAGAAAATGTGCAGATGTTTATACGATAATCCTTAACATTTGACACTTTTGCAAAGAAAAACGTGTCAGTGGTACTCTGCGATTCTATAATCTGACTCACTTCACTCAGGAATCCAATGAAATATTTCTATTTTTAGAGATTATTTAAAAATAGTGAAACTATGTTCTAAAATAATTATGGAACCACCTCTGAAGTATGATCTACCAAATACAAAAATAATCATAAAAACAATTCATAATTGGCGGAATAATTGCTGAACAAACATACAAAAAAATACATAAAGTCGAATTGAGAATCTCCTTCTGTTTTGAAGTCGGTTTAAAAGGTAGACTGGACTATATCTATATTGAATTAATAAAAACCGGACAAATGGAGGATCAAAATAAGCTTTCGCAACTAAATACGATGACAACTCCAAATTGAAAAGCATCTCTCGTAGTGTCTTTAAAAAAATAAAACACAATTGAATAAAGGAACTCCTTCATTTGAAGTCGGTTAAACAAGTAATATAATGTAAAGAAAGAGAATAATATAATGAATAAATAATAATATAAAATAATAAATAATAAAATAATGTAAAGAAAGAGAATGGACGATCAAAATAATTATAGTTTAAAAAACTGAAGCAACCGACTTCTCTTGGATGCCATTGTCAGAACTGGATCAAATTGAAATGGGACCACACGGGAAGCACCGCAGCTTTCAATAAAAAATAATCATCAAAATCGGTTCACCCAGTCAAAAGTTCTGAGGTAACAAACATAAAAAATACAGTCGAATTGAGAACCTCCTCCTTTTTTGAAGTCGGTTGATGAGTTTTCGCAACTGAAAACGTAGAAAACTCGAAAGAAAATTGAAAAGCATCTCTCGTAGTGTCTATAAAAACCTCAATAGGCGTTTAAGAAATCAGCAATGGATATCGTGACATTCGATGTTATTGTGCTTTTGTGCAGGTGGAATTTAATAATAATGCAAAAACAAACAAGACCTGTTGCGCCGGTCACACTCCACTGGACAGGGCGACGACATTCTTATTATAGCCCTGTAGATAGTTGTTAGCCACCAAAGAGTTGTGTGTTTTTTATAGTTCAGTGGCAGTTACACTGCGTAGAATATGTAAGTTTATGAGATAGGACGTATGAGGAGTTTAGAGTATCGTTGAGACCATTTTCACCAATAGGTACATTATATATACAATAGAAAGAAACTGTTTTATACATTTTTGTAAGTCTGTTAAAAAAATATTATGATTTTTAAATAAAAACTACGGGTCACTCACGTCTGTTTTGAGCCGAAATATCCGACTATAGTTTCAACCGCATTCGGCGGTCTCGTGAACAACACACGTGAAACAGACGTGAGTGACCCGTAGTTTTTATTTAAAAATGTGTGAAAACCACGTTAATTTCCATAGTAAAATATTAAGATTATCTCCAAATTCATTTAATATTGAAATACGCGAGCGAAACAGGATTTACTACCCATAAATAATTAAAATCAAAAGAAAAATAATTATAAAGCATTAAAAGAAAAGCGAGCTTATCACCAGATAATAACATGTTCTAGAATTTAAAAAAAATCAACCAACCCCGGAGCGATTTTTGAAAGCCATTTTTAACTAAATAAAAATGGCCAGCAGCAACAGTGACCGTTGTCGCCTGACTAGGTGTCCATATTGTCCATCTACACAACACTCGAGACGTGTTTTCCTGGTATATATATAATACACATATTATGTGTATTTCTGGTATATATATGTTACCTACAGCCTAAACGGCTTGACTGATTTTGATGCGCGAGACGTTAAATTTGTATTTAGTTCCTGAATATCAAAAGCGATTATTTTTTTGTAATAGTTCATAATATAATTTTTCAACGATTACTTCGCCAATTATGAATTGATTTTATCAAATTCGGTCATACAAGTATACAAATCATACAAGTAAACGAATTGCGTATTTTGAAGTCTACTAGTATACTATCACGTCAATTTTACTACATATAATCCATCTTATTGGCTACCTCATCTCTACGTAGAAAGTTCAGATTTTGTAAAATTGCATTTTTGAAGTAACATAAGTAACACGATGGTAGTATTATTTCTAAATAAGTTAACGTGTTAATATAAATAATTATGGTCACTCACAATAATTACCTGACTTGGACAAAAACCTGTTTAAAATTTGCATATACTGTCAGCAGGAGTTCCCAAACTTTTTCAGTTCGCGGCGCACTTTTTGCTTAGGATTCTGCCTCAACGCCCTTGCTTGACATAAATGTAATAAAGGCAATAAAAAAGAAAACAATATTAAAGGTTTTTTTATTTTAGAAAAATACATTACATACATACTATGGCAACTTAGTCAATGTGATGTGTGTAAACTTAACATTCACACACATTTTCGAAACTTAGGTACACTAACTCTTATTTCTTGCTCCACATTGATCTTTACTACGAAAAGTTCAAGAGCGCCTCATGGCGGTACGGAGGCGGAGGCGTCGCGGTCCACAGTTTGGGAACACATGACTTACAGTATTATCAGTTCTTGATTATATTATATCATCGCGTATTTTTACAACGGTAGAAAACTTTAAATATATACTACCTAAACAAGGGCGTCGCCAAGGGGGGGCAGAAGGGGCAGCAGCGATTAGAGATTAAAAAATATAGCCAACTACAAAGCAACCAAATTCCTAAGACCGTGCAATTGTACCTGTACCTACAATTAATATTTTTCTCATCCTCCATAATATTAACTTGCCCCCCCCCCCCCCCCCCCCCCCCCCTGGGCCATGGGCTGGCGACGCCTTTGTACCTAAAACTGAGCTGCGAGGGTAGTTAACTCGCTATCCGGCTGGTTCCAGTAATGAGTTGTCCAGACCATCGATCTCTAAATATAGAGTAGGTAGACAGTGAAATGACTAGTTTATGAATCCAATTCACTGATTCGACGAGTGAAATGCATTGGCGACCATGGAAGCGGGTCAACGAGATGTCAACCCGAGGTTTCTTATCTAAATAAGTCTAAACAACTCCGATGGCTAACTGATATTTGTCGATGTTCTAGAATATTCAAATGGCTTAAAGTAGATTTAAGGCGCTGTAGTAAGTACTAATATAAAATTATAGAATAGCATGAAAAATCTGTTATGCAGATACTACAAAATAATATTACAAATATGTATTCAGTAAAATATATAGTAAAAAGTTTTTGAAGTAAAAACTTCTTAAGCGGCGTTGTGCATTTTTGGCATGGGTAAAAAATGTTAAGCTCGCGTCAGATCGTCAGATCCGATCTTAAGACGGGCAGTCCTAACCTATTCTAACGTTCTACATTTAAAGTTCATTATTGTATGTACAAGCAATTTGTCCTTCTAGCATGACGTCATTATTTTAGTAAGAAACATTCTGCATTTAAAGTTCATTATTGTATGTACAAATTTGTCCTTCTAGCATGACGTCATTTCGTTGCGCCGAATGCTTATTTTCGACACATGCACGTAAGACTCGTTAGCTCAATAGGTCAGAGCACCGATATAAATTTCAATTTGTCAATCTGAGGGCGGAGGTTCAAATCCTTCTCGAGTCAGTCTTTTTACTATTTTGTTTTTTAGTTTTCTTTTCTGTCGGCACTCCCGGAGTGCAACCCGTTTTTTTTGTTTGAAAAAGGTTTTCATCGAGAGTGTTCTTAGTTATGTGTCATCAAAATCGGTTCAGCGGTTTTTTTTTACTTGTCGGGGGTGTTTGAGTTTTCTAAAGTTATACATAACTTATAATATGAGTACGCGGGTTGCTTTATGCATAATAATCAATGAAGTCATTTTATAACAAGAATAAATTTGAAATCATTAACAGTACGTAGGTATGTACAGCAAAGGAAATCGTGAATCATTTTATATTCTGAAAATATGTATACATACACTATATATATATATATATATTTAGAAGTTCTTTATTTACATATTTTTTTGTTTTGTTTTGCATTCTATAATAAAGATGTTTCGAAAAATTTGCGACAAATATTTAAAATATTCAAGACACGACAGCTCAAAAGTCATTGACCAATTGTTATAAAAATGGTCTTAATAATGGTGTTTTTATTATAGCAATAACTTGCTACAGAACTTTAGATATACACGGCCATCCGTGCGTACGACTGACAGCGTTGCCTGCGGCAATATCTCGTAAACTGGACCGAAAACACAAATAATTTTAATGAAATCGGACGAAACCCAGCCAAAGCATAAAAATACACGTTCAACGCTTCAATTTAAAGTACAAAATTGTGTCCACATCAAAAGTAATTTATGTGTAGTGTACTCCAAAAATGAAACTAGTACTGTTAGCATTTTGACAAGCAAAAAAACAACCTTGAGTTAGCAGAGACCGTTAGATGAAAGCCGGCACACATACACAGACTACCGAGTTTATGGGAGCCGTACAAAATAAACGTACTAGCTGTTGCGCGTGACTTCGCGCGCGTAGAAAAAATCCCGCTCCCGCAACGGTCTCGCCCCGCTCCCGACACCGTCATATATATCCAGTGTAATACGCGGTAATCTTGTAATTTTACATAATACTCTACCGGTCTGTCTGTCTGTACCCTAGGTCTGCTTATTTGCACCATATACATATATGTATCTGAATTGTATGACTTTTTCAATTTTCGAAATAAAAATTATGCCACATCCTTCTCTATAGTTATAAGTAGTAATAATTCTGTCAAACATAGTCAAACGTTTTTCAAAAACACTATTTCTGAATAATTGTTAATCTTTAGATTAAGTATTATTCGCCTTGTATCCAGTAGTACCTATCGACCGATATCTCAGAAACATGACAATGGCGGAGTTATGAAACATCAAACAAAAATCATTCAACAACAAATATAAGCTTAGAAAACTCAAACACCCCCGACAAACCAAAAGGATGAACCGATTTTGATGAAACATAGCAAACAACACTCCCGATTAATTCACATTTCAAACAACAAAAAAAACAAAATCGGTTTATCCGTTCGGGAGCTACAATGCCACAGACAGACACACACACAGACACGTCAAACTTATAATACCCCGTCGTTTTTACATCGGGTAAAAAAATGAAGTTGAGGACACTGTACAAACAAACAGACAAACAAAAATTGCTGCTTTGGCTTCTGTACCAATAAAATACTGCCTCCAATTAAAATGTTCAATAATATTTAACGTATTTTGAACCGTTACAGTTTTATTATATGTATTTATTGGTGATAAAACTTGGATAGTCTATTTGGCGAATATCAGAGACGTATATTTTACTAGATAGGTAGTTATAACAGTCAATTTCCGCCCGCTAGCGGCAAACCCGCGGCGATAACCTGGCGCGGGCTATCGGAGCGAGCGTCTGGATTTCGTAAACAAAACTAGCAAAATATTGGGTTAGTCACTTTTTTTATACAAATACAAAATGTTTATTCATCACACCAAACATAGAACAAATCAATATAAATATATTATACTTTTCATCTTACTAGCTCGTAAAGTTACGTTTCCAAGGCTAATAATAGCGTGGAAAAGTTAATTTTGCTCCCTAGGGTGGAAAGTAATTTCAAAATTCGAACACGACGGAGCTCTACATTTTCAATACAAAATATTTCAAACCTCTTTGTATAATACCTTCACAAAATGAAGAAAAATAGTTCGATTCAAGGAGGTTGCTATCTTAGCTTAAAGAAACACTAAATATTATATTAAAATAACTTAGACATTTTGTATATTTACGTAAAATGTAAATAAAAATGTACAATTTACTTTCTCTTAGCAGTGTTTTGAATTTTTAGAACCATTTACACGAAAAAGGTTTGGATGAGTAAAGAAGAATGCGACCTATGCCAGTTGTGTCAAGAGCCGAATAGAAGAAAAAAATAGAATAAAAAAAAACTTTGTACTACGTAATTTTGTTGTAAATAATGTTCAAAATTAATAAATGTGTACATGTAAGTGAACTCACGTGATTATAATGTAACTTTACTCTTTAGGACCAGTAAAGTTGCATAAATGCCAAGCAGATTTTTCTACTCGAGAAAATAGGTGAGCTAAAAAAATTCCTCGCTACGTTAAGATGATTTTTTTTGTATTGCACTCGGCTGTAAAGTTATTTTATCTCGTGTCTTGTTGAATCCATCGCTACGCTCAGGATTCTACACTAGAACCACTCGCTGCGCTCGTGGTTCAAACCCAGAATCCTTCGCTTGCTCTGGATTCAACTGTCAGACACTCGACGGTAAAATACAACTTTCCAGGCTAGTACAATAAATAACTATATTTGATATCTGCGTTTTATGTAATATCTAACATTGATAGTAAAAGTTGGTTATACTAATGAGTAGGTCAAAGATGTAATTTTTTAAGTGGGTAAAAAAGTCTGCCTTAAACTATATTCGTCATTAATTTAACCAATACATATTTACTCAGCGATATCGGTCCACGTTCTTAATGCGTACTGCACAGGAATGGGATTCTTTGCCGCCATGTTTCTTTTCTGAGAACTACATACATACATACATACTCATATACATACAAACGTTTGAAAAAAATAACCCTTCCCCTTAAAACTTCTTGCGCAGTCGGGTAAAAAAAAGGAATATCGGACTAAAGGCAGAACTCCTACTGAGTCGTACGCGCATTAATACCTAGGTATTCGTAGGTTTTTTTTTACGCAAGATAGATCTACGATTGACCACCAACTCGCCTGATGTTAAGCGACGATGTGGCCGAGGATGGAGCTCGTCGATCTAGAAGGTATCTATTAACTCTAGCCTTGTAGATTGTAGTTCTCAGAAAACAGAAATGGCGGCAAAGAATTCAGTTCCTGTGCAGTACGCATCAAGAACGTGGACCGATATCGCCGAGTACGGATTTTTGGCATTTCAAAGAGAAATGGGTGGTAATTCGCCGACTTTCTGCTAGCCCTGTAGTGAAATGGGGAGGGTGGAATTAGGTCGTGAAGCTCTTGCGCACACTCCTCGAAATGAATCCTGTAGGATATAGACAGACGTGCTACTTTACGGCGGTGCTCGAGACTAATCCTTTGCTACTATATTATCAAAATACTCACGTTTTTAAAAGTCAACATCATTTTTGCAAAAGCTTCTAAGCTTTTAACATAACTTTTAGCAATTTCAATGAGTCATCGATCAAACTTGTGGTTAACAAGGCAGACTGACCTTCCGGGTGTCTAGCCGTAGCAATGTGATGACTAAATATAAAGACGTCGAATATAACAAGCCAATTTTACGCTTCATAAGATGCATCTTTATTTATTTTGGTTTTATATTTTTACTTATCATTTATTTTTACGTAATGTAATTAATTTGCCCACCTTCGATTAATCGGCGTCAAATTCAATGCGTGATTAAAATTCGTTTGATTATTGCTTGTACTTTAGCCTTATTAACATGTTCTGCCTTCAAATCCCACTGTTGGGCACAAGCCTCTCGATTTTTCTGGTCTTGTCAATTTTGTGATTTGGTGCACCTACCAGTTTCTGTCAGAAGTGTCAAATCCTGGCAAATAACCACTGAGCTAGGTCTGAGCTGAGCTAGAACTCTACGTAGTGCTGTTTTAGATATAGGTATCCTAGATACGTAATGTTACCTACTCAGTTAAAATATCTATTTTTACCATTACACTCATTAAAACCCCTCGGTTGAAAAAGGATAGGAAAGCTAAATATTCCAAAGAGACTCAAATAGGTAGGCTAGTTGTGTGAACCACTAAAAAATACGTATCACAGTCACGTCTGTAAGTAAGAAATTGAAGAATCGGAAGAATAAGTCGGAAAACTTTTTAATATAAAACTTTGGCTTTCCCTTCCAAGTGAGAACGTCATTATTTCCAAGCAATGTCTCCAGCAGTGGGCTAAATTTACTGAAACCTATATTTTAAAATACCTTAGTTAAAATAATGTATATATATATAAGTTTGTCGTGAAGACACGTTTTCTTAGGTAGTTGATGAGTAGAAATATACCTGTGTTGTTATGTAAGAAGCTTACCTGTATGTTACTTTGTACTGAACACGTTGTGCTATTAAATAAATTTATGGCACTTCACACAAAATAGTTTCTTCTACCTACAGCCAAGTTCAATCAACTTGCAAATCTTTGTATTCCAAGCCCATTAAAGTTTACATTTTCGTTACAACACAGTAAAGGTTTTGTGTGTAAAGCAATAAATCTACACCGCGAAATCGCATGAGGAATTCTGTGTGCGAAATATAGACTATCTTGGTAGCATCACTGCTGGGGACAATGCCAACAGGTAGTGGATTTGAGCATTTGAATAAGCCTAGCCCAACTTCAGGTGTAGATCTTCATCGGTAGGTATTGGGTAATCTGACTGTTTTTAGTTTATGTAGTTAGTACAAATTAAACAAACTAAATGCATTTTAGTTTGTTTAATTTGTTGTAGTTAATGAAGGCTTTTGCCATATAAATTATATTTTATAATTAGGCATAATTATCAATCATTTTGACCACTAACATTTTGGGGAAAAAAATCAAGAACTTTCAAAAAAGGTCTATGTCAAAATGACAAAGTGGATGATTTTGACACCGAGTCAAAATCGGCCACTCTGACAGTAGTCGCGCTTTATTTTACAACCGTCTCAGTTGAGAGCTAGACACCCGAGTCTCTGTAGACGGGAAGTGCAATAGAAATAGTAATAAACAGCAGTGCGATAATTGAATAACGGTAATAAATAGTTACTTTGCTCGTCTTGGTATTTTATCGTAACGCGAGACGTAATGAAATGAAAGGTCACGCCTTCTACTTATATAGAATCCATGAAAAAGTACAACTTCAACTTTTAAATGACTTCTACTTACGATGTTTTACAACTCCGCCAATGTTACGTGATAGACCATCAACTCAATTAAGTAGAACTCTCCCATAGTTTAATTTCTTTTTCTGAATGATATTCCGAATGATAGGAGGCATAGATTAAGAATTTCTCGCTACGCTCAATAGAAGGAATGTATGGTGTTTCACACCACGTCCACTTTTTATTGCCAAAATTGTATGGATATATAAATATTTCTGACAGCGGTTATAAAAATATGTCCATATTTTTGTACGTGCGTTTTGTGAATCACTAGTTAGGTGGCGTAAAACAATGCATTAAATAATCACGAATTTTACCAACTAATTTAACTTCACGTGACGCCAACTTGCAATTGTACGGCCGGAAATTCGAAATGAAGCGGACACGTTTTATACAGCTGAGTAGCGAACAGACAAATTTTATGGCTCCTTCCATTGTGGTAAAACTTCTTTGAAAATCAATTTTGCTGCTGTGTCAAGTCTGTCAAAATTGTAAATGTGTCTGTCCCTAGGTATTTGTGTCTGACCCTTGATTAACCAACTTGTTTTAAAAACCAAACTTCTGGACCGATTTTAATGAAATTTCTATGGTATCAATCTCCCTCCATTCCATGGTTACCTGGAAGAGATCGCTTTTAGCGATAAGGCCGCCCGTTGTTACGCTGATGTTATTTTACTTCCTTTTGTACTTTTTCTTGTTAATTTTAAGGTGTGTCAATATAGTTAAGATAAACTTTATTGACTAGATAGCTATCTATCTGACTGAATATACTTATCCTTTCAAACAAAATATTTTTTTTCCAAATCGGTTCATAAATGACAGAGTTTGCGGTTACAAACATTTAAAATTCAACCTAATCAAGAACCTTCTTTTTTAAAGTCGGTTAAAAAGTATAAGCTCTTAATTTTACTATTTTTTTCTTTTTTTTTACTTCAGACGTACCTACATAGAGGTAGAGGTAGGTAAATTGACTCAGTAGTGTTTTAACCAAGTCAGCTTAACCATAATGTAAATTAAATTACGAAAAATAACGAGTACTTACATAATAAAATAAAATTATTATTATCTTATGCGCTTATTTGATCGTACTACATAAAAAAAGTTATTATTATTTAATATTATCTAGTAGGTATACCTACCTATTGTTGTTTTTGTTAATAAAACAAGTAATTAGAATTTTACAAGTAGGTAATCGTTTCAACAAAAAAAAATCGACTTCAAAATACGCAATTCGTTTACTTGGCTGACATATTATTCCAGTTATTTTGTTATACAAACCAAAATATTGAACCGATTTTGATAAAATTTCTATGGGACCACCTGGCGTGCCTATATTCTTTCAAACAAAAAAAAATGTTCATATGTATTTGAATAATGGGGAAACATACATAAAAAAGAATCCGACAAATTGAGAACTTTTACCTTTTTAAGAACCGATTAAAAATTATTTTTTTCGAGTAGTAATCATGAGATTTTTACACAAGGCCACTCTTATTAGATAAAGGAGTCACGTTACAGTCAGAAAAGAAAAACAAATTGCAAAGATAAATCAACAATCAATAGATCATTATGAATGAACAGTGAAAGGCCAAGACCCTATTTAATTCACCTTCACCTAAAGAAAAAATTGAAGAGCTACTTAGCTACCTAGTTGCGTATGTACATATACTCTATGTCATAGAGCAATCGATGCCTTCACATTAGCCGATAACGACACTGATCCGATACTGGCACGATATCGGAGGACACACTGTGTCAATACCGACACCGACAGTGACTGAAACCAGTATATCTTCAGCCATCAACTATACGGTAATTCGGTAACGACAAGAATATTTTAAATAAACATTTTAGTGTATCAATCACTACTTCCTGGTATTTCCCGAATATAAAGCCTCACATGAGACGCGTGCGACTGTTCTATGATTAGGTATGTGGTGTGTATGGTTAACAACCATACTTTATTTACGCAAGATAGATCTACGATTGACCACCAACTTGACTGATGTTAAGCGACGGTGTGGCCAAGGATGGTGGATACTGCTAAAAACATTATTATACCTACAGTCTTACGCTCATGAATGTTAAATTTGCATCAAAAATACAAAATACTGTTTGTAATATAAGTTTAAATTTTGATATAATTAATATACTGGTAATTTTACTTCTTCCACCCAAATATACTTTATTTCTCATATAAACAGTTAAGCCTAAGTGCATCACGTGATCACGTCATTCAACCCACACCAATATAATCAGACCGATATGTCGGTGTCGGTAGGTACATCTGCCGACATATCGGAATCGTTACCGGCCAGTGTGAAAACACCCTATGTCCGAGACCAGTTGAATGACCTCCTACACAAGGAAAGCGAGTGGCCGGTCGAGCTAGCCATTATCTAGGTATTAGCGAATCTGCGATGCACGGATGCGCCCGCGACGATCGACACAACCATTGCATCTGCGAATCGTTGGATAACTACAGAGACACAATCTAAGTAAAACAACAAAAAAATATTAATCTACATATTTAGGTCAAAATCATTTTATTCGGATCTCATTTGCTCGAATCAATTTCATAGAACTGTCCGAGTCCAAATGTTTTAATTGACACTAGTTTCAGAAGTTTGCTAAACATAAATTTAATTTGCCATAACTATTTAGTAGGTTAGGTTCGTTATATAGGTTTCTTTTGTATCCAGAAACCTTATTATGCACGAGGAAGCTCATTTGACAACTCGTCTGGTAACCGATACGAAACTTTCCAAAGATGTCAAAAAAATTATGTATGAGCTTTGGGGATTTTCGTATTCAGGATAATGGATGCATTTAAGTCGGCGCACAAATTAAGTCTCTTGACATCCCGGTATACAATGACCTTCACCGAACTGGTTAATGGATGAAAAGTATTTTATATCAGATTAAATATCTTAATAAATATATTGCAAATGAGTTGACTAAAAAGATCAGTCCAGAATATGATTAAAAAACAATTATTTTTTTAAACATTCCACTGGTTAATAGACAAATTCCATAGGAAACGAAAGTATGAAGCAGAATATATGTAAACGTTGTATATATGTTGACAATTTTTCCCCGTCACTACTCTTGGGTCATCATCATCATCATCTCAGCCATAAGAAGTCCACTGCTGGATATAGGCCTCCCCCATGGATTTCTAAAAAGACCGATTGGAATCGGCTTGCATCCAGCATCTTCCCGCCACTTGTATGAGGTCATCTGTCCATCTCGTGGCTGGTCTTCCTACGCTGCGCTTGCCAGTACGTGGTCTCCACTCGAGAACCTTTCGGCCCCATCGGCCATCAGTTCTACGTGCTATGTGCCCTGCCCACTGCTACTTCAACTTGCTAATCCGCTGTGCTATATCGGTGACTTTTGTACGTCTACGAATCTTTTCATTTCTTATTCGATCTCGTAGAGAGACTCCGAGCATAGCCCTCTCCATAGCTCGTTGCGTGGCCTTGAGACTCTTGGGTAGGCAGGTATAAACAGGTAGGTAAATCGATACTAGTAACTTGCACTGGTCTGGTTAATGAATTGCATATTCTATAGGCGTCATACTTTCGATTGGTATGGAATTTCTCTATTAACCAAACCAGTGAAATGTAAAAAAAAAATATTCTGGACTGAAAGTTCTTAGTCCCGTTTGCAATATATTTATTAAAATATTTAAAAGTGATATAAAATACTTTTCATCGATTAACCAGTTCGGTGAAGGTCGTTGTATACTGGGATCTTAGACTATTAGATTTTATATAATTGTAATTTGTGATTTTGTAGGTATTCAAGCTCAATGACCGCACCGTACTGGCTCTGTCAAATGGAAAGAAATACTCGACCACACAGATTGTCTATTCGGTCACGCACATGTAATCGTAAATAACTGCTAATTTTGCTGAAACCAAGTCTGGAACGGCACAAAGTTTCGGTCTATCGGTTTTTTATCGAATTCACTTCGGTGAGCGTACCTACATTGAATATACCTAGTCTTGCCATAAATATTGTCACGAAGAAAAAAAAAATTTTTTACTGCAAATAATATTTATTACTTTTACAGTGTGTTAGTTTAATACATAAATATAAAACAATTTAAAATATAAAAGCTTATTCGAAGTGGTCTCCATTGGCTGCAATACAGTCCTTTAAACGTTGAGGCCAGTTATCAATAGAAGCACGCACTCTTTCCATGGGAAAATTCTTCACTGCCAATCGTATGGATTGTTTTAGGGACTCCATATTATCATGGCGTTTAGAGCAAGCCATACTCTCTAAAACTGACCATAAATCATAATCCAGCGGATTAAGATCAGGACTAGACGACGGCCAGTCTTCAGCTCTGATGAAGTCCGAAACGTTCACTTCCAACCAAGACTGCGTGGACCTAGCTTTATGACCTGGCGCCGAGTCTTGTTGGAAGGACCATACTTGGTTATTGAACATGGTGTTGTTAAGGGGCTTAACTACCTTCTCAAGAATGGTATTTTGATACACTTGTGCCGATGTTTTGATACATTTTTCACAAAAATATGGCTCAGTCACTCCTTCATAGCTAACACCCCACCAAACCATCACTGAAGTCGGATAATGCCCACGTTGCACTCTGTCGACTAATTGGGAAGCTTCCTTAGAGCTTTGAGCATAAATACGGTCATTTTGTTTGTTAAAATGTTGCTCAATTGTAAAGATTTTCTCATCCGTAAACAAAATTTTTCTGTGACCTCCCTTTGCGTACCGCTTCAGTAGTTGTTTCGATTTTACCACCCTATTCTTTTTTAAATTATCAGTTAAAAAATGACCAGTGCGTCTCTTATAGGCTGCAAGTCCTAAGTCATCTTTTAAAATACGCGACATGGTTCTGGGTGCTATCTTCATCTCCCGAGATAAAATCTTTTGCTTTCGGACAGGATTTCTTCGAATTCTTTCCCTTACTGCTTTGACCACCTTTTTCCTACGAACACTACGTGGACGGCCAGATCTTGTCACAAACAGAGGAGGTCTCATTGTACCTATTAATAGCCCGGTACACAAACATTTGACTAATACCAAGCGTATGGAGAGTTTTAAAAATTGCATTTGGCTCCATACCAACTTTGTGTAATGCAATCACAGCGATTCGGTTCTCTTTATCACCCCACTCCATTTTAATATCGCAAAATATTGTACAATGTATTGGCGCCAAAATTAGAAAACTCAATGAACAATCGTATAAAAATGACAGATTCCAAATTCAAATGTAATATCTTTCTTTTTTTTTACTGTAACAGTATTTATGGCCAGACTAAGTACGTAATTATTTTTTATTAATATATTCGTTTGTTCTTAAAAACAGCAATCGTCAAGCCAGGTTAGAGGCCTTTCGGCGGCTTAATAACTCTAACACTAGGGCTGGCCACTCAGTCTATACGAACTTACTTTTTTTTCTATAATATACTGTCCCACTGCTGGGAAAAGGTCTCCCCCGTTTCCCTCCACATATCTTGCGCCGTCTGCTGCCAATCTTTTTGGAATTTGTCAAGACCGTCATGCCAGCGTTTTTCCTAGGTTTGCCTAGACAGCGTCATCCATCTGGCATCCACTTAATATTTATGTAATCTTATTCCAACCTCCTGCCCTTTCATTCCTATGAAAACTAGAAGCTCAACAAGCGACACTGTTTCATGGTGTGTAGGTACCTTTAAACTTACCTATTTTCTAATAATCAGGACTAAGCGCTTTGGTTTTACCTTTGTTGTATGAACCTTTAAATTCTGTAGAACATGAGTGTTTTTTATGATTGATATAATCTGGGTATTACATTAAGATTAAGCAATGTGTCATTACATTTATGAATACCGCCCAATAAATTTAATTTTCTTTAGAAAAATTGTAAATAAGTAGATTATAAGTTGAACCCGGTTTCTTATTAGTTCCGCTTTGATTTTAGGTCCATAAATTTACTCATACAGGCAGGTACCTACATGTGTAAAAAATATTGAAAATTAATTTAAGCAATGCAATTTATAATACGATTCCATAAAAAAAATATATTAATCTAACATACCCGGCCAGCTCTAGCGTATGTACGTACACAAGTATCTATATTAAAAGAAAAACACTATCGACTACAGGAAAACGATTTTTACAGTCTAAATTACGATTTCGTTATTTTTTATTATTCGTAAATAGGCTTGAACTTGAGCGCGACTGTTGCCTACGGTGGAGCGCGCTTGCCTAGAGGAACCTATTCACTTGCGATTTGAATACACCCAGATTATATCAGACCCATTCAGAATTCCACATCATAGAAACATACATACATACGCTCGAAAAACATAACCCTCCCTCTTACACAGTTGGATAAAAAGAAGAAAGTGATCCCTAAATATCCGATTTTGATGGTGTTTTTTTTAATATGATTTAAGTTATGAAATTTAGGCTTATATTTTTACGTTTTTCTAATTGTCATTACTTAGAAAATAAAAAAGTTAAAATATGAGACAAAAAATAATCAGGGAAGAAATCAATTATCTGTTTAATGCGTTTCATAGTCTGTAGATACCTTAATCCATTCGTGATTGCAGCCACGGATGCGTCGGTTTACGACCAAATAAAAGCGCAATACCGCTCTAATCATCATAACAATGTAGATATCCCGTGATCCACCGCGTCTCGTGACCGGTGAAAACCAGTTGCATTCAATTTCGGACACTTTCTTGCAATGTGAGAGTTTCGTTAATTGATTATACAAGATTGTCTAAATACCCTGAACGCAATCAAAATAATATGCAGTAAAACTTCAATTTCGTGTTGACGCTTCGGCTTGACACTTTTACCTAAAATATAGGATCAGATACACTGTAGAACAGCTGTATCATCGGCTGTCTTGAAACAGTATTTTTGTAGGAATACCGGCTGTATAATTGACTGCGTGAGAATCAATTGGCAAAATATTATTTCGTCTGTCTAGATGTTTTGGATTGAATTGTACTCCCGACATGTAGGCACATTTATCACTATGTCCATACTTTCATATGCTATAAGTATTAATCACGCCTTTCCAATTTTTTCCAGAAGCCCGCCCTAAATGGCAGTTCCTGCCTTCGCGCCCAGGATACGTACCAGTTTACATCCGCCCAGGAGACACCCCTCTCGAAGAGATCAACCCTGACCTAGCAGAAGCCTTCCACGCTCTACCTGCTGGTAGGAGCGCCAGCAAACTAATCGACGCTTCACCCGACACACCCGAAGAACCGCAAGCAGACCAGCCGAGAGACGACGTCCCCGCTGTACCTGAAGAGACCGCGGTAGATAGACGCCCTTACGAGAAGAAGATTCAGAAGAAGAAGGCTACTGAGATTACTAAGCCAGTCGAACGTAGATAGTTTAGCAAATAGATATAAGGTTCCGACTCCGTAATCTATCGCTTAGGCATCACATTTTCATAAGTATATAGCAATTTTACAAGCTAACAATCAAAAGTTGATCAGCAGGCGTATCGTGAGCTTAAACTGCGATTCAAAATGTAGTTTGGCTTTTTTCCCTCTTAAACGTATTATAGAAAGAGTAAGACAAAAGCTAAATCCAATTTTCAATCACAGTCAGAGCTGATTGTTTCGGTCAATCTCAGTGTAACCATCAAGGAGTAAGACACGTATATACCTAGGTACTCCTCTCTTTTTTTCCACGGTATATCAGATAAATTTCACATGACAGACCTAGAAGCCATCTCGGTCTGTCGTAGAGGAACCTGGATCAATGCCAGGATATTAACATGCTTGAGATTGCTTTTGTCACTCAGATTCATTCTTGAACATCTATCTAATACATTTACTCTATCTGAAACATTCACTCTATCTTATATACTCTTATAGCATACTGAATACATGAGTGACACAAAATTTCGCTCAATAATAGGTAGGTACATGTTCTTAATGATAAAGTCTAAAGTCGGCGTAATAGTCATAAGTTTAATATTATCTTGCCATTCCGCTTTATTTATTAAAGCTATTTATTAATAGTTATCGCACGAGTATACGACGTAAGTTGCTTTAGGTATAATCTGTGCATACAATTATTTTGCAATAAAATATTATTTGTACAGTTATGTGGTTTTAATTTACCATTAGGAGATAACATTGTCTGGTATTATACTAAAAGAACATTATTTGCAAAAAACAAAGGTCTATAAGTGTGTTTCTTACTCTATGATAAATTATGGAGATAGCTTATAGTTACCTTTTTTATTTTTTAGCTTATTTTGACTACAAAATAAACTAAAAATTATTAAAAACTTTTTTTTTTTCTTAAACTATTAAGAAAATAAAAAAACGACTTCAAAATACGCAATTCGTTTGTTTGATTTTTTTTTCAGTTATTTTGTTATAAAAACCAAAGTACAGAACCAATTTTAATAAAATTTATATGAGACCACCTCTGATTACCTATCAAACAAAAAAGAATCATTAAAAACAATTCACAATTGACAAACATACAAAAAAAAACATACAGTCGAATTGATAACCTCCTTCATTTTGGAAGTCGGTTAAACACTATTTTTAATTCCGAATACTTGAATGCTCTTGTGGGATAGCAGGTAAAACCGCAGGATGGATATAAGTGTTATTAAACGTGCAAATAAAATGACGTCAGGAACACAAAAATGTCAAATGTACCCACGTATGTAATGATTTATTATTCTTATTGCATGTATGTTGGTAGGTTAACGTCCGAGCTTAACAAGTAATCTGACGAGAAGATATATTGAACTACTTAAATGCCTTTTGACCTATGGGTGTACTGCACGCAGAGCCACTAACATTTGAAGAACATACCTAGGTCATAACAAAATAAATAAAACCTACCGCAATTATTAGGTATTGTCTATGCATCAATATTATCTTTCAGCCTAAAATACACGTCATCCGTGCGTACCAAGTACAAATACTTAGTAGTTATAGCGCTTTCATAGTTGCGAAATACACAAAGAGAAAATTTCATAGACACGGAGGCTGATCGTTTTTAGATTGAAAAACTTGCTTCGTTGGCGATTTGAGGTCAAACTAGGCCCCGTACCACAAGCGTTCAGTCTTATTTCAATAATATGTATTACCTTGACTTTTCTCTCGCTCTTACTACAGTTGAGCCGTTGAGAGAGCAAGACACCTTTGTCTTGCTTGAAAGTAACATAAATAAGATTGTGGTAACCCCTCCAGGTTGTTTCAATAAACAAAAACCATGGTAGGATATTTTTTTAACCGGGGAAAAAAGAAAGGAATAGATAAACTGGGGGTGTTATAAGTTTCACGTGTGCATGTATATTTTGTGTCTGTCTGTGGCATCGTATAGCTCGATTTTGATTTTGATCTTTTATTTTTTTGTTTCAAGCAAAATCGGATCACCCCTTTTTTGTCGAAGATTTTTTTGTTTTCAAAACTTGTTCACATACAAGTATGTATATGAACAAGTGCAATGCGCGTTATAGTATTACTATAGCGCTGTAAATAATATACCTATAGGCTCTTTATAGACGCAGTTAATAAATGGGGCTATTCTGTCTAGCATAATAATAATTTAAACGCCGATAGTATGTTATCACATTTGACCTCATAATTAAAGGCAAATTACTGACCACACTGATAATATCTAGTTAAGACTGTAGACGACAGCCGAAGTCTGGGGTTATACTCGCTATGCCAAAGGCACTTTTAATTTAAGACTTTGAATTTAATTATTTTTTTATCAAAATCGGACTTCTCTGTAAAAAGGTATGCGTAGTCAGACATAAAAATATATATATGTATATATACGCGTAGACTTATAAACCTCCTCCGTTTTTTCGTCGTTTAATGAGAAGTGATTGCGATGACTAAATGACGTTTGTGACCTGATATTAAAAAAACACCTGTACTGGTGTGTTTTTAACTTGTATTGCATTAGGGGTCTTGCAAGTCTTTGGTGATCATTTACATTACAAAGTTATCAGAGCTCGCTACAAAGACTAAAACACTGTTTGAAAATCGAATTTCCCACCGCATGTCGTCCTTTGACCCTCTACGATTTTGCTAGTTTTTCTAGAGAGTATGTATTTAGTTTGTTTTTGTAATAAAGAACTTTTTTCTTTCGAACTAAGGAAAAAAAAACAACTCTTAACATTAATTTTCAATTTTTGTTTATTTTCAATTTTTATTAATTCCTTAATACTGGCTTATAAAATAACATTATTTTAACTAACTATACTTATTTATTATAATTATCTATTTTCACAACACTAAGACCTCCTCATAGTCAACATCACATTTATCTCCCATATAATAGTCCTTAAGTTTGTTATCACTTCCTTTAGCTGTTTATTTTTTAACACCACCTATGAATAATAAATACACTTGAATAAGTTTATATGTTTCTTAACATGTGTTTATTCTAAACTAAGTGGCTTAACTGGTAAAAACTTGTTTTAAGTAAAAAAATATCTGATTGGGTTATGAGGTAACAAACATAAAAAAAAATGCAACCGATTTGAGAACCGATTCCCTTTTTGAAATAAGTTAAAATTAAAAAAATTCAAACCTATCATTTCTTTTATTTTAATATAAAAATATATATATATATATATATTTATTTATTTTTATTTTTATTTTTTTATAAATTTTATTAGACAAGATGGTCCACGCCTAAGCGGGTCAGTTAGTACAAACAAGGCTGTTTTTTTTTTCATTTTTGTTTTATATTTCTCTCATTTAAATGTTTTGGAAAAAATGTGGAGATCACCAAGCTGGGAACACAACATATTAAATTGCTATTAAATTTGTATCAAATTATTCTAAAATGTAATTTTTGTATAATAAATAAAATGATTTTACTAGAATTATTATAAAGAATGCGCATTTGTAATCTTTTACAGCGATTATGCGCATACTTTCTCACAAAAAACATATACTCAATAGCGAATCAAGCGAAACAAAATCATAAGTTACCTACACTGCAAAAATTGCTTTTCTGCAGTCGGGTATTTTGTTTTTCTTTTAATATGGATAGTTTTTGCTAAAACTTATCAAACGTTAGTGGCGCCACCTGTAACACGCGCACTTTTTGTTTATCCAAATCGAGGTAAATCTTTATCTAATCTAATACCTTTAAACGAGCAATTCTTGCATATATATAATTATATATATATAATCTGAATCTCGGACGCGGCTCCAACGATTTTAATGAAATTTGGTTTGTAAGTAGATTAGGGGACGATAAATCGATCTTGCTAGGTTTAATTTTAGTGATAAAAAATCCGAGTGGAGCTCTGTCGCCCAGGTACTAATAATGATATGAACTGACCTGTTCCGTGAGATCTCTGTTCTCGTCGAGCGCCAGTCGGTACGCCTCCGTGTTCCGTCTCTCGTCCAGCGCCTTGTTCTCCGCCTCGTCCTTCAGCGGAATCAAGCTCTCCATGTGAGTGTACTCCATGCCCTGTCATACATGGGTGATACGGGTATAAATTCTACATTCGATATCTATACATAATACACTATATAATACAATATTATAAAGAGGAAAGATTTGTATTTTTGTATGTTTGATATGAAATAACTCAAAAACTACTGGACTGATTTCAAAAGGCCTGGGGGCATGACCAGGCACTGAAGCTCTGGAAGAATAACCCTGGCCTGAGACACTCAAAACTACTTATAGCAGGCTTCACTGCGAAATATTCCAGGGAAGCTCTACGGCTAAGCAGGACTCGACTAAGAGTCCTGGTTAGAACCCTTAGCGGACACTGCAAGCTTAACAAACACCTAAACACTATGGGCCTAGGTGAACACACCACTTACAGGTTCTGTCGCACAAAGGACGAAACGCCCATACATGTCCTGTGCGAATGTGAGCCTCTGCACCATAGCAGAAGCTGGTACCTTGGAGGCCACGTAATCTCACCCGATGAGATAAAAACCTCCTCCCCAAAGGCCATCACTGACTACATGCTCAGCATAGGACTTGGAGAGGTGCTGTAAGTAATAGGGGATGTCACAATAGATCTGTAAAGGTCGCAGTGACCAGCGTGGGCTGCCAAAGCCCATTTGGCCCCCTAATAAAAAAAATTAAAAAAAAACTTCCCGTTAACCTAGAACTATGAAATTTGGTAAGAAGCATTGTGTTGTAGTAAACACATAGGAAAAAATCCGAATACTGGTCATTTTTTATTTAATCACAAAAAATAGGGTCTTTAAGGAAGGAGGGTCCAAATTTTAAAGTGCTTTAACCGTATCATGTGTGGTATCATATGAAAGAGCTTTATTAGCAGAAGCTAAAACCGGTTTTCAAATATTTTTACTATGCATATTTTTCGATTTATGAAGGAAAATATATATAATTTACCCCTTTTATCTACTAGTTTGAACGGAACCCTCGGTGAGCGAGTCTGTATCGCTCTTGTCCGGATTTTTTAATAACAGTTTCCTAACCAAATACATACTTATCTAATCTAATACCTTAAAACAAGCAATTCTTGTATATATGTACATATATAATCTGAATCTCGGAAACGGCTCAAACGATTTTAGTGAAATTTGGTTTGTAGGTAGACTAGGGGACGATAAATAGATCTTGCTAGGTTTAATTTTTAGTGAACCCGGGTTTGCTCGTATTTATAGTCATAAAAAGTCCGAGTGGAGCTCTGCCGCCCAGGTAGTAAATTATAATACATAGAAACACCCAGATACTGAAGAAACATTCACATTTATCATACAAATATTTGTCCTCTTGACATAATTTGTGTTTATTTTCAAGATTTATTAAATAATAGTGAAAACGCAAGGTTTTCCTAGGCTTATATGTCTAAAAGTCCTAACACAATCGGAACAGTTCGGTGCGAACATGGAGCCTACTGAAGAATCTTAAAATAAATCAGAATTGAAAAGATCCATCCACAAACTCCATGGGGAAGACCAGCAGTGGACTTCTTGTGGCCGAGTTGATAATGGTGAACATTATCAACATATTCGATGACATAATTTTTTTATATATGAAACGGAGCAACTCTAACAAAAACTGCAAGAAAAATAAAATTTATGTGATCACCTGACAAGTCTCATTGCATTTCTCATATATGAGTCGAAGTCTCTTGAAGAGAAGTCGTATCGTTCTAAGTTGTTCCTGCATTTTCGCCTTCTTATCATTGCTGGCGCTCTCGCCGTGTTGCGTTCCGTTCGGGGGCTGAAAATACAGAAACAAGTATCTAAATTGAAAGAAAAACAAAATACCCAACAGCAGAAAAGCAGTTTTTGCAGTCTAACTTTACGATTTCGTTACGCTTTTTATGCTGTCGAGTGTACATTTTGTGAGAAAGTATAGGCATACTTTCTCACAAAAACGTACACTCGCAAAATTAACGTACACTCGTAAAATCGCTGTAAAAGATTATAAATGCGCATTCTTTAAAATAATTCTAGTAAAATCACTTATTTATCAAGAAAAAATTAGTTGCGAGGTTGTCAGAAAACGTATTTTTGTTTTTACGCAACCTATATTATTATTAAGTATTTAAAAAAAAAAAAAACCTATCATACATACATACCCACACACATACACACACTCGAACAACATAAATATCCTTGCGCAGTTGGGTAAAAACTATTTATTTTTAACCAACTTTTTACATTGGATTCCATATAGCTTCCAGCTGGTCTCAAATTTTACTTTTCGATTTTTCTCCAGTAGTTTACTAATCATCTCCTATTATATGATTATTTTGTTGAGTGTGCTGCTGACAGAAGTCCAATAAACTAAAATATCCATGTGTATGTTTGACCGACAATAGGGGCTTACACACACTACCATTTTTTTTAATTTTTTTTATAGAAGTTAGATCTACGATTGACCACCAACTCGCCTGATGTTAAGCGACGGTGTGGCCGAGGATGGAGCTCGTCGATCTAGAAGATATCTATTCACTCTAGCCTTGAAAATTCCAAGATTGTAGGCCTCAGGAAACAGAGATGGCGGCAACGAATTCCATTCTTGTGCAGTACGCAACAGGAATGTGGATCGATATCGCTGAGTACGGATTTTTGGCATTTCAACGAGAAATGGGTGGTAATGGGTACTACAGCACAGTTAAATGATCTTTAATTTAAAAATACTTACTTGAATAGCTTTCAGTGTTTGGAACACATCTTGCGTTCTGCTCACTATATCTTGAACTGTCTCTTGGCCAAATCTGTAAAAAATAATACAATATTGTACGAAGATTGTACTGTTATTAGTAACAAAATTTAATGTTTAAAAAAGTTTTTGTTTTTGCCCACTGGCTTCGAGCATGAGGCAGGTGTGTCCAGCCCACTTCCATTTTAGACTGCATTTTAGCTTTTTGTCCGACATCTATGTTCTTTGTTTTAAGCGTAGCACGGAATTTCTAACTAAGAAGCTCTTAACCGAGAAAAAATGAAAGAGGGATGAGAGACCTTTGCCGTGTAGTGGGACAGTAACAGCTGAGATTTTTTTATTAAAGTATTTTTAATTTAATCCAATTTTGTATATTATTATAATATAGTTGTTGTCAAGTACAATCACACGCGGGGTATGAATATTACGTGTAAAAGATCGCGCCTTCTTGATTTACAATTATAAATACTACTTGTATACTTGCTTGCAGAGTGAGGCTGTATTGAACTCTTTGTTCTGGTGTTGCTGCACAGCTGCGGGCGGCGCGGGCGCCGGAGCCACTGGCGTCACCACGGAACCACTGCTCTGCATGCCGCCTGGAGAGCAACGATATTCCCATAGCATAGAATAAGCTTAGAATGCGTGTTGCCTCTAGCTAAGTGAAGCAACTTTTAACAAGCCTTTTAAGACCTATTACGTCACTCTATACTTTTAAAGGCCTGGTATGTCATCTCCCATCGCTACACACGACAGGGAAGCAGAATTTGGTATAATTTCACTTTTTAACTCTGTTACAAATACATTATACATGTACTCACTTGACATATCTTTCAAGCGCTCTTGTGCATGTTAAAGACAGTAAACATGTGATAGCTATGCACACAATTTGATAGACTTCTGGCATCACCTATGAATGGAATTTTAAATCAGTCTTCTCAGGAAATATGTCCCAAGAGGATAAAACCTTTGGGACATATCAACCCACAGTTATTTTAATGCATTTTTATTTATTTTTGCACATAATTAAATGGTTAGGGAACTCTTCTACAAACAAAAATGTTAAGATTACTTGACATTTTTTGTTTGTAGTAGAGTAGTTACATTAGTAAGTGTTACAAGCCTGATATATATGCAGGTCAAGATTGTTACTGTTGAAAACAGTCTTCACCTCGAAATTATATCAAGATGATTACACTTCAGGGTACCAGGGTAAAGGTAGATATAGTTACTTGACATTTTTTGTTTATTTAAGTGTTTTCTACCCATATAAACTACTTTTATCATGTGAAACTTTAAAAAAAAGATGGCAGCAGTTGGATACGTCAAATTACATAGTAAAATATTTAAACCTCAACCTAAGCATATTTTTCTTCATACATAGCCTTGAAATCCAAATCAATTATCTTTTAGATATAAGCACATACATACATTGTACACAGCAACTATCTAAAAATCAAGTGAGTCGGTGGTCAAATACAAGCCTATAATAAAATTGTATCTAAATAAAGAAAACTACAACTATAACAGAAATTGTATATTAGACAGATAAATACCTGGTTGCTGGACTTGCTGTGGCCCCATCCCACCTCCCGGATTGCCACCGACCCCCACTCCCATTCCCTGAAATCATATTACATAAAACATCAGATAGACAGCTCTAAAGCTTAAAGATATTATGAACAAAACAGAATCAATACAATGTAGCTAATAGCAATTTACTAGTATAAATTGGTTCACTAATAGAAGCAGATCTCGAGCATAATAGATTAATCAATACGTACGGCCTTACCAAAAAACATTACTTAACTTTAAGCAGTGCTTAACGGGTCATTTTAAGTTAAGAGGTATCTTCAACGGCAATGATATAAAATCATATATACACATTTAATTTATTTGAAACAAGTATGTTATATCTTAAAACATACCGTCTTCTATATGGTCACTTAAATTCACCAGTTAAATGTATTTAAATTTAGTCACAAAAGTGCCTCAAACATGAAAAATGTATCTCCCCTGGTCTGTACATTTACCGATTATTTTAGTCAATCAGTAATTTTAACCAACTTGAAATTATGCAATAAATTAAATTCCGTATAAATAAGAAACTAGATTAATTAAACTAATGCAATCTAAGAAAAAACAATTACTCTCATTTTCTTTTTCATAAATGTCTACATTTGTCCCTCATATTTAGCGTCTCTTCCCCTGGCATTTTATATTTGTACATAAATCACGATTATTTACTTTACCGCGTAAATTGCGACCATAAACACAAAGCATCCAATGTGAATTTAGCAGCTAGCTTTCACGACGTAGGCGTGCGGACATTTTGCCCCCCCATTTCAGTGAAATCACTTACTGAAAGTAGCTCTGGATCAGTGAATGTATTCTCTCCCCTGGGTAAGATTTTTTCGCAATAATAAGCCTAAATACTTTAGTTTCTTTTTATAATTACTGTAATTTATGCATAGAATCGGACTTTTCTTTGTTAATTACGTATTATAAAAACTTTGACATTTATACCAGTTTTTAAGAGAAAATTGTCTCCCCTGGCTTCTTTCCCCTGTCTTCTAAGGTTCCAGGGGAGATACTTCCTGTCCAGGGGAAATAAAAATATGTCATATTTAAGTATTTTTACAGCTGATCGTGTACTTCTTGTTCTAATGATTCAGTCAAGACATCTCTTTTTATTATTATCTTACTCATTTCACTTTTTTCTTAATATTATAATTTTACTTAAGGTGGAACGCTTCAGCTTACTTTTCATACAAATTATAATTATCAAAATCTTCGAAGTTGTGATATTATTTTTAAAAGTTATTATAAAAAATCATAATATTTATAATTAACCTTTCGCAAATTAACTAAAAGATAACGATATTAAACATTTAATGTATTTATTTATCATTATAAGTTTTTCATACAAAATGAACATATGCCTATGAAAAAAGAGTTTAAGAAAGTTCATTCTTAGTTATAAAGTCAAAATATAAGTTTATACTTAAATTACCACTGTGATTTGTTTCATAAAACAACATTACTGTCTCTCTCCTGTTTATAAAGTATCCTACCCTTTACTTCTTGTCTCTCCCCTGGTCAGTTATAAAATAATAAAAAATCAATTATTTGACTGGCTGCTTTTCAGATATGAAGATAATAAGTGTTTCAATAAAAATATATTGTAATCATATTAATATTCAAAATTTTTTGTAATGCTACTAACAACTTATTACCTCATAACTTAGAATGAACCAAACATATTTTTTCAACTTCTCGCTGACATGTAATGACACTTGCGGAAAGAAGACAGAGAATTTAAGACAATGGTTAAAGTTAAGTAACTTTTTCAGTAAGGCTGTTAATAATACTATCCTCATAGTAGCTATATGTGTAAAACTACCTGAGGTCCCATCCCCATATTGCCCATCTGGTTCTGCATGGCTGCCCCATATGGTGGCACCATCGGAGTTCCCATGCTGACCATGCCTCCAGCTCCCGCCATCGGGTGTATTACTCCTGAAAAAAGTTGACACTTAAGTTTTCTGTAACAATTATTCATCTGTATTATTTTCATGAAATAAATAATAATAAATAAATATTTGTGGACATTTCACTCAATCAAAATTCAATCTAGCCTTGAAGATTCCAAGATTGTAGCTCTCAGGAAACAGAGATTCCATTCCTACATTTATTGAATTATGGTTGGTGAAGGATCATAATGTGAAGTCACAATTAATTGCAGAAAAAACAGACTACACCAAAACTAACAGCAGATTTAAGTGGACTGGCAAAGGAAACGCACAATACACCTGATGTGAGACATCAGATTTTTTTATAGGCTTGTGCTTGCTCCAGAACTCACCTGATGTTAGTGATATTGCGGTCCAATACGGAGTGTGTTAAGAATTGTACCTAAGATGATATCAGGCGAGATTAGATAGCCTTCTGCTTTGGTGCAACTGCTCAGTGAGCATCGTAGGTTTAACAGCTCAAAAATTTACCTGAAAGTTGACCTGACATGGGCTGCATTTGGCTGCCCATAGGCCCTCCGCCGAAGCCAGACCGCATGCCAGCAGCGTTGGCCTGGAAGTTCCCAGGAAACTGGTGTCCCTGTCCTGCCATTTTTCCAGTGTTGGCAAAAATTTCACCAATGTGCTAGTTTGTATGTAACACAAGTTGTGGATAACGAAAAGAATTTTATAATATATAAACAATCCCCATGAACCCACCAATGACAAAAAATAACGCACCTACAATTTCTACGCAGTAGTTTTTTAATTTTTGTATTGGCTGCGTACGTTTATTGCATTTGCCTTTTCAGTTTTTCGCTTGGAAAAAATGTTTTATAACTTCGTAATTCTTCTTGAGAAAACCAGCGAACAACCCATATTTGATTCCAGTCACTTTTAGCTTATACTACTATTTTTAGAATGATATTTTTTAATAATTTATCATAAACCCGCTAGAGAATATGAACGACATTTACGTACCTAGAAACGTAATGATATATGTATAGAAAACAAAGAACACAAGGGACAAAACCACACTCATATGCATTAAAAACACGGTAAAACATACTTTATTATGTAGGGAATTAGAAAAAGCAAGCGACACTAAGATGGTACTGCGTAGAAATAATGTAAACAAACGCGCTGCGTGAGCAACATAGACAAAAACTGCAACACATTCAAACATTTTTACCATTGTGTGCAAACATCCGTGGTTCCAAAGTTGCCAATAATCAGCTAGCTAATTATTTTTAAATTAGCAATATTTCGAATATTTCGTGGTCTTTTCGATAATATTAAGATCGAGCTTAAAATAAATTTAAATACATTAACTGATAAAATGCGAGTCCACATAATATTGTAATGTGCAAGTTCTGTAATTGCACATTACAATATTATGTGGACTCAAATTCGGACTACTCGTTGGATAGTATTTAATAAGTTAACGGCTTACTAAATAAAATTAGCACGAAACTCTAGGTAACGTCGTTTTGAAAGTTTTTTACTTATCTTTCTCAGTTTTGAAAGCTTAAGTTTAAATTTTACGGGATATTCTCATAATTGAATGTTGAGTTTTTTAATATTTGGCTGGAATGTAGAAAAAAATATAATGCAGTTTTTTTTTAAAGTGACATATGCATAGTGTACCGCAATGTTGCTGCACATAACAAAGAGGTTATTTATTTCTATGGAACATAATGAGTTACTGCGGGTCGAAAGCCAAATTCCTTGAATAAAAAATAAACTTTTAAGTTGTTTGTTTTTTCATCAAGACATGTTTTCATGATTTATGAACTTCAGTAGGAGAAAAACAGTGTATGGCCTTGGTGTACGAAAGAAATTCATATTTGGCCGGTTTCTTAGGGTGCTGTACCTCAAAAGTAAAAAACGGAACCCCTATAGGACCACTTTGTTGTCCGTCTGACCGTGTGTTGAAATCGAGTTGAAATTAAAACTATATACGTATATCCATAGTCTCTTGCTGCAGAGAGAAAAATCAAATTTGTCAGTTTTCATAAAAAAAAAGTTACAGCCGAATATGTCGCAAAAAAAACGCATATTTTGACACTCGCAAGGGAATCAAAACCTATGGGGTACTTCCCTTTGACATATAACTTGTGAAATTTGGCAAGAAGCATTGTCATATAGTACACATAAATGTAAAAATACGAAAACTATACATTTTTAATTTAATCACAAAAAATAGGGTCTTTATGCAAGGAAGGAGGGTCCAAATTTTAAAGTGCTTTAAGCGTATCATGTGGGATATCATATGAAAGAGCTTCATTAGCACAAGCTAAAACACTATTATTAATATTTATATTTACCACGGTAAATATCCCGTTAATAATAATAGTGTTTTAATGAATGACCGTGATAGTTTAAAAAAGCTAAAACAGGTTTTTAAATATTTATACGATGTAATATTTTTCGGTTTATGAAAGAAAATATAAAAAAAATATGTAATTTCCCCCTTTTATTCTACTAGTTTGTACGGAACCCTCCTCGGTGGGCGAGTCTGGCTCGCACTTGTCCGTTTTTTTTTACATATTTAGCTTTATTTTTCTTTAAGAGGCTGGCAGCACTTTTTTTGGCCACTGCGTAGAAATAGCCCTTCCCGCCAAAAGTTAAAAAAAAGTGCCCGTATCAAAGAGTACTTTGTAATTTAAGGAAATGTGAAAATATGGCTCGGATCCTTGCTATATTATTAGACCTAGAAATTTATGATTAGCTACTGTAGTAAATCATACCATACTTTCAATCAAAATTGTTTTGGACAGTCTGTGATTACAACTTTTCGCGATGTAGCGATAATTATAGAAAACACGAAAGTCATAATACACTAAGGTTGATCTTTTTTGCAAAATAGCCTAAACAAACAATTCTCGCCAAGTAGTTTTCTTTTAGATTAAAATAAAACATTGGCTACGGAATCCTACGTTTAGCAGGTCTCGACCAGCCCAGGATCTACGTTTTTTTTTAATTATCACATGATAGTGGCAGACGCCCCTCTCTTCAGCATTTGAGATATTCTACATTATTACTTTAAAAAACTCACAGATCTGTTTGGTGCCTTTTTCTTACAAGCCAACCAAGCTTCCGTATGCTAGGCACTATAAGGTTTTTTTTTTAATTTTTAGTCATATTATATTATGATTTTGGCGCCCCTTGAAACTGCTGCCTGGGACGGCGGCGGGTGCCCCGGTTACCCTCCCCCCTCCTAGATCCAGGGCTAGTCTCGACACAGTCTTGGTCACTTATTTAGCTTTTAGTACTTATAATTATTATCTTTCTTTGCAATAAAACTGTTTAACTTAAAATATTTTTTTACGTATTTTATTTTCAATTTGGCTTTGTTTTTTTTCACTACCCCACAACGCGCAACGCCCCCAAAAGTCGCAACGCATCGGTTGGTAGGGGTCGGGCCCCACTATAGGTTACCGATCTCGACTCCCTTGTGTGTGCGACTATGCGTGTGTGTATAATATATAGGACGGTAAATACAGTGTATCATCATCATCAGTGAAGTCACAGTTCCAGCACAGTACCGTCGCTGTTATAATTATTCTTTACAACTTACTCTTTTCTATTTCTAATTCTTTATAACATACTCTATTAATGCGTTCAGAAGAAATGTCAGTTATATCTTTTGGAAATAAATTGTACACATTAATAGCACTGATTAACGTACTTTTCTTAGAGATTACACACTTCGTGCACAGTTTACAGAGATAATTATTACCTCATAAGGTGCTATTTTTAACCGACGAAAAAACGGAGGAGGTTCTCAAGTCGACGCGTATTTTTCTAATGTATGATACTCATAACTTTTTACAGAGTAGTCCGATTTTGATAATTGTTTTTTTTTTCATTCGGTAGTCGGGCTTGATTTTGAAAAGGTCTGTGTTTTGTCTTACAAACAGCGAAATTTCCGGAATGTATATGATAGTTAGCGCTAAAATTTATTTTATTTAAATAGTTTTCGTAACACATCATCACTGCTTTTACTGTATACGATTCATAAACATCGTTTTTGAAGTAAGAAGGTTTGGTTCACATTGACAGAATTTCACCAAAATATCACTCCTTAGGACAGCAAGGGGCATTAAGATGTTGTCATAATAGGCATAATAGGACAGACAACGCATAACACTGACTGGAAATTCTGCTGTTGATCTCCGAGAAAGTCCGTTCAACTGACTTCAGTTACAAAAGTATTTACTACTATGGTATTCTGTGGTTTTGACTATACAAATTAATGAAATAAGGGCAGCAGCGCCCTCAATGCCACATTAGTTGCTGAACAGATTATACTGCGTATGCATTTTATATTCAACTATTAGTATTACTGACGCGTTCACAGCTTATACACGCATTTTGTATTTCTGACACAATATTACCTTTTGTTTCACATTTGCCGGACGTCCCGTGAAAGTAAACTTTTTATTACTATTTTATAATTTTATTAGATATTCAAGAATCCGGATATTAAGACATTTCCCTAGGTTTGGGTTAACATAGGTTAGGAATAAAAAAAACAATCTGTACCTTAGAAATTTATTTTCCATTTTACAGTAATCTTACAAAGTACACTAAAGTATAATTTAATATTAACTATAACAATTATTACGAATTCATATTATAAATAATTATACGATAAATAAGTTGTGCTTATAAATTACTGTGGATGAAATGCAACTAATATGGACTGTCTTAAAGAATATGAACTTCAATCATTTGACCAAATTGAATTCATCCTTAACGTGGATCATACAAGTTTAACTGACTGCTGCGATATGTGTGATTTTACATTTTTTACTTATCTCATATCTATATTGTATACATTCTATTTATTATTTATAAATACATAATTATGTTTCTACCTAAATGGCAAGATGGCCACTTTTAAGGCTGTGCAGCCATAGAATAAAGTTTTCCATTTTGGTATTTACCTTAATAATATCTATTCTACACTACAAGATAAATTGTATAAATTTCATCCTATCTTAGACCGAACCATAGTGTATTATTGGGTCGTACATTTTTTAAAATTTAAGTACCTACAACTAAATAGTTTCGGCTGATATATAGTAAAATATATTTAACATTTTTTTTATTTCCTTTTTCCACATAAGTATAATAAATATTTTTCAACATGTAGATTTACAAATATCAACAAAATAAATTACGAATAACAGAATATTACATTAGAACCTAAATTACATAATTAGCCTTAAATACAAAAACTATGTAAGTACATAATTTACGTGACACGTACTTGGTCTAAATTCCCTAACTTGTACTATGTCGCCAGTATATCCCTCCTCTGGCTTTGTCAAGCTTTGATCCAAAAAAGGTGGTATGGTTGGTGTTGTAACAAGCGTGTATGCCAGGTACAATATCCAGAATTAAGTACTAAGCGCAGACATACTAGATATAAATACTAGATACCTATTTTATTTGATCCTGGCTACGACTCAACTCCATGATCAGTATATGCCGCTTACTCTGAGAGAGATAGAGATACTTATTATTGTTTTAATGTGTATTTCTATCTCTTACGTGCCCAAAATTGTGAGCGATGATTATTATAATGCAGGCATAGACTGAAACGAAGTCTTATAACCATAGAGGCATAAATGTTCAGAGGTAATGTCTTCCGTTCTTAGAACAAAAACAATTTTTATATGTATTTATCGCGGACAGTCCTATTCTCAAAATTACATATGAATATTAAATGGACTAATTCTTTATAGCATTTGACAATTAGGAATAACACATCTTACTTTTAGGCGCATGTTAAAAAAAAACATTGAATATGGACTTCACTTTCTGTCAGACGGGAACTGTCACGCGCCAAAATGGAACAAAACACTGTTTAAATATCATGCAAATATTCAGCGATAAGTAAGACGGAACATACTTAAGTCGTGTGTGTTGAATTTACTATTGAGAGTTGGACATTCCGCGCCTAAGCCTAGTTGTTACCCATCGAGCCTCTGAAAATATGGCTATAATATAGCCTCTGGATTCTAGGACAACCGACGAACTTCTAAACTCATTAAATTAAAATTACATGGACTAGTAATTGAATAATTATACTAACTAGCAGGTAAGTAACTATACCGCTTTGGAGAACAAAAATATTATATCAAAAGTAGCATTCTAGGGCGCTACTAAAGTAATGTTTCCATTGAGAAAAATATGTTCAATATAGGAAAATAAATATTAGTAGCCCTATATTGCTTTCCCTTTATCTTAAGCTAAACATTGAGCAACCCTGGCTTACAAAAAAACGCTGCCATATTCTCCTGTAGATAATTTGTCTTTAGATATCAATACTAGTTTCAAATACTAGGTATTTTATAAGTACATATTCACAGGAAAGGAACAATATTACTGCGTCAGTAAGTTAAGTGGCACTGGGTTTCTTACGTTGGGTTTACTTTGGTAACAATTTCCAGGTATTTTTACTTATAATCAAAACGTGAAGATGGGGGTAGATTAAAATTTAGCTGATAGACATGACCTACCTTATTAGAAGATCTACTCAAAATGGAAACACGAGAAGGAAGAGGTTATTCGACTAACTTTACTAAGGTTTGCTTAATGCACATGAAGATACCTACATGATATCTTTTATACTATTCTGTGAGAACTAAGTAAGTGATCTAAGTATATAATTAACTAAAAAGCTGTGGAATTTACATAAGAACCCATACGAAGTTTCGTATAATTACTCTGATTTATAAACTAAGTAATTTATTTCTGTTATAAGTACTTTGTAATAGGCATATTGACTGATTTGATTATCTCTTCAATAAGATGCTCGCAACATTTAAAATGCTTATTTCAATAATATAGTTATGCGTAGGTATTTTAATTCCGTATCAGACAGAAAGCATACTATACTTAGAAACGGAATCATCTCTAAGTACATATCATATTTTTTTTAAATCGGAAAAACACGTCTCCTTTCTTTGCCTCTCTTTCTCTTTCGAAAACTTTAAAAGCTTATATCTTTGAACAACTTCAGAAATACAAGCTTTTAAAGTAGGTATGTCTTCAATATTATTATAGATATTGATGAACATATACTGTATATAGTGTACTAAGATTAGTCAATATACCCACTTGAACACAACCCACGTCATGTAAAATTTTCTATATGTATAGGTTTATAGTTGCCAATGTTGAAATTAAAGAAAGGTAAAAAATATTCTTGATTGTAAAAAAAAATTACAATATCTCCTCATATAATTTTAGTAACATTTTAATAATTATATAATTATAATGCTCTCTGATATAACGATTAGTTTTACTAATATATTATGTATTTTATCGATGCTTTTATCAATCGAAATACATAATTATTGTCATTTAACAGCTGTTTGAAATATTGGAGGATACTAATAGTCTATAATGACAAATAACTTAATTTACGAGTAAAAATACTAGGAGTTTATAAAAATATGTTAATGATACGGCAAGTTTTTGTTTGGTACAATTAAAACATGAGATAATCTATTAGGACATATATTATATTTAAGTGTATGACTTTTCAGTCGGCAGTAGCTTCGGTTTTGTACAGCTTATCTAAATGCATCATCACACTGCATCATCTTTGTCAGATATCCTCATCCGGATTCGAATCAGTCCTGGGGGCCGATCTCGTTATTTTGAACGTCTATAGTTCAGCTGCGGTTCAGTTGCGCTTGTAGTCGAGTTACGGTTCAACTTTGGTAAAATTTTGGTATTACGCTAAAGTTCAAACGCCAATCAAAGGTGGTTAGTCTTTGGAGGCAATTTATAAGGTGAAAATTCCACAAAATATTTTTTATTACAAAGCACAATAACTCAGTGCAACGGCTGACATTTTGTAACTTCTCTCAAACGTCTTTTTGACAGCGTTAACGTGCCAGCTGTGCTCCAGTTGCGTTTCAACTTATGTTTAATTAAAACGTTAACGCGATACGAAACATGCTAAAAGTTGCGGTGCGTTCAACGTTCAATTGCGCTTCAGCTGAAGTATTTTAGTGCGATCTGGTATTATAGCCCGATATCGAAAAGCCCGAATTCGCGAGAAAATAAAAATCTGCCGCGGCTCGAGTACACAGCCATGAGTTTTACATGAATTCGTGTATATTATGTACTTTGACTACCTCAAAATGGAGGGCCATTATGTACGGCGGAACTCTCCACCATACGCGGTGAACAGTTCACACAGTCCACAGCTGAACGTCAATTCCTTGATCTTTTAGCTATTGAATTGTCTAATTAAATTTTGAATGTAGAAGATAGATATCTATGTAGATGCAACACCAAGTTGTATCCTGCGCCGCCGCCACTTCTATTGGACATTATTATTTTGGACTGATCGAAACGGGATCGATATCTCCGAGTGGAATATTATGATTGTCGACAATAGTGTCGACAACGATAAACGAGTATACCATTAACTTACATCGATAGATAAGGGCCCTTATTCTGTATGATCATCGGTTGCGTTACGTGAACTTAACGTAGGTGCGTTGACAATGAAAATTACACTTTAAGTTTAAAACTCTAAAATTTAATTTTCATTGTTACACAGCCACGTCAATTTCAAGTAACGGAATCAGGACCCTAATGAAATGAAATGAAATGAAATGAAATGAAATGAAAATGAAAAGAAATAATTTTATTCCGGATGTTTTGCATCTAATTTTTTTAAGAGCCGTTATACAAAACCCTTATTTACTGCATACTACATTTCTTTTCGACGTGCCGACTAAAAATACTATCATAATATACGTTTCATACTATATTTGGATATCGGTACCAACCGTCCATCACCTGCGTAACTAAAACCCGGTAGAACCAGGCACCTTACTTCTAAAAGCTCATAGCTTTGGTCACTCCATTTAGATTTTACATTGGTAAATATATTTGGCTTTTCATATTTCGCGGTAGATTTAATTAAATGTTATGGAGACAGTGTCTTGCTTGATAAGGGATCTCAATCTACGATGCACACTTAGTCACTTTTATTTGTGGAACTGAGCCAGATCATAGGCAAATTTAACAAACAAAGAAGTCTTGGTCAAAAATTGTCGAAGTTGGCCGTATAGGGGATTCAAATAATTTTAATTCTCCATACGGCCTTGCCAGATCTGGTCGCACTACTTACGTAGATACGCAAAACACTGTAATTATCAGGCTATAAATTAGACTATAAATTGAAAGCTTGAATTCCTTCTATGCTAGAAGAATATCCTATGAAAATATATATAGATTTATAAAACACCGCACTGCTATGCTGATAATTCTGCAATTCAAGAGCTTGTCTATACGGTGCGCGCAAATGATTGCTACGAAAAGATATTCCATTCTCTGCCACGCTAACGGTCTTTGTCTGTTTTCCAGTGGTATTATCCCATAGTTATATGATTTCAAGTTAGAGAAGTAGAGTTAGTTAGAGTTATTAGTTGCTATGAGAAGTAATCAACACTAATCCTACGATTCTAGAGAAATTTTATTTCTATGATGCGCACACCTGCTGGCATCAGCTATTGATGTCAGCGCAACAGGAATTCAGGCTTCACATTACCGCATTAGTAAGGTGGTCGCGCGACTGACGCTCGTCCAGTCCAATCAGATCTCATAGCATCATTGTCATGGTTCGCCAGAGGGCAGCCGCGAGGGAGGTTCTATTGCATCCTAGCTTCTTGTAGTTGTGGTGGGTACGACAGGGGAGGTAGCAGAGGCGCTTGGACGCCACCCCCTTGTAGTGTGTAGTAGGGGGACATGTAGCCTGCGCCACTCGCTGCTGCCGCAGCAGCTGGAATTGACGTACAAATGCAATATTAGAGTAGGTACTTCTAGAAAATATGGATAATGCACAGAAAAAAGTATGAAATGTTCTATATGCCTACTTTTTATCAGTGGTTTTAATAATGGCCATGCTTGTATTTGGGTGCTTTTGTCAGTGGTTTGAAAAGTATTCTTCAACTAAAGAAGCATACGTATAGTTAAGTAAGTGCACAATCATAAAGCAACACGTAATTATTCTCGTGATGTACATACACAATACTTGTATTACACTTTACTTCATTAAAAAATAAATTAAATTCCTTAGATTCCAGCCTTTGGCCAAATTTCACTACGACCAGATCACTATTAGCCTTAAAAAATAGGTAACAAAATTTGAACAAAGTGCATCCATTTGCCTCTAGGACCAGAGCTAAACTGGCTGTACAATGTCCATTAGTTAAATAACTGGGGAACAAGCCTTGTATTGGTATAGAGATTTAGTTACCTGCAGCGGTGGCATAGGGATCGAACCCGGCGTACTGTTGCTGGTAGGCCGCAGCGCCTTGCGCAGCCGCAGCCTGGTACTCATACAGGTGGTTGGCAGCGGCGACCGCGGCCGCGTGCTGCAGCTGCGGCAGCTGCACCAGCCCTCCCGCACCGGATCCCACCCCCGCACCCACTCCGCTCATTGCATTCATGTAGCTCGGGGTGCCGTACACGTAACCAGGCGACAACCTGCCGGCGCGACAACCAAACATTCACAACACATTCGACGTGCCTTCATCACCTCTCCAGCTGCGTGCTCTCGCTGAGACCAACCCAGAAGAACAAACAAGATAATCTCGATGCAAGTTTTTAGTCAGGATTCATTTATTTTTTATTTAAATCTCAAGGTTGGCTATCCCGAGAGCATACAGCTTGGGTAGCGTTTGACCTCCGTGAAAGATCATCCGATCACACTCTACCTAGCCCCACTGCAGTCGAGCATTCTAGTCTTGTTATGTTAGTAGACATCGATAAACGGTTATATAATGTGAGTATGCGTCTGAGATCAGCCTGCATTGTCGCCGGACCCGCCGCCGTGCGTCATCGCCACGAAACTTTCAAATCTAATAAAAATTTGCCAGCCGCTTACTCTACTCGACGGAAATATCCGAATCTCCGCACATTTACTTATCTCGGGATCGCGCGAGGAAACGTCATCAAAATTAAGATTTAGGTGACGTTCATTTGGGTTACGAAACGGATTAGCATGTCTGCCGGAATATTTCTGGCTCGTTAATGCAGGCTTGTACGAGGATTGTAAAACGGTGGTTCGATTTATTGTTCGGTTAGATTACAGCATTAATTAAAAAGTTATTTTCAGCTTTGCTCATCTAATTATTTGAAGATGTTTGAAGCGCGCCGATCCCCAGCGGCGTACGTGTTCTGATTTGGAACTACAAGCCATAAGGGTAGAGTAGAGAACGGTTTAGAGGCGGATAATGTGTCGACTTCGCTTAATTCCTGGAGGAAGGCGGTCAAGTTGTTTCGAGAGGTTCGCTCCGTCCATCGAGCATTGCCACGTCATCATTTCTGTAGAGCCATCATCGCGCGCCGTGCAGCCTTGTCGTGAGCCTTCTGTCTTTTTCTATCCTAATAGAGATCGACAGAGATGGATCGATTGTCGTTTGTAATTGAGAGTGGTGTTGATTAGTCTACAGAGAAGATGTCCAGCAGCGCGCATGCGTGAGCACGCCCGCTGCCTGGCCCCGCCTGCTAACACGCCCACCTGTGGTATACTGGGTTTTCTCGCCAAAATATCGTAGGTATTTTCCGCACTTTCCTAAAATGTTACACGAAATATCCCCGAAATGTTTCATTACATCGCCTATATTTTAGAGTGCTGAATCAAGCTGGTATAAATAGAGGAATAAGTAAAATTGGTAATGACAACAATAGTGGTTCTATGGAAGATAAACAAGCCAACACATTGCAACGGACACACCACACGCACGTTGGAAAAATCTGCTAAGTAATTTAATAAAAATATCTAAATACAAATAAACACGAAAGCGAGTGAGCGGAAATGATAGATAATGGATGAAAAAATAATTATAAATACCAAACAATAATAACATGTACTCTACGTTTTCATTAAAAGTTCTACGGTTACATGAATTTCTATTTTCTAAACCAATTTCTAGTCGTGATAAGGCGAGGCGAAGTACACCGTATTACCACGTATAAGTCCTTACTCGCACAAACTATAGTTATTTCGATGACCTAGTCGAATTCAATCAATACTCAGTCAAAAGTAATAGAGTGTGCGGTCACATAATAACATTGCACCTAGAGTTAATTCATTGGGATTAATAGTAGAGAGCGATTAATCGAATGGCTCAGGCTTGATTATTTTTCCATTAAAACAGGAATTGGTAATAATATATGAGTGCGAGCCGGACCTCGGTGGCGTGTCGGCACACATCGCTGCCGCGAGCCGCGGTCGAACATCGATCGTAGTGCGGCTATTCGATAAAGGGCAGACGCAGACTACAGACTGTACGGCGGGATATGCAGGCTCTACTGACGCGTGTAAGAAGGATGGTAGTCGGGCCGACAGCACGGCGGCGGTGGCGGCCGCGGAGGCGACGGCGCGGGCGCAGCTCGAGGGTGCGCGCACACCTACTCACACACTGCGCACCCTCGGGCCGCGGCTGCATGCCTACCTCCGCGCGACGCGATTATATAAACAACAATACTCAGTCAGTGTATTAAACGAAATCCACCACCAACAAAACTCAATTCAAATCAACAAAATCTTACACGAACACGGCATAAAAACATAAATATTAAGGAAAACATAGAAGTGTCGCGTACGATGCACATTGTGTCGTATGAGCGGCGCGAGCGCCGGGAGTCAGCCCGCGCCGCCCATGCTTCCATAGCTTTGTAAAACGTAAACATTAAAAAACCCAATCGACTAATTCACACCCAAAACGAAAAAAATCCACTCTCACGCTCACGCTTGACATAGATACCTATGTGAAAATGTTTGATAATATAGTCTAGGTGAGGTCCGCCGGCCGCCGCGCCGCTAGCACTCGGGGACGCCGCTCGCCTCATCTACCGAGACAAAAGTCAGCTCAGCTACTGCGCTATACTGCATTGCACCCTATTTCTTTCTCTTCTCTACTCTAAACTCGCTTTCTTATATATAATTTTTCCCATTACCCACATGGCTATTTGTACCATAAGTAAGTACGTGTAGGTATCCTACCAGCTATATATTTTTATAACATCACCCTGTCTACTCATAAAAATAGATAGGTAAATACGTAGAATTTACAGTTTGGGAGTTCCTTCAGGTAATTTCAATAACCTCAAAATATGTTAAAAATTTCAAGTAAGCACGTAATCAATAAAATGTAGGAGAGAGGCAACTGACATATAACCTAGTTGCCATGCCTAGTCATCTAGATAACTATCCAGACGCGTGCACGATGGTGATTGGTGGAATTCTCTGATTTTTGTCTCGTGAGATGAACAGGGCGCATGCGGCGCCGCTAGTGCTGGCAAATATCGAAGTGTTGAACCATTGAACATTGATACATCATACAGAGGCTTCTGATGCAACTCAGGCCACTTACCCATACGGAGACTGTAGAACGGTTGGGTAGCCGGCGCGCACGCCGGCCGCCGCCGCCGCTGCCAGCCCGAACCCTGGAACAAGCACACGCACCTATTAATAGCGAATCCCAGACATCCTAAAAAATGAGGTGACAACGAAACGGGGACACTGAATTCCGTCGAAAAAATATCTAACCATTACTCTCTCAGCGTCCGACACATCTTAAAAGTTTTTATTTCAGTTCTCACTTAACGGAAGTGGCTCTAGCCACACTGAAATATATAACGGGGGTTTGGATTCGTTCCAAATGACACGCGAGTCAACTTAGCGCAGGCAGCGTCAATGTTAATTTCTTTTTATTGCATTGTTAAGCCGCCCGAGGTGGTGCTATTTCCGTCGCTCGTCGCCGCCGCTGCCGCCGCCCGGGCAGTGGCATCCAGGGACATGCCTCTTGACAAGAAGACGACAAACACTGGCTATAAATGGCTTACAGACTTTGGCACAGGCGCTTAATTACTGAAATGCCTTAGCGACGTCCACCTTGATTGGCACGCCTATGCTACGAATCTAGACGCGGAGGCTGCCGCATCCCATAAATTCATCGGTTATTTTTAAGTTACAGCTAGTCATCATGGCGATCGAGATCGCTCATTATTCAAGTCGAATTACGGGTATGTAGGAAATGTGCAATCACGATAATTTTATGTTATCACTCAATGGCAAATCTCTGATTAATGGTTAATGATCAGAAGAGCGTGTCCTCCGGACAAAAAACATATTTACCATTGTGTGTGGTGAAATTTTACCGGTGATTACGACGGATCACATCCGCAGCGCCCCGGATGGTGTCGCGCTTTATTGTTGCTACACCAAACAATACGGACATGGTGACCTTCCATGTTCATAACCGACATTATCGGACGATTTTTTTGCTTGTTTTCATCATAATTTTTGAATCATTATTATCGATGGTTTTTCAACTGACTTTAAGCAAGGAGGTGGTTCTCAATTCGACTGTATTTTTTGTTTGTTACCTCATAACTTTCGACTCGGTGAACCGATTTTGATGATTCTTTTTTAATTTGAAAGCTGGTGCTTCCCGTGTGGTCCCATTTCAATTTGGTCCAGTTCTGACAATGGCACCCATGAGAAGTAGGTTATTTCAGTTTTTTAAACTATAATTATGTTCACATCAAAAGTTTATGTCGCATGCATGACTCCTGAAATCAAGGCTCTAACACCTAGTAGCATGCTATCGGAAGCGTGCCACATTCATTCGATCGATGGCTGGCCATTTGACGGCTGAGGTCGAACCACTGTCCACCGAGCTTATCTTGATTAATTAAAAATGTCCTTTTAATACTCTTTGTCACATAACCTAAATAAGTTCGGGCCTTTTGTTAGCAACCCGACATACTACGTGACCCACATAGGTTTTATATTGGTATATCGATTGAAGCAACATTCGGGCAGACAAACATTTATGTAAACCTATTTATGCATTAACGTCAGAACGCCACAAATAATGACGCTCTCAAACGGGTTCACTCGTATCGCAGATAAAATCTGAATGAATCACTAAAGTGTTAATCAAATTTCTGAAAGTCACGCACGGGTCCTTTGAACAGTAACGTAGAGTAAGTAGGTGTCGAGTGGGCGTCACCAATATAAAATGTTGTTTTGCAGCTTTTTTCAGGGCATCTTCTGGATTTAGGGTCGTCGAACTGCAAAGCCACCGGCAAGTGCTTAACGACGCTTGTAAGGATTCTACGGAAATACGATTTTAGACTCGTGCCGACTGAGCGGGACAGAGAACGGGCATGTATTATTATTATATTTCAGTAGAATACGTTCCTCCAATGCCACTGCCTCTAGTTCACAACATACAATCGTAAAATATGCATAAATCGTTGAACTTCAAACAACTGAAGCATCCCAAAGTGTGGTCATATTGTTTACGAGGCTCAGATTTATGCAAATGCAATTTGGAATCTACGATAAAATCCTATGAAATCTTTCGTTGAACATGCTGATTGTTCGGTAAATACATTGTTGAATAAATAAATGATTGTGTCTGGTTTGTTTGGTAGAGAATAGACGAAGACGAGTCATGCATAGCCTAGTTTTGTAAACCCAAACTGAACGCGGCCGTGACAGATATCTGTATGTTCGTCCGGTGGCCTTCTCTTTGATCTGGACAGTGTCGTCTCCGGACATCAATCTACGGCGTCGGTGAAATTTATCACCTTTTTTTCAACTCGCGCCTCACCGATTGGTTAATTACAGCATGGCACGGTTGAAGCCTGACCTGAAACGTCAGTTCTTGGGACAATTATTTTTGGAGAGCACACGTGCGCCACATCGGGCATTAGCTGCCTAATTTTTATGGTTGCCTCTAATAGAAAACCAACAGATTTTCTAAGGTTTCTATCATTAGTGAATCGTTTGATATAAAAATGGTTTAAGCATCAGAGTAATAAGTAGGTACTATACGTACGGGCTACTAATAACAAACCAATTATTTCTATGGTTTAGGGAAGTTGAAGACAATTTTATATGTTACGGTAAATCTACTTTGGAGGAATCAAAATATCGTGTTTTGCTGAACTGTTTACAAACCTTATGACGCAGATGCAAAAAGAAGCTTTTAAAGGTTAGGTAAATATTTTTTACATTAGTGGATACAGTCTACCCATAGGTCGGCCCAAAATAGGTACGAATAATAGGCGTATTACTACAAAGACCGGGAAGATTGGAAAGAATTGATGGAGACCTTTACATGGTTCGGGACGTAAAACAGGTAGGTAATTAATGATAACGTATAGTCGCTAGTTTCAGACGTTATATCTAAAAAAAAAAACTTAGATGTTCAAGCAAATATTATATGTGTATAAGTTTGCTAAATTCATATACGCTATGTAGGTCTTACAAAAGATAAGCCAGTGAGAAAAGATGAGAAGTCTGGCGCATTGCCAGCGCTAGTGTCGCGGCAGAGGCGGCCGCACCGACGACGTTCCCAAAACTGCGTATATTTAGACAAAATAAAGAGCGCGCCGAAGACAAAACGAGACGCAACTCTGTTTTATAAATAACCACGTCGTTCGCCGGACGGAGTCAGCCTCGCTCGGCCAACCTCTGCTCGCCAGCTGTTATACATAAATAATAATTAAGACACGAAGAAAGCTCTACGCGTCCATCTTCTCCGATCAAATTGTCACGAAATATCGGTCTGTGAACCCTTAAAAATCACGGACTCGATACATGTTTAGAACGACTTTTAACTAGACTAGTTTGTAATCTACGCCGTCTGAGGATTATTGGAGGATCGAAGGGCTTCGTGCGGAAGTCGCGGCCGGGGATCGGGTTACGTATGCGACAAAGGGAGCGGAACTACTCTACACTCGAGTGTTCCTGTGCGCGGTCGTTGGCCGATATTGTTCTAGCTTCTAGGTTGATAAACTTTATAAAGCCACGTCACCGCGGATTAATAAATCAGTTGTAATCAAAAATCCAGGGACGTCAACGGTCCATCCCGCATTGCGGAGATTTTCGGGCCACCTGCCATGCATCCTCACGATACGGAAGCCTATATTTACTTGGACCACGTTCAAAATATGTGTTTATTAGTGCGGCGACGTGTCGTATGCTAATTTACATCGCATACTTTTAAAGCGTCGATTGCGTTATATTCGTTGTGAATTTCCACTTCTGCGTAGAGATTTGGCCTCAATTTCAGTCGGGAATAATACATATTAGTTGTGATTATTTTAGTTTGAAAATCACATGAAGCGAACGGTGGCGGTAATTAGCTGTTTCCGTGACGGACAACAAAGCAGAGATAGATAACATCGTGCAGTGCGCTGAAGGCAGCCCACCTGACCATTATGGCTTCGCTTCATACAATTATAAATGGGGCAGAGTAGAATCGATATCTCACTTTTCATGGCCCAAGCGACTGCAATTGAAAATTTACGTATTATTAAGCTCATTTAATAACATTATGAATTACAAGTAATAATCAAATGTATGTTTCTTTAAAGAATGAATTTTCTTTGACTTATGCAAAACTTATTTCATTTTATTTGATGTAGGCAAGTGTCAGTGACGATTAGTGACGAAAAAATTATTATCACGGTGACGATGCTGTGCCGAAACTGTGACTTCACTGATATATGTGAACCGACCTTAATTATACACATGGCGAAAGCAGGAGGCGTTTACTAGTGACTAATAAAATAATATTGGGATAATGACCCATCGTCACCTTTTTAGTAAATAAGGACTTATTCCATGCTGGCACTCGTCCAAACTCAGTGACGTCCAAAATGGTTCATCAAGTCTCTCAAACGCAGTGAACCAAGAACCGTATCGATCGTGCTATGTACCCACGTATAGTGGAACAAACAAATCCAAACAGTTCCACAAATGAGGGAACAACAATTTTGTTCGAATGACCATTAAAAATGCAATAGTGGCTCCAAAATCAACTGCAGATAAGTTGGTCTTTCTGTACCCTATGAGTGAATGGCGCATGCGGACCCACTGGTGCATCGTCCAAATCCCAATGCCTAAATAAAAATAGCGGCAGGGGTGTCCTCGGGGGTATACGGCACACATGCATAAGTAATGCACAAGCGAAGGGCGACTCAGTGCGCACGCGATGCAACCCCTTGTCTTGCGGCTTACGATACAAATGCCGCTCAGGGAACGTTTCCAGCCATTTTCCATTAATCAGTGATGACTCTGTGCCTAACTGGGCTGTCTTTGGTGTGTGGAACTGTCGTAATTTCATTTCTAGGAATGGTTGAGGACTGAAATCGGACAAACAGACATATATTGCATTAAAGTTTTATAAACGAAGTAAGACAAGTTGTGGTATTATTTCTGATGCTAATATTGACGTTATTTAGGTCATGGAAACTGAAATTGATTTGTGAAATTGTGTGACTTTTGTTGCTAGATTTATCTAATCAGGTCTAAGTATGTAATTTATGTACTCGTATAGAAAATTAAGGGTCTCTGACACGTAATTTGATAAGTTCAGAATCATGTTCAACCAGAGTGCTGTTGAACATGATAACCAGGATCTAAAGACAGGGCCGGAAGATTACCACTGGAATTCTCTAGTGGTAAGTGTTACACTTGATTAACTTCAGCCAAGTTTGGTTTGCTATCTTAGGTAGCTTTTATTACACATGATAACCAGAGCTTAACATATTTAGTTCTTCAAAATTTACTTGACGCAATACTTTACACTGGCACAATATTTACTTAGAGCTCAATATTTAAATATCTCAAATACCTTACCTTATAGAACTCGTAAATCAAGTTTTATCAAGATACTAGAAAAATACGTCTTACAGAGGAGCACAAAAACAGACAAAGATGAATGCGAAATAGATACTCACTCGCTCACTCAAATACACCGCCAAAATGTGGAATGCGTTTCCCAAATGGGTCTTTCCGAATAAATATAATCTAGGGGTCTTAAAATCGCGAGTGAATAGGTTTCTTCTAGGCAAACGCGCTTCATCGTAGACCGTAACTGTCGCTTAACACCAGGTGAGTTGACGGTCAAGCGCAAGCCTATTGTAGAATAAAAAAATACACAATAACATCTGCTATATTATATTGCAGGGATTAAAAGTCAAGTTAATGTAAAATGATAATGGGTGGCTCGGAAAGTCGGTGGGTGTATTGTTTGTGTGTCGCTAGTAAGCAGGTGTAAATCGATTAGAGCGGTGGTGGTCGCGCTGCTCAATAATTCAACGCACGGGCTGTTTGGACAAGTACCCCACCGGCCTTCATCAACACCATGGAATAAAACTTTAACAATGTTTTCACAATCGACGCCTACCCGTGACCTACCACCGACCAACGGCCACACATCAACACCGACTTCTGATCATCCATAGGAAACCACTAGAAACTGGGCTACAAACATATCGTGGTTTATTTACTGCATAATGAAATTTAACCGTCGGTGGTGTGCCGTATATAAAAGCAATATACCATCATGCAACCTTTTGTACAAAATAAAACACCTAAACAAACAAAACTATCACAATAGCGGTTCGTGTGTTTATGTCAATACGGCCCCGCGTATGAATCAGACTCCTGAAATTCCACAATCCGAACATCTTTCAACGACGCTTTCTGAATAGATATCGGTTGGTATCAGAAAGCTTTTGATAGACCAAAATTCATTACTTTCAATGCTGCTCGTACGAGGAAACTTGATTATTTATTTTGGCGCGAGCGATGCGCGGGCGCCGAAGACAGACGCGCAGTTACTCCTCCATCAAACTGACTCAATGGATTTTTATAAAAAAAATGTTTAATCAATATTGATCTCGATATGTCTGCGCCGGCGTTTATCTCATTTGCAATCATTATGCGCGTCTTTTGTTAGGTTTTTTACATGAATCAGTTCGCAGGTAGACAGATCCCTCCCAGGGGTGTCTGTTGCGAGCCGGCTGCGCATGCGTCTCTTTCAAATCACACCACGACCCTCTACGAAATAACGGTAACAAACGGAACATTGCATACATTCAGTGTTGAACAAAACGTGAAATCCGGACTGCTAACGGTCATTCTGTGTATGAAAGCGAATATGTAACCGAATCCAATGTCTAAATACTAACGGCCTTACCGAAAAACGTTACTTAACTATAAGTAATGCTTAACATATTTTTTCAACTACTCGCTGACACGTAATGACACTTGCGGAAAGAAGACAGAGAATTTAAGACGTTGGTTAAAGTTAAGTAACGTTTTTCGGTAAGGCCCTAAGTGTATCTGAAACTAAGCAGATCCAGAAATACGAGTCCCTATACTAGGAGGAAATATATCTACATGTGAGTTTACCTTAAGTAAGGAGGGCGCGGTAAACAAACAATGGCACTGTAAAGCATGAGATAGAATGTACGAAGACTAAACAAGGCCAGCAAGTTTAATGCGTTTCAATAATAATCTCTCAAAAGAACAACGGAGATACGTTAAAAAAGTTCTGTGGACTTTCATTTCGGCCGAAATCATCAATACGGATAATGGATGAAAGAAAAAGTGGATAATGGACTGAATGGCCTTAAAATATTCAAGTAGCAAACACGTTTCAGATCATTCAGCCTGTACAAAGTTTCCTAGATTTGCATAATAGAATGCGGTTGATCTTTATCAGCATCACAAATGCCGTGACGAAAGGCGCTAAGGCATTGGAAACACCTTAGTGACTATATCACATAGATCGTGATGCGAAACTGTTTCAATGAAATGCTTCTTGAAAAAACTTTAGAGAAGAGGGCGCCAGTGGCTTACAGATCATTCTTCATGGCCTCTATGACATGGTGCCAAGCCAAACCGATTCTGCATCTTAGATTCGGTGCCAATTGTGAATTTTATGACTTCTTCAACACGTGATAATTATAGTATTTAGCGCACACAAACTTTTTAGAACTTTCTGCATGGACAAAAAACTAAAGAATTATCAGTAACTGTCACGGAAACTGCAAGGGCAATAGGGTTGCCACGGATTATGGATCGGCGGAGGCATATGGCTGGGCCGGTAAAGCCCGTCCAGGTGGCCGTCATGCGCAAGCGCACCCATTGTGGGCCGCGTCCCCCGCGCCCCGCAGCGCTCCCCGCGCCCCGCGACACATGAACAATGCTGCGACCTCCACAATGAGGATGCGAAGTGAGAACGCGTATGTGACGCTAGCGTAACTTGGAACCGATCAGCTGCTCCACTCGATACCCGTTCAATGAGTTTAGTACTTCCTGAACTGAACCGATTTTATTACTGGCATAATAAATTGAATATCTAATGTTTGTTTATGTTACCCCGATTTTGACGTGGGAGATAGTTAAACAGTTTTTAACAATATATTTTTATTCAACGTGGCAATGCGGCGCTGCATGCTGGGTACGCTGCCAACTGGTAGTGGGTTTGAGCATTTGGATTATTATCTTTAGACCTTTATCGGTCTGGGGTAATCGATATGCTTTTTGTGTAGTAGTTTAATTAGTTGAGTCTGTATTTTGTTTTGCTGTAGTTAATAAAGGCACTTGCCCGATACAAAAAAAACAATATAACGTAGTTGCACCTGCTACATTCTATACGTATGTGCATTTTACGAATTAACTTATATTACTTATGTTAGTTTAAATGAAATTTGCACATTTTTTTTAATTTTTACCCGACTGTCTGAGAAAGGGATTATGTTTTTCGTATATATGAATTTATTTGTGTATGTATGTATACATATATGCAGGGTTTTTTGTGGGGACACGTGGGGGCACACAAGGAAATTAGATTCGTTTTCACTCCCTGAGGATCATAGGCTATATTTTTTGTAATAATAATTCTCGGGAAAATTAAAAAAAATGTGTTTTTTGTAACCTCCAACAAACTTTTTCGTAATAAACAAGTGATTTTACTACGAATACTCTAAAGAATGCGCGTTTATAATCTTTTACAGCGTCTTTACGCATATTTTCTCACAAAAAACGTACACTCATCAGCGTATCAAGCGTAATGAAATCGTAAGTTAGGCTTACTTACTTTATCAAAGTGTTTAGAGATCATTTCAAATAGGTAGTTATTATAAATACTTGCCTATATTCATGTACCTAATTACTATTAAAATTACCAAGCTGACAACGCTAACTGGCAACATGGTGGGTACGCTGTCAATAGGTAGTATATTTGAACATTTGAGTTATCTTAAGACCTTCATCAGGCTGTGATAACCAGATTTTTTTTTGTGGATTCATACAAAACAAAAAAACTTTTTTTTTTATGTAATAATATCACTATCCAAATTAGATAGTGCCATTTCGTCCTTCATTTCTATTGACAGCCAGAGTGATTTATCTTATTCATGTCGGCAAGGTTTGTTTCAATCACTAGTTTACCTGTCATTCATAGGTCTGTTATCAGCGCATCTGCCTATTGTTGGTGATTGCATGTGTGTACGGAAGTGGCGGTGCTGTGTCATGTCGACCATATCATTAGACAATTTATGTGGCTATAATTATAGCTTGCTGGTAGTCTTTAGATTACAATACTAGACCTAGTTAGCTATCGGTCGGAAAAGTAAAGCACGACTATTATCCTAATTCCACGTGTTTAATTAGAATAGATACAAAAGAACTTACTTATATATAAAAAAAACACTTACTTACAAAGAACTTACGGCACGTTATTCAAAATTATTTTTTTAAGTAATTATCATAAATTGTTTTTTTTTTTTTTTTAACAGCCCTGTTTGTACAAACTGTCCCACTGCTGGGAACGGGCCATCTTCTCATTGTGAGAAGGGAAATTGATAATTATTACAGTTTAAATAATTACCATAGTTTTTAAAACTGATTCGTATGATGCTGACACTCCATCATGAACTTCCAGTCCGGTTCCATCATGAGATCAGCTCCAAGTTATAAAAATATTGCAATATCGTCCGAATTACATTTACTTACATGCCAAATTTCAACTCAATCGCCATAATGCCAAAATTCAACGGAAATCGGGAAATGGGTCAAATTGAACTTGCAGTGTTTGGTTAAAATTACAGACAAACACCGGGACAGATTAAACTAAATAAAATCAAGTAGAAACATTCGATGATTGTCCTACACACCTTGACTTTTACCCTAATATGGCAAAGACAAACGGTAGGTTTATATTTTTGTGGTCTGTGTAGAGCACGACTTCAGTTTCAGGGTTCCCAAAATCATTTAGCAACGGCTTCAATTGCTCGGAATGTGTCAGGTTCATCATTCATACTATTTTAAATGTGGATAAGTTTTCTACGAGGAATCAAGGATTCGCTCAACGCGCGCAGCTATCTCTCTCGCGTATCACAACTTTTTAAACATAAAATCATTGAATAGGGATATTAGAAAAGTGAGAGGCGAATTTGTTTGTTTATAAAGGAGAAACACATATTAAAAAAAAAGTTTTTCTTCGATATCTTAAAAATTTGCTGATGAGATAATATAAGTTTTTTTCTAATTCCGTCGCCAGTAAAATGATATCTGTTTTTTTTTATGTTTCTTTTTTTTTATACATTATAGATCTACGATTGACCACCAACTCGCCTGATGTTAAGCGGTGGTGTGGCCGAGGATGGAGCTCGGCCACAGCTTCTTCTCTAAATAAACAAATTTAGCTCTAATTCTTCTAATATCCCTACTCAATGATTTCATGTTTAAAAATGTTGTGATGTGCGAGAGAGATAGCTGCGCGCTTTAATCTCGACCATAATCATGTTGGGCGGTCGATTTATAGGTAATATTATTTGCTATACCTAATGTCGTACCTTTGGTGCGCCCGCCAACTATGTGGAGACGCTTAACGCGGGCTGCAAAGAAACAACGATTAGGTACAGCTAACAATAACTGCTTTGATAAAAACTAAGCGTTTTCATGTGTTAAGTTTTATATGGATTTGATTTTAGGTTAATGGCTTTTATGCCTACCTATCTAAGTATGTCAATGGACAGATCCTTTTGTTCTCTTTCTTTATAGAAATTCAACAGTTTCATTCTCAATACTTTTAAACATGTAGTAAGCACACAGACAAATAAATAAATTCAATTTGAGTAAATTAATGTAGCTAGCCTAAAAAGCTAGCTTTTACACTACTAGCTTTTTAGGCTACATAAAAGTTATTCACACCGTGTCGCCGCGTCGGCTGTCGCCGTATTACACTTGATTCTTGATAGATTTACTAGATTTTAGGATTTCATACCTCAAACGGAAAAAGAAACCATATTTATCTAACCTACATTGTAGATGTAATTAAATGGTCAATGGCGTATACACATAACTATATGGTCTCTTTCCATAATATTCTGTAATTCCGTGTGCCTTAATTAATCCTCTTTTCAACTGTGTGCATTTGAAAAGAGGATTAATTAAAGCGCATTTAGGCTATTGTTACCCGCCTGCGTAAGAACTCCTTCTTAGGTTGTGATTTTTAACGAGATCTTTGAGCTACATCTTCTTGAATAATTGTTTAACTCATTTATCGCAATATCTCAAAAAGTTGTGAGCGCAGAATGAAATAACTAAGTAATTATTTAATGTTCATTGCAAGTTTACAGCATATAATATTTACTATTATAGTCATTCATACATTTTTAATTAACGGTTAACTTTCTAACGGTCCAGAAATACAGGGAAGAGACGAATTTTTTCCTTTGATGGATTCTGACTCGAATATAGCATATCTACCTGAGAAATACAAAAATGACACGTCTAGTAATATATGCATCTTAATTTTATTTTAAGATACTGAACTATATCTCAAATGAGGCGTTACAATTGCACAAAATAACCCTCTTTACATATATGGAGTGCTACCTCTAATTCTCTATTCATAATTTTACTACAAGATTGTGTAGTGATTTATTACCTGCCAAACGTTTATGTATGCGTGTATCTATTGGCCATGACACAAGATATACTTGCTTATAGTATTTTAATATACTTATTTTAATATATATTGATATATATATTAAAAATCTTGCTTGCATGTCAATGGGCATGATAGATTTTTACAAGAACAAGTAACAAGAATAAAGCAATCCATGCTGTAATTATTAGATAATCACAATTAAATAAAAACGATTAAGATTCTTTCCGCTGACTTAGTTAAATTCTTGAAATTTACAAGAAGCAAATTCAGACAGCAAAGCGCAAGTCCGATAAATAGTGGGCAATTTACTAGTTTCTAAACATAAATTTGTACGGAATCCTTGTTGCGTGACTTAGCCTCGCTCTTATCCGGTTTTTTATATAAAGTTAAAACAATATGCATAATTCAAATAATATAAAACCCTGTATTTTTCAAATCGTTTGTTTTATAACTACTAACAATTTTATAACCGATATATCACCTGCAAGGGTTGCCAGTACCATTACGTGACCGATACAACATAGGGAGCAATCAATTAGTGGGTTGCCATACGAACACTTCCGTTACGGGACTTCCGAGCATTTAGTAACTTCCGGTGGGGAGGTACGACCGACAACAACTTATTATGCACCTTTTCTTCTTAATGTTAAGGTTTTATTAGATTTTTCTTTTAAGATTTCATTGTAACAATCTCGGAAGTGACACTGATTGTTGAACGCAAGTGTCGGGGACCATCACGTTTAATTTTATTGCTAGGGGTTTATTTTTGCTTTTCTACCTTGGCCGATTTACTTAGTTATGATAAATAGCTGCAACAGTCTTGAAGGTTGAAGTGCGATTACGTATTGACGAATTTTAATTGAAGTTTACATTAATTTGAATTTATTTGGGAAGTAGCTGCTGTGCCGCGACTTCGTGCGCCTAAAATATTTCTCTTTTGGAATATTATTTAGTTATTGTACAATAATTCACTTAAATATTGTAATAAAAAATATCATGTTGCTTTTTAGGGTTTCGTAGTAGGTAAACAAGGAACCCTTAGTTTCGCCATGTCTGTCTGTCTGTCTATCCATCCGCGGCTTTGCTCAAAAACAATAAGTACTATACAGCTGTAATTTGGTATAGATGTGCAAAATAATAATGCCAAAAAAGTTGTAGAATATTATTTTTTTTTAATTGGGTACCTCCCCTACACGTAAAGTGGGTTTTTTTTTCTCATCTGCTCCATTACGTGGGATATCGTTGGATAGGTAATAAAAAAACATTGCGGGTGTGCGAAAATCATTTTTCAATTTAGGGATTCGTTTGCGAAATATTAAGTTTTGAAGTGATAATTTTTGATAATCACGTGTCAAATATATTTAGTATTGAAACTAATTATATTTCAGTATCGTCATCATAAACTATCTGTGTGACTGCAAAAAGATTATTTGCTCATTTAATACATCTTGAACAGTTGGGCAACAATAAAGGGTGTTTATGTCTAACATAAGTAAAGAACAATAGAACGGAAAACATTTTAAATTCCGAATGTTTATAACAATCGATTTAATTACAATGAAGTAGGTCGCAAAGTGCGGCGAGGTAGGTATGTGTGGTAGGTACACAGTTTGATTAGGAACTGATAAGGACACGTTCCGTGGCGTTGATAAATTTGTATTCGAACACCTACTGGCCCAGCACTATCTCGAGTGGTAGGCAATTTGGATTATTAGAAGATTGACTATTGATAACTAATAATCCATCATAGTCTACTGCCTCTACTTTTTATAGTCCATAGACAAGACATTTTAGGTTAGGTAGTCTAGCCGGCTTGTTTGAATGATGAAAGATGGTGTGTACGCCTAGCCTAGAAAGGAATTGGATTACAAATAAGTCAGTCGAATCCTCCTGCACGGAAGCCTACCTCTTAACTGACTGTAACATCATGTCTTCACGAGATATCAATAAGTAAAACCCGGCAAACGCTGTCTTGTCAGTTCGCCTACTCACTGGACAACATCATTTTCATGACATTTTTCATCATTTTTTATAACGAAAAAATATCTTTCAATTATATTATAAATGTCTTTCAACAGTAGGTTATGATGATTTTCAACAGACTTCAAAAAAGAGGAGGTTATCAGTTCGACTGTTTTTAAAAAAATATATTTGTTACCTCATAACTTTCGACTGGATGAACCGATTTTGATGATTTTTTTTATATTTGAAAGCTGATGTCTGGCTTCCCGTGTGGTCCCAGTTCAATTTGGTCCAGTTCTGACAATGGTATCCATGAGAAGTCGGTTGGTTCAGTTTCTTAACACATTCATCCATTCATTCCCCCTGCAGACCCTTCACTTCAGCTGGGAACCAACACTTTTTAGGCGAATTATGATTAAGTATAGAGTGGCCGCGCAAAGCAACGTTGACTGCCTCAAACGCCGGCGGTTTACTGACTCCTATAAAATAAACGGGACGCTTGCTCGGATCCGAGTGGGAGGCGCCGCTACTATAGCCCCACCCCACTCGGATCCGAGTGGTAAGCAAGGAATGTGTACTATAATTATTTATAACGAAAAAATGTCTTTCAATTATAGAAGAACAATAGGTTGAGGTTTTTTTTTTTGCAACGCAACTCAAAAAGTTTCTCTATAGATTTTTTTGAAAACCTAAGATGTACCAAGCGAATGCGGGCAAAAGTCCAAAATCATCTCACTTTATTAAGATCCATATACCAACTCTTGCGGATATTGTTTATTTATTTTTCCTATTTATTGAATCATGTGTACCTAATCACAAGAAAATGTATAAGACTATTGTATCGCATTGTACATTTTAGTTAAACTCCAAACTAAAAATAAACTGCTAAAATGCTAGTGTGGTTGACGAGGTGAAAATAATAAGAAACACACAAAAGCATTAAATATTCACGGAATGAAACAATCGTAAGACATTAGAAACACGTTTTTAAAGAGTTTCGTTTAAAATTGATCGTAAAACCAACCATAGTTGCGGAATTGTCAAGGCTAGAATAAATAGATACTTTCTAGATCCACATGCTCCAACCTCGGCCACATTGACGCTTACCATCAGGAGGGTTCATTCAGGACCTCATTCATTCGGGATTGTTCATTCTTGGATCATCTATTTTGTAAAAAAAATAGTAGGTGTGCTATATTATGCTACCCTATACTATGTTATGTACATGTAGGTAATTTTTTCAGTGCACCTTTAAAAATGAGTGTTGCTGAGCTCACTTTTTTCCATACTAAAGAAAGATATTGGTTTCTACTTTGTTTCTACCCCTAAACATTTTATTTTTTTATGTGAATAGAATCACGAATAATTAAGTTTCCATTTAAAAATTTTCAAGTTTACTGAAGTTTTCTGAAGGGACTTTTGCCTTTACTTGGCTTGCCTTTATTTGACTTGTTTTCTAAACGTAGTTGGAACTAGTATGATGTATTGAAGTAACTACGGAAAGTACAAAATTTAAGGCCCTATTTACATAACATGAAGGGATAATTTATAATGATAACATCCATCTTTCTCATTCTTTTGCAATGTCTGTTTTAATAATGCGCCTGCGGCTCACGCTGGTGACGACGTCGCCACACAACAGCCAGTCTGACCAGCCGCATTAGATGTATCTCATACAAGCAAAAAAAAACAAGTAATTTTACACTCAGTCTCTATGTCAATCGATATGTAGTTTTAAATTATATTTCCCCCTAAAGAGTCAGAATAGATCAAAGTAGACCAAACCTTTATTCAATATAAACTACAGTTTTGAAGGTAGGTATGTATAATTTAAACACGTCACTATTATGTATAAAAGTATTTATTGTTCGGTAATTGTCAAGTGAGTCGATAAGGCGTTGCAAGGCATAAATTTAATCAGTCCGTAATATTACAAATAACAATCGATTAAGATATGGTTCTTCTGGGAAATAGTCAATTTTATTTTTGTTTCGACGCCTACACTGAATTCTTATGGTTATAGTATACGTACTAACTAAATAGGTATAGTCAAGTGCATCTCACTTCTCACTAGTATTGTAAATACATTTTTTTGTGTATGTTTGTTTCTCCTTCGGACAAAAACGGTTAAATGGATTTTAAGAGAATCGTAGTCGCACAATATTTTGCCCGCAAATTACGCGTTTTTCATACACGTAGAGAAAACTGTATTCTACACAAAATATTATCCGATTTTGATCATTTTTAGGGTTCCGTACTTCAAAAGGAAAAAACGGAACCCTTATAGGATCACTTTGTTGTCCGTCTGTTCGTCCGTCCGGGTATCAAGACCTTGTATCTCGGGAACGCATGAAGGTATCGAGTTAAAATTAAAAGAGTTGCTCTCTCAAGAATCTCTTGCTATAGAGAGAAAAATCAAACGTCAGTTTTCAATTAAAAAAGTTACAGCCAAATATGTCGCAAAAAACGCATATTTCGACACTCGCAAGGGAATTAAAACCTATGGGGTACTTCCCGTTGACCTATAACTGTGAAATTTGGCAAGAAGCATTGTCATTTAGTAACTACACATAAAGAAAAAAAATTAAAACTACATTTTTTATTTAATCACAAAAATAGGGTCTTTATGCAAGGAAGGGGTCAAAGTCAAGGGTTTCAAATTTTAAATTGCTTTAACCGTATCGTGTGGGGTATCATATGAAAGAGCTTTATTAGCACAAGTTAAAACAGGTTTTTAAATATTTTTCTGTTTATGAAGAAAAATATGAAAAAATATATATAATTTCCCCCTTTTATCTACTAGTATGTACGGAAGCCTTGGTGGGAGAGTCTGACTCGCTCATGTCCGGTTTTATTTGGCCTAAAATGAGCATTTCTTAAAGGATAGCGTGTGAAACCTCGGGCGCAGATAGTAATTAAATAAATAACTAACGCTCCTCACTAATATAGCTAGCTCCTTACAATTCCTATATTGGGGACAAAGAACCGATTTTTCAAAATCATCGTTCAAACATGTGCCCGACCAGCCCAGCCCGACATGTCATTATAATGACAGAGACGGAGATATACAAATCGAATCGATTCCGAAACCGAATGGGTTCAGAATACGGGGGCAGGAATCGTAATCTGAATGTTCCACTTTTAAAACCTTAGAGGTCGTCAATTAAATCAACATATCAAGATGGGATTTAACTCGGTTGTCGGTGATTGGTATGATCCGAAATAACTTTGTTAGAATCTTATTTGCCCGAATCCGTTTCTTATAACTATCTGATTCCAGATGGTTTGAAAAAATTGTTGTTTTACTTGCCGTGAACTTTAACCACGAGTTTCTGATTCTACTTACAAGTTTTTTAGTAGAAAGATCAAAATTCGATATTTCAGTAACCGTGGTTGTTACCATCGTGTTATATGCACATTTTATTTTTCTTACAAATATTTTACGAATATAATAACAGGTATAATAATTCAGTGTCTATGTATGTCTGTCACCATCACTTGTAGTCAAGTGAGATATGAACGAAAACCTATCCTGTTACACTACTTAAAACATTACTTTCCTTTTCGGGTTAAAACGTTTTAGATTAGTTTGTTTATCATGCCCATATAAATAGACTCGATAAAAATATTTCCACGATGTACTTGGTTAAATATATAAATTTAAACCTTAATCTACGATATTTGAGTGAAGGGTTACGCACAATGGTTCCACATAGGCTCGCTTATCGCTCAGCTGTTTGTAAAGGAGTGTTTTTTGCGCCCGCGCCGCGTACACACATGAGATTTTTTTTCTATCGTGTCGTCGACCGACAAAAAATCGTGAGATCTCGCGTATCTGCCTTCGGCGTGTGACGGGACTCTGTGGGGGTCAATAAGGCCTACATCTGTGCTTAACATGGTGCCTTACATAACTATATTGATGTTTATTCTTTTCTAAAACGGTTCCTCGACGGGCGCGTTCGCCTGTTATGTAATTCAAGATTCGATTTTAATAAATTCGAGGATATTTTCAGACAACGCCATCTAGCGTAGCGAAAAAATGTCATGTCTGAGATCTAGCCCCAGACTAAGAAACGCTTGTACTATGAGAACCAGATGGCTGTTAAAATATATATGTTTTTTTTTGTAAAACTAATTACACAGATACATAACAAACATTCATGCTCTGTAGAAATGTTTGCCTTCGGTGGGGATCGAACCCACGACAGAAAGTAGACGTGCTACTGAGCCATGAGGCCAACAACTAAACAGTTACAATACTGCCTCACTGGCTGAAAATAATTCACACGTAATGTAACAATTTAAGGTTGGATTTGAGCATTACCATTAATTTTTCACTTATTAATGGTAACTTATATCATTTAGAATGTTCATGATATAAATGGTAATTCATTCTTCACGTGTTTGATAAAAGAAAATCAAAATTAAATTGTAAATACGTTTTCTTCTTGCTGTCCAAATAACTCCATATATGATTTCAGTAAAGTAGTCAGTATAATTACATATCAAAGAGAAATGATTACAGAATATCTTAATAGTATTTCGACAGTACTGAGTCGTAAATATAATTTGTCTGTAATTTAGTTTGTTTGACTAAGACCTAACTTGTGACTTACAAAACATGAAATAATGAATTAATGACGTATGGTAATATTATTATCTATGTATTTAATGTTTCTGTATTGTGGTCTTTTAATAAAGTGTTATCTATCTATCTATCTATGGTATGGCAAATGTACAAGACGTGTAATGACATAATCCTCCCAACTAGAAAAAAATCTACGGCATGACATTGGACAATAAGTACAAAATACTAATTAAATTATTTTTAATACTTCACAAAATGACACTTAAGCCAATCCTTATTGTTTAAATCACATTACTTAGAGACGGTTTACTGATAGTTCCATCATGGCAAAAAAGAAATATATGGCATTATATGGTGTCAACTGAACAAAATAATGAATTAAGGACAGCAGCGCCGTCAATGGCGCATTAGTTCTATAACAGACTATGTATAAAATTGTTCTAACCTGGTGCAAGGTTTCCTCTGGGCTTGGCTCCTAGTATCGCTAGGTTCACGTTTGCTTTCCTCCCGTCAATAATAGGGTTTGGATCCTTACACGCCCGTTCTGCAGCTGCACGGTCACCCATTATTACCTGAAAACATATTCATAATAAGAAACTAGATACCTATCAAGATTATGGGAGGACTCTATACCATAAGGAAGACCAGACAAAAGTCCTGCGAAGAAACAATCAAATTTAATACTGATTAGAATACCGGATAATTGATCTATGACTAAAAATACGGGCAAATCCGGGTTTACTAAAAATAAAATCTAGCTAGATTGATTTATCGTCCCCGAATCTACCCACGTACCAAATTTCATCAAAATCGTTGAAGCCGTTACCGAGATCCATATAAATACAAAAATTTATAAAATTGGCAAGATTGAAGGGTTTACTTTAATGTAAATCGACAAATACTAAAAACTGGTCAAGAGCGAGACAAGCTTTCGTAAATAGTTTTTGAATCAAAATGCGAAATTATTATGCGAGAAAAACCTCCTTGTTAATTCCACAAAAAATAAATGAGAAATGACAAGTGAACGTTTCTATGACAGTTTGTGTCGTGTGACATAAACTCAAAGATAATACAAGTACATTAAATTAAAATAGAATGAACGGTATGTAGTGTCAAAATCTCTTTAGATAAAGAAAATAGGTCTGTAACGCTTACTCATATTGTATTGAATGCCTGGCATTTCAGGATAATCCTACTGTAGAAAATATGTAAGCTTACAAATATTCAATAGCCCTGGTGTCAATGTATGAACATTGATACCAGGGCTATTCATGTATTGTCTCATGTATAGGAGTACGGAAGCCTCGGTGTGCGAGTCAAACTCGTACTTTGCCGGATTTATTAGTCTGCTTGACATTTCAAAGTGTGTAATGTATTCCTAGTTCAAATAAAGATAATTTGAACTGAACTAAACCATTTCGAAATGATGTTTGTTGAGTAATTTCGTATTAAATCGATAGGTAAACGAGGAATCGAACATTGTATGACGTGGTCGCAGCATTACCTATTGTAATGCATGCATGTACCTCAAGTCAACATAACTATTAACCCGACCAGCCTTACCTGACCTCCCTAAACCTTGGAAACAACAACAATATAGGCTCATTTTAAACCGGACGCATTTATTTATCTATGGAAGTAAAGCAAATGCGTGATGACCTCTAGATACAAAGGTCTGGAATAATTGAAAATTCGTATGTTAATTTCTTTTAACGAACTTCGTTGAGGAGATCTATTCTTATAGCCCAACTAAGCTGTGGCTGCTTTATAAATATTTCATATCTTCACATTAAATTTCGATGGTGTTTTATGTAAAATCTATTCATGTTGACTGCATAAAAAATGAAGGTTATAACAGGAAAAGATAAACCATTTTTTTAAACGATTTCGAAATCGTAAATGTTGTTTGTTTATTCCACCTTTTGTCCTTTTCGATAGAATTTAAAAAAGAACTAACGTAAACAGGCCCTTACATAAGATACAATTAATACAATAATTTATCTCTTCAGTGTAGAAATGTATGTTTCTATTTCTATAAAAAAGTGTATGAGTGACACTCGGCGGAAGGGACAATTTTTATTTGAACAAACAGGATACTCACGTCTATTTTTGAGCTGAAATCTCAGACTATAGTTTCAACCGCATACGGCGGTCTTTTTCGGAAGGCACATATAAATATTCACTTCGCAAATCAAAATCGGACAAGTCGTTTAGGCTATAGGAGGAAAACATACCCTCCTTAACTCCGTATAGGGCAAGCGGGTAAAAAGAGGAGCTAAGATTTCGAATACTTTTCAATTTAAATTAGACTTTAGCGCGGAAACATAGAGTTTAAATAAAGTTCGTCATTCTTGGTAAATGAGTATCAGTCAACTCAGGACAGGAGGTTCGTGAGTTTTGTTTTAGACTGCGTCCATGTGAAAATAACGTCACTGCCCAAAATTTTTTTTTTTTTATCAGTAACATTAATAAACGCATATGAAACATTTCGGCTATGAAACAAAATCAAATAAGGTTGCCTGAAAGAGATCGCTATTAGCGATAAGGCCGCCAGTTGTTACACTAGTTTTAAATAATTTCTCTTGATTGTAAGTTCTAAGGCGTGTACAATAAAGAGTTTATCTATCTATCTATCAGTAAATCAGTTTTATACAGTATGCCCTAGTTATATTAAATAAATGAATACATGTATTTATGGTGGACATTTTCACATTTTCAATGGAAACAACCAAACAAAATGAACCACGTAAATGAAACTTGTTCGCATAATTGACTCCTTGCAAGTAGTTAATATGCAAATATAGTTCGCGAATACAAATGAAACATTTGGAGTGGTTCAATAAACTTCAATCGAGTTTATATCGTAGTTTGTTTGTTCGAATTGAAGTTAGGCGCGCCGATAACGACTATGGGGCTGGTAGGCTGCGCACACGCACTCATTTGCTCGTATCGTATACTTACTCTATTTTTATTGCGTCACGTAGTTTACTTGGATCTTATAATAGTATCTGTTCGATTTAGAATTACATGACAACGGTAAATGCAGATAGTACAATTTGCATACCAAACTATATGATATTTAAAAAAATACCTAAGTTTTTTATAGTAGTTATCGATAATGATCAGTGATTTTATGGGCCTTACCGAAAAACGTTACTTTAACCAACGTCTTAAGTTCTCTGTCTTCTTTCCGCAAGTGTCATTATGTGTCAGCCAGAAGTTGACAAAATATGTTAAGCATTGCTTAAAGTTAAGTAACGTTTTTCGTAAGGCAATCTATGTTTAAAAATGTTATGATGCGCGAGAGAGATAGCTACACGCTTTGAGCCGATCCCTGTGTGTGCATGCGCGTAAACTATACATTTCGTTACTCGTATGTGTATTTGTATACTGCATAATACATATCTGCTCGACTGTAGTTTCCTCCAAGGCTGTAGTATATTTGGAGTGTTGGCCGCTTGTATTATACACGTATTTTGTATTTCTACCTTTTGATCTATCGGGCGTCCAGTATGGCCAACAATTTTTTTGTTTGATTCTTTAGAACTCCGTCATATACAAGTCAATTTGGGAAATGCATTTTTTTTTTCAAAGTTTTTAGATTACACCTATATAAATTTAATTATGATTAGTTCAGTAGTTTTTTAGGGTTCCGTACCTCAAAAGGAAAAAAACGGAACCCTTATAGGATCACTTTGTTGTCCGTCTGTCCGTCCGTCCGGGTGTCAAGACCTTTATATCGGGGACGCGTGAAGGCATCGAGTTGAAATGAAAACCATATACGCAGATCCATAGTATCTTGCTGCTGAAACGACATATATTCATGTCGTAAAAAACGCACATTTCGACACTCACAAGGGAATCAAAACCTATGGGGTATGTACTTCCCGTTGACCTAGAACTATAAAAGATTATATGTGAGAGAGAATATAATTTTATACTCTAAGCGAGGTGATAGGCTACCGCGCCATACCAGGTATGGAAGTAAATTAGTTACTGTGCGAAGTGTGCCAAATAGATTCACGTGATGGGACCTGATGTGTACAATAGACTCCCACAAACGGTCATTGATGCTCCGAGCTTCTTTGCATATAAATCAAGGCTGAAGAAATGGCTTACTAGACAAGCGTTTTATAGTTATGAAGAATTTCTTCAAATAAAAGTATGTATGTCTTAAAAACTGTACGTAGGTACTAAAATTTTAACTAAATAAGTACTTATTTGAAATCATTAATTAATAATTATATCTAATTTAATTTTATAGTGTTGACTTGTAATTGAATAATTATCAATACAATATGTCTATGACTATGTCCATAAGTTTCATAGTTGACTACGGAACCCTAAAAACTGAAACAACCGACCTCAAATACGCAATTTTATTTACTTGGATGTTTTTTTTTTCAGTTGTTTTGTTTTAAAAGCCAAACTACGAAACCGATTTTAACGAAATTTCAATTCAATTCAGTGCTTTATTTGCCAGTTAAAGGGTAACATACATAGTTCGTAATATATTCGTATTTCTTTGATCATTTATCTTTTCAAATACAAAATAATTATTATCGTTCAAATTAGTTCATGAATGATGGAATTATGAAGTAACAAGTATGAAGAAAACTCCTTGTCTGAACTTTATGACGCTTTATTATTACTTATAACACTGCACTTATTTCACTGCACTGAGCGGTCTGACGCTAAGACCGCCTTTTTACTACCGAGTTACGCCGCGACTACTTTTTCGAAGGGCCGCTCGCGCTCGTCCGCCCGCGATATATCCCCTCCCCGGAATTACAACATCACGCCATCATCCGGGGTAGCGTTCATTCTGTTCGATCACCGTTCTCCAGAGTATATAAATTAAGAAAATAGCAGTGCTGCCACTCCGCAACACTGAAAACACCGCACACCACATACAACAAATATTCAAATCATGACACTCGGCCATCCGCTTTTGTGCAACGTCCCGATGCACAACAACTCTCTAAAAGCAAGTCTGATTAATCATATCGAACCCTTTGGACTCCTTAAAGATTTGCTGCAAAATAAAATAGTTAAACAGTAATTATTATGCTAATTTTATAAAACTACTTATGGCACACTAAACTTTGTAGTATACGTTGTCGTAACTAGTTATTATTGTAGATACAAGTAATCATGACACTCGGATTCGTTTTTAAATATGACAATTATTTTATGTTTATTCTAGCTGGTCTGGGAACCGGAGGCTTCCTATTCGTGTGTAAATGTACACTATGCAGATAAATCATTGTTGTACAAATATGTTATACGGATCGAGTATATATTCTGGTATTTCCAGAGGTTTGGTATATAATTAAAAAAAATACATAAAAACTTATTCAATTCGCATTATTAATTTACTGTCGGTTACTCAATTACTTCCTCCTCTGGCTTAGTGATTGCGAACGGCAGCATCATTATATAAATGTCCCAATGTTGTTGTGGCCACTGAAGTATCATTCAAACCTTGTAGACTTGGACTTGTAGACTTTTTTTTATGAAAAACTCTATAAATACTCCTTTTTGTTCTTCGTCCAAACATTAAAATGACCAACGACAAAGCTTGAATAAAATGAAAGCAAATTTCGTCCAAAAATAATTACACATAAATTCAAATATTTAGATCCAACTCAAACCAGCTCCAGTAATAATTTGGTGACACGAGTACGTTAATTTTGTAAGTGCTCTCATAGGAATCAACATTTTAAACTGTATTTCTGTCATTGTCCTGCCATTACCAAATAGCATTTTAAAATTGTGTAACGTATACTCCCCAAATCCGAGTAATAGAGAGAATAAGAGAACGGAAATAATTTTCCAAACCCCTTTTTTTTTTCTTAGCAAGTCGCTACAACCGCATTAATTTCTGTCAAGCTTGTGGATGATCGGCAAAGCACATGAGCAAAATTTTGTCAGTTTAGAATGTCAGAAGTATTATTATTTTCTAATCACTAAATTTCATTATCATAGGGACAAATTAGTCACGATAAACTACAGGTAGCTGATCCATTGTCAGTCCTTCACCAACCGTTATTTGACTGGCGTATACCTGTTGCTGTTTACCATTAAATTGATGTACTATCAAGTTGAATCACTTCACATCACAGATGCCCTGAGTTGACATCTGTCGGATTTTAATCTGTTGTTTGCCAAATTCTTCTTCTTAATCGTACACTCTAGTCAGAGTGGTCGTGGTTGCAATGGCGGTGGCTCCTCGCCGTGTCACGGTCACTCTCCAGGCCAGCTGCTCTTCTCGCGATGCTTCTCCATTTCTGCCGGTCGGTTGCATTGCGAGTACACTCTACTTCGGTGGACTGCGTAGCTTTTCTAATGAGGTCGGTCCAACGTGTTGGTGATCGTCCAGGACTTCGCTTGCCTTCTACACGGCCATGCATATGCTGCGATAGGCTCTCCGTCGAGTGCTCTTTTCTTTAGATCTGCGCAAAGAACTTCAGTATTTGCAATTGCCCAGTCGACGATAATCTATCTCGTATATGAATCTCTTTGAGGATAGAGTTGTTGGTTGTTTGTCAAATACGTCATCACTATTTTGATGACACGTTAGCTAGAAAAAATACTGTACACATTACATACTAACAGTACTCAAACCAAGAATGTGGACATATTTATTTTCCCATCCAATATTTATAGTACTGATGTAACAGTAGAGCAGAAATTACTTGACTAGGTTTTAATAAACTTAATTGTAGGTAAAGACTGAGAATGTTTATACACAGAAGCATACTTAATTCCTTTTAGTGCACACCTGAATTAATACTAAAGCATCAAAAGAGAAGAAGCAGGTAATCACTTCCATAAATAAAATTAGTCTCAATATTTGTCTTACTAATTTCTGTTGTTTTTTTTTTAAAGGTCTATATGATGTCGACTAGTCATATCATAACTGCTCTTGCACTGAGTTCAAGCCAGTGGTGATTTTGATAGTTGCCGTTTTATTTCAACTAACAATCATATTTCGGAAACGTTACCAGTCCTATCAAATATTGCTTATTTTTAATGAAGATAATTTTTTATTTATCGATTAATTTTCGTATGCTGGATCTAATACTGTTATATGCTTACCAAAATTATACTAGATTTATCAAAATGTTCATATGCACGAACGATATTTAACGATATTGATCTAAAACCTAGAAATACTTGAACGCTTTGACAGCAAAAATAGAGGGCCAAATGTTATTACTATCATAAGACCACATGTTTGTATACCTATTTTGCAAGAAATAAATTAATTATGAATATTCGGTTTTTATATTTGACTAATTTTTGAACTCATAAACTGTACTTTTACAATAAAACCGCCACCGGTGCAATCTATTTTTGAGGCTACTTTGTTTGAAATATGAAACTGATCAATCAGTTCTCTCTTTGAATTATCTTTAGTTCGTGATAAGAAACTTCGGTCATCGCTTAAATTCAAAGTCAAATTATTTCTTGGGCTTGTACAAAAGTGTTATATTAGAAAAGCCCTTTTCAAATTAGTATTTTTTGTTATGTTTGTACTCCAAGCTTTTTCTGTTATAAAATACGATTTAACGTAGTTTTTATTAATTTAGATATAATATATTCTATTTATTTATGTCATTTTTATATCCAATAACATAATAAATAATAAAAGGATGTCGTCAAACTTATGTCAATATTCATAATAATGTTCAAAAGGCCAAAATAGAATAATAAAAAATATGCTAATCCACTTATGGAAGAAAGTAGAAAATATGATCCGCTGTTCCATTAGAACGAGAATTCAGCAAGATCTATTCTCATCAACTCATTCAAGGCATAAAATGGGTTTCTCTCAAAGAAACGTTTACTACGTACGTTTACTTTCGACTAATAGTTTTGTAATATTATCGAGTGGTTCATTTAACATACAGATTTGTTTATATATATTTTACGATAATTGTCAACGCTCATCACTGCTTACGTCACTGTCCAGCGGACAATTCAACAAAGTGTAGACACTGCTCTGCAGTTGCGAAAAATAACGTGGGTGTTCAAAACATGACATCTAATTACGTTGGCACATACAGATCGCTGACATCTATATATATTTTTATAATAATCCTTAACCGAATAGTATTTTTCGGAAAATGTCTTAGGCTTACTCATTTATCAATTCATGAATCTTATTGATGGAGTAATTTCCATTCTCTCTATAATCTAATAATAATAACCATAATAATTGAGAATCTAATAATTGCAAACAGATTACTCATACATTTATTCGCTCTAACGCACTATACGCGTTTTATCAAAAGTAAGTGACTTAGTCGATTCGAATTAGTACGTTTCGGAAATTTCAAGCATAATGGCATTTGTCAAAACTCTTCGACACTTCGAGTTGCTATTCTCGTCAAGGTTACTTGCTGCGTGTCCGATCGGTTGATCTCTCATATATGATTTAAATTTTCTCTATGAAACTACATCAAAACTGGAATTATAACGTTATATCATCATTAAAAGTCAGGTGCTCAAGTTCTGGGAAAGTCCGATCAATGATTCTGCTATTCAACGCTTAACATAATCACATTAAAATGATCATTAATCGACTGGATTAATCAAATCCACTAAAATACAAGATCTGTGCACACTCTTGCACACCATATACATATTATACAAAATTTAGTTAATCAAGTTATTTTGGATTAAATACAGTTTGGAGCTTCTACTTTCCTTTGAATAGGCTTGACCTGCTGCAGTTTAAAACGTTCATGGCTGGAAGCTAAGTGTTCCGTGACCGGTTAAAATTATCATCCTGAAACCAAACCTTCATGGTTACAGCTAAAACATCATTGAATAATTGAACTTCAATCTTACAGCTCACTTACATGGTTGCAGCGAGAACATCATCAAATCTTCAAACTTCGACATCGTCAAATCTTCAAACTTCAACCTTACAACGCGCCTATATGGCTGCGGCGAAATCATCATCAAATCTTCGAACTTTCCTTACGGCACACCTACATGGCCATACTTCTTTAGAATATTACCCTGCAGCTTACCTACACGGTTGCAGCGATAACATCATCAAATCTACGAACTTCAACTTTACGGCACACATACATGGCACTCTTTGGAACATTTTCCCTGCAGTTCACCTACATGACTGCAGCTAACAAACTCGTAAACACTAAAAATCCTTGAATTTCAAACTTGCAGTAACACTAAGTGTAGTTGTTAACACTAAGAAATGCACTTTAATTTTCAGCACTGTCGATACTCTGATATCTTAGCGCGGCTTTAAATTCCGCCTCCATGATTACAAGGCGTCAACGGATAAATATTCGCGACAAGTTACCGGTACACAATGGTACTATTTCTGAGGTTATTACATTACATGCCTTCGAAATTCAATTAAGATTTTAAGTCAATCGAACTATGTTATTTCTGTATAATTCAACTTCATAAACAGACTTCTGTATTAAATATTTACGCAGTGATACTCTGGTAAATCCATCAATATTGTAGCTCTACTCATATAAAATTTCGTTTGACACACTTATGTGGTTCAAGATCTTACAATAGTTACGTCACAAAGTAGTTATAGTGTTACAATACCAAAATTTCGCTTCATGGTATAGCATACTTACACGACTAAAGACAGTGCTACTAGTTGTAGTAGACTAGTTGTCGTACTAGAATATTTTACTTGCGGTACTTTATTAACCTTACAGAAAAACGAACACAGTACAACTCGCCCTAAATGGCCGTAACCGTAAATACAGGATTCCACCAGTGTGCGGCTCTGTACCGCACAGAGTGCAGCATAAATGTATTTCTTGGTGAACTCTTACGGGCAGCACCAGCAAACTGTGCGCGCACTCTATTGGACAAACCGTGAACTTTTGTCGCGCACTCCTTGGTCTCGCGGTGTACCCGCGACGACGCACTCGCACACATGTTTACACACTAAACTGAAAGTAAAGCACATTTCCGAGGTATAAATGTTCGTGTACAAATGTACCGTACAGCACGCATACTAAAGTTACGCACAACTGAGGTGGTGGACACAGGCAATCTACTATTGTGATCAAGTTCGCGCACTGCAAAAGGTCTGCACCAAATTTTTATCAACAAGTGTTCTGAATCTGAACACAATTTTAGTGGAGCCCAACCTTAACAGCTAGATAATAAGCTGTTAAGTTTACCATAATATTTTATTTGCATTACTGTTAGCAATATTCTAGAAAAACTACATTTAGAAGCTCGCTTAATTGGCTGTATTGATGTAGCCCAGTTACCGAATTAAAATATTTTATTCGCAGCACTTTACTAGTCTTCTAGAAAAATAACACACTGCTGATCGCTGACACGGCCACAGACCGATATGCCATAGCCATTGTACTATTAAAAACACTACTCTCACCATCACACCAAAAAAATATTACCTCGCTATGGTTCCTCTGAATGGCTGCAGCATAATCAAATACAAAAAGTAAAAATGGTTCTCAAACAAGAAAAACATATTTTCGTATACTTGTCTCTCGGGATGTTAACGAAATAATTTACTAATGACTTACTTACAACAGACTTCATTTCGTTTAAATTACGATAAAATTATCGGGGAGTAGCCCCAACCACACTATCAAAATTTCATTAGGTTATAATAAAATCATCGGATTATAATCTTTAATCGCTGTGCTACAATAAAATAATCTGGGAGTAACCCAGATCACATCTCATTGCAGTATCTTAACAGATTCTGTCTACCCGTATTAAGAATATCCCGTTATAATTATTTTAACAACCTGTTTCAACACTTTTAAGAACCATTTTCTCCAATTCGATATGCGTGACAAATTTTTAACATCAATATTCAATAATCGGAGGGTAAAATATAATCTCGTAGGTGACTCACGATTTTACCGGGCTCGGCTCGCAGGTTGATTGCCACTTCTGATATATGAAAAAAACTCCTTGTCTGAACTTTATGACGCTTTATTATTACTTATAACACTGCACTTATTTCACTGCACTGAGCGGTCTGACGCTAAGACCGCCTTTTTACTACCGAGTTACGCCGCGACTACTTTTTCGAAGGGCCGCTCGCGCTCGTCCGCCCGCGATATATCCCCTCCCCGGAATTACAACATCACGCCATCATCCGGGGTAGCGTTCATTCTGTTCGATCACCGTTCTCCAGAGTATATAAATTAAGAAAATAGCAGTGCTGCCACTCCGCAACACTGAAAACACCGCACACCACATACAACAAATATTCAAATCATGACACAAGCTCAAAAAATAAAACTGAATGACGAATTGAGAACTTCCTTTTTTGAAGTGCGACCTGAGTGCACCATCTACCTGCTAAATTTCCATTGTTTAGTCATCTCTAAATGAAGTTGTTGTAACATTGGGGCACAGATAATAACAGCATCATGTTCAAAGCTAGCCTTCTTGGAAACGGCTAGCCAAGTGCCAAGAATCTTGTTTTTCGTAAAAAAAAAAGTATGTATTTTGTTTCTGTTTTTTTTTCCTGAACCAATATACAATTTATTGTGCATTTTTTTTTAAAGTAAACAAATCGCGTATTTTGGAAAAAAAATGTGATTCTTTTCCTCATTACTATTGTCTAGATTTCGTGTCTCCAAATTTCCAATGTTTCGGTCATTTTATTCAATTTTGTTTATAATATACCCTATAGTTTACTCGGACAAATACGAATACTTAAAAAATAACCAAGAACTGGTAATGTATGGCACTGGACCGAGATGAGTAAAGTACAAGAAGAGCCTATGGTCAGCAGTGGGCGATAACAGACTGAAAATGATGATGATGAAGTGTGTATTGATGATCTGCGAAGTATCAAATCCGTTTGTACCTACCGGGTGATATTTTTATGATGTACAGCTGGCCTAGCATGAACCGTATTTATCCACACTGTTATGTCAGTTGTCAATGTCAGACCATACTTTATTTCCTCTGAGAGGTGGATAAAATGGTAGAAAGACTATTTGTCCACCTTCCATGCTAGCCCCGCTGATATAGTAACAAAAATAACACACAATATATTAAACAATTTCGTAGAGGCACCTAACGAATCACAGAGCGGCTACGGCGTAGCGCGAGCGCGAGGCGGTCAGCCGATACGCCCAATTTATCGCTACACGCACGCCCATTGAGTTTTATTACTTTTTACCTCGGTGCAGAAAAGTAGGATTGTTTTGTGTGTTTGTTGTTATAGATTTATCTATATCTAATCTCTATACTACTACACATAGAACATAAACGTTATAATCAATGTTCCAAGTATTGATCGCTGTTTATAGATCAAGAAATCTAATACGGAATCTGCTACATTGTTTTTTTTATATATATATATATTTATCAGCCCTGTTTGTACAAACTGTCCCACTGCTGGGATCGGGCCATCTTCTCATTGTGAGAAGGGTTAGGCCATAGTCTGCCACGCTGGCCAAGTGCGGGTTGGCAGACTTCACACATCTTCAAGATCATTGAGAACTCTCAGACATGTAGGTTTCCTCACGATGTTTTCCTTCACCGTTTTGAAGTTGGCGGCAACAATACGCACATAACTTCGAAAAGAGAGGTGAGTGCCGTGGGATTTGAACCCAGGATCTGCGGATCGCAAGTCAGACGGTCTCCCGACTAGGCTGCCGGAAACTTACTAAATTAAACTTACTTATATAAATTATTTATATTTCACTTGCTCAATCCAGCCGTTTTTCGGCGTCACATATTTGTAAACTTTAGATCACTACTTGATCTGTTTTCGGATATGTTAGAAAGGAAGTATTTAGGTATTTTCCTATATTATTTTCTAGTATAACATATGTGACTTGACTAATATTGATACGATATGTGTCATTAGATTAGTTTTACCTCCCGAGTGTCAACACAGATATTTTTAATAAAATAAAGTCAAATACATCTCTTGCAAATGGCAAATGTATGTATCAGAAAATTTTTCCTCAGTTGAGTTTTGTCTTTTTTAGAGTTCCGTAGTCTACAAGGAACCCACAGTTTCACCATGCTAGTCTTTCCATGCGCGGCTTAGCTCAAAGACTCATAGTAGGTACAGACTAGAGAGCTGTAATTTGGTGTTGGTATAAGTACATATTAATCACACTAACATAATTGTAAAAAAAAAACGTTTTTTTAAGTACCTACTTACTAGACTCAACAACTGTACAGCCCTACAAGTAACATGGGTTTTTTTTTGCGTACACCACGGTGTGGGCTGTCGATAAGTAATTCAAAAATATTGTAGGTGTACGAAAGCTATTCCTCAATTTAGGGATCTGTTTGCGAATTATTATGCTTAGGACTATTAATAGTCGATTAATTAAAAAAGTAAACGTAGAGAAGTAAAAATGAAAATTTCATGCAAATATAAATATATGTAAGTGTATATGCAAATCTAAGCGTTAAGTCATACTTCTTATCTATCTATCTCTTTCTTATTTAGTTAAAATACCTTTTGACGAAATAGCATTTCATGCACCATGCAATGATGAAATTATGAACTCGTTATCAGCTTTTATTGAATATAATGCTATATTATAAAAAAAGTGTGAAGGCACGTATTAGATAATATTATGTGTAGTGTGCCGACCATGATTGCACTTGATAACGCGAGTTGGCGCCATTTTTAGCTTTAAATCCTTATTATTTCAGGTGAATCCCAAGATTAGCAGGCAAATGAATAAGTGTTAACAGAAATAATATAGACTTATCGAACTACTGTTGCGGCATATTAAACAAACGCTCGAAATCATATTTTTGGCTGTCTTTAGATTTTGTGTCCGAATAGCTTAAAAAAATGAGATCATGTAATTTCTATGACTATTATTATATTCGTTCTTTATTTGTTCTTTATTATTAATGTATGTAAAACATTTGTGAATATTGTTATTGTACACAATGTTGATGGACTTAAAAATAAATAAATATTATTTATTCGTTTTTGCATCAAATATATACGATAAGTATGAAATAAAATCGAAACAAATAGTCCCTTGGGACCCTAGACAGAACAGAGCTCAATCATATCTACATGTTATTTTTATCATAACCAAAATCAACACGATAAGGAAAACAAAAAACTAACAGAAACGCATTTAAGAAATAGAATTGAATGGATTGAATATTGTTGAAAATGATTCCCCCGTTTAAAACTAGAAAGCAACATGGGAGCATGATAGATAGATAAACTCTTTATTGTACACATCTTAGAACATGCATGTATGTAACATTAAAAAAATGGCACAAATAAAAATGTTTGAATTAATGATAATGAATTCATCTCAGGTTTTTCTTCCGATTCCATATTTATGTTTGAGAATTTATTCGATTGTATTTTGTAGATCCATCCAGTCATTCCATGACTTCATAAATGTCGGTATGCGTGAGCAAGACAAATGATTCACATACTCTGTTTATCCCGAAAAATTAAAAAATCTTGTGCAATATAGGTAAAACAAAGATTTTTCTCGATCGACACTGTTAACAGGGGATTACTACAATAATTTCTTTAACTTTTGTCTTACTCTATCAACTTAGAAAGAGCGAAACAAAAGGTACAGCCCCAGGTCAGAGAAATGTAGTGCAATACTTTGTAAAAGCCATAATTTGAAGTCTGCTTGAAATGATGTCGATCTGTTTTAGACTTTTACGACACGTTTGAACTAAGCAGGAGCTATGGCGTCGAAATCATTGTTATAGAGTTGCACATTGTACATGTTGCATTATATTATGGATTTTTTCCATGCATTACGGGTTACATCTATTATTGATATATATATTATTAAATTAGTAGTTTCATTTGATTTAATAAATAATATTGTAAGCGACGCCACTATGGGGGGCCCATTTAGTAGTCATCACCTGCCTAGGTATTTTTGCATAATGAGGCGGAATTGGCAGGTGCCGTTTTCGTATACTTTTTCGTATACCGTTTTCTCACAAATCCGTACACTCAACAGCGTATCAAGCGTAACGAAATCGTAAGTTAGACTTTTTATCCACTGACTGCATGTGGTAATATATTATTATGTGCCCATTGTTTTTATTAGTTAAAATTCAAGCAACAGTATACCAAATTTTATGTTTAACCTAATATTATCCAAACGGGACGTCACAGAAATTTACGAAGCTGAATGCGATAATGGCGCCACCTTCTATATGCTCATATATTTCTTTAATTACTTATTGGGTTTTGATGTTGTCAATATTCGGGTACAGCAAGCTTAATTTTTACTATTGAACTTTTTAAGTACCAAATGAGACAGAATTCGTTTTAATAGTTTTACCATAGAACTAAAGGGATAAAAAAAGCTTTATGGGAGTTACCGATAGTTTTAACCAAAATTGAAATAAAAGTTAACCATACAAGTGGCAAGAAGAAGCTAAATGCAAGCCGCTTCCATCAGGTCTTTAGGAAATTTTGGCTGAGATGATAAGACAAGCTGGATATAAGTGATTTATTATTCCAATTTCAAAAAATATCAAAATCGTATAGGTAATGTCAGTTTTCTCCTTTTATTTAATGTACAAGTACGCGGAAACATTTCTCAGAATATTATTCAAAAAATAAATAACCTATAGACTAGTAGTTCTACGAACAGTAGACCTCGCGAGAAAGCTTATTTGCAGCTCACCTTGGGTCATCTGTACATAATACCTATATAAAGTTGGCTAAGGAGGCCGTATATAAAATTTTGGCCGATTTCGCAATTTTAAGTGATTTTACAGACATTATTTCACGGTCAAAAAACTTTTTTTCCATAAGCACCTTGAAAGTTCAATTTAATTCAAAAAATAGGATATGTTTAGATGCCTTTAATTAAAAAAACAATGAATATTCTTATAAAAACAAATAATAATTTTATAAATGGAGAAAACGTAAAATCAAGAAAATTATTCAACGCTAAAATGCGTCAAGCACTTCCACGCGCCCTCACTGTTACATACAATCTGAAGTTGGTTGACATATCCCGACAACCGTTTGACCAATTCTGTTCATTTTTACCACAAGTTGTAATAATTATGTACTTTACCTACCTACCAAATATAATTAAAATCGGTTGGTAATTAATGCCGCAATAAACTTCTCCCTATTTTATGGGAACCACCCCTCTTATCAAAAATCGCCGACGACTTTTTTTTTTTAATAATCCATAGAACCTATACACCAAATTTCATCAAAATTGGTTCAATCAAATCACAAACTCACAATTCAGAAACAAACTGACAAACGAAAGAAAATTTAGCCAGTTGATGCAGAGACGCTTTGCTCGCTCGGTCAAATATAAATAACGGAGTTTTCATACTGAGCCTGCAGGAGCTACTATGAATAAAAGCTAACTGAATATTTAGCTGTTGAGCAAGTACCTAGTTACTTGTCGAGGGCAGCGAGGTATCAGATGACAGCCTTTTGTCTACCATTGCCACTTCAGCACGATCCTTTGGGGCTGACTTGCCAGTAGGTATTTAGTTCAAGCTACTAAGGCTATTTCTAACCCCCGACACAAAAAGGGGGGTGTTATAAGTTTGATGTATGTATCTGTATATGCGTGTCTGTCTGTGGTATCGAAGCTTTCAAATTGATGGACCAATTTTCATCTATATTTTTTAAAGTGGACTTGATCGAGTGTCCGTAGCAACGTTTCATCAAAATCGATACAGCTATTTTTTAAGCTGATGGGTCTAAACTTACTTGTTACATTTTAAATCTCGATATTTGGAACAGAGCTGTTGTCAAAGATCAGTGCGTTGATCTTTCGCACAAACACACTCGAAAAATCTAGTTAGTGGTTTTTCCAGAGAGTGATAATAGACGGATGAAATTTTGACAGCACTAAGATTCCTATTAATAACCGAAGAATTCCATTAGTACATATAAATCGTTGTTAATAACATATATATTTTTATTCATTGTTTTCATTCATTCATCAGACAACGGTAAGCACAGCGTAGGGAGACCAGCCACGAGGTGGCCAGACGACAAGTGGCCGGAAGATGCTGGATGCTGAATGGATCGCTTCCAAGCAGTCTTTTGGAAATCCATGGGGCAGCTTTATTCCAGCAATGGCTTTCTTGGGGCTGAGATGATGATGATGATGGCCTTGAGTTTGAACACCAACTCGTCTGCTGCGCAACGCTACGATATACCATGCACCATATTTAAAAGACACTTAGGTTATGTCTAGCAGGGAAACCCCACTCAGTCACCGATGTTCTTTTTTATTCGAATTATACTACGTTTGACCAACAACTCGTTTGATCATAAGCCACGGTGTGGCAGAAGATGGAGTACGTCATGTCAATCGTATAACTGTTTTTCTTTGTAGATATAGACAAATTTACTGTAACAAAAAACATACAACAGAGAAAAAAAAGAAAACAAATAAACCAATAGAAAAAAATGTTCTCGACTTCGTGCCCCTGGAGGGTGCCATATTTAATTCAATGTGACGTCACATAGCCTTTAACTAGCAGACAAACAAGACGCTTCCAACGACACCTCATTTGTCAAATTATGTTAAGTAGTTTAAAAGTTATGAGGGAACATATGAACATACATACATACCGGTGAAAAACATAACTCTCCCTTTTGCTTCGCAATAGTCAAGTAAAAACTAAATAATGTTTTTGCCACAATCCGGCCCCATCTCAACATAATGCTAGTAGTAGTAGTTTTTTTTTAATTCGACGATAGACTTGCGCTTGACCGTCAACTCACCTGGTGTTAAGCGACAGTTGCGGTCTACGATGGAGCGCGCTTGCCTTGCTAGAAGAAACCTATTCACTTGCGATTTGAAAACACCTAGATTATATCTAGTCGGAAAGACCCATTCAGGAAGCGCATTCCACATTTTGGCGGTAGTGTGCACCAGTTATAGTGAATTGCCTAATCTATATAGGGTCAATGTGCTAGTTTTCGTCCAGTTAGTGGAGTTTTCAAGTTCGGAAAACAATATAAAATATTTAGACTATGCAATTTGTATAAGAAATTATTGCAATATACTCGTCATATACTCTATTTTGATAAAATGTATTTTTTGTGGTTGTAAGTTTACTGTTTTTTTTAATAATTCATAAAATGCTCAAAATTGCTGTTTTGCTAGTTTTCGTCCACAAAACTCAGTTCTTGTCCACCTATTAGCTAGTTTTCGACCACTCACTTGGAAACTTTGGAATTCAATAGGAAAATATATACTTAGGTACATTTAAAGAAGGCAGTGATTAACATTTATTATCTTACATTTTAAACATCTGTAATTATTGAAACATCTCTAATACCTTCAATCTTTAACATATTTTTTTTACTGAAACTATAAAATTTAGGAAAATGAGATCGTATTTTACTTAATGTACACAATATTTTTACTTTAATTATGAGTGTATCTATTACAGTAATTAGTTCTTGTATATTATAGTTATATAAAAAAAAAAAGATCTTATTTTCCCTAATATCCTTAATATACACTATATTCATAGATTAATACTTTTATAGTATCACTGGGTAACACTGATTCTTCTGTAACATTTACTCTGTCTTTATTTATTACCTTCTGCAAAGCAAAAACAATTTCATATTAGTATATTTAAAATAATCATGAAATTTCTGCTATAAACCAAATACCGGTCGTAAACTGACATGTTCCCCTAAGCATTTTTAGTTTCCGACCGCATGATTTTGTAATGCGTATTTTATTACGTAATGAAAAAAAAGTGGACGAGAACTGGTAATTAAATAGTATCCGCACATAAGGTTCAAATTTCTAAATTTCATTTACTTGATTTTCACACATTATTAAATAGCGGAAACAACCTTATTGGACGGAGCCAAGCTAGTCTCCGACCACGCGGTCGAAGACTAAATGTTCTAAGAAAATGGTATTTCAGTTCTTGACCACTTAATTTTGTTTCTTAATTAGTGACATTCAAAATAAAAACGATGTTTCCCACATTCTATAGATCATAAACAAGGTCTACAAACAGTAAAAAAACCCAAAATATTAAAAAATCTATAAAATACTTACTGTGAAAGTCGCGGTGTGCCACTATTTGTTTTGTAATATTCACGTATCCACACTGGGTCGATACCAACCGCCAACTGTTGTTTTTTTTACGAGTAACACATACACATTAGGCTTTGTGTGCTTGTGTGTATATGTGGTTAAGTCTTCAGTCTTGCAAAGTTTTTTTTTTTTTTGTTTTAAGATTGTCAGTATTGCTATTTTTAAACGATTTGTAAGAACGATCCGTCCGATGGACGAGATCTGGCTGTGGTCGGCGAACTGGCACATTGACCCTATGTTATCATTTATTAGAACGTGCATTATTGGAAGCTTTTCCCCGAAAATCGTGGGAAAATCCAAAGAATATGATTAATTAGTAATGAACTGAATACTTTCGTACAAATACTTATCGACCTTATCGACAGATTAAGGAAATAAAACTGTATGTGATGCAGCTGTTCTATATCATTTAGAAAATTATATTTGTTTGCAGCGTCACAAAGTGTCGGCGACGATGAATTGCGATATTACAACTATTTGGATGTGACGAGGGTGCAACAGGGCGCTTCCCTCCCCGAGCCACCCTAGCACGAATTGAAAATGGGGTTGTGATTCATTTCCCACAAGCCCTACTCAGTACGACGAACTAAACGCTACAGACTTCATTCAAGGTCTACTATTCACTCACTTTATCAACTAGTTACATACATTGCATCGCCCTGAAATATGTAGCCATTAAAAAGAAAATGCAAAAGCAATGGCAGGTAATGAACAAAAAGCGGCGAGACTAATTCATTCGCCTCGCGGCGATTGTCGCTGAAATGGATTATCCAGACGAATCTTTATGTGCTGTGGAAAATAGACCCATTGAGCTGGACTAATTCTATGTACGCAAATCTCGTACAATTCTCAAGGGCAGCGGTTCCATCATTCAAAAGTGCTCGTATTTACGTCGGCGCCGATTCCTGGCGGAACCCGAAACAGTTTACGTGGTCATTAGTTTTAAATAAACATTGTACACCTGCGAGGTATTAACACTTCCGTGTTACATGTAGTTTCGCGATTTACATATCACCGGGGCTAGGCGGCAGGCAGTGGCACAGACGGTAGGTAGCCAGCTGTAGGTAGCAGTGAGGTGCGATAACGCGGTAACCGTGCGCGGTGCGATACGCCTGCTGTTTCAGAGCCACGACTCAACTGCGCGCGAGCATACAAAGGTTTACGTGTCAATACAATTCTACACAATGCTTTCAGTGAAACACGTCAGAAGAGAAACTCACAAAGCCGTATCCTCTGCTCTTGCTGGTCTGTCTGTCCGTGATCACGACCGCCTCCTCGATGTCACCGTATACCGCGAAGTGTTCCCGTAAGCTCTTGTCCGTCGTGTGATAGGGCAGTCCTCCGACGAACAGTTTCGTCCATGTGGTGTCTTTCTGTCCCGGGAGCGCTCCGAGAGCCAGGAGGCCCTCGGACTCGGCCGGCAAAGCGCCCGCCATCAACATGCCTTGCACCGCCTCCGTCGCGCCGACCACTGTTGCACTGAAGGAACACTGTCACTGCCGCTGGCGCGGTCTTCGAGTCCAAGTCCGCGTTGCACGAGTGTGTCGGTGTTTAAACAGTACTGGCTGCCTGTGCGACCGGTCGGTGTGATGGTTGGACGCGGACTGATGCTCGGTTCGCAGCGCACGTGGCGCTCCGGTACTAATTTTAGCCCCCGCCGCGCCCCCCTCGTCACCAGATGCGTCGGCACCCGTCTGCCTGGCCACATGCGATGCGTGCCCTACCATGCCCTACTGGCTGCTACCCTCCACTCATGCTTAATGATATGCCTCGTTATCACACTTGTATACCTCCCGCAACAATTATGGATCTAGACTTATTTTGTCTTTTGCAAAAAATTCGCAATGTTTATTTGAATCATTGAACGCAAGTCTCGAGCGACTTTTCTTAGAGCCTGAAAACTTTTCGTGAACTCATTTTTTCGAATGAGTACTAATGGTTTATTCAAACGCTGGTTTATCGCCGGTAACCCAGTTGTGTGGTTGGTAAGTACACGTAAGTGAATGTTTGGAATGAATGCTTAAGATAAGATTACCAACCGTGAATTTAGAAACCGTGGAAGTTGTTGAATATATTTATAAAACATCGCACTAAAGGATCTTGCGTGTGAATTTATTGAATAATTATATATTTGTTAACAGATATATAAAATGAAGATCACAAAACCCTCAGAAATTATTATAAGATGAAAAGGCTATACATGGAAAACGATACAAGGTATGCAAAAATAAAACAAAAATTATAACTAGTTCTGAATCACTTGGAGAACGAAATATTGACAAAAATCGTTAACGACAAGAGTAGGAATTTCACTCGAGTTCTCGATTGAGGGAAATACAAGAAATCCACACGAAGCCAGAAAAGTCACATTGGGGACTAGAAAAGTCGGGAAATTATATAACTAATTAAATAAACTTATGCAGACTATATTTTTTTGTAATAATAATACGTTTCTCACAAAAAAATTAAAAAAAAAAATTTTTCATAAAATCCAACAAACTTTTCGAAATAAACAAGTTATTTTACTAAAATTATTGTAAATAATGCGCATTCATAATCTTTTACAACGATTTTACACACAAAAAAAAACGTACACTCAACATCATACGATGTTAAAGCAAGCGAGCGTAAAGAAGTCGTAATTTATACTGCAAAAAACTGCTTTTCTGCAGTCGGGTATTTTCTTTTAATAAGCTTTGAAGTGATATTTTTTTTTAGAGTATGCATGTCCCCACATGCATACATGATGCAATTAATACGAAAACTATCACAGCTAAGTGGGCTTTACAACTTAACAAGTAATAATCGATCACTTAAATGTACAAGTAACAAATTAAAATTTCGTGCAAAACATAAGTTAACACGTGTGTTCATAATATCTTAAAAGTAATAGTAAATTTGTTAAATTTTATTTTCTTCCTATATAGTCTCCATTCTCGAAATTGTCAACAAATACGTCTACCTAACCTAGGACAAATAAGCAGGTTCAGCAGCAGCTTTGCAAGAGAGATCAATCGTGGATTCAACCAACTCCAACTCCAACTCGGCTGGGCACCGTTCGGAAATCTTTCATCCAACAAACCTCAGTGCCTCAAGTTGAAAGTTTATCCACCAAGTCTGAGTGCCGTATTATGGCACTGAAACGTGGTCACTTGCTATATGCCTTATAAGGTAGCTAAAAATTATGCAACGAGCTATGTTAAGCTATGCTAGGGGTCTCTCTTTGAGATCGCATCAAAAATAAAGAGATCCGTATACTTACAAAAATTACCGACATAGCATAGCCCATAGCGGAGTGGGCAGTGGGCAGGGACATAGCACGTAGACTTGATAGTGGGCCGGAAAATTGTCCAGTGGTACCACGCACCGGCAAGCGCGGTATAGAGAGACCAGCCACAAGATGGATATAACTCATACAAATAGCAGGAAGACGTTGGTTGCAAGCTGCTTCCATCAGGTATTTTTGGAAATTTGTTGGTCTATGTCCACCAGTAAACTTCTTGTGGCTGAGATGATGTTGAGAATGATAAATTCTCATGGAGTTTATACAAAAAATACAGCTGTAGGCAAGAACCAACATCCAAACAAATAAATGAACAAATTTTGCTTTTGCTTGATGATTCAGATATCTTAACTCACTCGCTCCACCTGTGCAATACTTCACTAACACATATTTTTTTAATCTTTATTATTTATAGGGGTTTAGTCACCCAATGAATATGTCACCCCATTTTAAATTTTTCACCCATTTTCAACACATTTTCCATTTCAGCCGTACACTGCGTTTGTTATCACAAATAGTAAGTATTTAATGGTGTGTCAATAAAGAGTTTATCTATCTATCTATCTATCTAAGCATTACCGGTAAACGGTAGGAAATAGTAGCAAGTAAAGGAAATAACATTCAGTCGACAGTTTAGTGCGCGGGCGCAGGAAACGTTGTTCCACAGAACAATGGTTCCCACAGCGCGGCTGGGTCAGATTTCCTGCATCGATATATCGGAGATTATGCGTGAATTTGGTAAATACTACACCGTAGAATACTACAACGTAGTGCTATACTCGTATTAACAATATTATGAGAAGCTACAGATATCAAGTTTCATTTATGTTGGCATTTTTTTCAGTTCCGTAAATATTTTATGTTACACGAACATTAAAACGTCAAATGTTTTTTTTTCGAAAACGATTTTTTTTGCAAGATACCCTTTACCATAGGTTTTGTATGCATTTGACTACCTACTCGTCAAATAACCGCACCTTTAATAAATAATAATAATTTATTTTTTATTTTCTACGATCTAACTAGATCTTTATTGTAGGAACCAAAAATTATAATGCAAAGAAATGGAAATTTAAAAAGTAAAATTTATAACCTAACCTACCTAACATAACAATTTTGTTCTTGCGAATAAAACTGAATCAGAAACTCCTATCAAATAAAACATCTAAAATCAGACAGACATTATTATGGCAACATGCTGGGTACGCTGCCAACTGGTGGGGGGTTTAAGCATCTGGATTGTCTTTAGACCTTTATCGGTCTGGGGTAATCGATATGCTTTTTTGTGTAGTAGTTTAGTTAGCTGAGTCTGTATATTGTTTTGTTGTAGTTAATAAAGGCACTTGCCCGTAAAAAAAAAGACATATTTCTAGACATTTCTCAATCAGGGGAGCTAGCAGAGCAGAGTAGCAATTTGTAGTTGGTCTTTCTTTCTTGAATAATTGATTTCTGTCAGAACTATAATTATTTCTATCTTTAGCATACAATTACATATTTCATTATTTGTATGAGATAATCTTCCATGTATTTTCACAGTTCGCATATTTACTATATTTATTTTTTCCAATAAAGTCTTTATACACCGTTACAAAGAACATCTCGAGAGAATATCATTACGGCAGCACAATAGTCCCAAAATATCGGGCCCCTATTCTCAACGGCCGAGGTAAGGCCCACCACCTGGCTGCACCGCTTCCTGAGGCGATCAGCTGTGAGGATCAGCTGTTAAGTTCATTGTCGTCTTCGAGATATATGTGAAGCAGAATCAGCTGTTTATTAGAATTTTTTGCTAGGTTATTGAACCGAGGTTTCTTCCTTTCTGCGGTAAATTATTACTCGGTGACTGATTAGCTGGATAACTTGGACTAAGGCACAAGTGTAGTGTCAATGCCACAACTGATTCCGCAAGAGATGATATCTACCTTTTTACATATATACCGTCTTACTTACTTATAAACGCTGAATAAGCGCATTTTAGATAAACAGTGTTTTGTTCCGTTTTCGCGCGTGACAGTTCCCGTCTGACAGAAAGCGACAAGTCCTTATTCAGTGAATAAGATTTTAACATGCGTTTATAAGTAAGACCGATAATTTATAGTTTAATAAACTGAAACAACAGACTTCAAACGGCGTGGTTTTGTTTTTAAAACCATATCCTTGTACTATACCTACATACTTACAGTAAAAACAGAACCCTCTATCTTGTGCATTCGGGTAAAAAATAACCTATTAAAGTTTTATTTACCAGAAGTTACCAGGTTTTCATAAAAAAAATACCTAATAGTAGATTGTTATACAAGGGGCTAAAAAGACCCATTGTAACGAGGTAGATTTTTACTGCCGAGCTTTAGCGAGGGAGTAAATAGAAACCGAGTTACAATGGTTTTTTTGCGCCGTGTGCTCTACTTTCACTACGAGTGCGAGAAAATAAAATAATCCAATACAATAATTCAAAGTCTATTTTATTAAAAATGATATGTACAATTTGTACAATTCTGGATATTTAACGAGATGTTTGCAAATAGAATGTAAATATATTCCAAAGAGATTATTCTAGTTTTGAATAAAGACTGTTTCGTGTATGTAGAACAGATAATAAAAAAAAAACTTTTTCCCCTAGAGCTTAAAATGCTATTTTTCCCCCGCTTTACTACGCTACAATGACGGACTTTTAGAGCAAGAGGAGTGAAAAACTACTTTCATACTCAAATCGACTTAGCATTTCTAATCGCCCGTTTCAGTATTTAAGTCGGCCAATTCTTCAATCTTGTTATTCGTGCAATATTATCGCCCAAATTACATATTATTTTTATTTCGCCCGATTAATAATATCCGTATCAGAAATGGTGCGAGGTGGAACGGTAAAGTCCTGTAGTTTGGGGTGCCGCGGGGGTCGTGGGTTCATTGCTCGCGTCTATTGTGAAACGCGTGCGCTGACAGCTGGCCCTTCTTCCCTTGCGACTAGGGAGGGCAGATGGTCCCAACTATTTGATTTTTTTTACATGTTTATTGAGCAATACTGTCCTTAATAGTAAATCTAGAACAAAACTTGAGTGCCAGTTCCCGTTCCAGTTATTGACTTTTTCTTCGGATGAGTGGCTGTCCCTCAAGTTTAAAATTTATCATAGAAAAGATGAGAGCTATGGCCCATTACAGAAAGGTATTAACATAGACTTTTTTGCGCCTGACTGACCAGCTAGGTATGCCCGTCAAGTTATGCTGGACGCTTGCCCATATCAGTCCATAGTCCATAGCCACCCAGAACTTTAATCCCTGTGTGAAAATGCATTGCGCTTTTCACTCATGTCAATAGTTATTAGACCTGGTTATGGTCTTGAATTCGCAACTCAATGAGTTCCATTGAGTTAAAAATGTTAAGTAAATACAGAAATATTTCACCCAATAGTGTAGGACCAAAAACAAAATGAATTAAAGGCGCTGTCTTTAAAACTCTGTCTCGCTCACGCATGCCCACAGATATAAAAATCACAGAATAGAACTATACAAAATCAGCATTTGCCTACCTAGATATAGTTATAGTTTTTTTTTTTTTTTGTTATATACATACTAATTCTTATATCTGCAAATATGGATTTGAAATTAAAAAATACTTGAATCCATTTTCTGGGTGAATTTGATTCAAAATTAAATTTTTCAAAAGTGTTTGTAATATTTTTATGTAGTTTTTCGCTTAACAGATTTTTCGTAATTCATTTCAGTAATTTTATGTTTCCCAAAATGTTGCTATGTGCGAGCAAGACAGAAGAGATACTAGCGACAAGGCCTTGAGTCGAAAATATTAAAAAACTTATATAGCTAGGGTAACAAGCCCTCAACAATGGGTGTTGCCAATACCCTTTCGCTCTGTGCTCACGCGCACCCCTCTCCTTCATCCCCTGCGAAACGAACCGGTTCACTACTAGACTCACTATTGATTTTTATACATTCCAAATACTGATAAAAAACCGTAAAAGCGCAGCACATGGCCACGTAAGATTCTTAACAAACGAGTAATTTGAAAAATTTGGTTGACTTTATTAACCAAGTGACTTTCTCGAGTTAGTGATTCTGAGATTTATTATTAGAAACTTAGAAACAAGTAGGATTATTATGAGAACATCAGATACTTGACTGGTAAATGTCACACACACACAACATACACACGTGTGTGTGGTACATTCACTGTAGGTATCTAAGACACTCCGATAATTTCAGGATTACGCAGGGCAATAATTAATTAAGGGGATTTTTACATTAAACCAATTCTTATCCTTTTTTTATTTATATTTAGCACCTTTGTAGGGATGGTGCATATTTACGCGACAAGGAATTTACTTGCAAGTACCGGCCCGAAATACTTGCAAGGCTAAAAAGTCTTATACTTAACTTATTTACTTTACTCCGTCCTAATCCGACGGAAGGACGCCATTATTCTTCTTATTAAGAGCACGATGAACAATTTCTTATGCAAGTATTTTAGTAGCAAAACTTGTTACGCAATTGGGTATGTAAAGAAAAATGTTACATATGCTGATTCCAAAACCATTTCGAGATTATATGTCTATAAACCATATTTTTTTATTTAGGGCACATAAAATGATGAGATCGCGCAAATTTTTGCGAAAATATAAAAAATATTTGACCTTCAGTCGACCTCTAAAATGTAAAATGAAATGTAGTTTAGTTAGTAAAAAAGATGAAACTGACAGCATTAGCATTGACAAGAGAGACAATATCTCTATGACAACTGTCATACCAATATAAATAAACAAAGAAAATAATTATTTTGTGTGTTTGGTGCTCTGCTACTCTATTCATTTGTATTAAATTAATTCTGTTCATTATCTTTACGAAGACCTTGCTTTCCTACCGTTTTGATTGATACTGCATTTACGTTGACCACTGCTTTGTTATAAGGAACTGTTTGCCTACTGATTGGATAAATTATGGATAATTTTGTACGTGCCGACTCTGCTAACTTACCTAAGGTTGAGAATCTTATCATTCTGGAGTTCATCTCAACTAGCGACAAGAACAACATCGCAAAAATCCGAGGAGCTAAAGAGCTAAAACTTATGAACAATGCCAGGATATGAAATAAAAGTGATTGACAGTACATAACTTCTTTTTTGAAATGATTTTATTGTGTTTAATTATATACCAATTTCATTGTATAAGGGATTATTTTTATTTATGTACATGAACATATGTATAAGGGATTATTTTATTTACATTTATACATTATTTATTTTATTCTGGTTCCTTTTTCTGGTTCATTGTACTGCAGCATCAATGCTTCGCCCAGGAACATTTATTCTACGTTAACTTGTTCACACCAGTCTTTTAAAGGTTTCCTTTACTTGAAAAAACAGTTTATTAGGATTTTTGGCACGAAAGTCGAAACATTTCACAGTTGTAGTTTCTGAATAATATTGTGAATTTGTTTCATTTCAATGCGCAAACACAATCGCGAAGACCTTATAAAACATTAATTAATTACAACGAGCTCAATATTAATTATTATTTTTTTCATTCATGTTTACACAACGTATTTGTTTTTTCAAAACACAACAAAAACCGATGATCTCTTGTATCAGTCAGAGACAAAAACGAATATAGGTACATGTCACTGTCAAGTTGACGTATATGTATTTTTTAGTTCATGTTGGCTATCACAACATCTTATTCAGTAGGTACGATGACGTCATCCTTCCTACTGACGATTTTATCGTTAAAAAAATATTAAAAAATAAGTACTGAACAGAATAAAAAAATATTGAAATTAGTTTTTCTAAATGATCCATTCTATCATATAAAAATATAAAAAAAAAACAAAAAAAAAACTTTACATACCCAATTGTGCACCTTATGATCATTAGAATGCAAATCAATTTTTTTTAACGAAAAAAAAACTTTGAAGGTTTTTGTTAAGGTCTGATTTTTGGCGCTGGTATTTTTATGTGGACGTACTTGGAAGCCCTGCTCGATTTTGTAGGTATAACCCATCCCTACTACTGTTAATTACTACCCTAGTAAAGTAAGTAAGTAAGTACTACCCTGTCAATTTTACTAACTATTGTTAATATATTCTTATCCTTACAATGTGTATTATAAAAGCGAAAGTAACTCTCTCGACACATAATCACATAATTGTTGAAACCGTCTGACGGCTGCTTAAGAATTAACAGCCGAAAAATCAGACTATGTGTGTACATTGTACATCACTCGCACATATCGGTCGGAAAATGTACTAAGGTCCGGGGAGGTAATTGCAACTATCGGGAAAATGCAACTAGCAAATGCAAGCAGGGACCGATGCTTTGTTTCTTAGATGGCATTATTTGTAATAATCAAACGGCGCGAAATTATTTAAATTAGTTGCATTTTCCCGATAGTTGCAATTACCTCCCCGGACCTTACACTCTTTCGGATGTCGGGCAAAAAATACTCAGGAAGGTATTTGAAATACCCAATAATTAATTATTATAGTAAACACAAAAAAAAAACAAGGACACGCGTTGATGTCTTTTGTTTACAAACATTAAGAAAAGACATCAACGCGCTTTTGTTTCATAGTTTATCATTACAAAAAAAAAAAACATAAATTTCTGTATTTCCGGCAGCCTAGTCGGGAGACGCAGGTCCTGGGTTCGAATCCCACGGCACGCACCTCTCTTTTCGAAGTTATGTGCGTATTGTTGATTGCCGCCAACTTCAAAACGGTGAAGGAAAACATCGCGAGGAAACCTACATGTCTGAGAGTTCTCAATGATCTTGAAGATGTGTGAAGTCTGCCAACCCGCACTTGGCCAGCGTGGCAGACTATGGCCTAACCCTTCTCACAATGAGAAGATGGCCCGTTCCCAGCAGTGCGACAGTTTGTACAAACAGGGCTGATAAAAAAAATAAAAAAAATATGTGATTACCCAATATTTGAAGAATCATCGAAATCAGAATATAAACACATTTTTTTTTATCGAATTCAAAAAAGGAGATTATCAATTTAATAATTTAATATGTATGTAGGTATGTAAAATTGTTACAATTATCGCATATCGCTTCGAAGCACTTGTGCCAAATGTATATGAATGTATGTACCTACGTATCACGTATCTATTATGTATGTATGTATGTCTACGTTTTACGCGGCCTAAATAGAAAAGCTAATTAAATGTGGCTGATAAAAGCAATATAAATAAATTGTTAACGACCTCTTTTCATTTTGTGTTGAAGTTTTAACATTCAACGCGTAGGTATTCAATCAACCATGTAAAATGACCCTGAAAACGGCAATCTTATTCAATGCTGTCTAGTGTCGTGTTCACAGGAACGGTAAGATGGAGCCACGAATATCTGAAATTAAAAAATCGTATCGCCATCTACCCATTTTATATAGAACTATTTCATTCAATATCGAATGAAATAGAGACAGAATGTTCATGAAACCAGCACTCTATTTGAATCTGGTGAAGTAGAATTAGTACCACATGTAAGGCAAGATGACGCCACTAATATAACAGCTTAGCTTAGAAATTCAAGTAATTTTTACCGACTTCGAAAAAGGCAACTATTCGGCTGTATTTTTTTTAATGATGTTACCGCGTAACTCCGCCATTTATAAATCGTTTTAGATTTTTTTTTGTTTGAAAAGATATACTTTCAGATTGGTCCCATAGAAATTTCATCAAAATCGGTTCAGTAATTTGGCTTTTTAAAACAAAAATGCGCGTTTTGAAATCGGTTTTTCAGTTTTTAAACTATAATATTCACATAACATTTTGATCAAAATTGGTTCCGGATTGGATCCGATACTGGACACAGTCATTTGCGAAATGTCAATAATTATCTAAATTGACCATTTCTGCAGGATCCTGTGATTTTAGCAAGTTTCGGAACATGACTTAACTCCTATCATCAAATTGAAAAGATAGGCTTACTTAAGTAGGTACCTACTTTCAGATTAGTTTCATAGGAATTTTATCAAAATTGTTTCAGTAGTTTTTAAAACAAAATAAGGTCAGTGTGGCAAAGACCGGCATAGTTTTTTTAAAGTTAGATTTGATGAGCCGTATTATAAATTGCGTGTTGTTTATTACAAAAATGTTACTATTATGTGATAGAGAAATTACTTATCAACAAATTCCCGGTAACACTTTAAACTGTACTCAGTACAATATGAAACAGTTTTTTTTTAAAAGTGGGAAGTAGACGATCTTTACCGCCTCTTTGGGGTAAGACCGTCTGGAAGCAAGTATACCTATAAATCCTTAGTTATTTTATATAGGCATGCATAGACTACGTGCTTATGCAGATTTCATCGAAATATGTGCTCTCATCTATTTCATTTAAAATCAAAATTACTTGATCTTAGTAATTAAATGGTAAACGGGGTAACACTATATATTTTGGTGTTCAGAGTAAAGAACCTTTTTAACCGCCCGAAAAAGTAACTCTTAAATTAACCTGTTGTATGTTAATGTTCGTCTTAATATTGTCATTAATAATAATATCAAATTATTATACTATAGATCTATTTCACCGCGGCAAGGCAACGTTTTTACTCGACTGCGTAAGAAGGAGGGTTATGTTTTTCGAGTGTATGTATGTACGGGGTAACACTATATATTTTGGTGTTCAGAGTAAAGAACCTTTTTAACCGCCCGAAAAAGTAACTCTTAAATTAACCTGTTGTATGTTAATGTTCGTCTTAATATTGTCATTAATAATAATATCAAATTATTATACTATAGATCTATTTCACCGCGGCAAGGCAACGTTTTTACTCGACTGCGTAAGAAGGAGGGTTATGTTTTTCGAGTGTATGTATGTATGTTCTTTGACACGCCCTAGAGCCTAAACGGCTTGACCGATTTTGATGTGAGTGGTGTCTTAGTTGTGAGAGTGACACTGGGTACATCAAAATTAAAAAAAAATCATAAGTTAGGCTGTAAAAACCTCTTTTCTGCAGTCGGGTATTTTGTTTTTCTTTTAACATTGATACTTTTTATCTTAACAACTAGCTGCACCCCGTGGTTTTACCCGCGGCGACTAAAACATCAGTTTTTTTATACAAAATAGATCTACGGTTGACGACCAACTCGCGTGATGTTAAGCAACGGTGTGGCCGAGGATGGAGCTCGTTGATCTAGAAGATATCTATTCACTCTAGCCTTGAAAATTCCAAGATTGTAGATCTCAGGATCGAAACGGAGAAGGCGGCAAAGAATTCCATGCACAGTACACAACAGGAATGTGGATCGATATCGCTGAGTATGGATTTTTTTTTTTTTTTTTTTTTGAGTTGTAGCGAGCCTAACGAACGGCGATTTATTTTTATAAAATAAGAAGATATAACTTGTTGTCATAGTATATACATATAATACTGAGTTTAGTGCGAAGAACGAATGTTGCAATATTAAAATAATAGGATTAACAGACAAGTGTTCAGTCAGAAATTAAATTATCTCATCTTTCATGTGAAATCATCATCATCATCTCAGCCATAAGAAGTCCACTGCTGGACATAGGCCTCCCCCATGGATTTCCAAAAAGACCGATTGGAAGCGGCTTGCATCCAGCGTCTTCTTTCATGTGAAATACATTTAGAAAACGGTTAATTTAAAAACGTTAAAAATTAAGGTACGAAGGTTTACGATATCTGTAATAGGGAAAGACCGGCGTATGCCGATCTTAGCCGTCTAGCACTAGACGATCTTCCCCACTATATTATTTTGAGGTTACGTGTATTTAACAATAAATATTCCAGTAACTATATACAAATATTCAAACTTATAGTAAAAAAACACTTAACTAGACATTATTTAATACATTCTGCTATCAGACAAAGCACTTATTCAATTTATTTTAGACTTATATTGCATTGAAGATTAGCACGCACCACTCGCCTTGCTAGCTCAAAACACAACTAAAATTTAAGTTCCATTTTTTGCGTTACCTTTCCACATAGCACCATCTCTGTGTCACAGTTTGAACTAAAATGTAATAATGCTTTAGCGACTGCATCTATAGGTGGCGTATTTGATCAGAAATCGAAATAAATCCAGGTAGACGGACTTTACCCGTAGACGGTCTTTGCCACATTGACCTTAAATGAAAAAATGTCATCTGAGTAAACGAAATTGCGTGTTTTGAATTAGTTTTTTTTTAGGAAAACCGAAACATACATACATACATACTCACAAACATATGTACATACATACACTATAAAAACCCTTCTTTTTACGTAGTCAGGTAAAAACAGCGCAAGATTCCGTCTAGACACTAGACCGATTAACACCTGCAACGTAGCATTGACTAAAACATATTAACGAAATTTCTTTAAATAGACCCTGAATAATATTATGCGAATTCTGTAAATATAATAATGAATAAGATCAAAATTCGTCACAAATACTTCGGTGACGTTCCTTACGTGCCATATCGGGTCGTCAGGTCTGACGTCACTTGTGGAAATAGCTGTGAGCTTACGAATTAGTCATAAAGTGGACCCTAGACTTCCAGTTTTATTAGCCATACGTTAAAATGATGTCATTTTACAAGGGAAGGCAAACATCTATACCTACCAACAATTAAATATTTTTTTATTTTTTTTTACTTGATGTTGGCATCATTCTTGCACATTTGCCATTTGTCGAGTAAATTTATTTATTTGTTGTAAAGCGAAGAAAATCTGAACATAAATAGGTATTCGGTATAAACATAAATCATTAGTTAGGGATATTAGGAAAGTAAGTTTTTTTTTTTTAAATTAGATAGGAGTAGGTAATATTTTGAAAAAAAAGTTTTATTCAGATATCACGTATAGTTGCGACGGAGTAGTGAAAAAACAACTATTTTTCTACTCCACAGCCGATTTAAAAAATATCAAAAAAAAACTTTTTGAAAATATTTCTCCTACCAAATAAACGAATTCATTTTATATACCTCCTCAATGATTTTGTAATGAGCGAGCGAGATAGCTGGGCACGTTGAGCGCATCCAATATTCTCATTCATTATGAACAAATAACTTTTACAATGGGACCAAACCTGAAATTGTGAAAAAAAAAAGGTATTAGCATTTCTATATTTTTTTATTTTTTACAAACTCCAAATTTCATTGTTTTATTCTAGGACATAAGCTAGCTCAGACAGCTTATATCATAGAATAACACCTATAAGTGCATCCTTATTACTTTCAATAGTGCAAGAGAGATTAGCTCGACTCAATGAACAGAGTATTTGTAGCCCGAAAAAAAACCGTTCCTGTAGTGTTATCGGTGTTACCGCTAGCATCAACTTTAAAGTAAATTAGAAAAGTATGGTAAATAGTAAATTCAAATAATTATCCCAAATCATCAGTGTTCAGTTGAATAATAAACAAAATATGAGTAAGTAGGTAGCAACCTAATAGTTTAACGTAGTAGTAGTAGTCTAGTAAATTCTTAGTCGCCTGCTTCTCATATTGATCCACGCTTAATTATAATACAGTGTAACCCAATTAAGTCTTTTTTTGCAAAACCCCTATCTTTTTCAGTAAGATTGAGAAATATCATAGCCATTGTCAAATATACGTGTTTTCGCGATATCTCTAGAATTTTTGCGAAAATTCACATTATCAAATCATCCTACGACATACATAATAATGTATACACGATACATGTTAAGAGGGTGCCACCAATGAGATTTTATCTATAGAGAGGCATCTCATTGAATATGGACTAAAAAGTATGGCGAATCTCGGATCTCAGCACTTTCGAAGATTAGACACATCCTTAAGGCTTTTTAGTATCTTGGCCTTGTATATGGCTTGGTATTGCACTTTCTAAACACACAGGATGGCATTGACATTGTTCACAAGCTATAACACTTAGCGTCTAACAACGTTGCCCGACATGTCGCGACTGAAGACGAGTCGGGCAATTGCCTTACTTGAATATTGCCACGCAGAGCCGGGGAAAACCTGTATAATACGTCATTGGTGTAACCTAACCTTGTACGTACTACCTACCTTCTTACTACTTATATATATATATATAACTGAGACCCTAGGTGGTAGTGGTATGAGTTTGACAAAAAATCATCTATAGTTAAATTATGACTTTATGAGTCATGAACACGATTAGATCATACAAAGGCCGCTAACCCCCCAAATCCCCCATTCCGCGAACTTAGAAACGCACCCGTGTAGTTATCAAATCCTTGGCCTATCTTCGGTGACCCATGACCGCTGTAAGCCTGCTATCGATATAATCACTCTGTCACGGCTAACTAGGTAACCAACGGTATGTAGGCCTTCGCTAACGGTCAAATTAATTTACCAATTAATTAGCAAAATACAAAAAATCTATGTGGATTTATTAGCAGAAGCACTAGTTTTGAACCCCCGACCTAAAAACGAGGGGTGTTATAAGCTCGACGTGTGTATCTGTAATAATCTGTATATAGATAATATGTGTGTCTCTGCGGCATCGTAGCTCTCAAACGGATGGACCGATTTTGACCAAGTTTTTGGTTTAAAAGAGGTTTTAATCGAAAATATTTTAGCTTAATAGCTTTATTTTATCAAAATCGGTTCAGTCGTTTTTTTTTCTCGGGGGTTTTTGAGTTTTCTAAACTTATACTTGTATAAATATTAGACAAAAAGATCCTCATGATCGGATGTTGCTTGCGGGTCGCTGGTTTGCTCATAGTATTCACACAACAGTAATAAGTAGGTACTTAAATTAAAACAAAATAATTTTCCCGTAACAATAAGTAGTAAACAATAGTTTGTAATTATGACATATGTCACGGACCCTGGTGTCTGTGGACCTAAAAAAAATAAAAAAATATGACAATTTGATAGGTAGCAAGCGTAGGTCCACACTGTCATACTACGAGACGGATACTTACATTGTTGTTTTATAATAATATAAAGTTTTATGTGCCTAAGTAAGTTATTCGAAATATTAGATAAAGAATTATGCCTACAACCACAGAGCCTATAAATTACATTAGAAAATACACAAATTTAATATAGGTACATTAACACAGGATACGTTTAAACTAATTAATAAACGTTATCGACAATAAAGGGTGGCGTTATCACATAAAGTGATTTCTTTCAGGCAACCTTTGGGCGGACGGGATTTACATTGTGAATAAAGATGGTGGTGTAGTCACCTTAGCCACAGCTAGTTTACTGCAGGGCCCTTATTCCGTATATATGACCATCAACCGCGTTACGTGAACGTGACGTGGGTGCATTGACAATGAAAATTAGCCTTTAACTTTAAGAAGCCAAAGTCTAATTTTCATTGTAGACTCACCCACGTCATATTCTCGTAACGTCCGATGGTCATACGGAATAAGGGCCCTGGACGTTGTTAGGTAATTCTCCCGTAAGAATTTCCTGAACGATTGGTTGGAAGTCACCTGCGCCACCAGCGTCATTTTATCACATAGAATTAATATAAAGTAAAGTAAGTACCTATAATTATACTAAATGAAATACTTAGTTACCTTACCTACTTATGTACAAATAAAATAATAAAAATAATATAAATTACATAATATTCAAACACAAACACCAATAAGTATGTACATAAAGTGTAAGCAGAAACTTTAGTTCAATGCGGAAAAAGTTTAAGCCTCTTTGGCTTTTAACGCACAGAGCAAATTTTTTTTTGTTTCCAAATTCAGAATGAACCAGCTCTTTTCAGCTATTAGCTCCTTAGCGTACCTAGCATAACTACCAAAAGTATTTCCACCTACATATTATAAGAATATATACATAAACACGTCCTTCACACCCAATCTATATGCAACACCTCAAACAAAATAAGGTCACCAAGACCTCACCGACTTCGTCATTGATGAGTAGTGGATGACTCACACTTAAACGGATAATTGTGCGATTATAATCTACTCACGGCACGATCTAGAAAATTCATAATTTAATAATTAGTATTCATTATTATGCAACTGTGTGACGAGACGAGCATTTAATTTTGTGTCATAAATTACGCCAAGATACTATCTAATCGTTTCTGAACTGGTTAAATTGTCACAGTTGCATTCGGAATGATTGGGAAATCGATTACATGGGAACGTACGAGCTTTAATATGTAGATGAGTAGAAGGGTTAGTAGCATCTGTTTTCCTAAAAGACAAGAATTTTGTTTTAGACGTATTTAGAGAAAGAAGATTATCTTCCAGCCATGCAATAGTTTGAGACAGGCCAAGTTCTGCTTTTATTTTGTATAAACTTTTTCCCATGTCGAGACGTGAAAAAGCAACACAGTATCACCTGCAAACATTAAAATATCTGTGTAACTGTGAATCTGTCTCTAGCATCTTAGTTCTCAAACGCAAGGACCGATTTTGATCTAGTTTTTTTTTTTTGGTTGAAAGAGGATTTGATTCAGCCGTTACGTCTTCTATCGGAGGTTTTTGAGTTTTATACTCGTCTAAGAAATAGATTTACGTTTGACTACCAATTACCTACTCCATTGATTACATATCATACCATATGTAGATACCTAGTTATATGTGTGATGTGTCATAGTTTTGTAGTGTACCTATATGTTTTCTTGTATCTATATAGGTATATAAAAATGAATTGCTGTTCGTTTGTCTCGCTAAAACTCTAGAACAGCTGGGCCAATTTAGCTGATTTTGGTTTTGAAATATTTGTCGCAGTTCAGGGAAGGTTTAAACATATAATATCGGGTCCACTTATTGATAGGTGATACGAAGTACTAGTTATAATATAAATATAATAAGTATTTGTTAGGTAACCTGATCACTTTGCAGGAATAAGGTGTGTCTTGGATGTCTAACATTACACAACAGTCTGCGGCCTTGACCAAAGCAAGGACTTGTAGAGGTCGCTTCACTGCTGAATATAACTTCGGTCTAACTTATGATTAAGGTAATATACGTTACCCATTCCCATGCAATTCTATGGTGATATACCTTAATTTATGCTCAAAATCTACAGCCTTACAAGCAATTTTAGTCTCTTTGCAAGCGATACGGGTGCTTGCTTGTTGTTGTTAAACTCATGACGGTAAGATCGAAAACGTCGTAAGTTCTTTACGGAAGGAACAAAGTGAGAATGTGTCTTAAAATGAGTGGAAGTGAAGTTAGTTTTGAGAGTTTGGTGGGTATGACATCATCCTGCTACGTCGCGTCGGCGTCGAGGTCGCAGATGTGGTCGTGGGTACTCCGCCTAACCAGTCTCAGTATTGAAATAGCATTCAGCAAGCACTGACGTTACTCATTACTCGGTGAAAAAGTACATTTAAAGTATTCATCATGGCCAACGTCATGGGTAAGTGATCACCATTTGTTTTTTGAAATTAGAACATATTACTCATCGCTAAAATTAAAAATTGAATTTTATAGTTTTTTTTTTTCAATGTCGAAACCAGTTATTCAATACGCTGGAGCCGGTGAAATTCCTAAACTTTAGACCTAACGGATTGGAAAATAGATCATGTTTTGAAAAAGCCGGTAAAGCAGTCGGCGTTTTCTTGGCATGTAGCCAAATGTCGGGTGTGGCGTTAGCCGCATATAAAAATACTTAGATCAATAAAGAGTTCAGCTAGATTTATATTTCTAATTTCATATTAGGAATGAAGCTATTTTAAAAGTAGGTATCTAAACGTAAACTAAACGAAAATTTAAGTGCAAACAACGAAAGTAAAATAGGTATTTACTATTTACACATTTTACTACACAGAGATATAGTTTAAAACCGTCGGTAACCTATCTTACCTCCGCAAACAAGTTTTCACATATTTTTTTTATTTACCCTAGCTGACATTGTTTGATCGTAAAGTATGAGATCATTCTTAATTCTGTCACCATTGAAGGTTAGCCCTTTAGCCCTGCGACACGAAGTCTTGGGCACGCTATTCAAACGATCCCACTATGCGTACGAGTATAATAGTAGTAGATATAATGTAAGCATAATAGTAGGTAGTACATTGTTGGTAATAGCAAGATGTGTCAAGTGATTGCTTATACCTACTAGTAATCATCCTTGCTACTAGTAAATGATCAACATCCTCTTAGCTGAGAACCTCTGTGCATTCAATAGTTCAGGCTCCGTTAGCTAAACATTTATTCAAATTGACTAATTTATGGCCACTGTCAGCGTTCATTAAGGTCAAAATAAACCTCCAACTTTTCCATATTCAAATTAATAATTCGCACATTCGTTTTCAGGCGTTGAATCTGTAATATTGTAACATTCTAGACTGAATTATAGTTGAGTCAGTTTCATAGATTGCCTTTAATTGAACTAATGGGTGACTATTGTTTTTGCAGTACCTACATACTTGTAGTTATAGATCATTTTCTCGTTTTTAGTCCCATTCCAAAATGTTAAATTGATTGATTGATTTGTCGTTAATGTTCCATGTTTAATTTCTTCTTCTTTTTCTCCTAGGATATTAGACCTCGCCTGATTTGTCTATTTGCCGTTTTGAAATATAAATCTATCTAATACCTTTAAACGAGCAATTCTTGTATATAGGTAGGTATATATAATCTGAATCTCGGAAACAGCTCCAACCATTTTAATGAAATTTGGTTTGTAGGTAGATTAGGGGACGATAAATCGATCTTGCTAGGTTTAATAAAAAAAAACCGAGTGGAACTCGGTCGCCCAGGTACTTATATTTTAATTAGCGTACAAATAATCTTTTACTATAGGTACATAAACAACTTACGAATATGTGTGTCATTCATTTGTCACATACAGATAGGAAAGTTCATTCACAAACAAAAACAAATTAATTGCTCACTGTATGAATAAGAAACATGTAACGTATATTTTAAAGTGACGGATAATTTATATTTTTATCTTAAGTACAAATTATTAGGTAGATATATAGATACAGTGAATAATAAACAAGTAACTAAAGAAAAATGTACCTAGCCTTTAAAAGTTGTTTAATTTCAATGAAGTAAAAATTAAGGTGTCTACCTACTTAAATGTGCAGACAGGTACTACAAGATTAAGTTTTCCGATATTGGCATAACTTAGCATGGCAGAGGAAACCAAGGTCGAACGTGGAATTACTAAAAACAATTGAATATAAACATACATGTATACATATTAAAGTATTATCTAAGCGGACAATGTTATAAAAAGATTTTTCACGTTCTGTTTGTCTCGCTTAACAAGTTATGCGACTAGGGAGGTCGTTGGAGCATTGATTTTATTGGATGACATCATTCGGAACGACGTTATTTGCGCCACATAGATATTAAGGATTGTTTAGATGTACCTATATAACGCTTTCAAGTTTATCTAAAAACTATTTTAAGTACTTTAGTTAAGACTTCGTAGCGGAGCTCACGCATGTTGGATTGTTGGTATTCATTGTATGCTCCTCACATACCAATCCAACAAGCTATATTTAGAGTCAACTGTTACGTTAGTTAAGAGGTGCGCCCGGAATGGAAGTGTATCAAGCTACCTACACTGCCATTCCTACGTACCCAATACTAAATAGGAATTGCGGAAAGTCACCCGCGACTAGAATGTTAAAAGTCGCGCCGCAGCGGTCACTGACTCGATCACTATGCGGTAATTTTAGATTTGCCATGCGACACTTCATATTTTGGTTTTACAGATGTCGCGACGGGAGACAATCTCCAGTACCAGTTCTACCCGGTTTCGTCCGGTTCGGTGCAATTCAAAGTACGCGCACCCAATGACGCCCATATCGCGCTCACCATGGGCCCTCAGGAATCTGATCCCATGATTGAGGTATGAAATCAAATCTGATTGTCTCCTATATTACCTTTCAAATGACATAAGTTTTGACTGATTAATGACTCGTTTCAGGTCTTCCTTGGAGGCTGGGGCAACTCGAAGAGCGTCATCAGAAGAAACAGAACCAAGCCCGAGAAAGTCGAAATGGAGACCCCCGGTATTTTGAACGGTGGCGAATTCCGCGGATTCTGGATCAGATGGGACGGTGGCATTATCTCGTGCGGTCACGAAGGCGAAGCCATCCCCTTCCTCTCCTGGTCTGACCCCGAACCTTTCCCCATCGGCTACATCGGTGTTTGCACCGGCTGGGGTGCCAGCGGCACTTGGAAGATCGAAGGTAAGTGCATCACTAACGCACAAAATCGTACCCTCAAAATGTACCCAACGACTTAAAATTTACCCTTTATGGTGCAGATGGCGCCGAATTCAATACTCAGGACAAGCTAGAGTATGTTTTCGGACCGTCCGCCTCCGGATCCCTGGATTTCGAATTCCGCGGTCCACACAACTGCCACGTTTGTCTGACCACCGCGCCTGCCGAGGTGGAGCCCATCTACGAGATAATGCTCGGTGGCTGGGAGAACACACAGTCCGTTATTAGGCACAACAAGCAGAAACCCGACAAGGTAGCGTAGACTGTTCGACGTTGTGGCTCGCGTTGTCGTCTAGTGAAGTAGGTAACCTGGTAACGAATATCGGTCGGTTCGTAGGTGACGGTGCCCACGCCCGGGCTGATGAACCCTAACGAGTTTAAGAAGTTCTTGTTGGAGTGGCGTTGCGGCAGGGTGGTGGTCCGTGATCGTCTCTCCGGCGCCGTGATCTTGGAATGGAACGACCCCTCGCCCTTCCCGATCACGCACTTCGGCATCCGAACTGGATGGGGCGCAACCGGTCACTGGCGCATCAAGCACTTCCCCACCCCTGGCTCCGTCGCACAACCTCGTTGAGTGTCCCAACAATTAGAATGCATGGGTGTTTAATATTACACTCAAAAACTCATTCAAATTTTGACTGACCCTAAGTTATACTTGATTATTAACCCTGATTATATAGACAACTAGTCGATATGGAGTTATTAACAAAATAAAACCACCGTCTAATTGAGATAAATCTACTTATTTTGAAAACTGTTAAGCTGCGTGCACCTGGATGTTGAATTTCGTGGTATGTTTGTTGGGTACATTTTGTGACAGCTTGCCTTCCTGAAACTTTCACCTGTAGCTTTCGTTACTTCAATCTATTTTGTTATCATATTTACAAAGTGCATGTCTGTTATAACTTAGGTATACTGTTATTTTTTCGATGGTTCTTCACGTTTATTTTTTTCTAATAATATTGCTTAAATAAAACTCACTTTCAAGCTTTTTGTCTATTCCAGTGACATATGGCACGTGTTTTGATAACTTTTATCTGGCACATAATTTGCATTTCGTTTCAAAATTAGGAATTTTGAAATTTCTATGGTTTACCAAATCATGTATTTTACTTACCTTTTTACCTACTGTCACGTCACGTGAATAGGACGACAATAGCCTAAATATATTTTTTCCTTATTTTTCTTTAATTATGCATGAGCATGTCTGCGCAAAAATCGATGACTTTTAATATGAATAATTACCACAGTCTAATAAAGCCATTCACTTTTCACTCGCTTACTAGATTAAAAAGAATAACTTGAGGGTTATCGCACTGCTTGAACGCTTGTGGTATGGCCCCGGGGCTACCTAGAAAGAACTACCAAAGCTTAAATATACGCTTCAACAACAACGGTGTTTAAAAGATGGGAGACTACATGTAAAATTTAAAATATATTTACCTAATATACGGTTTCAGCGCCACCATCCGCGCCGCAGGCCGCAGCTCTGTACGCACCTCCCCCCGGCTATCCAGGCGGTGCGCCCGCTTACGGCGGCAGCTCTGTCTGGGTTGACTCTAATAACGGACAGGTAAGCACCTCCCGCAGTCCAGTTTCCGGCAGCCTAGTCGGGAGACCGTCTGACTTGCGATCCGCAGGTCCAGGGTTCGAATCCCGCGGCACGCACAAAGTAATGTGCGTATTGTTGATTACCGCCAACTTCAAACGGTGAAGGAAAACATCGTGAGAAAACCTACATGTCTGAGTGTTCTCAATGTTCTTGAAGATGTGTGAAGTTTGCCAACCCGCACTTGGTCAGCGTGGTAGACTATAGCCTTACCCTTCTCACAATGAGATGGTTCGCGCCCAGCAGTGGAACAGTTTATACAAACAGGGCTGATTTTGAAGCACCTCTAGTTCTTGAGCTATGGTAGACAGGCAAGGCACACATAGATTAAGGTGACAAGCTTGATGTTTATCAGAACCTGCAAGTAATGGTTTAAGTACAACGCAAATCCTTTGTCTGAAGTGCAAGCCTCCAATCAATGTCACTCAGAATCAGAACAATAGTTCAAACTCCTGTACAAATGCCAAGATAGTTCTAATTCTTGATAATTAACCCAGCACGGTGTGACGTCCCGGTTTGGGTAGGTATTTCATACATCTTAGTCTACATCGACCCATAAGCTGAGCAAGCACCTTGACATATTCTTATTTGTATTATATCCACAGTCAGTTTCAGTTTTAACACATAGTACATAAAGTACTTATATATATAGAGAGAAACATAATCTCATCATTGAATAATTTTTGTACCCGACTGCGAAAGGTGGATTATTTTTTAAGTTTCCAGTGTACGAGTATGTATATGTGTATTTTGATTTGCGAGGTGTCGTTAGATTCGTCTTCACTCGCTGAGTGTCATAGCCTATATTTTTTGTAATAATAGAACTCTCGGAAAAATTATAAAATGCATGTTTTTCATAACCTCTAACGAACTTTTTCGTAATAAACAAGTGATTTTACGCATACTTCCTCGCAAAAAACGTACACTCAACAGCGTATCAAACGTAACGAAATCGTACTTAAGTTAGGTAAACTGCAAAAACCCCTTTTCTGCAGTCGGGTATATTGTTTTCCATTTTATATAGACCATCATCATCTCAGCCATATGAAGTCCACTTCTGGAGACCGTACATTACACAAGTATCCAGCAGTGGACTGAATATTATTCAAATTTATTCGTTTTTACTTACGTTTGATGCCATAATGTAGCGAGGCTCAGTGACATATTGGATCCGTCAGAAGCTAGTGGAAAACTCTTTGGGACCGTTTTTATTTAGTTTCCCAGCATAAATAACATCTCTAATGTTACAGATTCCTCCTGGCGCGGTAGTGGGTGGACAAGACTGCAACGGCGAGCCTCTTTACGTAGCACGCGCCTCACACGAGGGAGCCATGATACCTGGCAAGCTCTGCGCTTCGCACGGCTGCGCATTCGTGCCCTGGGGTGGCCAGGAGCACGGCAAGCCACAGTACCAGGTATGTACTCCAAACAGAGCATGTAATTGAACAGCAGGAGATCAAATTGACGAAACGAAATGAAATTTACATTAATAAAGGCGGCGTCGATACTTTGAACAGCAGGGTTGGACTTAAAAATATCACAATTCAAAGTAGACTCATTTGAACTTGTGTCAAAGTGAAAAAGCAAAATAAAAACGAGCGCGAGCCCAGTTTACATTGCTATAAAAATTTAACCTAACCCCACTGGTCTTCTTCGACAAAAAAAAACTGGGAAACCGGGAAATGAAAACAAAAATCTTTTTAGACATTTTTTAAACTATCACTGTCATTCATTAAAGAACTATTATTATTAACGGATATTTACCGTGGTTCACGTTCGGGAGCTCAAAATTAACGCGAACCACTGTAAATATCCCGTTAATAATAATAGTGCTTTTAGACATGTGCCTAATTAGGCAACAAATTAAAAAAAAATCAAATGCAGGTGCTAGTCGGTGGCCCCAACAACTGGATCCCAACAAGCGGCGCTAACGTACCCCCCGGCGCTTTCCCTGGAGGAGAATCCGAAGACGGCGAACCTCTCTACATTGGCAGAGTACGCCACGAGGGTAGCATCACAACTGGCAAGGTGCAGCAGTCGCATGGCGTCTGCTACATCCCATTCGGAGGGCAGGAACTCGGCTTCCCAGACTACGAAGTCCTTATGCCTTAAGATAGTACCACCTAGTCTTGAATCTCACGTAGATGCTTAAGAACTGCTTTAGGCCCAGCTATGATTATGAACATGAGTGCCTAAACTTATTTTAATCTGTCCGATGCACTGCATAATACATCGTATGTATAGTTACACTTATTTTTGTTAAATTATTATTAAAGTATACAATATTAGCTGTTGTATTATTCAAACATGATATCGATCTCGTACATACCTACCTATTATGGTTGGAGACCGTACCAGATGGTAGTATTTATTTATTACTCTTTGTCTCCTGCTCTGGCTTCTAAAGAGAACAAACAGGCAAGAAACTCACTTCCCATTAGGAAAAAATAAATAAAATATTAATATATATATTTTTTTTAAACAAGCTTTTATTTAAATGCTCTAAAACGAAGAAAATTTATTTTATATTGATATAAATAAAAGCGAGAACACAAACATATATTTTTTTTTTTTCAAAAGAACAAACTAACTTTAATTCTAAGCAAATGATAAGAACGCGTCCAAGTCTTTTGTTGGAATTAAATATTACTTAGTAGATAGGTACGATGTTGTTTGAAATCTCGCGACAAGCTTTTATTTATATCAATATAAAATTTATTTTCTTCGTTTTAGAGCAACTAAATAAAAGTTGTTTTAAAAAAAAAATATTATTTACTAGACTACAAAAAGAGTGCTTATCAAGACTATTCAAACGAGTCCAAACTCGACGGTTTTATCTCGTTTAGTTTAGGAGTTCCGATAGCCACCTTCCGACGCCATCTTGAGACCAGCTTCATGGTACCATATTATTGCATTGTCACCGAAGTTACGTAAGTAAACCAAATTTCAACCTAATCTAACGACAGGAAGTGGTTCTAATTTAACTCGCAAGATTTGTCCCATACTAACAGGGCAAGTAGAATAAAAGCTTTTAAAAATGTAATCTTCTTAACCGGCTGCGTTAGAGGATTATGTTTTCGGCGTTTATACATATATGTATATATATATATAACTATTTATTCTTTTATTTAATATTACTTTTTTCTTTAGGGGTCATTATTTACCTAATGTATCTTGATCCAAGGCGAAAAAAAAAAAAAAGGTTTTCGTTGTAAAAAATAATAATAGGGAACCCTTGTCAAAAACTGGCCTTGTGACTCAGTTGGTAGTACCTATGTCTGCTTGCTGAGCTGTAGGTCGTGGGTTCGATCCCCATCCAGGGCAAACATTTGTGTGATGATTACTGATGATCATGGATGTTTGTTTTGTGTCTGGGTGTTTCTATGTATCTTAGATATATATTTACAAAAAAAACGTATGTATGTATTCTATCAGCCATCTAGTTCCATAGTACATGCTTTGCTTATAGTCTAAGATCCGGCTGCAGAATTAGTGCACTTATCGTTATCGAGTATTTGCTAAAAAGCAAGTTTTTACGTATATTTATGACTAGGAAAATATATATCTACTAGGGTGCCTATCAAAATGTGGCCACTAGTATTTTCAATTAAACTATTGTCAATCTAAACAAAATAGTAATAGAAAAATAAACGCCGTCTCAGCGAAAAACGTTACGAATAATACCTACTCATATTTGAGCAATAATCAACATAATATTTTATTAATTACGACTTATCATAATTTTCATTTGTCTTTAATTAAATTAATAGAAAGTTCTTTGTTAGGTATTAAAGGTACAAGGTACCAAATTAAAAATCGAAGGTAGGTTCATAAAAAAACTTTAACTATAAACAACATTTATATTTAAATAATTAAATGTGATTTTAGACATAATACATAAAATTATAGAGCGCGTCATTACCACTTATGTTTTGAACCTTTTCCAAAAAGGATTTTGATTGACACAAAAAAGTCATTGATTGTTTTTGTACATTACTATATTTGATTGTATATTTGTAATTTTTAAATGTAAATCGTTCAGTCAAACAGTCAAGATAGATCCTAGATAGATGCCTACTTTTCCGTATATATAAGTTACTCTATGGTACCTACATAATATAGATTCCTTTGACATCTTTACTTTATGATCATTGTCATATCAACATTATGTCAATTGAAAAGGTTACAGAATGCAATGCACATGCGTAGGTACGTGTTTCATTTATAAGTACCTGGATGTCCGAGCTTTGCTTGTTTTTTTTTTTTATAATAGTTTTTCTCACAAAAGACGGAACTTGAATAAAAAATTGGAAAAATAATATAATCTATCTGGAATCGAACCGAGGTCTTCTGATCGAATCGCCCGATTTCCCACCTGAGCTATTACAACCTTGTAAACAGTAGCGAAATTTACCTTCGTTTTCTAATGATATTGTATCAGTTTTTCATTGCCACGGATAAAACGACCTTTTCTAAAAATTCAACCTAGCTAGACCGATTTATCGTCTCCTAATCTACCTACAAACCAAATTTCATTAAAATCATTGGAGCCGTTTCCGAGATTCCGATTATATAAATGGATCTAAATAAATATTTCTTACGATTTGTTAATCTTATACGTCAAAGAAGAAAAAGAGTTTTTACGTTAATAATTTGTAAAATTTACATTTATGTATGAAAATTAACTTGCATCAAAATAAAATTTTTGTCGAACACTTGTACTGATGTGGCGTTCTAGTGTTCTGTGGGACGATTTTTTTATAAGTGCATTATTTATTTTAAATCTACAAAAATATTGATATACGCGACTGAGATGGACGAAGGTCGAACTAAAGACTCTTAAAAGTCCCTGAACAGAAAATAAAAAAAATAACAATGGGGTGTAAAATCCATTCATGATCACAAAACAAATAAATAAATCATTGATTGAAAGTTATCTTATGGCATTTTTTTAAGACTAACAAAAAACCTTACGGAGACAACGAAATATTATAATTTGCTATGACACATACATATGTAAAACCTTTTCAAGAGTTAGCCCCTTTCCACGGGGCTAGATTAAAAGCTAGTTAAGTAACGAGGTAATATTTATTACTTTAGAGTTGCTCAAAAGCATTTGCAACCACTTCAATATTTCGCCAACTGCACAAGAGAGTAGGCAATATTATTGGGGTGTAGGTATATATATTTTTTGTACACCTACAGCCGGCAGCCTAAACGGCTTGGCCGATTTTAATGCGCGAAGTGTCATTAGATTCGTCTTCACTTCCAGAGTGTCAAATGCTGCACTTTTTAAAGTAATAATAATAAAACCCGCGAAAACTAAAAGTTATACTTTTACGTTTTACTTTTTCTTCTAATAATTGAAAACAGCTCTGCACATACATTCTCTCGGAAAACATACACTCAACGACATACCAGGGCGCGTCGCCTGTACAAAAATCAATATTATGCAGTTGGGTATTTTGTTTTTCTTTTGATATAGGTACCAATATATTTATTTGCTGACCATTGTTTAGGGATCGGCGACAACGAAATAATCATATGTACATATGTATTCTTCTTCGAAACAAGTGCCTTCTTGTTACTACTCCCTGTTCTCTTCTCTTCTTTGGAGGGTGCCAAATCAGCTGTTCAGGCATTCCCTCCGGTGTTACTAGGACCTCAAAGGTTTTCTCTATCCTCTCAATGGGAGGATCACCGTATGGTATGAAGCATGCCTTACACGCCAGATTTATTACACCAGGGACGATATTATTTTCTATAGACGCTCTGCCGACATACAAGACTTCATTGTTTCTTTCGAAGCAAGTGCCGCCAGGCACGGCGTGAGGAGGTAGTTGGTTATCTTTCATTTTCACCCACGCCAGGTTTTCGCCGCAGAGTATCTGAAAATAAATTACATGAAATTGGAGTTTAATCGGCTATAGTTAAAACAAAAAAAAAACGGGAAAATCAACTTCACAATTTAGATTTTAAAACTAAACTACTGAACCGATTTTGATGAACCGTATGGCCCATGCAATAAGGTTCAATTCATCCGTTTAAGTGTGGGACAGACAAAACCACCAGACGAACACCGAGAACTTAGTAAAAAAATCCCGTTCCCAAGTTCAAAAGCCTAAAATATATGTATATAAACATGCACTCACCTCAAACTTACCCATCCAGTGAATTCTATTCTCCCTACATATCAAAACTTGTTTGAAAGAAGGCACATATTTCCCCGGCCACATGGACTGGAGCAACATAGCCCTGGCTACATACAACAGCTCTCCTTTCTCGAAGCCCCCAACGACGGCATCGACCGGTATGTCGTCAGTATACCTCATGGAAACCCAGCGAAGCTCTCCTCTGAGGGGTTTCGTGGCCAGTCCCTTGAACAGCACCGGAGACACTGGAAACCATATTTGATATTATATAACCACACCTTAAATAGCGTGGCTTCGAAGTGACAATTGCAGAAAAGAAAACTCTCCCTTGAAACGATACGATGCTAATACGCGCTGTCATTTTTGTTGTCAATCTCCAAATCTGGCTAGCCACCAGACCAAATATGGGGGTACACCGAAACCGTATAATAACAACCCAAATCCATACCTATCTATTCGTCTCACTCACTCTAATAATATCTGAAATCTACTGCTATATTTAAGCCTCCTCAAAGGAATTTAACAAGTACCAAAAATCCCGACTGCATAAAAGCCGGAAGCAGAGTTTTTAGTCTAACTTACAATTTCTTGAACTTGAGTGTACGTTTTTGAGAGCAAGTATGCGTAAAATCGCTGTAAAAGATTATAAATGCGCATTCTTTAGAATAATTCTTATAAAAGCACTTGTTTATTACGAAAAAGCTCGTTGGAAGTTATAAAAAAACGCATTTTATTGTTTTTGCGATAGATGTATTAACTAATTATTATTATAGAAATAAATATAGCGTATGATACTCAGGGAGTGAAGACGAATCTAACGAATCGCACATCAAAATCGTTGACCGATTTTGATGTGCGATTCACCGTTTAGGCTGTAGGCGATCTTAGCAATATAGAAACATACATATATGTATACATACCCACATACATAAATACATACACTCGAAAAACAACCCTCCTAACTCAGTTGAGTAAAAAAAGATCGTACGGCTTGCAACCAGAGTCTCCCTGCTTTCTATATGTATGTAATTATCTACCTACCTTCTATTTTCCACGAGCCAGAAGCGCCCCAACCAGTCCTAACTCCTACGTGGGTAATCTGATGAGGGCTTGGATCCTTGTACGCCATGAATGGTGTCTGTGATCCTTCCAAGCCGGTTGCAATATAATTATCATTCCAGCGCACCCATAACGCCACATATTCTTCTCTGTTTAGAATATCAGGAGTATTCACCTCGACTTTGTCGGGTTTAGTTCGGTCCCGCCTCACGCTCGATTTTGTGTTACCCCAACCGCCAATTCGGAGCTGAAATGTAGGTATTGTATGCTTTATCACAGTTTCCAATATACCCGTTAGGTGTGCGCCATCAGAATCTGTTTCCTCCTGGTCCTGCGTCAAAATACTCTTTACGTAGTGTTTTAGTACTTGATTAAAATAATTTAAAAAAATATTCAATTATTTATTATTAACGGGATATTTACATTGGTTCGCGTTAATTTTGAGCTCCCGATCTTTCGGCACAGTTACATGGGAGTCGTTCGTGAACATGGTGCATGTAACTGTGCCGAAAGATCGGAAGCTCAAAATTAACGCGAACCACGGTAAAGATCCGGTTAATAATAATAGTGCTTTAATGAATGACCGTGATAGTTTAAATAATCGGCCAAGTGCGAGGCTGACTCGCGCACGAAGGGTTCCGTACTATCATCTATAATACTACAAAGTTTAGTTCTGTTTATAAAATAACGAGAAATCAACGAAATTCCAAGTGGTAAATTGCAAACTTATAGGTAGGTTTTCGATACACATCCGGGCAGCATGACAACGCTCGCGCGAATACGCGCGGCTATGGCTCACTCCGTGATGTTACCTCCCCCGCTACCCGCGCGGCCGTTGCTTAACCGCCTCGCGCTCGCGCCACCGCCACACCGCGGCGCGGCGCTCGCACTGCGTTTAGATGCACGGATTATTTTCATTTTGTGAGTTTTTATGTATTAGATTAGGTATTTATTTTTATAGTTAATATATTTCTAAATATTTACTTACAAATATTCAAGTTTCTACCTGTTAATTAAGATCGAGTAAAAATTGCTTAAAAATTACGTTTGTTGTATGGGAGCCCCCCTTTAATATTTACTTTATTATTATTTAATTATTTATTTTGAAAGGTGATATACAAGTATATATTCTGTGAAAATTTGAAGCGTCTACCTGTTACCGTTTTTAATATTGAGCAAGAAAATACGAAAAAAACACGTTTATTGTATGGGGACCCCCCTTAATATATATTTTTTTAGAATTTTTAGTATTTGTTGTTATAGCGGCAACGGAAATACATCATTTGTGAAAATTTCAGCTTTCTAGCTATCACGGTTTATGAGATACAGCCTGGAGACAGACAGACAGACAGACAGACAGACAGACAGACAGACAGACAGACAGCGAAGTCTTAGTAATAGGGTCCCGTTTTTACCCTTTGGGTACGGAACCCTAAAAAGTGTTAAACTTACTTCTGTCATTGGGTCTCTTTCGAATTTCCCGTCAGTAAGCGCAATATGAGCATCGTTAGGAGCTTTAACTTTGAACCTTAAGACACTCGAAGACACCGGGATAAATACATACTGAAGATTGTTTTGCGTTTCAACATCTGAAAATAAAATTTTTGTTGTGTTTTTATGATTAGTTTGTAATCGTCCAATTCGCCCATAACACGGTAACTGTTCGCGAATACTTTTACATACAAGTTATAAGACTTGTAAACAACAATAACAGACTGGTGCAATGGCGTCGCCAAGGGGGGGCAAGAGGGGGCAGCTGCTAGGGGGCCCTAGAGATTAAAAAAATGTAGCCAACTGCAAAGCAATCAAAGTCCTAAGGCCGTGCAATTGTACCTGTATCTACAATTCATATTTTTCTCATCCTCCATAATATTAACTTGCCCCCCCCCCCCCCCCCCCCTGGGCCATGGGCTGGCGACGCCCTTGGACTGGTGATCAATATTCCTATATATTAATTGTAGATAGATACCTAAAGTTCTTTGATAAATCTAACTAAAAAAAAAAACATGTAGGTAGTTAAAAATAGATATTTTTAGAAAAGTGAAAACTTCTTTAGCGGCGTTGGGCATTTTTGGGATGGGTAAAAAATGTTAAGCTCGCGTCAGATCGTCAGACGGACAGTCAGAAACCTATTCTAACATTCTGCATTTAAAGTTCATTATTGTATGTACAAGCGCCGGAAACGAAGCGTTAGCGTGTTTTAAGAGTATACAGCGCCATCTAGTACGTTGTTTTAGAACTAACTTTATTATATGAAGTGTTTATACAATAAAGTTAGTTCCTGACCAACGTACTAGATGGCGCGATATAGTCTTAAACACGCTAACGCTTCGCGTACAGCGATGAGTAGGGGTTGTTTGTAAAACACAATATCGTTGGTCAAATCCTTCACGAGTCAGTCTTGTTGCTATTTTATTTTTTAGTTTTCACTTCTGCCGGCACTTCCGAAGTGCAACCCGTTGTTTTTTTTTAGTTTATAAATAAGTTTATAGGTTAAAGCATGAACCCTGGAGTCTGTGGAGCTCAATTTTATTAAATTAAAATATATATATATAAATAAATACCTAGATAGTTTAACAAGAATTACCCACTACGTGAACGGCTAATTTTAGGAAAACCTATCGTAAAGAACTTTGAAATCTGAAGAAATTAAGTGGAAAGTCACGGGAGAAACCATGGTTATGGGTAAAAAAAACTCTATTTAAGGTTGGACTCAAAGCGCGCAGCTATCTCTCTCGCGCATAACAAAATTATACAATCACTGAGTGGGGATATTAGAAAAGTAAGAGATGATTTTGTAACAAGTATCTATGTTAAAAGATGCAGTTTTGGCAGTCTAACTTTCATCTCAGTTATTTTTGACCGAGCGAGCGAAGCGTCTCTGCATCAACTGGCCAAATTTTCTTTCGTCTGTCAGTTCGTACTCGCGTACAGGGCGTAATTTTGAACAAATTTTGATGAAACTTGTTATTTAGGTTCTATGAATTATTATTTTTTTTTGTCGTCGGCGATTTTTGATAAGAGGGGTGGTTTCCATAAAAAGGGGGGAAGTTTATTGTGGCTTTAATTACCAACCGATTTTAATGATATTTGATAGGTAGGTAAAGTACACAATTATTACAACTTATGGTAAAAATGAACAAAATTTGTCAAGTGGTTGTCGAGATATATGACAACCAACTTCAGATTGCGTGTAACAGTGAGGGCGCGTGGATGTGCTTGATGCATTTTAACGCTGAATAATTTTCTAGATTTTACGTTTTCTTGTTTTTATAAGAACACACATTGTTTTTTTAACTAAGGGCATCTAAACATATTCTATTGTTTGTATTAATTGTGTATTCAAATTAAATTGATCTTTCAAGGTGGTTAAACTTTTGGAAAAAATGTTTGTTGACCGTGAAATAAATGTCTGTAAAATCACTTAAAATTGCGAAATCAGCCAAAATTGTACATACGGTCTCCTAAGCCAATTTTATGTAGGTATTAATATGTACAGATAATCCAAGGTGAGCTGCAAATAAGCTCTCTCGCGAGGTCTACTGTTCGTAGAACTACTAGTATATATATGTTTAAAATGGTGTGATGCGCGAGAGAGATAGCTGCGCGCTTTGAGCCCAACCTTCAATTTTGTTTTGAATTTTGAGTACTTACCAATAACATCACACATTGCTGATTTTCAGTCCCTTTTCATATATTTAGTACCGCGACCTAAAGGAAAAAAAAGTGTAACTATTAGACAGTTATAGGAAGAATTTCGTACATTGACGTAGGTACCTAATCATAGTTACCTATCTCTGTCACTCCCGTGTGATTATATTGCTATAGGTCAATGTACGAAATTCTTCCTGCTCGGCATCCGTACTTTAGTAGACGTTTTGACAGTTAGTAATGAGCGTAGCGAAAAAAAACAATCTCTGTTTTAGCTATGAAGTAATTACAAAATGACTATGCGTATTAAGAGAATTGTTATTATCGCGCGATCTCCCATACAAATAGGAGAAAACTGTGTCTTCCTACGCTGTGCTTGCCGGTTCGTGTAACTGATATCTGAATAAAACTATTTTTAAATATTTCTTCCATTTACTTAAATAAACAAATTCATTTCTCACTTTTCTTATATCAATGTCTTTATACGTTTAAAAATATTATGATGCGCGAGAGAGATAGCTGCGCGCATTGAGGTCCACGAAAAAAGTAGTGTAAAAATGCGTGGGCGTTTACGCGTGCTTGCACGGAGGACTATTATGGACCATATAGGCACAAAATACTCACTACTCCGTCACCACAGTACATAGTACTGTTTATAACTTATTCGTAATAATGAGGATGGAGCACGTCTATCTAAAAGACATCTATTCTACATATACATAAACACATACCCAAAGAACATTAGCCTCTCTTGCACAATCGGGTAACAAAGATGGGGGGCAAGTTTGTTGGAACTTGGAATGCGACGCGACGTGAGGACGGGTGTGTCTCGAACACAGAAGAGATTATTTTTTCTCTCTGGCACCAAAGACCAGCGTGAATTCCCCACCAACTCTCAACGAACTTACATTCCGTTTAATGTAAGTTAGTATCATATTATCTTCTTCTTCTTTTTTGTATTGGACCCGCATTAAAGCATTTGCCAGTGTCAAGTATTTGGATTTTTTCAAGTTTCTTGAATAAAACAAGTTGTAAATGTTCTAGTCACAATCTAAGTCACGTATACAGTCAATTTATAAGTCGAGTCCTGCTTAAGTAAAGTGGTGGCGACTTTACTAGAAGCTTCTATGGAGTTTTGCCGACAACGTAAAATCACACGTTTCACTGCTTTATTTGACTTGCCCACACTCACGCACTTAATCAAACACTTAATGAATAAAACACCACCATTTTTATAGCATTAATGTTCAAAATAACACAAGTTTACGAAAATAAAACAAAGCAACAACACGTTACTAAGACGTTCCCGCCAAAACCCCATGCGATTGTTGATCATATTATCTTACGTATACTATAATAAATGGCCAAGCGCGTGTCGTGTATCGCGCAATATAGGATTCCGTAGTTACACATTAATATATGTGAGCTTAAATAAGTTCCCTTGTTTGATTCTTATTAACGAGCCTACTAGTTAACTTATGTCTAGGGGAGTTTTGGCGGGAACGACTTAGCAACGTGTTGTTGCTTTGTTTTATTTTCCTTAACTTGTGTTATTTTGAACATTAATGCTATAAAAATGGTGGTGTTTTATTCATTAAGTGTTCGATAAAGTGCGTGACATATTAAAAACCTTTAAGAAATCTTTTATTTTGACATGGAAGTACTGTGGGTTCATTAATACGAGAAATAAAGCATATTACTTTAAAAACACCACTAAAATTTTCGCACTCGCGAACTATTACTATTTCGACATAGAAGTACTGTGAGTTCACAAATACGAGAAATTTAGCATATTTACTATAAAACACTACTAATAATTTAAGGCGCTCGCTTCGCTCGCGCTTTAATATTATAATGTTATTTTCACATGGAAGTACTATGAGTTCACTATACGAGAAATAAAGCATATTACTATAAAACTCCACTAAAATTTTCGCGCTCGCGCATTTATTACTATTTTGACATAGAAGTGCTGTGAGTTCACAAATACGAAAATTTTGCATATTACAATAAAAAAAATCTATATAGGTACCTACCTACTGCTTAGGCACACATCTAGCCAAAACGAGGAAAATACTTAAAATGCACTGTAACTATGTGTGTGTACCCAAAGTTCTCCGGTTAATCTATTTTTACACAATCATATGAAAGATCAAATACCTATATCACTTTGAAGAAAGTAAATAAGTAGATAAACAAAACAAAGTAAACAAAATTATAACAAAACATCATACAGTATATACAAACATAGATAAATAATAAATCGAAACATAAGTTTGTTTGTAGACAAACAAAAACCGGATGTTAGCATAATTACCTCACTATCTTAAATATGTAATAAAATTAAAAAAAAAAAAAAACTGTTTCAGACTTGATCGTTTTAACTACGAATAACAATACTCTTCGAACATTTAAATAATCTTCGTACATTCCGTAAAAATATATAAACCAAACTTACCAAAGTAAACAAGTTCCAACCTCACAAAGTAGATTGACAACTTTACTGTACTAGTAGAATAACTAGCCTTTTTTGATGTTTCTATGGTTGATTGTAATAACTTGAAACTGACCCACAGGTCAACTTATTCCCCGGAACTTCATGAGTGATAGAAGAGTGATTTCACCATGATTTCGTCAGTGTTACCACCTTAGTATCAGTCCCAGTAACTAAACTACACCAAAATGTTGCTATAAGTAAAAGTTTAAGTAAAATAAGTTAATGGAAAAAATGCTACTGCGGAACGCCTGGCAGATGTGCAACATCGAAATTATTTTGAACTGAAAATATGTAAAATAGGATGGTTTAGTAAACGATACATTTTTCTACTTTTGTAGCGCGCTTTGTATGTTTAAAAAACCGACCAAGTGCGAATTGGACTCGCGCACGAAGGGTTCCGTACCATTATCTATAAATACGGCAAAAAAAAATCTGTTGTTAAATATTAATTTTATTTTAATTTATTTATTTAGTTATAAAGTGAATAATATAACTCAATATTCTGTAATATTTCAAGCGTCTACCTGTTGCCATTATCAAAATCAAGCAAAAACGAGCAAAAAAAATAATCACGTTTATTGTTGTATGGGAGCCCCCTTAAATATTTATTTTATTCTTTTTTTAGTAAGTATTTGTTGTTATAGCGGCAACAGAAATACATCATCTGTGAAAATTTCAACTCTCTAACTATCACGGTTCATGAGATACAGACTGGTGACAGACGGACAGACAGCGAAATCTCAGTAATAGGGTCCCGTTTTACCCTTTGGGTACGGAACCCTAAAAATATGCCTTTGGGTCATGCCAACATCCGGGCTGCTGTCTAACTCGCCGCATTAGAAGTCTCACATCATAAACGTATTTTTGAGGGAATTTTCTATGCAATTTCTTATTCACAGATATCTTCCATTGTCAAAATAGAAAAAAGCATTCGCATTGATTATTGTAAAACATTGTTATATCGACATATTCAGATCGACTTATATATAATATACATAGATTGTCAATTTCTTAATTGCTTTTATAAAATAATCAAGTCACTATTGTTTTCACAATTATGTTAAAAGAAAAAAGTTATATAAATAATAGCTAATTTCGTAGCCACCATAATATAACTACTGTAGACAAATAAAATAGTGCCAATGACGAATACGAAGTTCCTAGAATGGCAACATTAGATTCCGTCACTTGAATTTGACAGAATTGTGAATCATCAAACACTGAGATACATTCTTCTTCTTTTTTGTATTGGACCCGCATTAAGCCATTTGCCAGTGTCAAGTATTAGGAGTTTCTCAAGTTTCTTGAATAGAACAAGTTGTAAATGTTCTAGTCACAATCTAAGCAGTCAATTTATAAGTCGATTCCTGCTTCAGTAAAATGGTGGTGACTTTACTAGAAGCTTCTATGGAGCTTTGCCGACAACATAAAATCACACGTTTACTGCATTATTTTACACTTGCCCACACTCACGCACTTTATCGAACACTTAATGAATAAAACACCACCATTTTTATAGCATTAATGTTCAAAATAACACAAGTTTAGAATAAAACAAAGCAACAATACGTTACTAAGACGTTCCCGCCAAAACTCCACTGAGATACATTCTACATCAAACATGGACTGGACAGAAATTGCAGCTGTGTAGCAAAACAAAAAGATGTAGTTCATTAATAGTTTGATAGATGTCGCTACGAAAAACGCTTTGAATATTATTTAATCCCACCCTACGCTGTGGTTATAAATATAAGAAAATTTTACTTACGAAAAAAATAATTGCTTTTTTTTTTGTTTTTTCTACAGTACCCCTTTGATGGTTTAACGTCGGATTGCTGAGAAAATGCGTTTCTAATATTTATAAACTGCTAAAACATAAAAAAAAATGAGCAAGCCAGACAAATATTTAAACTTACGTTTTTTTTTAATGTAGAAATCGATTTGCGACTCTTTTCTTGGTCTCTAGGATGATTTTAGACCTACTTACCTACAAGAGTGCAAATACTCAGATTCCGGGAAACGTTACCTGACTGCTAATACCGACTATGTACATAGGTATATAGTACATACTTTCTCTTCAGAAAAAATAAAAAACAATATTTTAATAACACACGTATAATTTGATAAATTGTACTATATAAGGCAACCATACATTTTAAATACTTAATCTTATTTTATAAAAAAAACTACAGCACGCAGCCATTTTGTTAGGCGCTTCGCACCGGCACAAATTTTAAATTGAACAATGTGTATTTTATACATATCAAACATAATTTTGATCCAACCGGTGTATACTATAGACCCCTGCATAAAAGTAAACTTAGTTTCAATATATTTAATTGGCCTAGAATACTTTAAAAAATCTCAAAAGATGCGTGCGTTCGAGCATTGTCATTGGGTGATTCCGAACGTTAAATTCCGCTCCGCACCTCTAATATTCTGAGAGGTAGGTAGGTCAATAGGAGTGAAAAATCTATATTTGTCGGCGGGGTGAATCGGGGAGCGCGATGCGCGATGGTCTGGAGCCTAGAGTTTCACGAGCCAATTCTAGATAATTTTTTTTATACAATATAGGTTTGAGCTTGACCGCCGCTTCACCTGATGTTAAGCGATGTTGCGGTTTACGATGGAGCGCGTGGATGGATAGCAATATTGTTAGGATTTACTCTCATTAATTTATTAAATTAGTTACCTGTGTTCTAATACTACCTAGGTCTACATAGTAGGCATGCTAAGCGACAAATATAAGTATAGCCACTTGCATTATATGTACGGAACCTTTCTTATATTCTCCTAATTGTTGTAGGGTAAATGTTTTATTTAGGTCATATATTTAGTTTTTAGGAATTACTTTTCTCCTTCTAAATAAAGTAGATAGATAGATAAACTCTTTATTGTACACACCATAAAATTTACAGTAAAATAAATTAATTAAAAACTAGTGTAACAACTGGCGGCCTTATCGCTAATAGCGATCTCTTCCAGGCAACCTTAGGATGGAGAGGAACGAAAAGAAAGTAAAATTACGGGGCGTGCAGTAATAGAGAGGGGAGTTTTTTTTTTATTATAATAAAGTATATATATTTCAAAAATAAATTTAGGCAGGGCAAACGTTACAAAGTGGTGCCTCGTCGTTACAACTGTTCCACATAACGGTCTCTTTCATAATAAATCTGTTGTCCGTACAATTTATCCGGTGTTACCAAGACCTCATACACGGTCACCTCTCGTTCGGTCTCATTGTAAGGAATGAAGCAGGTTCTATAGTGCAAATGTACTTTACCAGGTATGAGATTTGTATTGCCTATTATTGCCCTACCTATGTACAACACTTCGTTGTTAGTTTCAGCAGCATTACCAGCCGGGAATGCGTTTGGAGGAAGTACGTTATTACGAGTTTTGTGCCACGTCAAGTTGTATCCGCAGAGAATCTGAAAAAAAAAATGGTTATTCACCTAGGTGAACGCAATGAAAATAAATAGTCTGTGTTCAAGATGGTACTTATGATTTTGACGTAATAGGCTAGTTGACTAAATTTGATAACTTGGTTAATTTTATACTTTAATATATATTTTAGGCCAAAAAACCTATATTTAAAAAAAAAAGCAAGATTTACATTACGTATTTTGTATTTAAAAAAAAAAACAATTTAGATTTCCTTTAACCTACTCTGTTATAAGAAAACGTCAACAACAACAATGATGTTTTGCGTGGCGTGACGTAATACTTTCTGATTGGTGTTCGCTGTCATATGACTTAATGACTATTTTTATCGAATTTATTTTCTAAAAATATTATTAATCTTTAACTTTTATGAGAAATAGACTGTTTTTTTTTTCTTATTTTCATTTATAATTAGAAACTATAAACAAAGCAATTTGTTATAAGTGGACACAAGCCTATTATAGCCTTGAAACACAGCTTTGTATTTTCAAGCGACTGAAGCTTTTATCCAAAATATATTCTAAATAGTTATAATTATAAACAAACAACATACTTAGTTTGTAAAATTAAACCCGCCTACTACTTACGTAGGTAAGTGTATTGACGTGCTACTTAAATCACGCATTTGATATGTGCTAATTTAATTGAAAAAGAAAAATTGTATTAAATGACAGATTATAAAAAAACATTCGAGGTAAAAAAAATGCTGATTCCGAATATGCAATAAAAATTACTTGGGTGCCGGTGCCGTTACAGCAGTTACTCTTATTTACTGTCGATATGCTATTTACATTTCAACATCATTATATCTCGTCACTATGCTGGCTATACGACACACCTAATCATAATTATAACAATTCCATACAAGCAAATAACGTCTGTAAGCTTATCTTTCTTTCTTTTATTACCTGAAAATTATCCTTCTTATGCGCCCTATGTCCCCACGCGACGAACGCATGTTTGGCAGATGGGACATACTTTCCGGGGCACATTGAATGATTGTGAATGGCTCGAGCTATGTACAATGTTTCTCCATTCTCGAAGCCCCCCACGACTGCTCCGAAGGGTATCTGGTCATTGCTCGTCATTTCGAGCCAGTGGAGTTCCCCGCTCCGCAGTGGTTTTGGAGTGAGTGGCTTCAGCAATAGCGGAGACACTGAAAATATATTCAACTATTAAATATTTGGATAGGGATGAGGTGTACATTTGTGTCCGCACACAAGGAGAAACTTATTTCTCTAAATTAGTTTTTGACATTGAAAAAAAATCACAATCATAATCAATTTATTCATAACAATCGTTACAAGTCACAAATCGGATATTTTTAGTATATAATATACAACAAGTATAATTATATTATTTTTACATACAGTAAGTATATACTGTACTGTACTGTATGGATGTACAATAAAGTTATATTCTATTCTATTCTACTGTACCAATCTAGTATTATAGAACAAAATAAATAAAATAGTTTTGTATCAAGCAATATCAACAAATGTCAAACAAAAAAACATGTTAATACAAAATGTCAATTAGTATAGTAAATCAATGGAATAATAATTCTTAAGTTATAGATTGACATTGAGAGCGCTGCTGTTCTCATTTCATTATTTTGTTCAATCGAGACCACAGAATACCATAGTAGTATATACTTCGAAACGTTAGTTACCGTGTTTTACCGTAATAGGTCTCTATTATAAACAGACTAACAATTATGATTACGATTGTTTCTACTTTTATAAATCTAAAACCCATTAAAATAGCACATTATTCATGACTCTGATAATTATTAGGAGAAGAAATAAGTTTGCTCCTGTTGTTTGGAAAAATGCACTTATACTCGTATATGCTCAAATGAATTCGAATGGAACTTGAAATTTAAGAGTTTACATTTGGATAAATACGTAAATAGCTACTACTTTCGCGCTTACCTTAAATAATTCATCTCGTAAGTTGCTCAAAACTACTTGTGGCCACAAGGAATAGTACAAAAAGTAAGTAAAGTAACATCTACTCACCAATAATTTATAAGTAGTAATTAACTTTTACACCTAATATAGACTTGAGTAGGTACCAGCCTAAGTACATAATTATATATATTGTCCTGAAATTAAAAACATAAACTATTAATTAAATTTCGCATGTGGTATGTCCAACGCTGGTCTTTGTTATTAGCAAAGACCAGCGTTGGTCATACCACATGCGACCAGCATTATACATTTCGGTTGGTCCTTCCAATTCCGCATTAATGTTTATTTCTTTCGTAGTGTAATGTAGTATTACGAAATAAAAAATTAATTAATAGTTTATATTATTTATTTCTGGACAGGATATGGACAGCAGCGACGGCACGGTGTATTGGGATGCCAAAATCGGTTTACCGCACAAAACTAGGAAGAACGTAAAATACTGATAAATACAAAATAGGTATGCTGGTTCGTCGTCAGAACAATAATCTCTAATTTTCTCTATATGGGATGAGAGACGTATTTTATCTACCGACAGAAAATAGGACATTTCGGCCAAGTTGCTCGAAGGACAATCTGGCGAAATTGATTATCACCGGAAAAAGAAAGAAACAGTACCGGGGGTGCAACCCAACAAGATGGACCGATCAAATGTCCAAAATCTAGACACAGGCCCTAGACACAGGCCCTGGACGCAATCCGCCAAGCTGAGACAAATTTGCTTCCATTCTAAAGATGGAATCATATTTGTCCCATGTATCACATAAGATTCATCAGGATAATCGCGGCGCTCAAACGAACAGAGGAAAATCTTTAGTAATTTATCACAAAACAAGAATTAAACAAACGTAAATAATATATTTAATAGCGTTAATCTTATCAATTAGATACATAAGAATAAAAAAATCCAAAGAATAGCACACATTTTCCCAGCAGCACCTATGATTATTTTAGATATTACGTACGTATATATAGGCAGTACATGGTGCGATGTGACGTCACAATTCGAAGGAAGATATGACAGCGTTAGGTGATAAAATCTTTTTTTGGGTTCCGTACTTCAAAAGTAAAAAACGGAACCCTTATAGGATCACTTTGCTGTTCGTCTGTCCATCTCTGTCTGCCTGTCTCTCTGTCTGTCCGTCCGTTCGGGTGTCAAGACCTGTATCTCGGGAACGCGTGAAGGTATCGTATTGAAATTAAAACCATATACGCAGATCCATAGTCTCTTGCTGCAGAAACAAAAATCAAATTTGTCAGTTTTCGTAAAAAAAAGTTACAGGCGAATATGTCGTAAAAAGACACATTTCGACACTCACAAGGGAATTAAAACCTATGGGGTACATCCCGTTGACCTAGAACTATGAATTTGGCAAGAAGCATTGTATTAGAGTACATAATTTTATTTTAATCACAAAAAATAGTGTCTTTATGCAAGGAATGACGGTCCAAATTTTTAAGTTCTTTAACCGTATCATGTGGGGTATCATATGAAAAAGCTTCATTAGCATAAGCTAAAGCAGGTTTTTAAATATTTTTATTACGTATATTTTTTTTATTTTTAACCCTTTTATCTACTAGTTTGTACGGAACCCTCGGTGGGCGAGTCTGACTCGCACTTGTCCAGTTGTATTTTATCATATCTGAAGCTTTGAGTAGCAACCCAAAGCCTCCGTCATTTTATAGAGCTGGTTCCGATAGATGCTGGCAAGAGAAATTCATAAAACACTCAAAACGGGAAGTCAATTCCTAATCGCCTCCATCCGAAATAAGATATTCAAACTACGGATTCCGTGTATACACCACTCACGTTGTACAGTCCATTTTCATGTGACTAGACCACTGACCTTCACCCACGGATTATCACATCTACTACACTGATTTTAAATATTACAACAAATTGATTTAGATTACACTCGCACGTAGGTCTTCATATGAGCATGCCAATAATGTCGTTTGTATGTGAAAAGCCTGTCTCACAAAAACTAAATTGAGGTCAGCCAACTAGGTCTTCAAAACGCAGGCGCCATGGCACATCCAAACCGCTAAATTCAGTCTTCATAATCAGAATCAATTCTCCTTCTCCTCGGCGCATGCCAAATAAGCTGTGCAGGCATCTTCTCCGGTATTACCAGCACCTCAAACGTTTGTACCTCCTTCTCGGTCCCAGAAATCCCAGACTCTTCTGTTATGCCGTAAGATATATAGCAAGTTTTATAGTGCAGGTTTATTTTACCAGGGATGAGATTGTTTTCTATTAATGTCCTTCCGATGTACAAAACTTCGTTGTTTCTTTCGAAGGCAGAACCGCCTGGGAAGGCGTGCGGTGGCAGGCAATCGCCTTTCATTTTCACCCACATCAAATTGTAACCGCAGAGTATCTGAAAACAAAAGAAAAATTATAAAGGGTGACTGTTTGAACACTATCAATATCGATACAGGATGTTCAGTAGTCTATTCTCGTTCCAGAAAATAGGTGGTTAATATTGGACCTAATTATCCAGAGCAAACACAAAACTATGTAAGTCGCGCGAGCACCTACGCTACGTAGTGTGACTTGAGCTCGCTCGGTGTCTGAGAGTACGCGGCGTCCATAAATTCTGGAATCTTGGGAAAACTTTAACCAAGGTTTTCTCATTACTTTTTTTAATTTGTTTCGTTTTTACTTCTTTATACGTCTCATATGATCACTAATTAACATGTCCTTGAATATTGCTTGTGTTTACGTAAAGTATTTTTAGGTCCATAAGTATTTTTTACTTTTATTTGAAATTTTGAACTATTATTTGGAACTAATTTCTAAAGTTGAAGTTAATTTAAAAGTTTAAAAGACAACTTTTAGAAATTAACTTAATTTAACTTTACAAAATTACTAAAAAAATATAAAAACAACATTAATCACAAAAATATTAAATTTATTGACTTAAAATAGTTCAAATTTTAAAATAAAAACATCAAATAAATATCTAAAAAAATACTTTACTTACAAAACTTTACTTTATTTAAAAATACTTTACTTGCTTACCTCAAACCTATCTTTCTTGTGAACTCTATGCCCTCCAGTGATATAGGCGTGTTTCAAAGAAGGAACATATTTGCCCGGGCGCATGGACTGGTTGTGGCTAGCCCTGGCTACAAACAACACTTCTCCTTGCTCGAAGCCCCCCACGACGGCATCGAGTGGTACCTCATCACTGCTCGTCATGCCAACCCAGTGCAGCTCCCCGCCTAGCGGCTTTAGGGTGAGCGGCTTGAACAATACTGGTGACACTGGAAAAGTGTTCAAGTTTTACCATGATCGGACTCAATGCGTTGCGCCTGACTTTTGCAGTAAGTATAAGCGTTGCTTGTGGACTCTGAAGCTACCGAAACCTCAGCCTTAAAACACATACATATACTGTGTAAATACACAGAAACGCCAAAATACACAATACACTCCAAATAGAATCACGAAATCTCTAGCGCATCACAACCTTTTTCAACATATAAAATCATTGAGTATGGATATTAGAAAAGTAAGAGGCTAATTAGTACCAAAAGTTTATTTAGATAGAAGAATTATTTAAAAAAAAACAACGGGTTGCACTCCGGGAGTGCCGGCAGTGTAAGTAAGTAAGTGAAAACTAAAAAATAAAATAGCAAAAAGACTAACTCGTGAAGGATTTGAACCTCCGACCTCCGATTGACAAATTGAAATTTATATCGGTGCTCTAACCTATTGAGCTAACGAGTCTTACGTGCATGTGTTGAAAATAAGCATTCGGCGCAACGAAATGACGTCATGCTAGAAGGACAAACTTGTACATACAATAATGAACTTTAAATGCAGAACGTTAGAATAGGTTTCTGACTGTCCGTCTTACGATCTGACGATCTGACGCGAGTTAAAATTTTTTTTACTCATCCCAAAAATGCACAACGTCGCTAAAGAAGTTTTCACTTCAAAAAAACTTTGATATTTTTATATTGGCTGAGGAATTCAAAAATATTTGTTTTTTCACTATTCCGTCACCAGTATAAATGATATCTGATTGAAACATGTTTTTTTAAAATGTTTTTCCTATCTAAATAAACAAATTGGCCAACCTTTCTAATATCCCTACCCAATGATGTTATATATGTTTCAAAATGTTGTGAAGCGCGAGATAGCTGCGCGCTTTAATCTCCACCGTCAGATCAGCGAGACCAGTAGACCTAAGATGCACGATCCGACAAAAAAAAATCTACACTTTTTGTCGAGCGAAAAAGAGATAGACGATTTTCACACGATAAAAAGATCAGATTTTTTCGTCGCAGCGCGCATCTTAGACCTAATGCTACCGATGTCTGCATATCTGGTATGGCACCTTTTCTACTCATCTGATTCCAGCCACAAGAAGTAAGGCTGGACATAAACCGCCATTGGGTTAATAAAACCGGACAAGTGCGAGTCAGACTCGCCCACCGAGGGTTCCGTACAAACTAGTAGATAAAAGGGGAAAATTCTATATATATTTTTATATTTTCCTTCATAAACTGCAAATTACACATCGTAAAAATAATTAAAAACTTGTTTTAGCTTGTGCTAATGAAGCTCTTTCACATGATACGGTTAAAGCACTTTAAAATTTGGACTCTGCTTCCTTACATAAAGACCCTATTTTTTCGTGATTAAATTAAAAATTACCAATCATGTGGACTCACGGGATCATGTGGACTCATGGGCTCATGTGGGAGAACATCATATAATTTATTTACTTTGATGTTACAGCTGAGTTGTATCTACTCACACTTTGTTTTTACAAAAATAAAGTAGTTTTATAAACTTAGAACATAACATGTTCAAATCCCGAGTTTAAAAAGTCATTAGTACCAATAAAAATGAGAATATCCATATAACTCACACACTACAGTGGTGACGAGGTGAAATTTTAATAGCTTCAAAGGTCTCAATATGTTAATTATATGTTATAGGTAATTATCCAAATTACTACTGACCAAAATTATGTTAATGATTACCAATATTAATAGTCATTAAATAATTATATTATCACTTTTCTTTATCATTATCAGCAAACCTGGTTCATTATAACAATTTGAAGACATCTCCAAGATAATAAAACTTTAACTTGACTGATAAAATTATTGCTTATTATTGTTAGCTTGCACTTTGACAGTAGCAATCTCTATGTTTATGCGGGTTGCAGAGTGAAAACTAAGCTATTCCGAAGCTAAACTAGCCAGCTTAGCTAAGCTAAGCTAAAATAAACAAAAAATTTGTCCCGTGTACACCAAGAACTAAGCGAAAGCTCAGTCAATGTGCAAAGGATGTGTGAATGGGGTGCAGTGTAGGCGAGAGGGGCTTACGAGCTAAGCGCTCGTGTAGCTGCGCAACGGCATACACAACTAACTTAGCTTCGCATATTTTAGTTAGCTCACATAGCTAAGTTTGCATAGATTGCATTCTGCACACAAGTATGAAAAACTCCGTCAGATAGACGAGCTAAACTAAACTAACTTAGCTTAGCTCTTGGTCTGCAACCCGCTCTTAGGTTTCATATCCAATATTTTTCATAGAAATATAAATCAAGAAACTTATAAATCAATATGTGGATTATAATGGCAATACATAAACAATTTGAAATGAAACAAATAAAAATTTTGCGGATTTATTGCATTTCTTTTACATAATTTTATGACCTGACGTTTCGAACACTGTAGTCACAGGTGAGACAAATCCGCTAAAATTTGTTTCATTTCAATAAGTAACTATCGCACAAACCTTAGAAAACATTACATAAACAATTTGTTTTTTTATTTCTCTACCATAACAATCTGTAAAACACTTTGTGGCCACAAGTAGAATAATAAAACAGATAAAAATAGAAATGTATTCCATGCACTATTTATTTGTATGAAAATTCATACATGAACACTCATTTTATACTCATATTAATGCTCATTCCTCATATTTTTTCCCAAGATACTAACAAAATTGTAATGCATAGTAACTATACATCATTACTCACCTTCAATTTTCCATGAGCCAGTGGAGCCCCAACCTGTCCTCACAGCTGCATGGTTAATGGGATGCGGTTGTGGATCGAGATATGACATGAAGGGTGTCTCAGACCCTTCTAAGCCTGCAGCTATATAGCCATCATGCCATCGTATCCACATACCCACATACCCAGACCTGTCTAATATCCTGGGTGTTTCAACCTTCACTTTGTCAGGCTCTCGCCTGTTTCGTCTCACAATTGATTTGGTGTTGTCCCATCCTCCTATGTGGAGCTAAAAGAATGAACACTAGATGGATAAAGTCTATTTTATATCTATACAGACAGACCAGGCTCAGTGATAGTATGTCTGTCTTCTAGGCTGTAGGTTGTGGGTTCCATCCCCACCCAACGCAAACACTTCTGCTGAGCATGGATATTTATTCTGTGTCTGGGTGTTTAAATATAAATTAATATCAATAATATACATATATACATATACATATATATACATATAATATATATGTATTCTATCAGCCATCTGGTTCCCATAGTACAAGCTTTGCTTAGTTTGATGGTAGAGTATTGTATAAAAAAAAAGCCTCCAATAAATTATTATATTATTACCAAAGGGGTTGTCTATTAATCCCTCACCCTCACCCCTGGTAATACATAATTTAATATAAACATATGCCCTGCGGTGTTACCTAATTAGTCATGACAAATTGTATAACAATAAAATGTAGCCCAGGACTATCTACAAGTTTACAGCTATTTCTATATCAAATTTCATAACAATCAGTTCAGCCATTATGCCCTAAAAAGATAACAAACAGACAGACTGACAGAGCTACTTTTGCTTTTATAATTGGTTGCCTGAAGATGTTGCCACAGCAAAGTCAATTAGGTCTTTTAAAAATAAGCTGGATGGATAAATAAAGGAAAAAATATCCTAAAAGAACCACAAAATTTCAGCACTGCAGGATATAGGCACATCAGCTTCTGCTGCTCACCTATCATCAAATATATAAATAAATAGTAATAGTAAAGATTATAATGCATTTATTTTTATTTCACTTTTAGTAGCCCGTACTGATGGCTAGCTTAATATAATTGAAAGTAACTCTGTCTCTGTCTTTAACCTTTTCATAATCAGACTGAACAAATTCTTATGGATTTTGGACTATGGATTTTTAACAGAGATAGTTTAAAGCCTAGTAACAAAGATAGGCTACCTATATATCATTATCATCACCATTGAGCAATACGTTTGGTTTATTATTCTTTTAGACTAATTTTATTGTGTGTGGACTTACTACTTACCTCTGTCATGGGATCATTTTCAAAATTCCCATTAGTAAGAGCAATATGGGCATCATTCACAGCTTTAACTTTAAGCCTCAGTGCACTTGATGACACCGGGAAAAACACATACTGCAGATTGTTTTGTGTTTCTACTTCTGAAAAGTAGAAATAACAAAATGAGATCATAATAATACGAGGAACAGGAAAATTAGAGAGTATGAGTCATTTCCCACTACAAAATGTGGTGCAATGTATTTTTATCTTCCAAAATCGCACAAAATGAAGTTTTCCATAAAACTTATACTAAACCTCAACATTTAACAGTATACAATATAAAAAGTATATTATATACTTACTAAAAGCTATACTATAGGTACTTACCTTACAATACGGCTAATTCTGATGTAAATAAATTAATGGATACATACCAATAACATTGCACATTGTTCCGACCGGTACGCCTTTTTGTCACCTTTGAAATAAAATAGTTTTTAAATATTCTTTTCTTCGTAAATTACAATCAACACTACACTATCTAAAAATATAATACCTTGGTTTGGCACCACAAACCACTAGAGGACTTAGTTCCATATATTACAAAGTACTCTTTGGGACTTACGTAGTATCTATTCTTCTGACTGGTCAGTCTTAAAGGATAATTATGTATCTTGGCACAATGCAAAAATTGCAATTCACCAAAAAAATATGAACCAAATGACATGACATCACAACTTGACAAGTGACAAATACTGTCAGCGTGGGTTTGTTCAGTTTTTGGCGGGAACGTCTTACGTGTTGTTGCTTTGTTTTATTTTCATAAACTTGTGTTATTTTGAACATTAATGCTATAAAAATGGTGGTGTTTTATTCATTAAGTGTTCGATAAAGTGCGTGAGTGTGGGCAAGTAAAATAAAGCAGTAAAACGTGTGATTTTACGTTGTCGGCAAAACTCCATAGAAGCTTCTAGTAAAGTCGCCACCACTTTACTGAAGCAGGACTCGACTTATAAATTGACTGTATACGTGACTTAGATTTTGACTAGTTTATTTACACGTTGTTTTATTCAAGAAACTTCTATCAAGAAAAAATCCTAATACTTGACACTGGCAAATGCTTTAATGTGGGTCCAATACAAAAAAGAAGAAGAAATGTGCATGCGTTTTTTTTGTTGGCGGGAACGTCTTAGTAACATGTTGCTTTTTTTTTCCTAAGTCCTAAACTTGTGTTATTTTGAACATTAATTCTATAAAAATGGTGGTGTTTTATTCATTAAGTGTTCGATCAAGTGCGTGAGTGTGGGCAAGTGAAATGAAGCGTGTGATTTTTCGTTGTCGGCAAAACTCCATAAAAGCTTCTAGTAAAGTCGCCATCACTTTATTGAGGCAAGACTGACTGTTTACGTGACTTAGACTGTGACTAGAACACTATATAACTTGTATTATTCAAGAAATTGAAAATATTTCAATACGTGACACTGGCAAATCGCTAATCGCGGGGTCCAATACAAAAAAGAAGAAGAAGAAGCATTTTGTTTGCGCTGCGCTGCGGCCTGCTCCGCTCCGCTGCGGCCCGTACAGCTGGGTACTCACGTAGCAGTGTAGCAACGTAGTAATGTATCAGATACGGTATAAAGTGAGTACGTAGGCACGAGCCCGCTACAAGCCGCTCGCGCGTGGAGCGCTGTAAGCTCGCAGTGACCCGCCGAGTTGCGGTATCACTGTGAACACAAAGGTGGCTCGCAGGATCCGGCAGCTCGTAGTAGCTAGATACGCGGTGGACCGTGAACGAGCCGTACCCACTTGCAGGTTGATACAGTATATACGTTACATGCAACACTGCTTAGTGAGTACCCAGCTTCCTAATGTGCTCGAGTGCTCAATCCTATAAGAAGCATAATGGCGTCCGTCCGTCGGATGAACGGACGGAGTAAAGTATATAAATACTTATGAAACTTTTTAGCCTTGCAAGTATTTCGGGGCGGTATCGATACTTGATCGGCATATTTGCAAGAAAATACCTGCCCCCGTATTCTGAACCCATTCGGTTTCGGTATCGATTCGATTTGAATATCTCCGTCTCTGTCATTTTCATAGAGAATGACAGAGATGGAGATATACAAATCGAATCGATTCCGAAACCGAATGAGTTCAGAATACGGCGGCTGATGAAAATGTGTGTAAATGTCTGAACTCTGCCCCCGTATTCTGAACCCATTCGGTTTCGGAATCGATTCGATTTGTATATCTGCGTCTCTGTCATTTCCACGAGAATGACAGAGACGGAGATATACAAATCGACTTAGAATATAGAAAAATACAGAAGGCGCGTCCAGATGCAGTTACAAAATCCGTGCTGTGTCCAAAAACAAAAGAATCGTCCCGCACCCTTCTCACCTCTCACCCGCATAATGTTGCTAGTGTAGGCATTATTTACCCGTTGCTGTGGTAAATCGTGGAGATAAAAATATATTAAAATAAAATATTTACTTTCTTAAACGGATATCATTATTTTTATAACTGTTCTCTTGACTTACTATTCGGATTAATCGGTCAAATAAATTATTTTGTGTTTGTATCTTATTCCGTTAGCTTAAAAGGTTAGGCATTATTTTAACCTGTCACAGCTAAGTAGGTTTGGGGGGTTCTACCACCCCACCCCCCCTCCGAAATCCTGGCCATTATCAAAAATCCTTCCAGGCTTCAATCATTTTATAAAAAAAAAGTTTCGCGCTCGATTCGCTCGCGCATGATTGTTTCATATTGATCTATATTTGTATTGATCATTAAAGTGCTGTGAACTTTCTAATACGAGCAAATAATTAACTAAAAATAGCCACTAACCAAATTTTTTTGGGTTCACTAATACGAAAAACAAAGCATAACGAGCGCGAAAATTGTAGTAGTGTTTTTATAGTATATTACTATAAAAACACTACACTACTACACACTACATACAATTTTCGCGAATAAACCATAAGCTATGCCCAAGTCCATTGCTGAAACCCCCCCTGAAATGAATTCCTGGCTACGGCCCTGGTAGGCTTTATAAGTTAACGGTTATAGACTACCACCACAAAAAAAAAAAATATCTGAGGAAAAATTTCGCACTAAATCCATTTAAATCGCAAAATCAATCAATATGTTCACAATATCAAACAAGTAGTTCTATTCTAAGTCCATATAGGGTGAACTGCAATTATGAAACGCTACCCTGAACGCTACTCGACATGCACTTGGCCAATTAATTTTTAATCGGATAAAAATATATTTAAATACCTACTCATTTAATTTACAAACTACTAACTAAAAAAATCGGTAGCAAGTAAAAGTAAGGAAAATCAAAACGTTGATATTGGCAACACCAACAAAATGGACGATTCTTTCTCTACGATGATCAAAGACCGAACAATTTATTAAATAAATACGTAAGATAATGTCAATTGTGCTACTTACACGTGAAATGTTATCCCATCGTGTTTTTTTTTCACCCCAGCAGTATTTTTACACGTAGGAACGACACATGACGGCATATTTGAATTAAATTTAACACCAACAAAGCTTGCCACTCGTTAAGACGTTCATAGAGCAACTGATCGCGCGCGCTTCAAACTACTCTATATATGAGTAGTTTTTGTCGCTTCAGTTCTAAGCATGTTCACGGTTTCTGTATTTTTCTATATTCTAAGCAAATCGAATCGATTCCGAAACCGAATGGGTTTAGAATACGGGGGCAGATCGCGTAAATCAAAGCGTAAATACGCACCATCCCTACAGTCTTTCTTTTGAATTTTTTTAATAGTGTTTGTATTTTGATTTGTTTCTACTTTAATTAGTCAGTGTTCCGTAGAAACTGTTTTTATTTTTTGTAGAAAGAGTGCATTTTAACATGGGCGATACGATTGGTAAGTCCTATTACCTAGTATGATCGCAGATTCTTAAATCATCCAATTTCCGTAACATTATCTTGAGTCACTGTATGTCTAACAAAGCTAAATACCTACTTACTCATTATATTTTATTAGTCATTCAACACATTTTTAAATAATTCATAATTGCATTCTCTGAGTCACTCTAAAGTCAATAGGTATATTTTTCAGAGATAACTACAAGAGCCCGACATCCTACATCATTTTACAAGGTATCATCTGGAACCATCAGTTTCGAAGTAAAAGCTTTCCATGCTGCTTTGGTGGGACTGGCCAAGGAACCTGGAATTAAATGTGATTATTGGGTGAGCAATACTGGTTCAATCTAGCTGTAGTTATTATTATTCTAATTAGTTTGCAATACTGTCAGCGTGGGTAACTTTACACACACTTTTTCATATTTTTGACGATTTCAGAGTTATAATGTATGAGACTAATAGTATTTTACTTATTTAAACGTGTTCTTTCGTGGACAATTTTAAAATAAAGAAGTAACAATTCCAATAGTATAGAAAATATTTAAAATAATCGCGTTTAAATGGGTTGTCAAATTTAAACGCGAATGTGGGTAAAATTGACTCCCGTTCATTTCGATAGCGGAAAATCTTCATAAACGGCGATTTACGTAATTTAAGTTGGATTTATTTTACTTTTTTGATGTAAAAAACATAGATCTATCAAATTAAACCAATTTGTCATATTCAATCATGTTCATTTTCATGGGAAATGCCATTTAAAAACTTTGAGCTACAAACGAGCGGAAAAAATAAAATAGTTTAATTGATTTTTTTTTACTAATGAAATAATTTCTTAAAAATCAAATAAAGCCAAAAAATTCTACAATCATTTGAGTGTTGAATGACCTCATTATCAAATATAAGTTCAAAAGTTTATTAACTTTTGAACTTACTTTACTTTAACTTTTTTTTTTGTTATTTGATATTACTCACTGTTGTGAGTAATATCAAATTTAAAAAAGATTCACCATATTCCATGAACTGCATACCTATTGTTTTCTTTATGTTTCTTGAGTTCTCTTTTGTTTGGTTTTTAGAAGACTAGTTTTTGGGTATGTAGGTACTAACTAAAAACAATTTTAAAAAATCGGTCAAATGCATGTCCGGCCACGCGCAATGTAGGCTTTCGTAGTTCTATATCACAATTTATGTCTATGTCAATATTATGCGAACTTAAAATAGGGTTGTTTGATACTAAGAATATTCTAGTTAAGCTTAACTAGAATAACTAGATTAACTTGTAAAACCTACAGATTTTTTTCAGCATACCTATTCAACAAGAACCATTTAGCTGGTAGAGGGGGAGAGACACTTGACCCTAACAAAATATATCATTTTAAAGCCTAATATTTTGCAAAAGAGACGAAAACAAATATGGAGTACTAAAGTGAATAATATATTTTTGGATTACCTATCCAATTACAGCCAACACCATGGGGTATACGAGAAAATAATCATCCCTACTTTACTTGTAGAGGAATTACAAGGGTACCTCCCTTGTAATTACTCTATTCCCATAGAAAGTGTTTTCAAGATATATTTTAATTATGCCGATAAAGTAGTAAAATTTATTTTAGCACTTGATAACGAGGCCCTAGAAATGTAGACAGTGCTAAAGTGAATCAATGTCAGCGCAGTTGGTTGTGCATTCAACTTTTATATTGGAAAGCACCTTTTGAAAAAGAAACTGCGAGCTAATCTTCCGCGTAGGATAAATATCATCAGGAAACTGAATTATGGTGTTTGAGTATTAGTTTTGCAGCCTGTTTGACGATAGCTTTTCCACTTGAGAGTTATAGTCTCAAGTGGAAAAGCTATCGTCAAACACCTAACGATGCCATGACTATCAACCACCTACTTGAGAGCCAGTTCTTATTCTGTGTTATGTATGCTTACCATCTTCGACCACATTATATTGCTTAAAACATCTCTGTCAGACATAGAAGTGAAATAATTCACATTATTAATGCATTTTTAGGTGTATAAATAACTGAAACTCCATTGTCAATTTTACCCACAATTAAAGAAAATACATTGACTTTTTTCTTTACAATACGTAGTAAAACTAAATAAAACCAAGAAATATTGTTTAAAACGGTAAGATAGATCAATGTTTTATCGATATTAAATAAAACTCATGGGATTTAAGCAAGTTTTGTATCATTAAATCCGAAATCTTGAACATACATTTTTCAGTCACAAATTCTTGTGTTTAGAAAATGGTGGAAAACTTTTAAAACTTTCATCACATTTGTTAACTTTATGCATAAATTAACATTTATAATGTTTGGCGACTACAACTCACGCATTAATCAATCAATTAAATTACTCGTCTTTTGGTAAAAAAATCAAGAATCTTTAAACCAGGCTATGTCCAAAGTTTTACGCAGAGTCAAAGTTACCCACATTGACAGTAATCGATATTAATTGCTACTATGTATTTATTTTATGAATAAATAAATAAATATTTGAAGACATTTCACACAACACCATCTAGCCCAAACTAAGCAAAGCTTGTACTATGGAACTAGATGGCTGATAGAATACATATATACTTTTTTTTGTAAATATATACATATTATACATAGAATCACCCAGACACAGAACAAACATCCATGCTCATCACACAAATGTTTGCCCTGGGTGGGGATCGAACCCACGACCTACAGCTTAGCAGGTAGACATACTACCAACTGAGCCACACGGCCAGTCAATATGTGTCTTATTTTACGAATCTTGAGTTTTCTTATATTCTTGACCTTAGTCTGTGATGTAAATCAACGATTAGTTAGAAATTAGAGGTTTATGTCCTGTCACTATTAAAGAGCAACTGTGTGTGAGGATATTACAAAAAGAAAAGAAATAAGAAATAGAAAATATACAGAATTTTTCTCAAACCCTAAAAAATATATTAATTAAAAAAGGCTATTATACGATAGAAGAGTTTTTTAAAGACAAACACATAATAGAATAAACCGTTCCGCTCCGCACTAGATTGCTATACCCTATTAGGGTGATTATGTATGTACCTATGCTATGTATGTAATTGTAATGCAATGTAAATAAATAAATAAATAGTGCAACTGATTTTGCCATAAATCACTGCTGGTAATTAGGTACAAACCTATTTTCATTATTAATTAATTATGTAGGTATACATTTTTGTATTTTTTTTTATTCAGCCCTGTTTGTACAAACTGTCCCACTGCTGTGTGCTTCCTCTCATTGTGAGAAGGATTTTTGTATTACTAAAAATTAATTTCAACCACACAAAGCCACAAAATTAAATGAAAAATATTATTACAGTTTGGTTTTGGTGGGGGTGGTGGTGGTGGAAGTGGCAAAATATGGATCAAAGGACCAGAAGGCCTGAAGACTAAACAAGGAGGAAACTATACTCTCACACACACTCAATTCAAGAGGTTTTGGATAGCCTGGGATTGTGGTAGACTGAAAATTGGCCAAGGGCATGATGCATCATGCATTCTGTCATGTGGCGCCAATACTGTTGGCTTGAATTATATCACATTTACAACACATGATCCAATGCACGCTGCTACTTGGAGATTGGAATGTAAGTATCCTATCCAAAGTTCCAAACTAATAATATAAAAACAATACAAAACAATATTGTCTCTTATATATTGTGTTGTTCTGTGTCTAGTTTTGTATTTTTCTGTAACTTTTTTATCTGTTCATTTGGTGTACAATAAAGAGGTTATCTATCTATCTATCTCTCTGTCTATGTGTTACCTTTTCACAGCTCAACCAGTTGTTATTACACAATTCTTTAGACAGATATTCTTTAGGGTAACATAGGGCTTAGCATCATCATCATCATGATTTTTTGTCACCATACAGGTGATGCTGTGGGGTAGACCTAGTATTTCATAATTTATAGGAAATAGCTAAGCTGTATATCGATGATAAGGTTTGAGATCATTTTTTTATTGCTAATAAGTTTATGTTTGACCACCAACTCGAACATGACAATAGGGCACCTCATAGTGCCTGGTTAGCTAGCTACCATTCTCAAGTTAAAAATGTATTGTCTAGCACCTACCAACAGCTGTATTTTGACAGCCTGAATCATGAGGTGATAATAATATCCATTCTCATCTGTCATCTGTCAAACTGCTTGGCACTGCTTGGCAACTTTTACAATTTTCCTAATTCATTTTACCACATTTGTAATTAAAATAATAGACAAATCCATCCACCCATTCTCAGGGGGCATGCCTAAATTGCCTAACAAAAAAGAGCATTTCATTTTTATTTTTTATATGTATAGATATGTGATAGTGAGATTCGGATGAGGGAGCTTTAGGAAAAGAGACAGATGTTCTCTATTGAATAAAATAATATTCGCCATTTTCTTTACAGTACCCCCAGCATCATTGATTGGTATCACAGACAGGATACCATGCAAGAAAGTACAAGACGGAGAGTTGAGATGGGTGGCCGCTGGCGAACAACTGCCTGATGATTCAGTTATCGGAGGTTTCAATCCGGAATGTGTGTATGTTATACGGGGACCGCATTCTGGTTCCTTGACGCCTGGTCACTTCATACCCTCTGAAGGGGTAGCATATGTGTCATGGGGAGGCAATGCTAATGAAGTACATGAATTTGAGGTGATTTTATATGCATGTATACTTTATATATATATATTACTAGCTGCCCGCCGCGACTTCGTACGCGTAAAAAAATCGTTCATGTCACGCTCCTACTTGCACTCACTGCACCCTCACCGAGCTAATGCTCCTGTTCCGCATCTGCCCTGCTCGTGTTTCACTCCTAACTCAATCTCGCCGAACTTCCGTCCTGCTTCAACCAATCTTCCGACCCAATCTATTAATGTCGAGTCAGTGGTATAACGTAGATTTATGTATTTCAATGAAAAATAAACTCTCATCCCTTTCTCGCCCCGCTCCAACCCTGCTCCCGTTCGGCTCTCAACTTGTTCCTGTTCCGCTCTTCCCAATCTCAGATCGCTTTCACTCCATTTCCACCCTACACTCACTCGCTATTCTGCCTCGCACCTATCGCACTCCCACTTTGTTCTCATTTTACTTTCTCCTCGCTCCCACTCCGTTCCGTTCCGCACTTGTCCCGTTCCCGCCTCGCTCCAACCCTACTGCCGTCTCACTCTCATTCAACTCCTGTACTCATACCGTTCACACCTTGCTTTTCTCCCGCTCTTACCTCGCTCCTACCGCACCCTACTTGACTCACCGTTCCTGCATCCCCCTGACTGACACACCGATACCGTTCCACTTCTGTTTCGCTTCCACCTTGCTTCCAGCCCGAGTTTGTTGCTTTGTTTGTTTGTATGCTGCAAAATTAGACTTTGAATTCTTAAACTTAAAGGCTAATTTTCATTGTCAATGCACACACGTTACGTACGTGAACGCGGCCGATGGTCATACGGAATAAGGGCCCAGCCCGATGGCGGCGCGGAGGCGCGCGGCGCGACGGCGTTTATTTTTCTATTAGTATTTTTTAAATCCGCAATATCTTTTGAATGGAATGTCGGATTTGAATAATTTTAAATGTAATCAACAAGTATTGAAACAGTCTTGAAAATGAAATAATTTATTTGGATAAGGATTAATACAAAGGTATGGGTAACATGGTCTGATTTTGGTCGGTATTTCTTTCAACTTTTAAAATGTAAAAAAGTAGTTATAGTGACGTAATAACAATAGTTAGACATATGCTATCGCGATGTTTTTTGTAGATTTTGGTATGTTCTTTAATACTGTAGAACATTTTTTTTGTTCTATTATCAATAATTTGAGCAGCGTATGCGATGAAAGACATTTTATGCCTAATTTTCTTACACCTTGGGTTATATTATTGAAGTTTTAGTAAGGATCCCAAATTTTTTCTGGTATTGAATATAGCCCATGTTCATCAGGGATAATGTAGTATTCTAGTGGTGAAAGAATTTTAGAAATCGGTCCAGTAGTTTTTGAGTGATAGTTTGTCAAACATACAAAAATACAAATCTTCCTCTTTATAATATTTGTGTAGATGTATATTACAAGGTACAGATACTAGCACAGATTTCAATGTGTGATCTAAGATAATGGAACAGTAATTGATAATGTGTATGTTTGAGAACACATTAACACCTCAATTTACATAGTTTTTCAACTGACTTTAAAAAGGAGGAGGTTCTCAATTCGATTATGTTTATTTTTTGTATGTTTGTTACCTCATAATTCTGTCATTTATTTAAAATTGATATGAAATATATTTTTTTTTGTTTAAATTTAAATTGATATATTCTGTACTTTCAGATTGTTCCCATAGAAATTTCATCAAAATCGGTTTAGTAGTTTGGTTTTTAAAACAAAATTACGTATTTTAAAGTTGGTTGTTTCAGTTTATTAAATGATAATAATTATATGTTAATTCAGAACAAATTAACTGTGACAAATAAACAAACAGACAAACAAAGTGGTGATCCTTCCTTGTGAACTACATAACTTTTCAGTTGTGTTTGTGAAAAGGGGCCAATGCATACAACCAAACACACAGACAAACCAGTTATAGCAAATTAATCAATAACACTTTCTTCTTCCTTTTTGTATTGGACCCCTCGATTATAAGCGATTTACCAGCGTCCATAGCTGGGCACCGTTAATCAAATAGTTAACTTCGTTAATCGTTAATCCGCTACAAAAAAGTTAGCTTCGTTAAACGTTAAAGCGTTACATTTCGGAAGAATTAACGCAAGTTAACGTTAATCCGTTAATATGTGTAAAATTGCATCTTTATATCGTTGCGTTAGTGAACTTATAAAACCTGTTGGTTTAGGTTCTGGAAGTTAACAGGTCAGGAACAAAACAAAATACTTGTATAATTCAAATGTGTAATTTAATCGTCGGGCATAAGGTGCATATTCCCCTTCATGAACATTAACATGTTGAAGTTCTCGTCTCAAAGCGAGGCTCGTTTTGGTGTTAAAATGTCTTTACCCGTGGAAAAAAGACGTTCAACTGCAGCGCTTGAGGGTATAGCAGTATTGTATTTAATGAATAGATTTATGAATATCTCATACTACACAGTACACTTTTTAGGGTTCCGTACCCAAAGGGTAAAAACGGGACCCTATTACTAAGACTTCACTGTCTGTCTGTCTGTCTGTCTGTCTGTCTGTCTGTCTGTCTGTATGTCTGTCTGTCTCCAGGCTGTATCTCATAAACCGTGATAGCTAGAAAGCTGAAATTTTCACAAATGATGTATTTCCGTTGCCGCTATAACAACAAATACTAAAAATTAAAAAATAAATAATATTAAGGGGGGTCCCCATACAATAAACGTGTTTTTTTCGTATTTTTTTGCTCAATATTAAAAACAGTAACAGGTAGACGCTTCAAATTTTCACAGAATATTTACTTGTATATTACCTTTCAAAATAAATACTTAAATAACAATAAAGTAAATATTAAAGGGGGGCTCCCATACAACAAACGAAATTTTTAAGCAATTTTTACTCGATCTTAATAACAGGTAGAAACTTGAATATTTGTAAGTAAATATTTAGAAATATATTAACTATAAAAATAAATACCTAATCTAATACATAAAAACTCACAAAATGAAAATAATCCGTGCATCTAAACGCGGTGCGAGCGCCGCGCCGCGGTGTGGTGGTGGCGCGAGCGCGGGGCGATTGCTAAGCAATGGCCGCGCGGGTAGCGGGGGAGGTAACATCACGGAGCGAGCCATAGCCGCGCGTATTCGCGCGAGCGTTGTTATGCTGCCCGGATGTGTATCTAAAACCTACCTATAAGTTTGCAATTTACTACTTGGAATTTCGTTGATTTCTCGTTATTTTATAAACAGAACTAAACTTTGTAGTATTATAGATGATAGTACGGAACCCTTCGTGCGCGAGTCCGACTCGCACTTGGCCGATTATTCTATCTAACTTAATTACACTGCACTCTTCTTTATCAATTATCAACACGCAAATGATCACTGACAGTAATTTATAATAACAACAAACAAAACACTCGTCACTCTAAGCACCGGCGCTAAGTAATGAAATGATCAAACGAAACAAATCTCTTCGCAGTTTTCTTTCTCACTCGCACGCGCCGGCAAAATATATCTAGTTTTGTTTTTGTTTCACTCGCTGCCACGCGCCGCCCGGCACTTGTCGGTGCCGTGCGGTAACTATTAGGCATTGGATTAACGATAAACTGCTTTCTGCATATTAACGGAAGTTAACGTGTTCGTTAACATTTTTAAAAGTTAACTTAAAAGTTAATCCGTTAATCAAAATGTTAACTTCGTTAATTAACGATTAACGGATTAACGAGTTAATGCCCAGCTATGCCAGTGTCACTATTAAAGTATTTTTAAGTTTCTTGAATAATATTAGTCTAGTGTCCTAGTCACAGTCTAAGTCACGTAAACAGTCTTATTCAACTTTGAATCTTGCCTCAGTAAAATGACGGCGACTTTACTAGAAGCTTCTATGGAGTTTTCCCGACAACGGTAAATTCCACATTTCATTGCTTTATTTAATTTGCCCACACTCACGCACTTGATCGAACATGTAATGAATAAAACACCACCTTTTTATCGCATAATTTTGTTCTTTAATACAAGATAGGTCTACGATTGACCACCAACTCGCCTGATGTTAAGCAACGGTGTGGCCGAGGATGGAGCTCGTCGATCTAGAAGATATCTATTCACTCTAGCCTTGAAAATTCTAAGATTGTAAATTCTAAATAACACACGTTTAGGAAAAATAAAATGAAGCAACAATATGTTTCTATGACGTTCCCGCCAAAACTCACAACACTTTATTCATATAGAATCTCGGAGTCTTAATAAAGATAACTGTTATGTTGACAGGTTCTAGTTGGATATAACTACACGTGGGAGGCAACCAGTGATAATAAAATACCCGTCAACGCATTCGAGGCCGGCTATTCTGAAGTGCATCACGAAAAACTATACATTGGACGTGTGAAACATAATGGCTGCGTATTACCAGGAAAAGTACAACCATCGCATAAAGTGTGCTACGTCCCTTACGAAGACAAGGAGATATCCTTCAAGAATTATGAAATTTTAACAATCCCAGAGTCCAATCCATATCCTGCTAGGGCTTATTTTGAAACTAACGCCGATTGGAGGCCGTTGATCGTCAATGAAAATGCATTTTTCATGAACGAAGACGGCGTCGTCGGTGTCGTCGGTGTCCTCGGCGATGAGGATGATGATTCTAATTATGACGATGAGGATAATTATGTCATAGAGGCATAGTCATTTATAATTAATTGAATTAGATCCAAAAAATAATAATCGAAATTGGTTTAATGTTTATGGGCATGGTTTTTTGGCGGGAACGTCTTAGTAACATGTTGTTGCTTTGTTTTATTTTCCTAAACTTGTGTTATTTTGAACATTAATGCTATAAAAATGGTGGTGTTTTATTCATTAAGTGTTCGCTCAAGTGCGTGAGTGTGGGCAAGTGAAATAAAGCAGTGAAACGTGTGATTTTACGTTGTCGGCAAAACTCCATAAAAGCTTCTAGTAAAGTCGCCGTCACTTTACTGAGATTTATAATGAGAATGATACATACTGCCTTGTATGGCCAAACGGTCTTAGCCTGCCCGTAGGGCAAATTAAAACAAAAAAAAATGTTTATGGGCAGAACATAGACCTAATTGTATGGAAGAGCGCGCGACGTTTCTCCTACATGTGTTAAGTCCAGTCATGAATAAAAAGCGCTCAGGAATATTACAATAAATACGGAGTCAAACATTGTACGTAGCTTTTTTCGATGGTTCTCGATATTTTCCCAAAAAAAAAAAATGTATTTTTTTTTAATGCTAGATTACCTATTTGCTATCGAAAAATGGTATGTACAATTATTTATTATTACTACTGTAGTAATAGTAAATAATAATAGCAATAGTGCGTATATTCGTGCAGCTGGGCGGGGGACGGCAATTCATTTTGGTAGATAATGAATTTGTACATTTTTGTGATCTGCAGGACTAAAAAGTTTTCTCTACACTTTTTCTCGAGCGAAAAGATACAGACTTTTTTTTACATACTTTTTTTAGAACTCCATAATCTTGTCACTGCATTCTCACATGACAGAAAGAGTAGAGAAATTGTCGCGGTGCGCATCTTAGGGTTGCTGTATATGTATATCGAAATAATATGTCTAAGCAAAGTTATACGTTAATTATTGAAAAAAAAAGTATGAAAATAAAGAAGAACTTGTCAAAAGAATAAGTTTTATCATTTATACCAAACACAGCGAAAAATGTTTGTCTATGATTTAAACGCCTTGTAAAATAAAGTGGTGGTTATTTGTCTTGTAAAAAAAAAGAAAACAAAAGGTACATACAGCTATGCGACCAAAAGTTACATTAAAATAGATGAAATGTTCGGGTCCAAACCGTTAAGTCAAATAGATATATTTCATCCGACTGTGCAACAAGGAGGTTTATGTTTATCCGGTATGTGTTTGTATTTCACAGAGCAATTTTTCAGAGTTGTATTTATGTAAATAAATCTATATGTACCTATGTATGTTTGACTCAATATTAACTCCTACAACTTAACGGATTGACCGTTTTTGATGTGCGAGGTGTCGTTAAAATGGTTTTTACCAAAGAAGATTAGTACCTACTCTATACCGAGATTTTACTTCTCAAGTGTCACAGGCTACTTATTTGTCATAAGATTTGTTGGGTCTTACCACAATCTTAATAATTATCAATTTTATTTCAATATTTGACCTTTGTTTCGCTGTCTCAACTGTAGAAAGAGCGAGACAAAAGTCAAAGTAATAATTAAATAAGACTGCTTGAACGCTTGTGGTACAGCTTCTGCTTTATAAAATTAAACCTCCATCGAGCGACGACCTTCAAAGAATACCCAAATAGGTGGTAATTAAAATTAATCTGGCACATAGAAAGAAGAACAAAGCATTGCTAAGTGTCATTCTATGTCATTCTTTAAAATGCAAGCACAACGGAACCATCGTTTTCTATATATCCCTAATTACTAAGAGAAAAGGGACTGATTCTATTATCTGATTTCACTCGACATAATTATAATGGCTGATCCTTCGTCAGTATCTCCGCCTTCGGTGGTCGCAGAGTCTGAAAATGTTCCGACAGAAGAAGGCGGTATGTTGTAGTTGTATCGTAGAAACCAAGTGTAATATAAAGTTCCCGTCACGTAAAAAGAACGCTGGTTTGTTTGCACTTACGAACAAACCAGCGTTCTTTTTACGTGACGGGAACTATACCTATTTAGAAGAGAAACAAAATACCCGATTGCAGAAGAGCAATTTTTGCAAAATTTACCTACTTTTTTGTTACCCTCGATACGCAGTTAAGTGTACATTTTTTCGGAGAAAGTATGCACAATGTCACTAAAAGATTCAACACACATTCACATTCTTCAGAAACATTCTTTAGAATAATTCCAGTAAAAATATTTCTTTACCCGACTACTGCGAAGGAAAAGGGAGGGCTATGTTTTTTGACCGGTATGTGGGTATGTCTGTATGTTCATCTGTTCCCTCACAACTTCTACTTATCATAATTTGACAAATGATGTGTCCTTAGAAGCGTCTATCCTTATCCGAAGTCCTTATCCGCTGGTTATAGTGGTTATAAGCTATATGATGTCACATTAAATTGACTGTGGCGCCCTACAGGGGGTACGAAGTCAAGAACAAAAATTTTTTTTTTCTCCCCACCCCATATATTTTTATCATTGAACAGGGATCTTCAAATGAAGATAGGGTTTGGTACGTCATATCTTTGTCAATAAAATCATCATCATTATCTTGCCGTTTGCAAAATATATCCCGTCAAAGTCATGAAAACTAATAAAACGGCGTCGCAAAGAAGCAAATTGGGCTCATTTAAAAAAAGACCTAGGTATTTATCCGTCAGTTGTACTTGATAGAACATTTTGATGCGTTACAAGTTTCCGCTTACTGCTGCGTTGGTATATTATTATAAGTCACCATGATAGATCGAGAGTGTATTCGAGGGCTTTGACTTGTCCCGAAGAGAGGCGGTAGAACGCGAGTGTTATCTTATTATTTTGTGGGCGATGAGTTGATTATGGAGAATTCAAATTGTTGTGATGAGAGACTGTTATATTTATTTATTTATTCTTTGCAGGTATATAAATAAATAAATGTATGAACAATTAAGAGACTTAAAAATTGAGTTAATTAAATGATAGATAGATGGCAAATTGAATTATCCCGATAAAGTTGTCTTTATAATTTATTTTAAATTGATTGATTTGATTGATTGTATAGTAGAGCCAGCGCTAGAACCGGAGCCGGCGCCAGCGACCTTCCCCCCGTACCCTCCGTACGCCGTGGAGACGGTGCCCCCTACGCTGGCCGACGTGATCATGGCGGGTCATAACATTCGAGTTTACCGCAAGGCCGGCCTACCCAAGAAGCCGGCACGACCGCCGCCCAGACCGGCTAGACCTAGGTAACTATCTAACTAACGTCACGCATGCCCGGTATACTTTTTTTTTGTTACCCAGGGGAATCCCTTTATGGGTACTACCGCACCCCGGGGGAGGCTGTGTGGTTATGTGGGAGTCCTGCCCAGTTGACCGGTGTGCCGGAAAGTCCAGCCCAATCAACCGGTATGCTGGGTTACCCACTAAAACCCCTGGGGTGTTTCGTCTCGGCGCCTGTGCCCGCTATACTCTTGGGCTAGCGTGTACAGCGGGACTTGGCGTGATTTTGGCAGTCGGGACCAAAGTGATCCGACATCTTGGCCCAACAGCTGGCCCAAAGTTGGTATTTTATGTGTACGACAGACTTTAGTTTAACTTTTGTGGACAGATACGCGTTCAACAATCATGGAAAGATCTATTTTTCTTCTAAGATATATTTTTCGGAAAACCCGAAAGTTTTTAACCGACTTTCAAAAAGAGGGAGGTTCTCAATTTGTCGGAATCTTTATTTAAATTATTTTTATGTATGTTCCCCGATTACTCGAAGACACCTGGACCGATTTGAAATAATCTTTTATTTGTTTGAAAAGGTGGTCCCATTGGAATTTTATCAAAATCGGTTCAGTATTTTGGTTTTTATAAAAATGTTAAAATATGTCGTAGTAAACAAATAGCAAGTCGTTTTTTTTTTGGTTTTTTTAAACGATTACTTGTTAGTACCTACTTAATCGAAGTTGCAAAACTCAAGTTGCCTCTTAGAAGTTAACTTAGAAAATTAAAGCTAATTTATTCTCGTAGTCCACTTATCAACTCATCATCAGACCATCAGTACTGACTCGTTTCAGGATCGTATGAATAAAAAAAAGAGGACAGGAAATCCATTTTAGATTCGCAAACAAAAAAGGTGGATCACTGCATCGGTCTTCAGCTCGTTGGTAACGCGCGGGCTGCGCGTTGACGGCATGCGGACCGCCGATGGCTAGACTGCTACAGATATGTGTAATGTTGCAGGGGCCCGAAAGCGACAGACGTGAAGCTGTCGAAACGTCAGATGCGTGCGCACGCGCGCTGCCTGCGCCGGCACAACGCGGTGCTGACCGACCGTCTGGAGCACATGTCCAAACCGTACAAGAGGAAGATACTCTGTCTGTGGCGGGAGTATGCAGACATGCTGCCGGCTGACACGGTGGGATTCTATACTAATTGCAGTAATAAGAAACGCGCGCTGCTATTTGACGTTTGAACAACAAATGCAAAGCTATATTACCATAAAAAGATTGTTCGAAGTCCTCCTTCCCTTTCTTTTTACGTCGAGATTTAAAAATACAAAACTAGGATAAATACATTATTTCTGTAGATATATTTTGTCTTAGATCTAAATCTAAACACAATTTAAGTATTTATATTTCATCTTAGTTTTAGATGCAAGATAAAAAAGTATCTACGTTGTTTATATTTTAGTCTAGATCCAGGTTTATCTGTACTTATATTTTATCTTCCTAGATTTGTTTTAACACGAAAATGCAAACTCGCCTTTATAATAAATTCAAAACTTTTCTCATTGTATATTTAGTTGAGAGCAATTATTTTTTTATACATTATACTTAGATCTACGATTGACCACCAACTCGCCTGATGTTAAGCGACGGTGTGGCCGAGGATGGAGCTCGTCGATCTAGAAGATATCTATTCACTCTAGCCTTGAAAATTCCAAGATTGTAGGTCTCAGGAAACAGAGATGGCGGCAAAGAATTCCATTCTTGTGTAGTACGCAACAGGAATGTGGATCGATATCGCTGAGTACGGATTTTTGGCATTTCAACATAAATACTCTGTTTCTACATGTCCTCACTCAAGGAACCTCTTTTTCAATGTATGTAGATCGCGGTAATACCTACGAATTACGATTCAGCGACGATAAACAGCGACCCACATAAATAATTGGAAATTCTTGCGCTTTTTGTATTCGTAAGTGTTATTCTCTTTATCAGATCGCTCGTCTACGCGGCATGCTCGACGCCGACGAACCTTTCAAGCCGGACCAAGCTTACGAATACTTTATCAACTTGAGGAAGACTAAGAAGATGAATAAAGCGTGAGTTTCATTCTTACGAAACTTTAAATTTATTTATTCCTATGAAATGAAATGTTTTTTTTTTTTTTTATTCATTTTATGATTTTATTCGACCATCACACGCCTGAAACGGAGCTCAACGAAAAGATATCAAAGTTATTACAACATTTACAACTATTATTCGTGAGGACATTTGTAACTTCTGCGATATATCTCAGGTTACGCCTAAATGAACTCAAAAAGGACGTAGTGGCAATGTACGCAGACAAACGGTACGTGTGGGCGCGGAACGCGACCGTGGCATTCGCACGGGGCATTCAGCAACGCCTCTCTCGCCCCGGCCGGTACGCGCTCGCTGATGGGTAAGTTACTTATTTATACACCTTTCTACTTAGGATGTGTAAAATAGATCGAAGAGGATGTGGTAGGTATATAACCAAAGAATTCAATGTAAACTAGAACAGAAATTTCAAGCAACAAAACGGTCGTCAAAGCCACTCCGCTATTGGATTGCCGCCCACGTCACTCTCTAGCAGACAACTACAAGGTGTAGACACTGGCACACTGGTCTGAAGTTGCGACGAACAAAGTGAGTGTTCAAATCATACCATCTAGTACCTACGTTAGTACATATAGAGCGTTGGATATAGCCTATATATACGGTTTGCGACCCCCGCGCCGCAAGCGTGCACGACGAGGTGTTGTACACTGGCGTTCAACGTCCCGCCACTACACTAACAAAATTGTTTCCTCGTCGGAATTAATTCTTTAGCGCTACACATTGCCCGCGACGACGGCATGGAATTCATTCTGTAGCGCTACACATTGCCCGCGACGACGGCATGGAATTCATTCTGTAGCGCTACCCATTGCCCGCGACGATGGCATGGTCGGCGCGCGCTCGTTGCGAACTCTCAATGAGCTCTTATTTATTTCTTATTACCTAATATTTTGTTCCATGGATAAGGCCTGTCTTTCTTACGACATCCAACATGACTGTTGAAAAATGCGATACTATTCGCAGGATGCTGCGTCTCTCCAATATAATCCTGCACGACATCTGCGGTCATATGCACGTGAAAGCACCGTCGCGACGCAGCACGCATCCAAAAGCTAAATTCATGATCGAAATGTCGGATAAGGTACCTATAAGTTTTATCTTCATAAAAATTCATATAAATAAAAGAGAAGGTCTATATAATGTCGTAAAGAGAGATGAAAACTGTCGGAAGATAGAGAAACATGGAAGTTAATCCACTGACAAGAGCAATACTGATGAAAAGCTTGATCTTGCGGTTTTTGCACTGTATGACTGCTTTGTGCTTTGGACGATATGCTTTGTACTTTATACTTTATGATTATTGCTTACCATCCAGACGATCCGTTTGCCTCTTGGCTGCTCTTTTTATAAATCTTATATGGCCAAATAACTAGCTGTATAAGACGACGACGCCGACGCAATGATGTGTTATTATAAAGATAAAACGAGTGTAGGATTTATTGAATCAAAACGATTTATTTATACTTAAATTATGTTTTAAAACAGGTCGCAATATGGATCGACGAAATCCTCTCGGAATCAGACGACAGGATGCTTATGATGGACTTCGATGAAGATGACGGTGAGTTTGTTGCTCAATAACATCAGTTTTATAACGTCTTCCTTTATAGAATTTGGCCTGTTTTCGAGCAATTGTCACCGGTTCTCAGAGGTAAGTGCCGCGATCTTCGAAATTGTGACAATTGTTCATGAACAGCTAAATTATGTGGTCGAAGTTTCGAGGAGGCCGGCCGTCGTGAACAATTGTCGCCAAGCTCGAACGGACGCCCGGCCCTCTCGAACGACCCAGTGAATTATGATTAATATACCTAGTTCACCATCACTCATACGAAACAAACGGTTATTGCAAGATCTTTTTCGTAAAAACTCGCGCAAAACTAAAATCAACACCATTCTGAAACTCACTCACTAGTTGTTGTGTTGTCATCATGACACATTTAAAAACGCTGCACATCTGAAGAGCTCATTTGAAGAGTGAGGCATTAGTGGCCAACTTATTGCAATTTGACTTGTTTCACTTCACCCACACCACACTCTGTTAGACATTTGGCAATTTGGGCAATAGAGAGATCTAAATTGACGTAGTGTATGAGAGAAAATCTAGTTTTCTCCGAGATCTTTTCATCATATAATTGTTCACATGACTAAGTTGAATCATGTGTGTGATTGGTGGCTCACTGATGGTATACCAGACGGGGCCGGGTCGGACCTCATCACCAAAACAAAAACAAACACAATTCTCCTGCACTTGTGTGCAGTCCAAAAACTCCATGACGCATAGATGATCTTCTGGACAATGATTGCGCTGTTGAGATCCGGGTCGTCCTGAATGACCGCCTAGCGAGGTGTGTATGGTTTTGTAGAAGTGAAGCAGAGCTACGAGGACGACGAGCGGCCGCCCGTACCTCCGGAGAGTGAGGTGACGGATGCGAGCGGCTCTCCGAGTGGAGCGGACACGCCAGCGGCGGACGCGGACGGTACGCCGGCGGCCGGCACGCCCGCGGAATCACCGAAACCTTCCGCAACCAATGTAGCGAAATAGATGTAAGTAGGACTTGGGTGTAAAGCTCATTTATAAGATAATCTAACAAGTAGGTATAAAAATACTTCAAAAACTAAAATTAGTTCAAAAATTAAGAGAATTAAAAATAGTTCAAAAACTAAAATCCGATTACCCGGCTACTGAAAAATAACGATCTATTACGACCAAATCAAATACGTTTTGGAGTGACAGCCGGTCCACACGGCGCGTTGCATCGGCGTCGCGTCGATGTAGCGCTGTCGCTTCGTCGTTTTACATACTAATAATCATAGTGTACACACGGCGCGTTGCGTCGTCGCAACGCACACACGACTGAACTGCAGAAGACGAGACGAAGTGGGCTGTACTCATTGCGACGCCGGAACGGCAGCGCTCAGTTGTTTGTGCGTTGATAGGGAGGGAGGAAATACGCATTTCGTTTTATCAGTCGTGACGTTCCGGCGTCACTGCTGCGACGACGGAACGTCACGACTGCGTTGTAATAACGCTGCGATGGTGCAGCGCCCGTGTGGCCGTCTATGCGTTAAAATATTTGCGTTGCGACGACGCAACGCGCCGTGTGGACTGGCTCTAACATCAGGTCAAAAGTGCCCGAAACCGAGTAGCATGTATGAAAGCATTTTTTAAATAAAAACTACGGGTCACTCACGTCTGTTTTGAGCCGAAATATCCGACTATAGTTTCAACCGCATTCGACGGGCAAGACGACCAGCTTCCCACCCTAACCCTTTTGCAACCGATGACATCACGTGCGGCACGAGCGGCACGTCGCAGTGCAAGGCGCGTCACCGACCGAGAGTGACGTGTGTGCTGCTCCTTTGAAAAAGACCGCCGAATGCGGTTGAAACTATAGTCGGATATTTCGGCTCAAAACAGACGTGAGTGACCCGTAGTTTTTGTTTAAAAAATGTGTGAAAACCACGTTAATTTCCATAGTAAAATGTATGAAAGCGTTGATGAAAGTGGAAGAAGCGAAAGACGTGTTTCAGGATCGTAGCAAGTGGAGAGGTATAGTCTCTGCCTACCCCCACGGGGAAAAGGCGTGATTGTGTGTATAAACAAACACAACAAGTACAAACTATTCGATATGTATCTTGTACCTATTATTAAATAAACAACTTACATGTAATAAATATTTCATTGTATTTCATACATATTTATAGTGGTGTTCAGACGATAACCATGGTTGTCTGCCACGTAACAAAACAATCAATTCTGCAAAGTAACATACGACTACGGTCATCCTCGACCACACTGTCGCTTAACATCAGGCGGGTTGGTGGTCAGTTGTAGATCAATCTAACACAAAAACGTGATTTGCCGACAGATGTGTTACATGGCGACGAGTACGGCGACACCGACGGATTTGCTGATAGATTCCTGGACATGATGGGTGGAGCGGTAATTTATCATTTTGCTATGTAAATTTAGATTAAATAATATAAACAGGATCCGTAGACGTACAAAAGTCGCCGAGATAGCACAGCGGATTAGCAAGTTGAAGTGGCAGTGGGCAGGGCACATAGTACGTAGAACAATTGCACGGCCTTAGGACATTGGTTGCTTTGCAGTTGGCTACATTTTTTAAATCTCTAGGGGGGGGGGGGGGGGGGCAACTGCCCCCCCCTGCTCCCTTTGCGACGCCCTTGAGTAGCAGGGAGGCCTATGACAGGCCTATGAGGCACATTGACAGGTTATATAGTAAAACAGTTAACAAGTAATAATAGCTTAAAAAACTGAAAAAAACAGACATCAAAATACGCAATTCCTTTACTTGGATGACTTTTTTTTCAGTTATTTTGTTATAAAAACCAAAGTACTGAATTGATTTTGATAAAATTTATATGGGACCACCTCTGAGGTATTTACCTACCAAACCATAAAATAATTATTAAAAACAATTCATTATTGACGTTTATTTTATGTTTGTTCAGCGGGTAACCGCTGAACAAACATACAAAAAAAACATACGGACGAATTGTCCTCCTCCTTTTTGGAAAACCAGTGAGCTCCAGCGTCTTCCAGGCATTTGTATGAGGTCGTCTGTCTAGTCTACCTTGTGGCTGGTCTTCCTATGCTGCACTTTCGTAGTCTGTTCTATTTGTCGCGTTATCGTGTTAGCAATAGCAAAACAAAATACCAAGTTTGAATTTCAGTGTACCTGATCGATCCTAACCATTATGTTTCGTGTGTTGATAGAGTGATACAGCCGTCCACGAGCGAGATATCAGTCCCACACAGAAGAACACACATTCAAATAATTTAGACGTAGTCTCAAAAACAATTAGAAAACATAGAATTCCCTCAACTGCGCTCACTTGAACAATATAAACAATTTTAAAGAATTAACCTATGAAAAATATAAAAAATATATATCTTTACTTAAAATAGTATTTAAAATGTGTAAGCTTATATTTTAATGGCAGAAAAAAAAAGTAAAACTTGTAAATTACACGAGCGTTTTGTTTTCCATCGCCCATGCCTTACAAATGAACACGGAGCTCAAAGGTAAATTTTCAAAATCACTATGGGTCATTCTTCATTTTCCAAATGTCAACCATATTAACATGTATAGGCTTATCATATTTAATTATTTTTATTCTGATGGTAGATTTTAAAAATAAACTCATTCGTGTTCAATTGTAAGGGATTGGAGAATGAAGGATGATTACCTTTTTTTTCTTTATTCATAATTTGAATTATTATTAATCAATTTCTTATTTGTATTTCAGGGTGGTGGTAGACGTTCAAAAGAGCGTAAGTATCAAGTATAAGTTTTGAAAACTCAAAAAGCCCCTACAAAAAACGACTGAATCAATTTTGATGTGACAACATTCTCGATGGAATCCTCTTTTAACAAAAAAAAACGAGATCAAAATCGGTCCATCCGTTTGAGAGTTATACTGCCACAGACAGACACACATATGAACAGATACACACACACGCCAAACATTTTAACATCCCTCTTTTTGGGTGGGGAGTTTCCGTGCTTGTTAAAAAATTCAGTTACATTTTATTAATTTATCAAAAAAAAAAAACGAGATCAAAATCGGTCCATCCGTTTGAGAGTTATACTGCCACAGACAGACACACATATGAACAGATACACACACACGCCAAACATTTTAACATCCCTCTTTTTGGGTGGGGAGTTTCCGTGCTTGTTAAAAAATTCAGTTACATTTTATTAATATATTTGAATTTTTCATTTTCAATCAGTGACAAATTCGTTAAAGACATTAATATGCTACTTATTAGATTTTTTTTAAATTAAATGTTTAGCTTAGTAAAAACTAGGTTCAAGAAAGAGAACTGAAAAACAGACTTCAAACAAACTGCAAGCGCCCGAATCTAACATTCATTATAATCAGCTCTAATTGAAAAACTACTTTACTCAAGTTATCAGTTTTATGTTATCGGCGCAAGGGGTATCTATCCCTTGTACAAGGGGATACCCTGAGTCTGGAATCGGGACACATCCGAGATTAACCCAAATTCACGAGGTAAGACGAAGCTACGCGAGTGCGAAAGTACAGACGGCGTTCTGGTCTCTTACCTCACCTCGCCGCTCGGTCATTTGAACGGAGGCATAGAACTATCCATAATTTCGCTTTCGCACCACTTGTAGCGAATGAAGTATGATGTTCTACTCACACATTTCATTATTTTTACGGCTTAGGAACCCTGTAACATTCTGCCGCAGCGCCCCGGATTCCCGTAACTTAATTATAATAATAAATAGTATCGGTACCTAAATGTACAAATCAGCTGATACAAGTCCCAATTCACAATAAATAACTCTTCCTTATATAGCAAGGAAGATCCACATTCCTGCTGCGTACTGCACAAGAATGGAATTCTTTGCCGCCATCTCTGTTTCCTGAGACCTACAATCTTGGAATTTTCAAGGCTAGAGTGAATAGATATCTTCTAGATCGACGAGCTCCATCCTCGGCCACGCCGTCGCTTAACATCAGGCGAGTTGTGGTCAATCGTGGATCTATCTTGTACAAAAGAAGAATTCTTTATACTCTGGTTGGCTGGTCTGTTTAAACCTGAATTTATTTAACATGAAATTATAAATTTGTTGCAGCGCCAGCTTCCCAGAAACTGTCAGGTCAGTATCTCTTCTACTATTGGCAAACTAGACTACGATGTGGACTACGGTATGGTCGAAAATTGTATGCATATTTCTATGATTTTGGAAAATATACGGTGAGATATTGAGTCGAAAAGCGGTTATGCTAAAAAAATCTACAGCATTTCATTAGTGTTTTAAAGCTAACATTTATTACCTAGTCGAAGTAAATCCAATTAGAAATTAATACGCAACTTAATTATATAATTTTATTGCGAACATGTGTACAGAGTAGGAAAAAAATAACGAACAAGAACGCCATATAACATATTTCAAGAACGCCATATTCCATAACGGCATGCACAATTTAAGAAAATTGTATTATCTAAAAACCATTTTCGTTACAATTTCATAAGTTTTTTTTTTCACATTTAAATAAAATGTAACAAACAATTTTAAAAACATGTAAAAAAGTAATCAATTAAAATTAAAATTTCGTCAATTGAAACCCATCCTGCATCGACCTTGGTGGAAAGGTGCCCACAACGCAAGCAGCATTGCCACGCTGTATGGCAATAGCCAACCTTTGCACCAGGAACGAAGCAGAACGGGAGTCACCACTATTGTCCTTCAGTCTTCGGCCAATTTCACTGACGAGGCCTTTGGCATCCGCTCCCCAACTGCCCATGGTTTCAACGGCGATGGGTACAAAATAATATTGTAGCTAAATTATAATTATAGTTCCTGCAGATTTATGGTTGACTCTGTATTTTTGAACAAAACTCAAACTAGTCGAACCTGCTTGAAATTTTGACTTAGTCGAGTCGTAGTTACGTTCAGTTCAGAAGTGATCCAGAATTTAGTGTTAATTACATGGGAAATAATCTTTATAGTACTCGTATCTATTGAAAACGCTGCCTGATGTAAAATTATGTTTTTCAGGTGACATGGCTAAGGCGTTTCACGTATTAACAAACGAGATGAATAAGAAAGGAGATGCTCCATTGATTGAGCATGGGAAATTAAAACAAACCTATAAGCAAGCGGCTGATCAGTAAGCATTATTATGTTGAGTAGATCCAAAGGGAACTGGCTCTCAAGTCAGTGGAACAAATACACCTAAACCGCTATTATTTCGTGTCTCTCGCATTCCATCTGCATCCAGAGAGACGGATGTTGCGTTTGTAAAAAGTTATTTTTAACCCCCGACCAAGAAAGAGGGAAGTTATAAGTTTGACGTGGGTATTTGTGTCTATATGTGCCATTGTAGCTCTCAAACGGATGGACCGATTTTGATCTAGTATTTTTGTTTGATAGAAGATTTAATCGAGAGTGTTCTTAACTATGTTTCATCAATATCGGTTCTGCCGTTTTTTATATCGAGGGTTTTCAGTTTTTTTAACTTGTTCCTAAATGATCTTTGTGAAACATTTCATGCACAATTTTGCAGATTGAAAAAAGCTGAAAATCTTGACGTGAAGTCGACTAACCAGCCTCTAGCTCAGAAAGTGAACAAGGAGTTGACTGAGATCACCAGTCCCGTCACGCCGCCTGGCCTCGCACCATCTATGGAAAGTGAGTAACAAATAAAAAAGCACTTGCTGCGCTCGCAGGACCGTCAGCCATCAAATGAACGTCTGTTATTTTCGGAATAAAATGTAGGTGTATAGCCATACCAAATTATATCCAGATCTTTAGAACACGTTTCCATACATGCACATATATTTTCACATCCTAACTTCCCAATTATAATGGTGACAATAAATCTGTTTTTCTGTCCGTTTCTAGGATTCCGTAGTAGACAAGAAACCCTTATAGTTTCGCCATGTCCGTCTGTCTTTCTGTTTGTCTGTCCGTGGATTTGCTCGGTCTATTATTGCTAGAAAGCTGCAATTTGGCATGGATATGCATATTAGTTATTCCGAAAAATTCGTAGAATAAAATTGTGAAAATATTTTTTTAAGGTACCTCCCGTACACATAAAGTGGAGATGAGTAATTTTTTTCTCATTTACCCCATCGTGTGGGGTATTGTTGTATAATATAAATAATCAAAAAAACATTGGGGTATGCGAAAACTATTTTTCTATTTAAGGATCCGTCAGTTTGTTATCGTCCCCATATCCCGTATATATATAAGGGAAAACTGCATTTCACGGGATATCGGCATCCACCGTTTGGTATATAAGTCTTTTCACAGCATTTCGATCAAATATCTTTTTATTTTCAGAGACTGTGGACAAGGCTTCAAATTATCTAGCCCAACACGCGGAATTCAACAGTAAGAAACAGACAAACATTTGCATCGTTAAATATATTTAACTCTGTCTCAAAAATAGGGGTATGTGTATTTGTGTCTGTCTGTAGCATCGTAGCTCTCGAACGGATGGACCTATTTTGATTAGTTTGTTTTAGTTTTCCTTTGTTTGAAACAAGTTTTAATCGAGTTGTTCTTAGCTATGTTTCATCAAATGTTCAGCTTTTTTTATGTCGAGGATTTTTAATTTTTCTAGACTTATATTGTATTTAATACATTACAAAAATATAAACGGTTCACAGAGGACAAGGGGGCTGCATTCGATTTGCTCGTCAAAGAAATGAAAGCAAAAGGAACAACAACACTTTATGAGAAAAATAACAAGAAGAGGACATACGCTGAGGCTGCTAAAGAGTACGTTTGGCATTACTGCTTTATCGGCTAACTGACTGACAATAAACTTCATTGTAGACCATAGAAACTTATGACCATTGGTTTGATTTTGAGGAATTATACCCAAATAAAAAAGGGAATTGAAGGTGAGAGAGACGATATTGGCAATAAAGTCAAAAACAGTTTGTCGATAAGGTTCCTGTAAGGAAGCAGCAAGATTTTGGAGGAAATTAATCAAAAATCCCGACTACAATAAAATGTATAAAATTACATCTTTGATACCAATTTTCATACAGATTGGTTGAAAAATGCGAGTGCACTAATACAGACAAAAATCCGGACAGTAGACAGAAAAATTTGCCAGTTGGTACAGAGGTGTTTTTTCGCTTCGCTCACTCGGCCAAATAAATTTTAGCATAGCATATTTTTATTATACTAGTGTAATATATACCTCATATTGATTTAATTTTAATATAGATTTTTATTGAAACAATTTCATAGTACTCGTAATTTCAGTCTAACTCCTGATTTATATGCCTCATTCGTTCAGGCCACTTTTTTCCAGATATGTCTTTCGAAGGAACGATGCGTAAGCGCATTATTACAAACTTACTTTTTCTTTTAGACTGCAGGCTGCTACAACAGGCCTCGAAACAACCCACGATGATCCCAACTTGTCCCAAGAAATCTGTGGAAAACTTGCTCAGACTGTAGACAAAGTGACACCTCCCGATATGAAAAACGAAATGAAAGGTTAGTCCAATCATAATATCAAGATATAACTTATTAGGACTGGAATAAACTTCGTAATTTTATTTGACGAAATTGGCGATGGGCTGATCACTTGTTTCTGCAGTCCATAATATTGAATCTATTATCTTTAATTGTAATTTTATGGTGCGTGTAAGGTGTTTATCTATCTATTACTTCTTATTCTCCTATATCGTCAAATCATCATGTAAATCCTTACCCTCTAACCTGCCCTTCTATCTATCTATAGAATAGCGGGTTAAGGTACATTACATGATAACACAGATGTCACACTTGTATGCTCCGAAATTGCCATGATCTTAACATTACGTAATAATCTGGGCACTAGGTACTTCAATTAACTTACCAAGTAATTAATAAATTGCTTAGTCCGGGAACAACCTAGTTGGGATCGACCAGATCGAATGCTTAGGAAAAATCTTTTTAGTGCACATTTGCACACACTCTTCACGACACTTCAAATACATTTCACATTGAGATTTTTAGTGTTTCCAACAATTACATAAACGAATCTTTGTTTTGGGTGATTCATGTTAATTTCATAATTTTAAAACTAATGATTATAGAAATTTATTTACAGAAACGGTGGATATGGCCTCAAAGTTTCTTTCCGAAAAAGCAGTTGATGAAGGTGAGTATCCGATTTATGATACTAATATTTACATACATTATTATGTCCTTTATTCGCCCAAATTTGAATGTTTTGATATCATAGTATGCAATCTACATTTTCAGTAGGTATACTTTCTAGTATTTTTGTATTCATTAGATGTTATAAAACAACATATAAAACGCTCACGTTTTCTATGGAGCTTATATATTTTTGTTGCTTATTAGATATTCGGGCAGCCGGCGGCGTAGTCACTGAAGAAGGATTCTACATAGATGAAGATGGAATAAAAAGGCCAATAAGCTCAGAAGACAACGCGAATGACTTCTACATAGATGAAAATGGAATTAGAAGGAAGTTGAAACCTGGAGAACAGACGTACGTGGATGCACAAGGAAACCTAAGGAAGGTTCAACCGGGAGTCATGCCTGCACCAGTCACCGAAGAGGGTTTTTATGTCGATGAAACCGGAGTCAAGAAAAAGATAGATCCTAAAGACAATCCTAACGATTATTATATAGATGAAAATGGAATTCGAAAAAAGAAAAAACCTGGAGAAGAGACGTATGTAGATGCTCAAGGAATCGTTAGAAAGGTTCAACCGGGAGCCATGGCTGCACCAGTCACTGAAGAAGGTTTTTATGTTGATGAAAACGGAGTTAAAAAGAAGATAGATCCTAAAGACAACCTTAATGACTATTATGTAGATGAGAATGGAATTCGAAGAAAGAAAAAATCTGGAGAGAAGACGTATGTAGATGCTCAAGGAATCGTTAGGAAAGTTAAACCAGGAGAGCAGACGTATGTAGATGCTCAAGGAGTTGTTAGGAGTGTTCAGCCAGGAGCCATGGCCGCGCCAGTCACTGAAGAAGGGTTCTACGTCGATGAAAATGGAGTAAAGAAAAAGATAGATCCTAAAGACAACCCCAACGACTATTATGTAGATGAAAATGGAAATCGAAAAAAGAAAAAACCTGGAGAACAGACCTATGTAGATGCACAAGGAGTTGTTAGAAAGGGTAAACCTCCTGGAGTCGCAGGCAGTAAAAGTTCTGGACCTGAAGTGGCAGCTGGTGGAGCTGCTGGTGCTGGAACTGCTGGTGCCGGAGCTGCTGGCGCTGGAGCTGTTGGCGCTGGAGCTGCTGGAACTGGAGCCGCTGGCGCCGGAGCTGCTGGTGCTGGAACTGCTGGCGCCGGAGCTGCTGGCGCTGGAGCTGCTGGTGCTGGAGCCGCTGGCGCTGGAGCTGCTGGCAGTGGAGCCGCTGGTGCAGCAGCTGGAGCTGGAGCCACTGGTGCAGCAGCTGTCGCTGGAGCTGGAGCCACTGGCGCAGTAGCTGGAGCTGGAGCCGCTGGTGCAGCAGCTGGAGCTGGATCCGCGGGTGCAGCAGCTGGAGCTGGAGTTGCTGGCGCAGCAGCTGCTGATGCTTCAGCTGTCAGGGGTGCCGCACCAGTGACTGAAGCAGGCTACTATGTAGATGAAAATGGAGTGAAAAAGAAAATAGAATCTGGAGAGGCCGATGCTGATTTTTACGTAGACGAAAATGGAATAAGAAAAAAGAAAAAAGCAGGAGAAGAGACATACGTAGACGCACAAGGAGTTCGAAGGAAAGGGAAAGCACCTGGGGCTGCGGCCGTTGGTGGCGGAGCCAAGAGTGGTGCAGGTGCTGGATCTAGAGCCGGTGCTACTGAAGATGGTTACTTCATAGATGAAAAAGGAAATAAAAAGAAGATAAGTCCTGGAGACAAATCCGATGATTACTATGTAGATGAACATGGAAAGAGAAAGAAGAAAATACCTGGTAGCGGTGACGATGATGCAGAACGTGGAGATAAAAGGAAAAAGAAAGGTGGACGTGCTCGAGAAGGTAATTTGTTTGATTGATTCTTGTTAAAACAATTTAAAGTAATAAAACGCGTAGGTAAATTTGCTCAATATTAAATAATATTTTTTCCAGGGTACTGAATAACAAGGGTAATGTTCTTCGAGCTATGGATCTATTTCTGTTTACGCGAGGTTTATCCTTTTTCCGTTCTTTGAATGTTCTTGGGATGATGAAATTCGGAATACTTTGGATGCTCAAATCAAGGTGGTTCGATTTGCACACAAAAGTATTTTTACCAAATATGGTCAAAAAGAGTATTAGAGTAGTTTTACATAAAGTAATAATCGTTAATATGATAAATTATATTTGTTGAAAATAAAAGACAGATTATTATAAAATTATTGAATTGATTTACGAAAAATCTAAGAAAGTTGTTAAAATGCCAGTCAAAATACAATTTTCATTCACTTTGTGAAAACTGTCATTATTTTGTATTTTCAGGAAGGGAAGACGAAGATGAAGGTGAGGTGTCTTTCTATATTCCTTGTTTCAATACATTTTGCTTACCATGTGATAAGCAACGTGAGTAGGCAAAATTTTAAATTTGAGAAAAAAATATGGAATTGAAAAAATGATTGATAAATTGTCTAAAATATGATATTTCATTTAATCATTTGCTTCTGTGCATATTCAAACAAAATAAATCTTATTTTGTTCACTCTAGACTTGAATACATCCAGGTTAAAGTTTTTAGAAACAGAGACGGTGGTAAGGCATTCCATTCCTGGACGGTTCGCATTAAGAAGGTGAAAGCAAGTCGCTTAGTTCGGGCTGAAGGGATATCTACCAACTATGTAGGGATGGCATTGAAGCAGAAACAGAATCAGAATATTTTTACTGCAACACTGTGTACATAAGTTCTTAAAAATAAAATGTTTCCTCTTGATGATATAATATATTGATGATGACGCTGACTCTTAGAAAGACAAAGCATCTTTGAGCTCCTTTAAATTTATGGATCATAAAGAATATGAGCTTGTGTCTTTGTAAAGGTAAGCAAAACCCGCGCTTACCTTTACAATTTTTCACGTAATGTTACAGATGAGACAGACCCGGACCACGCGGCTGCGCTTGCAATATTGCATAATGAATTACGTGCAAAAGGAAGTGCTCCTCTGTATAAACAGCCGCACATGGAGCTCTCACATTCACAGGCTTCTGATTGGTACGAATACGAATATGATAACTTAGCAGCACGTAGCGTAGGATGACAGGTACAGCTACAAGGTAACACAGAAGACCTCATATGCTCACATCAGGCAACAGGAAGATGCAGCGAGCATCTTCCTTCCAGGCCACTCGCAAGCGGTCTTTTTGGCCATCCATAGGAGAGCCCTATGTTCATTACGACACTTCTTGTGGCTCAGATGATGATAAAATTAGCACCGCTTATCTGGGGGCACGGCAGTGGCCCCGGCCAAATCGAGCAGCAAGGCCACGCCGTACCATCCTTTTCTCAAAGCCATTCAGAGCACTTTCGTAAATATTACAGCTAATATCTGCTTATGCAGTAGTGTCGGGGACTAGCGCGAAAGCTCGGTAAAATAACGTGGATTTTGTCACTCGAGCCAATTAAGGTAATTTTTAATTAGAAAAAAATACTATTTTTACTTAGAAAATACTTTTTTCCTTTTGCCTCCGCAACTTTCTTCCGTAATCAAATAATGATTTGATTTCGTTGATCAGGCTTAAACAGAGACCTCGGAAGAAGGTGGACAAGACGGTCAAGGAGTCTGCAGATACGACGCGCCTTTCTAAAAAGTTCGAGAGAAAGCTTGGCGATCTGGTCTCCAAGAAAACGCCCGCCAACTTACAGGACCCAATGCAAGGCAAGAACTCAGCATAAAGGGTGAAGGGTATGAATTTGGTGTGGGAGGTGGCTTACGATTTGTTTTTAACTTTATATCCTATTTTAAAGTAGGGTATTTCGTTTTCCTTTTACAAGGTAGTTGTTTATTTATGACCTCAGACTTGAATTCTGCGCCAATTTTGTTTTAGTGCCTCAAGTCAAAAGTTTTTGACCAGTATGTGTGATGATATATTGTACTGAAAAATGGTCACCCGCTATGGGGCTTCTATGGAAGCTCAAAGTCACATGACGAGCTATGAAAAGGCTATGCTCGTAGTCAAATTAAAAATTGAAATTCAATTTATTGAGCTTGTTTGCCTAGGTTACAATGTATGTTGATATTTATATTAGTCCGCTAGGTCCTGCTTTGTAAGCATACAAGCAGTCTCTCTCAAATAACGATTCAGAATTGAAGATATCAGTAGACGAGCAAAAGTCTCCGCCATAGCACAGGGGACTATCGAGTTGAAGTGGCTGTGTGCAGAACATATAGCATGCAGAACGGACGGGGCCAAAACGTTTTGAAAGAGGACCACGCATTTGTGTACGCAGCGTAGGACGACCAGCCAGAAGGACAGACTACTTAAATACCTCATACAAGTGGCTGGAAAATACTCGATGTAGACGACAACCGCGGTCTTTTTGAAAATACATGGTGGAGGCATATGTCCAGCAGTGGACCTCTCGTAGCTCAATAGATAATGAATTATGCTTGTACTTTAACAATATATTATATTATATCTACTTAACAACTTTTTAAATTTTATTTCAGATGTCGTCATTGAAAGTTCTAGAATTCTCTCAGAATATTTCGTTTCCAATAGTGAGTCTTTAATATTCAGTAATTTTACAATCTTTTTACTGATTCGCATGTTCGTGCTATCCGGAAAACTTTTCGATTATTTGATCAAATAGCGAGTTTTCAGCTGCTTTGGAGTATCCTCAGTCCTGTGCCTGAGACATGCGCACCTCTAGCAATAAAATAATTATAAAAAAATTAAATATTCATAAAGTGATTTTAATACATAAATATTTAAACAGCTTAACGAAAGTCGTTCGGTTCAGTGTTTAATATTTACTATTTTTACCTACTTCAAAAAGTCTCTACAGTTCTAAAGTTGAGCTTTAACCTATTCCCTCGTTAGATCCGTAGTCTCTTTGTATCAATTGGGCCACGATCCACGATCACGTGTAAAATTCTGAAAAGTACTTGTATTAAACAAGTACTTTTCAGAATTTTGTTTTTACTTGTTTAAACAAGTCAAGCATTAATGGCACCATTTTTAGCACGTTCTTGATGTATGTAATTACATAGTTACATATCTCAAGAATGTGGGAATTGAGACAATACATCTGCATCACTAGATTTGTCTTTGTCTTGAGGCCAAATTTTGCGATCATAGTGTTAATTGTAAGTACTTGTTATTTTCAGATTACAAAGCTCTCGTAAAAGACGGTCTCATATCGGAGATGCAGAAGAAAGGCAATGAGATTCTCGTGGAGGTCGGTGACGTACCGGAAACTTTCTTCTTTGCTGCTCAGCGGTATGCATTTTAGGACAGATTTCAATTATTTCTAAAGGCAGCGTAGGTATTTGCCAAACTTTTTTTTTTTTTTTTACATTATAGATCTACGATTGACCACCAACTCGCCTGTTGTTAAGCGACGGTTTGTCCGAGGATGGAGCTCGTCGATTTAGAAGATATCTATTCACTTCCATTGCATTTCACATCGGACGCCCAGTGCTCAGCGTAGGATTCGCCTAACTTCCATTGCTTATTGCATCGGACGCTCAGAGCCCACATGCCTAACTTCCATTGCATATCGCATCGGACGCCCAGTGCCCAGTATAGGTACTTGCACAATTCACATGTTTTTTTAAATCATTTGTTTGTTATTTTTCAGATTAAAAAAGGCGAAAAGCTTGGAAGCTAACGAACCTTGCGACAGAATATCATATTTTTTGGCAAAGCAATTGGAAGACATAATCAAATGTCGATCCATGGCACGAAAAGTGATTGCTACCATGAAAGGTTTTTTTTTTTAAAATATATTATTTTTTTAACACAGACGCCAGGGTCCATGACCTTTTTATAGTTTTAAAACATACCAAATACAAATATTATGCAGTTATTTTATTGGCGAAAATAAATGTATGATACATTTGCCTTATTCTCGACCACACGTCTCATACCATATCGCTTGGATAGACTGGCTAAACGTGCAGTTAGTGTCTAATAAAAAAAACGGTCGCATGTTTTGACAAAACTCATTTTTTATTTCAGAACATATAAAAGATGCATCGGAATATTTATCGGAACATGTCACTAAACCTGGTAAATAATCAAGGATTAATGCTACATTATCCCATGCACTGGCAAGCGTAGCTTAGAAAGACCAAGGTAGAAAGAATTCCTCATTGCCCGTTAAATTCAATAAAAAGACACAAGAAAATTCTTTCCTAGCCAAAATACAGCGACAAAGCGAAAACAACCATAATCACTTGACTTTAGATACAATTTCCATTTTTATAAAAGTGGCAGGAAGACGCTGGATGCGAGCCGATTCAACCGTCTATTTGGAAATCCATGCATGAGGGAGACCTATGTCCAGCAATGGCTGAGATGTTATTGAACCAATAAGAACAAAATATGGTACAAAAACGGACATTTTGAATACCACATAGATGTAGTAGATACTAGATAAACGATCCAAAAAGTTAACTTGAATTATTGTGCTTTTTCTTAACCAACTTTGAACGGTAATAAATAAGAGTTGCTACTAGTACGGAGTTATTAATGTTATGAATATAATATTATGGGTATGATAAAATATAAATTTATTTTTATGTGTAAAATTGTTACAGATGAGCAAATTGAAGCATATGTAGCGCTTCTAGGTGAGATGGAAGCTGCGGGGGACGCATTACTCATTGAAGGAGATATACCGAAATCCTATAAGAGCTGCGCTGCTTAGTTTGTATTCTGAGACGTTTTTTTTTTTTGTTTTTTTTTTTTTTTATAGAAGATTGATCTACGATTGACCACCAACTCGCCTGATGTTAAGCGACGGTGTGGCCGAGGATGGAGCTCGTCGATCTAGAAGATATCTATACACTCTAGCCTTGAAAATTCCAAGATTGTAGGTCTCAGGAAACAGAGATGGCGGCAACGAATTCCATTCTTGTGCAGTACGCAACAGGAATGTGGATCGATATCGCTGAGTACGGATTCATTCAATTGAGTTCGGATTCGTTCGTTTTATTCAACTGCTATTTTTCAATTTTATTATATTTTATTTTGCTAAAGTCACCGGTTCTTGAATAAAGTATAAAACGTATCTGCGTGATAGAATCAGAAATGAAGAGAACAGTAGACGTACAAAACTCATCCAAAAGCATAATAGATTAGCAAGTTTTTGTGGTGACATAACTGATGACAGATGACGCCGAAAAGTTCTCGAGTACTACCACGCATCGGCAAGCGCAGCGTAGGAAGACCAGCCACGAGATGGACCTCGTACAAGTGGCAGAAAGACGCTGGATGCAAGCCGCTTCTAACCGACGTTTTTGAAAATCCATAAGACCTAGAAGTAGACCTATGTCCAGCAGCGAACTTATTTTTCTGAGATGATAATAAAACGTAATTAGAATGATTGAATAGTTGTGTAATTATTGTATTTCTGTCATAGTTTACGCGGTTTAACGTCATTCCAAGATAATATACATCGATCGAATGCCGCGTTGAAGTCTACCACGGAATCCAAGTTGCAATCAATCATGAAGAATGTACAGTCAGATGGATACTCGTCTGCAGTTTTAGGCCGTAAGCATGCATACTAAATTTGTCACAACTACATTTTCTTGTATGATTGCGGTTTGATTTAATTTAAACTAAAAACCGGACAGACGTTAAGCAGTTTGCGAGCTCGGTTTCATTTTTATTATTTTTATTTAAATCGTTCTTTTTGACGCTTTTGATTTTTATTTATGACTAGTTTCGCCCCGCGGTCTTACCCGCGAGTGATGAGAAACAGTGATGATGACGATGATAAAATGTAGCCTATGTTCTTCTCCAGGGTCTCAGCTATATCTGCACCTAATTTCATAACAATTGGCCGAGACCCAGAATACTAGGAGGATGGCTAATTCAAATACCGTTTTCTCAGGACGAAGATGATTTGGCCATCATTTTTCAAATTCAAATTCAAATTCAAAATAATTTATTTGCATGAACATAGGTAGAAAACAGTTCTTAAATTTAAAAATGTAAGTATCGCTATATTCTAGCCCTTAGCGGACGTGCAAATCGTTACAGGTAAAATTGTACAAATAATTTTATTATTATCAGTCTATTAATTTTATAAATCACACTATTTATTATTCCAATTTTAACTTTCATCAAGACATACAAAATACCAACTTCTAGATAATTTAGACTAGATGAATGTAATTCAAAGTTACAAATAATAGGAATACGTCAAAATCATTAATGTCAAAATAATTAATGTCAAGCGTCTAACTTAAATTTTAAAATTGGATAAAATGTCAAAAATATTAATACCAATTATGATATGAAATAAACACTAATTGTACCTAAGTTAATTAAGAAATTATCGCAAATTTCACGACACTGTGATTCATTGCGTTATTTGCGTTCGATTAGTATAAGCTATATTGTTTTATCGTTTAGGAATTCCTGAATTGAATAATATACTTTTCCCAAAAGGAACCCTTTCAATTTAGTTTTAAATATAAAATATGAGTTAGCTTCCTTGATGCTTAACGGTAATTTGTTATATATTTGTATTCCCATACTAAATATACTGTTCCTATGGAGTTGGGTTCGGCTATTTGCATTACATAACTTATTCCTGTGTCTTGAAGTGGTAAGAGTTGTATATTCGTTAATATTAGATTTTACTAAAAGAGATGCCTCCAAGATATATAGAGAAGGAAGTGTAAGAATTTTCAATTTTTTAAAATAAAGCTTACATGAATCAGTTTGTTGAAGACCACACATAGATCTAATACACTTTTTCTGTGCCTTGAATGCAGTTTCCTTCTCAGTCGAGTTAGCCCAGTATAAAACCCCATATCTAAGTGTAGAGCTCACATATCCATGATAAGCTGTTATTAACGCTTCTTCGTTAGCAACTTTTCGAAGCATAAACAGTGCATAAGCATACTGACGTAGTTTAGTTGCTACGTGCTCAACATGAGATTTCCAATTCAGGTTCGAGTCTATGTACATACCTAAAAATTTTGTGCACGTAGTTTCTGTGATAGATATACCATTGTACTGTACTTTTATTGATTTCTCTTCCGAGTTTTTAGTCCGGAAAGTCATGAATACGGTTTTTTCTAAATTAACTTTAAGGTTATTATTATTTAGCCAGTTGATGATGTCTGAAAAAGCTTTATTAACTTCATATTCATGATTGTCATTGTTATTTGTAAAAAGTGCCGTGCTGTCGTCAGCAAATAAGATCATTGGATAGGAAATCACTCTAGGCAGATCGTTAATATAATCCACAAACATAAAAGGACCCATTATACTGCCTTGTGGCACACCAGACTTGACTGTTCTAGGACTCGAAAGATATTTAATTTCGGTTTTTGTTCTAGGACATATTCTTGTTATTTCAGTACACTGCTGCCTTTCTTTAAGATAAGCTCTCATCATATCTAAAGGTCTGCCTCGTACGCCATATGTTTCTAATTTTTTAATGAGTATATTATGATTTACATGATCGAACGCCTTTGTCATATCCATAAACAGAGCAGTCACTTGCTTCTTATTTTCTAACCCTGTTAGAACATTCGACAGAAACCGATGCATTGCATTGTTTATGGACTTACCCTTTCGAAAGCCAAACTGACTGCTATCAAAGATCCCATTTTTCTCAAAGTAGTCACTTAAATTATTGTACATAACTTTTTCAAATATTTTAGCCATGACTGGAATAAGAGCAATAGGTCGATAGTTGCGTATATCTAGCTTATCTTGTTTTTTGTAAACTGGGATAACACGAGATATTTTCAAACAAGTTGGAAAACACCCATTTTCCATGCATTGGTTTATGACGTGACTCATAACTGGGGCTATAATCATGGACGCACGCTTAACTACCTTTGTACAGATGCCATCGTAGCCTGTACTATTTGTGTTTTTAAGTGAGTTTATTATTTTGACAATATCATAAGGGGTGGTTGGATTCATAAAAAATGAATTAGACTTATCGTATGTCAAAGAATTATTGAAATTAATTGTATTTATGTCATCGTCTAAAATGTCATCAATGAAGAAATTATTAAATGTCTCTGCTATTAAACCAGGATCAGAAATGAGTTCATTTTTAAATTTTATAACACCAATTTCTTCAGGTGGAGTATTATTCTTACATTTATTTATAATTTGCCATACCGCTTTTGATTTATTGGCAGATGTTTGAATGTAGTAATTATTTTGCGATTTCTGTGTAAGTTTTATGATTTTTCTAAATCTCTGTGTATATTGTTTAAAATTATTTCTATCTGTATCTGAGCCGGAGTGTCTGTATTTCCATAGTAGGTTTCTTTTACGTGCTGAGCAAGTTTTAAGTCCTTTACTCATCCATTTAGGCCTTTTTGAGATTGGAATTTTAACTTTAATAAATGGAAAGCAGAGATCATAAAAGAGTTTGAATGTGGTATGAAATTCCTCAAAAGCACTATTTGGATCACCACATGTATACACTTCGGAAAAAGATAGACTCTTCAGACATTCCACAAATTTAATTATATTCTCCTCACTGTAGACTCTGGATAATTTAAACCAATAATCAAAAACAAAACTCTTTTTGACTGGACATTGAAGTATTTGAGCAGTGTGGTCGGACAACGCTAGCTCTAATATGTTAGCTTTTGCTGTTTTAATGTTATGAGCGTAGTTGTCAAGGCAAGTTTTGCTATTTAATCTTGTTGGTTCATTTAAGGCCAGTTTCAAATTATATCCAGCTAATAATTGCTCAAATTTTTTGGATGTTGGACAATTTTTCAATAGGTTAATATTAAAATCTCCACAAATTACTAGTTTCTTACTCTTAGTGCCCAGTTTCATTAACATATCATCCAATCGATTAAAGAATAGGTCAACAAATTCCTTTTTGTGTTTGGGAGGTCGATAGATACAAATTACAATTAAATTGTGTTCTGATAGTTCTATAGCAGAACATTCAATATAATTACTGATACTTACAAGATTGGCTTCTTTAAGTACCCTAAACTTATGATGATTACGAACCAATATACATGAGCCACCAGTTCTATTTTTCCTACAAAAGGCTGTTGCTAATTTAAAATGTGGTATTGTCAGGAGATTTGTGTCTTCTGCTTTCATATTATGTTCGGTGACACATATTATATCTAGTTTTTTATTATTATTAATAATATATAATGCAAATTCATCAGATTTTGTTATTAGTCCATTTATATTTTGGTGTAGTATATTTATTTCACTATATACGAAATAAACTATTGTTAACCACCTCACCTTCCTCACAAATGTCATTATCAGTCTCTACTTTATCAGGTTTGCCCACTACTTCATAATGTATAACATTTACTGTTTCTGTTTGGGTGCTTTTATCATACAATTTACTTTTCATATAAGCTTTATTTTGTATATTTTCCATATGAACTGTATATTTACGATGATAATCTATTTGAAGTATATCCTTCAGTATAGATCTGCAGATATACATTGACTTATACCTACCGTTAGGCCTAAGCAATAGTTTAAATCTACAAAACGTGCATTTTTAAATTTAGTACATACAAATTTCAATTCATAATTTAATTTATTTTCGTTCAAAGATCGATTATATGGTACCTCACATACTATTATGTTTGTTTTCCCTAATTTTGTTAGCCAATTCTGTAAATATAATTGAACTTCGTATGGGCTATGGTCATTTATTCCACCTAGCAATATAATGTAATCTTCTATCCCAAGGTTGTTTAACTCTTCATCAGTTATTGTGGTTAAGATATTCTGGAGAGTAGCTCCAGGTTTCCATAGGCAGGTAACTGTGTAATGTTGGCCGACCAATACTTGTAGATTTTTTTGAATATCTTTCCCTTGTTGGTCAGCGAGGATGACGATTTTGTTTTGATGTTTAAAATTATCTATACAATTTTCTGAGATTTTTATTCTATTAAAATCATTATCTTCAGTAAAAATAATCTAATTTACTTATATTTTTTGCTGTTGCAGAAGCAATTAGCGAATCAGCGGGACTTCTGGTTTCATACATCATGCTACAAGGTAAGTAGGTACCTCATCATCATGGGCCTTGTTCCATCCTGTCGGATGATTTAAGCAGCATCATAATTAAATGTGGAGTTACACCGTCGTTGGTGACTAAATAGGTACAAGTCAAAATTAGTCCACTTAAAATAATGTAATTTTGGGTCAATTTACGAATATACCTACAAGATTGGTGACCCGCCTTTATTGTCCGAAAATTATTTATTCCTACTGTTAGATGTGGCGGGCAATCTATGGGATTTCCAGCTTTACAAAATGTGGGGATGAGCTTTTGTAAGGTATTTACACTTATACTTTCTAGGTGAAAAAACCGAAGCACTCAAGATTTTGATAGACAAGTTGATGGAAGCGGGATCTGTCGTGTTACTTCGACATGGTACAATCAGGAAAACTTATTCCGATGGTGCTGATGTGTGAGTAGGATTACTATTACATAAAATCCATTTCGTTCCTTTTGAGCGATACAAGTCTAAAGTGTGTGATTAAAAAAAATGGTTCATAAAATAAATGACAATGCTCGTCATCAGAACCATAAGATCGGATGTCACATTCATTAAATAATGAGAACCTGGATCCTAATAAAATAGGGTCATTAAATATTTTTTTACATCCGACTTATGGCTTTGATGTCGATATTATTGGTGGCGTAGATTGTCAGAACTGGAGCAAAAATGGGACCACACGGAAAGCACTAGCTTTCAAATAAAAAAAAAACATCGAAATCGGTTCACCCAGTCGAAAGTTCTGAGGTAACAAACATTAAAACAGTCGAATTGAGAACCTCGTCCTTTTTTGAAGTCGATTGATTATGGTCTTTCATTAGTCGTCACACCGCTGTCTGTCGTATACAAAGTAATGAACAAGCTCATTTTATGAAATTTAGATAAAGGTTTGTTATTTGATGTTTAAAAAAAAAAATAGGTTGCGTGGCAAAAATGCGGACCAACTGCTCGGTGTGACAAGCGCAGACCCCGTGGTCGCGAGAAAAATACAGATCAAACTCAACAACCTGATGGGGGAACATGCGCCGGACAAGTACCAGGGGCTCATGAACGGTAACATGCAGTTTTATACTTTATTTGTAACATTTTTGACGGGACAATGTCTTATAAATCGATAAACGCCGGCTGCACGTACGAAAAAGCATGACTCATTGTCACGTTCCGCCTGAGCCGAGCGTGCAAGCGAGAGCGCGGAACAAGCGATAGAGAGGCATGGTCGACCTAAGCATTCGGCTTGTGACGCTTTGATGACGCTATCATGACGTTTGTCACGTAAAATACACAAAACACAACACAACAGTTAACAATAAATAAAATCTGAATCTGAAAATTATCGTCCGTAAACCGACTTTACAGACAACAATTTTTTTAGTAAGTATTTAACAAGTTTTTATCTTGACTCTTGCGTATTCATTCCTATTATACAAAGCTAAGTTGTGCATTTTTTGGTTGTAGATGTGATCGAGGATGCGACAATGTATTTGTCAAACTATCTACTGCAACCAAGTAAGTGAGCCGTATGTTTGCAAAACATGGTGTTGATCTTTATTTTTATTGCCCGACTGCGCGTCGCAAAGAAGGGTAATGTATTTATCACTCTATCACTATATTCTTCTCAGTGTTGCAAGCGGTAGACTGTGATCGTCGACTAAGGTGTAATACACATCAAACCCGCCGTCACAACCCAGCGACCAATATAGCATACATAGCCAATATAGCCTACATACTCGTATGTCGTCAAGGCGGGTAGTTGGTTTTGGTGGTGTGTATTACGCTTTAGAAGGCTAGGAATAAAACGGCTAGTCACATATCACAGCTGAAATGATAGTTCTATTGGAGTCATGGCCTTGATTTGAAATATTTCTTTTATATTGCCCCAAACTAAGCAAAGCTATGGGAACTGCTATGACTATGGGAACCGCATGGCTGATATAAATACTTTATATGAACACCCAGACACAGAACAAACATCCATGTTTAGCAAAAAATGTTTGCTCTGGGTGGGGATCGAAGCCACGATCAACGGCTCATAAGGCAGACGTACTATCATTGAGCCATGAGGCCTGTCTAATTAACGAAATGTATAAGTTCTCGTCACGTAAAAAGAACACTGGTTGGTTCGTAAACGCGAAAAAAGCAGGGTTTTTTTACGTGTCTGGAACTACACGTGCGTGTTCCAGGAGTGATCCAGGTGTGCAAGTGCATGAAGAACGTGTTCGTGCAGTGCGAGCTGTGGTGCGACGAGATCCTGCGGCGCGTGGCGCGGCCGTGCTGCACGTGCTCGCGGCACGTATCGGCGCAGGCGCTAGCCGACCTCGTCCCGTCCTCCACGCCGCTCCGCTTCCCGCCAGGCGGCACGCGCGCCTTCGCGCCCGGCCTGGAGCTCGAGGTGAAGACGTGCCCGACCGCGGCGCACCTCGGCCCCTGCCCCGCGCGCCACCCCACCGCCGGCTGCGACTCGTACATGGTGTACTCCGCGTCGTACCGCGGCCGGTTCACGGCGCACCCGCCGGACGCCGGCGCGGTACGCCTCGACTCGCGGCCTACCTCGCGGCTCACCATGTACTCTACCTCGAGCGAGGCGCCGGCGCGGCTAACGAGTCACTCGCCTACCAGCTCGCGTAACATTTCCCCGGAGCGCGACATCGACGGCGACGAAGAGGCGATGGTGCCGCGCCGCGAATCAGATTCAGATTCTGACGCGCACCGTTCTTCCACGGGCTCGGCCGAGTGCGAGGAGCTTTACTGTTGCATGCCGCCTTCTATGTTCGCAGATACCTCCCACTCGCACCACAATCCCTCTGACGAGACTGACTCTTCCTGCTGTCAGAGTACCTCTTTTCCCCGAAGCGCCCCCTCCCCCCGCGACTCGTTACCCCTCAGCCCTGCTTTACCCCGCAGTTACTCGTTCATGCGCAGGCCCACGTTCCAGTATAACCCTTCTACCGGTACGACAACAAGAAAATCCAGTGCGTCAGGAAGTGGTTTGGGAAAACGTGAGTCATTTATGTTATGCACGTTGTTATTGTAATTTATCCGTATATTATTTTGATTGATATCTTATTGTATTTATTTCAGCCGCTCCGACGGTGTCGACCGACCAGATGTCCGACTGGCACGCCATGATGGTGAGTCTGATGTGGAATGTGCAGGCGTGGCGCGATTGGATACAAGAGAACATAGACCGCGCGCTCTCCCACCAACCGGACCCTACTATATCCAGAGGTGATGTTTTATAATTGTCTTAATTATACTACTTGGAATTAAGCTTTTTTTTAAATGTAGAAATAGGTTTGCGCTTGACCGCCAACTACTTGAACGCGATGAACAAATACATATCAAAATTTGATATTGATATATTTTTCCATAGTGTGAATTTAATACGTTCACAATTAACTTCCGAATTCTTTGATTCACAAACTTAATTAATTTACAAATTACTTGAAACTGGTCTTTATTTTTTCCACTCAGTATCTTTACACCTGCAAGTATTGTTATGATTGGTAGAGAGACGCGTACAGCGTCAAGCTTTATTTCATATATTTCCAAACTATAGGCGAAAACTTGTAATTAGCTTCGTAATTTATATAAATATATAGTTTATTTAAGTATTTAGGCTGTAAGTTTTGCTAAAAATATAAAATAAAATAACTCGCCTAATGTTAAGCGACGTTACGATCTACGGTGGATCGTGCTTACCCAGAAGAGACCAATTCACGCGCGATTTAAGACTCCCAGATTATATCTATCGGGAATGACCAAATCAGGACGCGTATTTCACAATCTAGCAATCCGCAAGATGAAAGTGGAATTAAAGCATCGCGGTCAGTTGTTAACAATAACAACGTTCAGTTGTTGTGTAGACAAGGGTTGCGGGTTTTCAGTGCTCATAACTCAATTGAAGTCACGGCGGCAATCAGATAAGGCCCGTAACGAGCTTCACATGTGTCTTTGTACCACCGAGATTTTTGTTAACTGTTTAGTATTCTTTATACTTGTGTTATAAGTTAAAACTTGTAGACGTGTGTCCTTGAATTGTAATGTTTGGTGTACAATAAAGATATATTTATTATTATGTGTGTGTTATAGACAGACGTCAACTTGTGTATGTGACTGATTAACGCGCCGTTGTATGGAGTGTCCGACGTGTGCCCTTATATAGAATTGTGTTTGTAGCCGAAGCGGATGAGAACTGGGCGAGTTTCCAGCGGCGAGTGTCGATGGAGGCGCTGCAGTGGCGGCAGTACAACCTGTTCAGCAGGAAACTCACGCTGCGGCTCGCTCTACGCTACAGAGATAAACATGTAATCATACGTTAAACCTAATTACTCTGCATATTTTGACCGAATGACAATGAAATAATGATAAATTTTATATAAGATAATATATAAGAATATCTTACGAATGATATATTTTCTACAAACAAATTAATTAATCAGATTACTTATAGTAAATGTTATTGTTAAAGTGTAATTGAATATAATTTGTATTGTGTTTAAGAAATAAAATAAAAATAAACAAATCTCGACATCAGAACCATAAAGTCGAATATTACATTCGTCAGAAATGTGGCATCCAGCCTTATGACATAAGAACCATAAGGTCGGAAGTACGTGTCGTGCACACGCAATTTAGGGTTTCAATTCATAATTTATGTTACCTTAAAACAGAGTCTTTTGTTTGATACTATGAACTTATGAGTAATTTTTGACATTTCTAAGTAATTATTTGAAGTTTTTATTGTTTATTTATTTAGCTTTCCTTTTAATTTCATCATATATTCTACTTGCTTGATTTTTCATATCTCCAAAGTCAACCGTTTAGCCGGTAGTCTAGTCGGAGTCTACCAGCGAAACGTTTGACTTTGGAGATATGAAAAATTACACGTGACTAACAAAATTATCACTTCAATGCTTAATATGTCGCAAACGGATGCCTAAATTAAAAATGGTTTTCGCACACCCCCAATGTTTTAGATTAGATATTCCAACCATATCCCACTCGATGGGGTAGATGAGAAAAAAATTATTTATCTCCACTTTACGTGTGGAGAGAAACCACAAAAAAAAAATTCAAGACTTTATTCAGTCAGACAGACGTATATGGCGAAACTATAAGAGTTCCTTGTTTACTACGTAACCCTAACTAGGTACTTATTACTAAAATTTAAATTTTCAGATAGTGTCACCGACCAAAGCTACGAACAGAACAGAAACATACACGGAATGTCAACAGGAAATGTTGCACATTATTGAAATGTTTAACAGATGGACACAGTGGCTCTCTGATATTGTTAGTAACAAGTACTTACCTACTTTCTCGATTCGATTAAGAGCGCTTTCATATTAGACACATTAAATTTGTGCTGCAAATCTACAAGTTCAAGCATTCAGCAGAGCTAAAGAAGACGAAAGACAGAACTGTAACTCGACACCAGAACCATAAGGTCGGGTGTTTCACTTTTGATAAATACGACCTTATAGTTCTGATGTCGACCAATTATTTTTATTAGTCCCGAAAGACTAAACAAGTATATATATTAAAAGAATAACAGAATACCCGACTGCACAAAAGCAGTTCAGAATGGTAATTTCTGAAAACGTAAACGCAAACACTATCTTTTTCGTAAGAGCGACGTAGACGTATGATTAATCTGTTAGGTATATTTGTCTTTACTATAAGGTGCTATTTTTTTCAGGTAAAAGATACAAATTCAATAACCGAAACAGTAAAAGATTTACCCTTACATGAGTTGTGAGTTTCATTTATATTTGTATAGAAGACTAGTAGACTAGAAGACCGTGGCGCTCGTTAATGTGATACATGATTAGTTAATATGCTTTCGCTAAATACAATCGTAATTCAGGCGTTGGCACGATTTGAAGCTGAAGATAGAAGAATGTTCGGAAGAATGGGACAAGTATAATTTGCATTTGAAAGTGTGTTGGGAGCAGAAATACCGGACCCTCATTGCAGGTATTTTGGAGGCCATTGACATACCTACATACGTGTCATGGACGAATGAAATGAACAAAACGATATTTTTTTTATTTTTAGATCTACGATTGACCAGTAACTCGCCTGATGTTAAGCGAGGATGGCCGAGGATGAAACTTGTCGATCTAGAAGATATCTATTCATTCTAGCCATGAAAATTTCAAGATTGTAGTTCTCGAACGTGGACCGAAATCGCTGAGTACGGATTAAAATTGAAGATTAACAATTCCGTACGATTTTTACAGGCCCTGAATTTTTTTAGCAAAGAAATGTGGAAATTAATCGATAGACAAAATATCGACAAGGCAGAGGAAGACAACAATAGATGAAACGTGCACAAGACCGGAAAGAGTGGCGAGCTAAAGAGGAGACCTACACAGCAGTGGATGGACAATGGTTGATGATGTGGCAAGTGCTTGTCGGGCCACGCGCAAAGTTAAACATTTTAAAACGCCTATCTATTACGTCAGAACGAGTTCTTCAGTCAAACGCTCTTGAAAGGTCATAAAAACCAATCCCTGATAGTAATTTTGGATTGTCCTATTACTTCTCAATCAAAATGTGTTATGTCTTTATGGTTGTGTAGATTGGTTGCCAGAATGGAAGCAACCGGGGCCAGTATGGGTGGTGAGTGCTTGCGGCGCGGTGCCCAGCGGCGCCGTGGCCGGCGGACTCTACGACTCTGAGGTGGTGTGGGTGGCCCGGACCACACACAGGTAACGCGCGGACCAGAATCTGAATCCCACTTTATTACACGTACATCTGATAGTTTTAATGAACAAGTAACGCAAAAACCCCCCCGACAAAAAAAACGGCTGAACCGATTTTGATGACACAGCTAAGAACACTCAATGAAATCCTCTTTCAAACAGAGAACTACCATGCCACAGATAGACACACAAATATACAGATACACACGTCGAACTTATAACACCCCTCTATATGGATCGGGGGTTAAAAATATAAGTACATTTTATCTTGAACCTTGGCAGTTTTTTTTTTGTTTGGAAGATAATTGGATCAGGAGTTTCAAGAAAATTAGTTCAGGCGTTTTTTATGCTGTTAAGTTTGTTATACTTGTACGCAGGTGTAACGTACTGCCGGGTGCTTTACATCCGTCGAAGCATTGCTGCATCGTGTATGCTGACGGAGCAGCCCATCACTATACCAAGTATCAGGTGAGCGTTTGATCCCAATTAGGATAGTGCTATAGTAGTGCGAGTTAGTATGTGTGCGTCTTTGTCCCGTTTTTGCGCAATACAATTAACATCTGACAGAAGTTGATAAGTAGTTTTAGCCAAAATGCCCCACCACCCTCATTTATGAGTAAGACGGTAAAATTTTACAAGGTCTGAAATTGGAGTATTTAGTATGTAGTGATAGGTTCCGAATATATCTATAATATTTGTTGTGTGAAATGTCCACAAATATTTATATTGATATTATTTATTTATATCTCTTTTCACTGCATTGGGTCTCGTAGAAGCCTGTATAGCGGAGATAAGTTACGCAATAAAACAATACAATAGAATTTTGTAAACCATACGCGACAAATCCGACTCGTTAAAATTTGTTCAATCAGTAGGAAAGTAGGTATTTTGCTAGATGTTAACAGTAACATGTGTGTGCGTGCAGGTGATGTGTAACGCGGAGGCGGTATGGCTGCCGTGGCGCGCAGGCGCGGTGGGTGCGCGTGCGGTGCGCGTGGCGCCGGCCGTGTACGCGGGCCGCGTGCTCTACCGCGGAGCGCATCTACTCGGCGCGGTGCACGCGCCGCACTTCAGGTCACCCACGCTCGACCAACCCCTCGGCTCACTTAAACAGCGGGGTTACTCTCAACTCTTCTAACGATGCAAAGTTCGCTCAGCGCCCGTTTTATCTTGTCTTTTCTGTAATTAAGAGTGTGTACAAACGTTCAAATTAGCCTATTTTAAATTGTGATATTTTTAATACCAATTCGCTTAAAATTTTGTGTCACTCTCTTAGTTGCAGATCAAGCAAGATAAAAACAAGCGCTGAGCGAACTTCGCGTCGCTTTAAAAGTTGAGAGTACGGCTGCAGGTTTACCAGTCAGTAATTCATTACAATATGTACACCCCACTGTCCAACTATATTTGACGCGTGTCATTTTTATTTTTTCCACTATGTTAAATTACATTTTATATATATTACACACCTGTGTCGCTTAAAGTCTTATTTTTTTATTTTTTTTTTATCAGCTCTGTTTGTTCAAACTGTCCCACTGCTGGGAACGGGCCATCTTCTCATTGTGAGAAGGGTTAGGCCATAGTCTGCCACGCTGGCCAAGTGCGGGTTGGCAGACACATCTTTACGATCATTGAGAACTCTCAGACATGTAGGTTTCCTCACGATGTTTTCCTTCACCGTTTGAAGTTGGCGGCAATCAACAATACGCACATAACTTCGAAAAGACAGAGGTGCGTGCCGTGGGATTCGAACTCAGGACCTGCGGATCGCAAGTCAGACGGTCTCACCACTAGGCTGCCGGAAACTTCCTATAAGTCTTATTAGTCTAGTAAAAATAAGATTTGTGACAACATAAAAGGCAACTAAGTATATTGTTATTTAAATGAATGTACTGGTGTTTTGAAATACATTTGACACAATTTCATAATGATATTATAAAAGCTAATTTTGTTACCTTTACACGCTCAAACGGCTGAGCCGATCGTTATGAAAATTAGCGTAGAGATAGCTTTGGACATGGAGACGGGCATAAGCTACTTATCATCATCATAATCATCACCGTTTTTCATAACTACGCGAGTGAAACTGCGGAACGCAGCTACTCAATAAATCGGGGATTATTGTTGATTTATGATTTTTAGTTATTTTCCTATCAAAATTTCAAAGAATCCCCCCAGTTGCAAATACTGTGATCTGCTCCATACAAACGGATTTATTTTTACTAGACTATATGCCATATCGCTACAACTGCCCGAAAATATATGTAGATTTGGGTCCCAAGTTGATATACTAGCTCCCCGTGAGCATCCCTTCGTCTCCCAAAGGACAAACGTCCTAGATAAGAAACTAGATTAGCTGGACGTAACCATTTTGACGTAGCCATTTTGTAACGTGGATTTATCGTTTTTCATGCTTAAAGCGGCTGAGACTTACCTGCCTTTACTTACTCAGGGATTTAATTGCTGGCACCTATTGCAAATGAAATACTTTCACTTTAGGTTTCACACATGTTTCGTTTATTAATTTAAGACGTGCTGAAATTACACAGGTACACAGGAAACATGGTCTTTACTCACATTATAATGGGTTTTACCCAAAACACAAGTGATGTCGGCAGCGTGTCAGCATGACAGTGGTTGATGTCCGAGATCAAATTCCTCCTGGTGTTTTAATTATTGACATTCATGTGGAAACCCTTTTTCTTTCTTGTTAATTAATTAATTCATTATGATGTTATAGATAGATAGATAGATAGATAAACTTTATTGTCATAAAGTATATACAAGTATTACTATACTAAAATAATAATAAATGTTACATTCATAACTCGTCCGGTGTATACATTGTTCAAATTTAAAAAATCTACTCGTGATTTACATTTTTATGCTTAATTTAAGAAATTATATAAACTGCTTTTACTTCAGAATAATATTAAAATAATAAATTCATAGAAAGCTATATAAGGGCTTTGTAGAAACAATTAAATAAAATTGGCCGTATAATGGCTTCGTCAATAATTTTTATCACAATATAATAACACTCTATTGATAATAATAATATTCAAAATGTCCATTATGAAAAATAAATTGTAATAATTCAGTCAGTATTAGAGCACATTTTATAATCATGATAGCTATTTTTTATGTAGTCATTTACTTTGTATAAAGTTTGAGACAGCAACAGATTCTTGACATTGACACAAAACAAATCATACGACTTACAAGTTTTAATACAATTTGGCAATTTGTTATAAAGCTGCTGGCCTATCACTGTTGGATCTTTTGTAGAATTATGCAATCTATGTTTTACTCCTAACAGAGTGTCTTTATTACGCAGATTTAATTTTGTATAGTCGCCACGAGTCTGATATATATTAAGATTAGCTCGAACATATTTGACAACCTCATAAATATATACTGATATGGATGTAAGTATCCCTAAACTCTGAAACAGATCTCTGCACGAATCTCTATATTTAGCATTCACCAAAATTCTAATTGCGCGTTTCTGCATTTTCAATATACGCTCATTGTCAGTAGAATTACCCCATAGAATAATACCATAAGACATTACAGAGTGAATATATGCATAATAAACTTCTTTAAGGTAACATTGCGAAGCCATTGGTCTCAGTTGTATTAATGCATAAATTCCTCTGGACATCTTATTACAAGTGGTGTTTATGTGCGTTTTCCAGGTGAGTGCAGAATCAATTTCAAAGCCGAGTAATTTTACTAAATTGGTACTTTTAACAGGGCTTGAGTGTTGTAATGTGGGAATAACAAATACTGATTGTTTGGGAGACACTGCGTTAAAAATAATTATGTTTGTCTTGTCTGAATTTAATTTTAAACCATTGTCTTTAAACCAATCTTGCAAAATTTTCATATTTTCAGCAATCTTTTGCGTTAATTCAGTCATATTTTTGCCATATACTATAACTGTCGTATCATCAGCATACTGAATCAGTTCTCCTTCCAATTTTAACTTAGCCATATCATTTAGAAATAGAATAAACATTGTGTTTCCTAGTGACGAACCTTGAGGAACACCAATGTTTAGTTTTTGTGGTTTAGATTTTATTGATTGTCCATTTACTTTTATTTCCACAACTTGCTGACGATCGGTCAGAAAAGAATTCAGTAGTTTCTCACTTTGGCCTCTGATTCCATAGATTTCAAGCTTGTCCACTAACAGCTGCTGGTTAACCGAATCAAATGCTTTTGACAAGTCTATAAAAATAGCAGCAACTTTTTGTTTTTTATCGAGCGAAGTTATAATTTTACTAATGAAAACATGTGCAGCAGATGTAGTTGATCTTCCTTTTCTATAGGCGTATTGAGTTTCAGATAGAGCGTTATATTTATTTAAATGTGTTAATATTTGGTTTGATATTAAGGATTCTATTAATTTCGATATAGTAGGAACAATGGTAATAGGCCTGTAATTTTGCACGTCAGTCATATCTCCTTTTCCTTTATAAAGAGGACTTAAGCGGCACATTTTTAAAGAATCTGGATATGATTGGGATTGTAATATATTATTTACTATGTATGTGAGATGATCACATAACGGTTGCATTATTTGATAAAGAAAACTGCCTGAAATGGATGTACACTATGAATGTACGCTATGGATGGACCCCTGAGAAAAGGAAGCGCGTCGATTAGTTTCTATCATTTAACTCAAATCCAATGTTATTTACTTTAAAATATTAATCACTTACATCACAGCGATGGGTATTATCTTTGATTTTCACTCTGGATATCGTCATGGTTATCGATTCACGATGATTAATCCAGGAACAAATTGTCAAGCTTCTAGTTTGTATTACGATGAAGGTTGAAATGAGCGAGTCTCATTTCTCTCACTCTAAATACGCCTTCTCTTTCTAATTTAGGCTATTTTATTATTAGCGCCCTCTCGCAGTAAGGCGATGCACTTCTTAAGTAGCTAACTAATGATCTTGGTGATCGCTTCGCCTATACCGCGACAGATGGCGCTGTTAAGCATTCTAATTAATTATTAATTTACTAAATATTTTATTTTTATATGTTACAATAACATCTCTTGTTGGTTAAAAAATTTTACTTAGGGAAAATTTTTCATTATATTAGAAACTGAATCTCCCTTTTCCCGAGGTACGCTAATATTTGGAATTTATTCAAACTATGGTTACAGGTAATAGTGGTGGAAATTAATTGTTAAGATTAAATTAATTACCTTTTTTTTTTAAGGTAACAAAATTTTCACGAAAAGTGTGCTGTGTTGATCTCTCTGAATCTTAACCAAAATTTATATTAATTAATTTTCTATTTTAGTTACTTTATCTACTTCAAACCTAATTTCTTAAAACTATGTTTATGTATTTAGAAACATGCTTCCTATATATTTTATGCTTAAGTCAAGTTAACTGTTTTATAGTAAGCAGTTATCTTATAAAATTAAATTAAGAATTATGATAGTTCAAGTAAACATTTCTTATCTAGCTCGTCTATTACGTCGGGCAGTATAGGCGATCGCGTTTGCGTTAATTGTCAAATGTATGAAATCAGACGCATGCCGTCTAGCAGCGCTCACGCCAGATGTATTCAATTGGGTCCGAGAAGTTCCGACTATAGAAATGCTAACGGCCTTACCGAAAAACATTACTTAACTTAACATGCTTAACATGTTTTCTCAACTTCTTGCTGACACGTAATGACACTTGCGAAAAGAAGACAGAATTTACGATGGTTAAAGTTAAGTAACGATTTTCGGTAAGGCCGTAAATGTGAACTTACTGGATTCACCGCGGCGCGAACCAATCTCACTGATTAGTTTATGGTTACACTTATTTGCCTTGGTTTCTCTTTGCAGATGTCATGTTGTGATCTTCGGGCGGCCATTCGCCTTCAATTGTTACGAGCTCTTGGTATTACCAGAGGGGGAGTAAGACACGCCTTGGATCTCATGGGACAAATTTATAGTACCTTCATGAACACAGTTCGATTTAATTAGTTACTAGAGCAGTCCATATGGCGAAGCCTTGTAAAAAATTATTTGCCACTTTGAGATTAATGAAACTAGCATTTTTTTCTTAAAGACAAATTGCTAAATTTGAAGCTCCGTATATATGAATATATAGAAATTTGAAATTGTGATGTGATACGGACAAGTTGTGTTTGTTTTTATGTTGTTTATTTTGTGATTATATTTATTTTTTAAAAGTAAAACGATAACTTTAATACAAAACTTTTTATTCTCACCATCACCGTAATATCAAAATCTAATCAAATTCTTTTATAAATAGTTAAAAATATCACAATAACACTTAAGCCTCTAATTCTTTGTTTTGTTCCGAGTTTTCTTGTAGTGTGACTCTTTCTAAAGTGCCTTTGGTGCCAGATAGTCTAACATAGTCTCCTGTTCTAAATATGTTGGTAGCGTTGGTGGCGCCCACTATACACGGTAGGCCGTACTCGCGCGCGATTACTGCACCTAAAATGTAGAAAAAAATAGCATGAGTTAGATTTTACTATGGAAATTAACGTGGTTTTCACACATTTTTAAATAAAAACTACGGAAAACAGACGTGAGTGACCCGTAGTTTTAATTAAAAAATGAGTTAGATTAATTACACGAAACAAGTATCGAATATATGTGGCGGAGAGAGTTCATATATTTTATTTTTGTTTGTACCTATCAGTAGCTTAAATATTGGATTAGTATCAGTAAATAAAAAACATAGTTTTATTGATAATCACAATGTTATAATAAGAAGTGTGTTAGCACCCGAGCTATTATTGATATTCTATGTCTCGAGTAATTTGTTTATTAATCCGGTTAACCGAACTAATGAGACTTAAGTCTCAGAAATTAGTAGAAATTATGTCCGAAATGGATAAGGGAATTTGTAAAGAATGACTAGGATGTTACATTACACTAAAACGTCTGCTACACAGTCAGTTGCGTTCCCGACAGGAGTGATCTTGATCGTGGCCGTGTTGCACACCGTGTCGACATTATCGTTTTTATGGTTCCAAATGCATTTGCAATAAGGATACGTCGGGGTCACGACAGAGTTTTATGTGAACACGTCTGCATAGCGTACGTCAAAACTATAGTATAATTTTTGACAGGCCTCATGGCGCGGTGGTAATATGTCTGCCTTCTGAGCTGTAGGTAATGGGTTCGATTCCCACATTTGCCACAGGGCAAACATTTCTACTGAACATGGTTGTTGGTTCTATTCTGGATGTTATACCTATGTGTCTTATGTATGTATTAGCAGAAAAACAAGTATATATGTATTCTATCAGCCATCTGGTTTCCATAGTAGATACAAGCTTTGCTTAGTTTGGGGCTAGATGGTGTTGTGTGAAAAGTCAAGGACAATTATATCCTCCAATATTTATTAAGTATAGACAAAAAGTATCGAGTACAACAACAACCCTGTAATTCCATTCCGATCAACTGTAACTGATCGACTGTTTTTATTTTCCAATGACACAACTATTTGGTTGGTACGATAGGAACAATTTATTTTGATCGTAAACAAACAACTTAAACTGGTATAAACCTTTTTCTTTTGCCTACTTTGCGCGTGGCACGACCCACACTTGGTCGCTTATTTTATTTATGAGTTGAATAACTAGCTACAAAATGATATGTCGGTTTGAACAAATCGACGTTTTGCGTCATCTGTAAGAAAAACGAAAATGTACGTAAGATGTTACACACGTACCGTGTGAGATAAGGCCGCCCAGTTCAGTGACGATGCCGGCGAGCAGCGGGAAGTACGGCGACCAGCCGATGTCGGTCGCGTGCGTCACCAGCACGTCGCCCTGCCGCAGCGAACCGATCTGGAACGTGACAAGCGGCTATTAATGGACATACAGCCCAATTGAACACAAAAAAGTCTTTAATAAAGTATCAACGGGATGTAGGATATATCAGAAACTTTTAGCTCGTCATTGTTGGTATATGAGTATCGGTCACCCAGGGCCCAGGACATTCGTGAATTTAGTTTTTGACTTTACTTCCACGTGATGGGAAGTGATTGGGTATTACGTATAATCCACAACTAAAGCTGGCTGATATTTTTTTTTAAATTAGCTGTATCTGACACAACTTTCAATTAGGAGAATCTGACACAACTTTCAATTAGGAGAATCTGACACAACTTTCAATTAGGATTTTTCTACGAGTTTCTGTTGCTGCTCAACCCACACTCGGAGCCTAAGCTGACGTTCATGAAACATAATACAACTATCTTAATCATTATACAAGCTATCGGAGAAAATAACTGACGAAATTTGTACACAGCTGTTGCATAATTATCTATATCTTACCTCAGATAAGTCATTAACGACACATGCCCTGGCGACTACCTCCCCTCCACACACTGAAGCGGCCTCTATCTTCACATCTCCCTCCGTGACCGCAGGACCTTGCGCCTCCAAGGGCCGCGGCCAGCCTTTGTTGAGCTCTGCGAACTTCAACTTGCACCAGCTCGGGTAATACTGGTGTCTTTGGGTAGCTCTGAAATTGGTGATTGGATATTTAAAAAGTTGCTAATGTGTAGTTAATGGACACATTTTCATCAACAGACTAACTAGTTTTTTTTATCAGCCCTGTTTATACAAACTGTCCCACTGCTGGGCGCGGGCCATCTTCTCATTGTGAGAAGGGTAAGATATAGTCTACCACGCTGGCCAAGTGCGGTTTGGCAGATAACTAGTTGGGCCTTGAAAAAAATTCGGCCCAATCCTTGGTATATGATCCTACTAACCAACTCTGGCCGAGTTGGTTAGTAGGATCATAGTAAACTAGAAGATAATAATATAATACGATGGTCTCAAGTTTGGGCAAAATAAAATAACTGACATACAAATAGATTCACTAGCAATGAGTTAACATATCTTAATTCAAAGTGGTAAATAAAAATTATCTTCCTCCTTATCTGGAACTGCAACACCCCGCACCAAAGATTGTTTTACTCTCTAACGAGCTCCGCGAAACGTTTTTCATTCATTTATTCTATGGAAATCTCTCATTAAAGAGTAACAAATTTTATTTTTAAGTTGTAAATATTTATAACGAATTGTATATTACTTGATGTGTAAATAAACGAGACTTACTCAAAATTAAAAAAATAAAATCTATAGAAGTTGTATAAAAATAAAACTCACTTCCTCAACAAGGCCGGGTCCCTCGTCTCAATATACTCCTTCAGTTCGTGGTATCTGAAGAAGAAGACCAGATCCTGATGCGGCAGATACCACTGCTTTACCATCAGCTTGCCAAGCCGGAGGAGGGCGAGCCTGATCTTGTGCACGGCGAGGATCAGGTGCGCCTTGGTGCCTTCCCGGTGGCGCACCGTGCGACGGCACAGCGGCATCACCCAACGGAGCACTTTTCTGAAATCACAGCGGGAATTGGTGCATGGGCAAGTGCGTGTCACGGCACCAAATATTTTTATGATTATGATTGGAATATTCGGCTCTAAGTCCCGTCAGATGTGTGTCATTTTTGAACTGTCTATAAATTTGTAAAATATATTATGTCTTCTGCGTGACTTATGCCAAAAGAAGGGGCCAAGATGACAATCCAAGGTGTACCGCGTGATGATGTAATCATGGGGTAGGTCTCAGGCTCTGCTGGACCCACAATACTTAGGCTCTTACTTGTTTCAGTTCACTCATTGGACTTACTACCTACCTATTTTATAGTCGTTAGATAAACAGTTTTAAAATCTTTTCATTATAATCGTAATAGGATTCTGGACCTTATCATACTAGAAACGAGGAAATTTAGAAAACAAAAAAACTAAGCCGACCGGCTTAAACTGAACCGATTTTGATGGAATGTAGTAAAAAACACTTTCGATCAAATCCTCTTTCAAACAAAAAAAAATATATTCAAAATCGGTACATCCTATTTTGGTTTTTATGCGTTTGAGCTACAATGCTACAGACACACAAGATACCCAGATACAAACGTGAAACTTATAACACCCCTCTTTATGTCGGGTATTAAAAATTATGTTAATATTAACCTATAGCTAGGATATCAAGAGGACCTTTGAAAAGACTGCAAAACGGCATATATGCTTACATTACATACTGGTTTTGGGGATCTTCGTAATAGATTTTTCAGGGCTCTTGTTACTATAGCAAATTGGTACTGTAGCCATTGAAATAATGACACATTTTATTCAATTATCGGCCTGTTTCTCTCTCGCAAGGTTCAAGATATATTAATCCCACGCTATATTACTCGTAGCATTTTCCAAGTCAAAATGGTTGTCTGTAAAGTCGGTTTACGGACGATAATTTTACGTGATAACGATGCGTCACAAGGCGAACGCTTAGGCCGATCGTGCCTCTCTATCGCTTGTTCCGCGCTCTCGCTGGCACGCTCGGCTCAGGCGGAACATGACATTTTTTCGTGCGTGCAGCCGGCGTTCATCGATTTATAAGACGTTATCACGTTAAAAAATGTAATCTGTAGTTACTAATGCGAATGAATTTGAATTTGACATACATAGTGAGCATACATACTCGTATGACATTGTTACATTATCTAGACCTAGATGAAGAGATTATCTTCACGCTGAAACGACTCAACAGATTTCATTGAAATTTGGAATGGAGATAGCTTGTTTGATTTCAGTTCTATCATATATATCAGCGCAAACACAATGTATGTGACGCACCTGGTACTTGGTTTCTGTGGAGTCTTTAAAGATTTAATGATTTCTTCATCTGTTTTAGACTTCGTCGTGTCCTCTGGAGAGGCGCGCAGATTTTGCAGCACTTTCATCATATCTTCCGGCACTAACACCCACGGTTTAGTTGCGAGATCGAACTGTAAGCAAAGTATTTTGGATGTTATAACAGTTTCATGTAGCATGCTTATTGTAATTTTTACCGACTAAAAAAAGAAGTAGGTTAACAATTCGGCTGTATTTTTTAAATATATTTTTATCGCGTAACTTCGAAATTAAACATTGCTTCAGTAGTTTAGTTTTTAAAACTAAATTACGCATTTTGAGTCGGTTATAGTTTTTAAACTATGATTATAAAACCATATAAAACAATAAAGAGTTTATCTATCTATCTGCCATATAACTCGATCGAACTCTGATTTACTATTTACGATGCAGAATAATTATTATAACGGGAATGGGTTTCTCACTCTGAAAATACCACATGTACATTTATTGATGGAAACTGGGGGGCAATTCAGTTAATCAAAACCGATCCGCAACTGAACCTTTGCGAAGCATTTCCTGTCGGCTGGTATCATTTATTGATTTAGTATCGAGCGAAGGACGTGTCACGTTTCATGCAATGTGTCAATTGTATGACTTAAGTGACTGAATCAAAAAAAAAGATGGCGGCCTATGGGAAACGGTTCACATATGGTTCAGCTACGGAGCGGTCTTGAATAACTGAATTGCCCTGCTGAATCAGGATTGGCGAAACTTCTAACATCTCATAGCATTACAGCCACTTTTGGGTTTATTTATGGTTTAATTGAAAATTGTATGTATATTATTTTCTTTGACACTAAAAACACTACTGCAATGAAATGGAACTACATCTCCTAAATGTTTAAGCCAGGTGAGGCAGCTCTAACCTACCTCCATGATAGCTCTGTGGCCATGTCTCTCCAAGAAGTTGCACACTTCCAAATATACATGAGGCAGGCACCGTTTCAACCAATGAAAAGCTTCCTTAGGATCCTGCGCTCGGAACTGGTCGTAGTGGCCCGAAGCTTCCAGCATGCGCGCGAGCCGGGCGAGGGAGCTCGGCACTTCGGCTGACAGCACGTCGCCAGAACTGAGCAGCGTGCCGATCTCGTTGCAACTCTCACTTGAGAAGTCTGTACGACAGATGGAAAAGAGTTTAAACTGTTTTGACTGTAAAATAGGTGAGTAGTCCAATGAGTGAACTGAAACAAGTAAGAGCCTAAGTGTTGTGGGTCCAGCAGAGCCTGAGGCCTACCCTATGATTACATCATCTCTCGGTACTGGAGACCTTGTATTGTCATCTTGGACCTTTCTTATGACATAAGTCACGCAGAAGACATGAATTATTTTGCAAATTTATAGACAGTTCAAAAATTACGCACATCCGACGGGGCTTGAACCCGAATATCCCGATCATAGGGATATGCGGGTTCAAGTCAAGATACATTAGTGTGTAAAATACTCACAAATATCGAATATGAAATATATTTTGTCAATTAGTTTTCCCCAGGGTAACCTCTCCAAGATCCAAAATTATCTTTCCTACAGAAACATCAGAAGCTCTATTCGAAAGTTCCGCTAGATATATTAAGTGCTTTAATCGAAGCCATTTATCTCCTTTCTGCTGTCGGATGTACATAGATTATTTTTCTCATGTTTTTTCTCTCTTCACATCCTACAAAGGCTTAGCCTGTCAAACAAAAAAAACCTTACCTGCCCGTCCCTCCAACAATATATTCATAGCAATGAATTGACTGAATGTGCTGGCCGTAGTGGTGACGCTGTGCAGGTAGCAGTAGCGGACCAAAGTCTTCTCATCGATAGCTTGCAGCATGGCTTGAGGCGAGTTGGCGTCTTCGAACGACAACGCGGTCGCCTCGTGGATTATGGTGTTCATATAGCGCTTGGAGAGGACCAGTGTCTGGTATAAAACGATTTTTTATTTAATAATAATTATGTTTTGGCAATTTTTTTAAGTATTTATGTATTCTATCAGCCATCTGTTCCCATAGTGCAAGCTTTGTTTAGTTTGGAGCTAGATGGTGTTGCTTGGATAAAATTCCTAAATAGAAAAATTCACCGAAGTATAAGTTAAACGGATTGCCTAAGTAGCTACTTAGTCTCACTGTGAAGTAGCAAATCTGACTATATTATATCAGATTAGCTTCGGTAAGTGTGCCCAAAAGCGTTATGTACTTATTCTACCCTAGCGATATTATATCGATTTTGCGCCAGCGCTCAAAAATGTCCGACCTTTAGACCACTTACACAATAAAATATTTTAAATTTTTCAATAATTCATATCAGCAAAATAGATGTCTGTAAACTTCTCAATCTAAACTAGGCTTAAGCGCAGCGACATAGAGTTTAAATCAAAATTTTTAAGTTCGTCATTGTTGGTATATGAGAATCGGTCAACTCGGGACAAGGTTCGTGAATTTTGTTTTAAACTTTGTGTCCACGTTATAATAACGCCATCGTTCTAATTCTACCCTCCTTTTTCGACGACAGAACAAGCAGGTAGTTTGGCCGTACACTCCTTAATGATACCAAAAATCTGTACACAACGATTTTATCCACATTCTTGGTTTGTTTTACATAGGAGTTATACCACCTAAAGCGATCTTTCAACTTTTAAAGCTAGAGTAAATAAATTTCTCTGGTTTTTTGCTGTGAATAATTTCGAAATAGAGCATGCAACTGCGCCGAAATACCTAAGTCGGTTAAAAATGAGTGTGCGTAATGGTAACTCACCTGAATCATTTGCAAGATGGTCCTGGCTCTATAGGTCCACCTCGGGCGGTTCCTATGCAACGCCGTGGCTAGGATGTGGTCATCCGCCACCTTATGCCCGTGAACCGCGAACTCTACCATACGAATGTTTATGTCGATCTCGTTTGGAACTTGAGTGTACACTGACTGAAAACATACATTAATACTTGTACTACTGCCGGTACAATCAAGCTGCCGCAAAGTAGTGTAGCGTGGGTTTTTAGCAGCCGGGCCGCATAAGATTTTGCCACCCCTCTCCCACCATAAGCGAGGAAAGATGTAACATACAAAAACTGTGAAATTCTGACAATATTACATACAGGTCGAATTGAACCTTTTTTTTTTAAGTCACTTACAAAAGATATCAATATCAATATGGACACCGTTTTGCGCTTAAATGAAAGTGAATGTGCTAAAACTGAATTTCTCACAACTTTTCTCTTAACACGAGCGGTTATGCCGATATTTGGCTGAAAATACAAAAGTTTTTATTTTATTTTAATCTCATATTTTAAAACCTATAAAATATAGGAAGCTGTACTTGAGCTTAAATAATTTTAAATTTAATGGACTTTAAAAATGGGTTAAGCCAAGGGTTAAGGGAAGAAATAATAGATCAGAAAGTTATATGTAGAAAGAAAATCTCACATTGTAAAGAGCAATAGCGCATCTATGGTGAGTGGAGACAATACTGTGGTCGGCTGAACCAGGCGGTTTGCCGACCACGACGTCGATACCTTCAGCTAACGGACCAACCACCAGGTCGTTGGTGATCGGCGACACTGGACGGGGCATCACCTGGAAAACAAACGATATTTTTTCTTAAAAGAGACCGACGTTTTTAGCCCTAATTATTATTTTCTAAGGGAATAACCGTATTTGGATTATAGAGTGGTGCCGAAACCTGGGATCAAACATTATTACAACACAGGAAGCCTTTATTTATTTATTTACACATTAGGTACACAAAACAAAACACTCTCAATAACAACAAATAAGTTTGGGGTAGCAATCAAAATACTGGATAAAACTACTGGAAATACTTTGGAGATGTAATACATCGTAAGGCGCCCAGTAAGCCAACCGTCAGATATAGTTGTTTCTAGCAAATTAAGTTGTAAATAAATACATTTTTCATTTTCATTTTCATTTTTTCATCGTAGCAAGTTTGGTATCGACGGTCAGCGATTTCGCAACTACATCGATGTTCTGGTAATTTACAGCATTTGACCGTATCGATGAATCGATGCTGTATTACATTGTTTGCAAAATTGTTTGCATTAAAACCTCATAAACTTGCTACAACTGGTATCCAAATGTGTGTCACTTATACATCGTCTTCTACATTTTAATATTATGCACGATAAAAATGGACTTATACAACGCTTCGCAACGCAGCGATAAGTTAATAACAGTGCCGTAAATAGCCTTTTCGGCGCCCTGTGCGAGATTCTATAACTGCGCCCTTGTTTTTTATTTAGGTAAGGTACCCTAGCTAGAGCAATGCTATGTATAGGCCTAGCTACTGGTATGTAGGTACGTATGTGTTGAAATCGAGCACTAGGGGCGCAGCGGGAACTTATCAGGAGCAAACCGAAAAAATAATAGTCCTGCTATAGAAATAGTTATCTATCTCTATGAGTCCTACCTGGTCTGGCCATTCTTGCGCCCCCCAGAGTCTACGCCCTGTGCCTGGGCACCGGTGGCACCGCCCTATTTACGGCACTGGTTAATAAAGAGATTATATCGCCGGGATAGAAGATTATATTGTGGTCAATTCTGAAGGCATTCTTGAAATTTATTAAAACAACTAAATTCGAAAAACTAACGAATATTTCAAACAGTTTTTGTTGCTTTTTTGGATTTAATGAATTTAATAATTTAGATGGTGCCTTCAGAATTGGTCAAAATTTGTTCATAAATACATACATATACACATGTGGCCTAGAAGCGTTTAGATGCAACATTCAACTTATAAAAAGCGATTGTATGACCGATAAAAAAATGTGCGTTGTCCAATGTACACACCTCTCCCGTATTGGCGAAGGTGATGAGCTCATCATCAGACATGATGGGACAGTCCAGCTCGTGGAGTAACTCCTCCTCAGTCCAGCGTTCCAGTGACGTGATTGGACGAGCTTGCAGCAAGAATATGTCCTCCTGCAATGTACAAAATTGAGACTTAAAACATTGTAATTCGATTTTTAACGCTAATATTCCATGGCTGCGCAGGATATACACGCTGGTCCCATTTATCTGCCTGGCTGTTCCCACGATTCCACAGTAACACATGTAACGCACAGATTAGCCCACGCCCAGCCCCACAGCCAAAGTACTGCGCCCAGCACCCTTCTGTATCCGCTGGCTATTCTACTGTGTATATCGCGTATGCTTTGAACTGGGCGTGGCTTCCAAGCAAGCGACGTGAATGTGTTGATGACATCATCAAATCACGCGTCAGTATATGGCGTAGCCATATGTACGCAGTGGATTGATCCGCCCACATTTTCACATAGAGCAAAGTTTTTTTAAATTGGATTTGGACCCGCTTAGAACATTTTGCCAGTGTCAAATATAAAGATTTCTTCAAGTTTCTTAAATAAATGTACAAAACAGAGAAAAAACATGTCTCAAGGACTTTCCCGCCAAAACTCATAAAGCGTAGTTAGTATATAACTTGTTATTTTGAATATTAATGAAGAGAAACTTCTACTAAAGTCGTCACTTTACCGAGGCAAAACTCATATTTGAAAATGACTGTTTACGTGACTTAGACTGGGATTAGAACAAGATATAACTTGCATAATTCAAGAAACTTGAAGATATCTTATTGGACCCGCGCGATTAACGCAATTGCAAATCTACTTGATTTGCAATTGCGTTAATCGCGCGGGTCCAATATAAAAAAACGGTCTAGCCTTACCCCAGCGAGCGCCCACTCGATGTCTCTAGGCGCTCCCCAGAGCTGCTCCTGCACCACGCCCACTCTCGCCAGAGCCAATACCTCCCCGTCCGTGAGACAGGCGCGCCCCCTCTCCGCCTCCGATACCTCGACCGTGTCCACCCCTTGCCCGGCGACAGTGACCCGCTGTTTCTTCTCGCCGAGGACCGTTTGCGATATCTTCAGGTCATTAGAGTTATGGCTACGGGTGACTATAAACGTGTCGGGTTCCACTGCGCCTGATACTACGCTCTGAAATCAGATACCCAGTGGTGACTAGTTGAACCTACAGCTCTTCGGTCTGAGTTCTGAATAATGTAACTTTTTACGGCAGATTTCTGCCATTTGACCAGAGTTGACTTTCAAGTCTTTATCAATGTAAATAGTTTTTTAAACTACTTTTCTATTTTTTTCGCTATGAATAATCGTGAAGTACATGTAATCAACCATTTTGGGCCAACCATGAGATAAAAAAATCTATTACCTAAGGTATTTATTAAAAAAAATTTTTTTTTTTTTATCAGCCGTTTGTACAAACTGTCCCACTGCTGGGAACGGGCCATCTTCTCATTGTGAGAAGGGTTAGGCCATAGTCTGCCACGCTGGCCAAGTGCGGGTTGGCAGACTTCACACATCTTCAAGATCATTGAGAACTCTCAGACATGTAGGTTTCCTCACGATGTTTTTCTTCACCGTTTGAAGTTGGCGGCAATCAACAATACGCACATAACTTCGAAAAGACAGAGGTGCGTGCCGAGGGATTCGAACCCAGGACCTGCGGATCGCAAGTCAGACGGTCTCACCACTAGGCTGCCGGAAACTTAAATTACTTATTTGATTAGCTTTAACATTACGACTTAATGGTCATTTTTAGCTTCATACAATTGGCTAGCCACTTACTATAAACAAATATAATATAATTTATTGTTATATGGCCAGGTTAGTGTATTTGTCTTTTCTATATGTAGTAAACAGAGTCTAGGCAGCTAAGTATCGTGGCAAAATTCGGAACGAACTTCTCGATTGAACAAATTTTGATATAAGGACAACAGCGCCTTTAGTTCACACATTAGTTCTCTAACAGACTCTTCTTTTCATCTATTCTCTCTCTTTCTTTCTAAGTAATATTCGAATCCGAACGACACGCATTAATTCCACTTTCATCGTGCAGACTGCTAAATTGTGGAATACACTACCTGAGTGGGTCTTCCCCGATGGATATAGTCTGGGTGTATTTAAATCGCGACTGAATTGGTTTCTTGCGGGTAAGCGCGCTCCATCGTGGACCGCAACGTCGCTTAATATCAGGTGAGCTGGCGGCGCAAACCTATTTCAGCTTAATAAAAAAAAATACCTCTCCTAAGCCGTAGTTGGCAGTGATCAACAAGCGCCTGGCGTCGCCCGCGGCGGGGTGTCGGGAGAACAGCACGCCGGCCGCGCGTGCCGGCACCAACACCTGCACCGCCACGCCGCCGCCGCACAAGCACGGTTGACCGTTCTGTCTGCGGAACATTGCATCGCAAGTTAGACTAAGAGCGGGCCGTATGTTTACCCACCTCATCGGGTAACAAAATGTGACCTATCTTAAATGAAGCACATTAGTAAATTGTCTCCTAAATGTAGGGTTGCCTAGGCTAAACCTGGACCACCTTAATGTCGGTTAAAAACGGTTAAACTTGTACGTTTTGTATAGTTAGCAAAAATATGACCATTTTTTGGGGGGAGTCCACCACCTCGCCAGGTAACATGTAGGTATATAGTATATTCGAGAGTGCTTATTGAGAAGTGTCAAAATCAATATTGTTACATAAGCATCATCTTGAACTAATCCTACCCTGAAACTCACCTCCTGTAATAAGCACTGGTAAATGCGAACATGGATCCCCAGCACTTCTGCACGCCTCTTAGCACATCCTCGTCGGTGGCACATCCGAGGATGGTCTCGTTTTGTCCCGCCGCAGATAGCACCTCACTGTCTTCTCCCACCGCTGTGAACAAACATTATCAAAACATTATATAGTCCTACATCTAACTTACTTTATGCTAGATCTACGATTGACCACCAACTCGCGTGATGTTAAGCGACGGTGTGGCCGAGGATGGAGCTCGGCGATCTAGAAGATATCTATTCACTCTAGCCTTGAAAATTCCAAGATTGTGGTTCTCAGTAAACATATAGAGGTAAGGAATTTCATCCCTGTGCAGTACGCATCACGGAGTACGAATTTTTTAGCATTTCAACGAGAAATGGGTGGTAATTCGCAGACTGCTAGTCTGCAACTTTTAATATACATAAGTACACGCGTGAATTGAAAGCGGTCGAGGCCTGAGGTCAGCCATCTGATCTATGAGCAAAATCTGGCAGTGTAAAAAAAATGCGTGCTAGCGTGCGTAATAAACAATAGTTGTACAACGACAACGATAGGGACGAAAAATGCTGTTTTATTCCTCTGCTCAGAAGCATAAAGTATGCTATACTATCTAAGCAGAATAAATGAAAAAAATGTTTTATTACAATCCTGCCCTGGAAACGTAAACAACATGTAGATATCTTTGCCATCCTTTCAGGGCAGTAAGAATGTTACTTATTAAATACATCATGCCTATACCTGAAGACCTAACGGCAAAGCGTAATTCTGATCCCAGATTTTCTCCTGCAGCTTTCTTCCTGAGATCCGCCATACTTGTCAATAATTCTTCTTTTACATCTCCGCTGATTTCTGTTGTGCCGAATAGAGAAGACGCTCTGGAATGTAATAGTACATTGTTACCCTAGGGGTGAAAGTAACTTATTTAGTCCCGAGACGGGGTTTGGCGCACGAACGAAGTGAGGGCGCCAATAGTTCGAGGGACTAAATAAGTCTTTAACCCGAGGTAAACACTGTGCTTTTCATTACGAATACAAGGAAAGTAAAAATAAAAACACGAATTAGCTACAGAAAAAAATAGTAAATAATATTTTACATAGATCAAAGATTGCTACTTTCCCGCCTATTTTTTTTTTTCTGTGGCCGGCAATCTATTCAGCCAATATTTTTCATTTTCATCATTAAAAACGGTAAATATTTTGTCCAAATCTATGTTATTTTAAAGAAATTGTTGAAACTAAATTATAATAGTTATTTTAAAAAATATATATTCTTTAATCAATACTTATCTTTATGTTATTTCAATTTTACATCGCGCTGTAATTGAGTGGCTTAAAGAAAGTTGGACATGGCTCAATAGAAACGTGAAAATAGAACTAGTTTTCTTTTTATTATTTGACAGCTGGCAGTTGAAAGCGATTCTCCCTAGGGCTGAAAGTATTACTTTCAACCCGCTCCTCAGGCAACTTCAAACCTACTTTCAGAGTATGAGTAATGAAAACAAATTATTAATATTTAAGAAATAAACAGATTGACATATTTGATGGGTTTTCTGATTAAAAGTTTGGCGCAACGAAGTTATGGCTGCAACTAGAAAAGCAGCCATTGATTGTCTAAAATCTGATGGGTCGACGATGTAATGATTATTTTTAACACAGGGTCAAAGCCAATGGCATGAGAAGAGAGAGGCCTTATACCTAATAGTGAGATAAAAAAAAACCTGTAGATGATAAAGAGGAAAGGAAGTAAAAGCAGTAAGATAAAAAACTGTGGATGATAAAAATTAAAAATAACAGTACATAACGGCACTTACTTATTACATTTAGCTTTGAAGTTGTTTTCTTCATAGTTTTCGTTGGCGGCCTCTATTTCTTTGATAGCAGCTCTCAGATCAGGGTTTTGTTCGAGATGCTTCTCCATCGCTTCTACTGTAATACAGAAACCTGGCGGTACTCTGTAGCCCTGAATATGTAAAGCAAAAGGATAAATTGATTATCTTTTTTGGGAACTGAAAACTCTGAAACGATTTAGAGAGGTAAGGATGGCAATATTTCCTCTTTCTCTCTCTTTAAGGTTCAGTGATGGTCCGACCATATCATATTCGATCGTGAATTAGTTACCTCATGCCATTTGACATGAGGTAACTAATTCAAGATATATATTGCACCGCAGAAAGTTCTACGTTAATTTATTTTCATAAGGACAGATTTTATTCTGACGATATGTGGCTATATCTAGCTATACTTTAATTTAAAATATAAAAAAGTGTTTACGAGCATTGAATACCTACTCATAAAAAATGACTACCTTGTTATTGTGCAGAAATGAAAGAAACGTAGGTATATCTTTTGTCTCGTACCTCATCATAGTCTTCTTTTGTTTTTTCATAACAAAAAGATGAGTAAAATCAGACAATGCGCAGTTGTTAATGCACGCAAATGGAAACTAACCTCCTCTTTCTGCACAGAGCATAGAAGTGCTAAAGAGGCACACTTCCCACCGACTTTGTCAGGGCACGCGGCGGCACGCTCCTCAAACGAGGCGCAGTACCGCGCCGCGCCCGCCTCCCTCACTCCCACCCATTTGAGCACCGCTGGACGGGATATCGTCGACGAATTTCTTGTTACTATCAATCATAGAAAACAGAGTTATTTTAATTTATTGTTAGATAGATTTACACTTCAGCTACAGAAGACAATAATAGTATAACATACAGAACGGAAACTCTCCGCCTCCCGCCAATCTCGGGTTCCTCACCCGCTACCCGCGCTCGCCCTGTCGTTTGTCAGAGTTTGCGGCATGATTGGCGTTTCAGGCTTCAAGCGTTCGAATTCCAAATGAGGTCACGAGCGAGCGGCAATCAGCACCCTTAGTACAAGTTTTTATGATGAAACGCGGCGATGAATTTTTTTTGTACGCCTTCATATATTTTTTACGTTTCTCTTCGTAATCCATAGAGAGCGCTTTCAAAAAATGTATGGAGGCGTACGAAAACTTTCATCGCCGCGTTTCTTCATAAAAACTTGTACTAAGGGTGCAGACTACATCCATAACTTCACACGTGTGCGTTTGTGTGTGTGCGCGTTATATATACAGACGTCAACTTGCATATTTGTCACTTATTAGCGCACAATGGGATATTTTTTTTCATCAGCCCTGTTTGTGCAAACTGTCCCACTGCTGGGCGCGAGCCATCTTCTCATTGTGAGAAGGACCAGCGTGCTTTACTATGGCCTTACCCATCTTACAATGAGAAGATTTATCTACCGCCAAATGTCTTTTGTATGCGGATGACCTTAAACTATTTTTGAAATTAAATCTTCTAGTGACTGCCTGAAATTGCAGGATGATATCAATCAAATTTACGAATGGAGCGTGAGAAATAAAATGACATTTAATATAAGTAAATGTAACGTCATGACATTTGATCGTAAAAGAAATCCAATACAGTTTGATTATCATTTAAACAACGTACCTATAAATAGGGTTAACTGTATCAAAGATTTGGGGGTAAATTTTGATCGCAGTCTAAATTTTCATGATCATATATCAGAACTCGCAAAAGAGTCTTACCGGCGCCTTGGCTTCGTCCTACGGAATGCTAGAGACTTTAAAAATCCTGAAGTAATTAAAACATTATATAACTCCTTAGTTAGAAGCAAACTTGAATCGAGTGCTTGTGTCTGGAACCCCTATCATGTCACCTACGCGCGAATGCTTGAAAAAGTCCAAAAGGCCTTTTTAAGGTCGCTGTATAAGAAAATTTATGGTTACTATCCGTTTCTGTATCCAACTAAATTCCTGCTCGGTCAGCTTGGTTACAACTCTTTGGAAGTTAGAAGGATGTTAGACCAGCTAACTATCTGCTGTAAGGCGCTTAGGGGGTCCGTCGATTCTATACGTCTGCACGACTTGCTATGCGTACTGTTCGTACCGGACGAGCCCGGGGTTCCAGCAAACAGACGTGGTCGCCCGCATGACCTGTTCCACGTAGATCGCGGTCGCACAGTAGCACGTTCTATGTCACCCCTGAATCGTGCCCGTCGCCACTTAAACGCACTCCTTGCTGCCAACCCTGATTGTGACATCTTTTGTGATAACTGGAAGACTATTTTAAGTACCTCCTTGACTTATTGTGAAAATCAATTGGATCAATGGGACAGGTGTAAAAAGCCTGATGATTCATTGGACTTTGACGATAACCTTTGAGTTTATTGACTTGGTACTCTGAGTACTTACCCGAACGGTATATTTTACTTTGTATGACATAATTATTTTTTTGTATTGACATGCTAGGCGTATTGCCCATTTGACATTTTAAATGATATTGTATTTAGATAATGAATATTTTGTAATCCTCAGACATTTGTTTAAGACATTGTTTAAGAATAATTTTTGAATATTGTGAGATAATTGTAATTGGTCCTTTTCCGTTTTTATCTCAATAAACGAATTTATCATTTTATCATTTATGGCCCAATGCGTTATGTAAAGTAAATATTTTACGCTTTTACTTGAAATTTTGAAATAAGGAAACAGTTTCAATATTTTTGTGCTTGATATTTATTATATTTTTAATCATTTATTTAAAAAAAAATGTGAGCGCTGTGACGTGTAAAAGTTGTTCTAGTATTTTTGACTAAAAAAACATAAAACAATGTGTTTCAAATATCTCCTAAAGTTAATGTCACTTACCCGAAGACTCGTATCCGAGTTCCAATACCCCCGAACCGCTGTACCCATCGATGTTAGCAGCTACCGTCTTGTAGAATGTTTCCTGTTGGAACGGAACACCGCTGAAATACTTCCCGCCGACTGAATTGATCCGTAATACTACTCTGAAGTCCCGACTCGATGCTGCAATGAAAAATGAACTGTATTCCTTGGACTTAAGAGATATTTCAAAATATATATCATTAGTTACATTGACTATTTTTAGTAGCGACTTACTGCTCACATTTATTGTGTAGGCCTTCGGAGTGTGATCGGGGCGCTCGCAGAAATCTGACATCATCAGATCTGTGCCGGTTATACTTTCCACAGAGAAGTTAGGGAATCTCACAGATCCTGATATAACTCTGTAACAGAAATATACGACCTTTATATCTTTTATATATTTTTCTTAGGAAAAATACAAGATAAGATATAAAACTCAAAGGAGTCTACGAAATTATTTGCTGTGAAATCGAAATGAAAGCTATTCATTGCCATATCTCACTAGTTTTATTATAGTTTGGAATATAAAGTTCTGTTATCCCCATTTCGGAATTTATTTGGACCTGCATCTTTTTTATCTCCATTCTTTCCCATCACACGCAGAAGTTATAATCCTTCGGGTAAACATAATACGGATAACAAATAACGAGGCCATTCGGTTAGGCCGTTATATTATCCATTCCGTTATATTCCATCAAGCCTTGTTCAGCATAATTCTTACTGGCTAATCCGTCATCGCTCAAGAAATATAGCACTGGTTTATCCAAACAGCTTTGATCATGAATACATAGTTACCAAGTTAAACTTACTGAGTTAGCACATCCTTATAAGACAAACACTTCATATGCACGACAGTTCCATCTGTAGTTGCCACGTTAAACTCCACAGCTCTCCTGACCGCCTGGTACCCGAGCGGCGCCCAAGCGCGAGCTCTAACGCCGCGCGTCTCAAGATACTCGCTACGGTCTATGCTGCCCTGGTCGTCGTAAGATATAAACCGGCCCTGCATTGAGCCGAACTGAACCCAGCTTCCGTCCTTCCACTTGCCCCTGGAATTATATCAAAATGGATACCAAATTGCCTGTCTCATCCATCAATAGATTACTACTGAATATTGCAACAAGTTAGTGTCCAGCAGTGGACTTCTTATGCCTGAGATGATGACGATTGCGAACAGGGGCAGTTTGCTCGGGACACATGCATCTCTTAACCATTCGGCCATAGGAAATCATTCTGCTGTCAGAAGATACATAATAGTGATAAAGATACATTCGCTTCCTGAATGGGTCTTTCCGAATAGATATAATCTAGGTGTCTTCAAATCGCGAGTGAATAGGTTTCTTCTAGGCAAGCGCGCTCCATCGTAAACAGTAATTAATTAATAAGCGATGTCTAATTGGAGAAAGAAAAGTTGAAGAGCAAGGAGTCCTACCCCAATGGTAATATAAAGTCCCATAGACTGCGCTGAGTTTGCACATATGGATAAAAAAGGAAAAACGCAACGAGAAAGTTCTGCGGGAATTTGATGTTCAAATCTGATGTAAACTTTCCCAAAATAAATAAGTGTGGTGCCATTTGGAGCAAGATACTTTTTGCAGCTGTAATATCAACATAGTTTTAATTGATTATTAAAGTAGGTACATATTTAAATATATATAATTGAATTGTTCTAATTCAGCTTCGGAACGAAACTCACTTTTTACACATCTTTCCGTAAGAACCGATTAAAGAAATCATAGGAAAGGATAGGCAATAGACAAAGGCATAGTGTGATATTTATAAGACAGCACATGTTTTACACAAAAATATTAAATTAATTATTCATTTGATAACTATTTACACCGTCTGGTCTGGTAATATGTAATGATGAGCATTAGATACACAATATTTAGTACAGCAGTTGCCACACAATACTAGTATTTATCAAGATAATTGTAATGTAAATAAGATTGGAAATGACAAGTTGATATCAAGTGCACTTGCAAGAATGAAGACGGTATGAGACTTTGTACTTCAAAAATACCAAAAAAAAAACTGATCTACAACGCTATCAACAATTTAACTTTAACAACGGAATTTGTAAGACCCACTCACAATGTAGAAATGCGTATTATAATTATGGAACCAAAACAATTCGTTCCTATTTTTGGAATATCCACCACGAAACGATGTGACTTTTTTTGTTTTTGTCCGATGGCTGAAGGAACAAGAAATAGAAGAATGGCCTAAGTTGGGACGAAAAGTACTGTTCAGGGATCATAACTTCAAGCATAACTTAACTTTCCAAGTATGAGAAATTGAAATAAACTTACAGCATGTTCGACCAATTAGTGTCACGCCATGGTTCGTACGCCAGCGCCTGCGCAGCCAGCTGGTTGCTCCAATCTTCGGGGTAACGCACCTGATTCGTCGCACACACCCAACTGGAATTTACTTAGTGAAATGATGATGATGATGTCAAAAACAATCGCCTACAAACGAAAGAATTGTTATTGTGGATGAGAGTGTATTATCTGCCTACAAACTGCTATGCAGTTTGGCAGAATTATCTCATAAATTTTCATGATGTAATTGAAGAATAAATAATTAAAAAAAAAAACACACACATAAAGCTTAGTAAAGTACATTCTAAAGCTTAGTATACCGAGCAGTTTCATCTCAGCCCCCAGAAGTCCACTGCTGGATAGAGGCCTCCAAGGACTTCCAAAACTACCGGATGGAAACGGCTTGCATCCAGCGACTTCCTGGCACTTTTATGAGGTCGTCTGCCCACCTTGTGGCTGTCTTGTTACTCAGTTATACAAAATAACCTTATATTAGATATTTTGAAGTGTTTTTACACACTAAAGTATCTACAAATTTATAGACAGTTCAAAAATATCACATCTGACAGGATATGAACCCCATATCCAATCAATATCCAATCCATATTTGGGAGCCTGTACCAATTTTTGAACTGTCTATAAATTTTTAAGTTACCTTTTCTAGATACATTTTATGTAACTTACATGAGGTTAAGTGTGACGTGCTGTACATCGTTGTCCCTCTCCCTAGTGAGGAGTCCGTTATAGAGGATCCTCATGCGAAGGCCTGGCTCGAGCACCTGAATCTTGAGCCCGTTGGCGCTCCAGCCACCTGGAGTGTGCTCCCATGAACCCACCGCAGCCTCGGGACTTTCTAGAATAGAGCAACTAACGGTTATCACCACACGGTGTAGCCACATAGTTTAGTGTTCGTGATTATATGTAGAATGATAAATCATCTTTAGGATGCATTACCATAGATAATAAGAGTATGACTGATATAGATAGGAGGCCTCTAGCACGTAGTTAAGTACTACGTGCTAGTATACGTACGCTACGTATATAAGGTTAGTTATTTGTTACAGTAAATTAGACCGATACCATCATGTGTCTCATTACCACGAACCCTCCAGGCTCCGGCATACTTACTATCAGGCGAGCCTTTTGATGCACTTTTTATAAAAAAAATATAATTAAGAAACTGATTAAGAAAACATGTTCTGTTCTACTCGGTCTGGATATTTGGAAGTTTTTGTGTATTATGATAGTATCTTTATTAAAATAAAAACAAAATACTCGACTGCAGAAAAGCGAATTTTGCAGTCTTTACGATTTCGTTACGCTTGATACGTGCACGGTTTTTGTAAGAAGGTATGCTTTATAAATGCGCAATCTTTTGAATAATTCTAGTAAAAGCACTTATTTATTATGAAAAAGTTCGTTGGAGGTTACGAAAAAGTGATTTTTTTTAATTTTTGCGAGAGTCGGATTATTAGTTGGAACCCCAACAGTGCGTTTAAAATTTCGTGAAGAAAACATCGTGAAGAAAATATACCATGATGGTAACTCGAAAAAACTACTGCTTGCTTACTACCATTCTCAAGTAAAAAGTGTCGTAAAAACCTAACGGTATGTTCCGACAGCTTCCTTGAATAATATTTCCCACCCAATACCTTCTCCTTCAACACAACGTTACTTAAAATGATGTTAGTGTAGTCACAACAAGCGCCTCAAGTAAGGGCCTTAAGCAAAATAGAAACGATAGGTACTTAAAAATTACTTACGAGGCAACACATAAGTAGTGCCATCGCTCAGTTTGACAAACACCGTGGTTTCTGCAAGCGGCTGCCTCTCATTCAGCTTCCTGATGCCAAGTAGCACCGCCGTCCCGTCGGGAGCTGTCGCCCTTATACTTAAGGAGTCCCATCCCTCGCGCTGGTCGCTTCGAGGTGCCTCGGTCACTTTGGTAGGACGTAGCTGGCCCTTCCAACTGCGGACGGCGTAGCGTGCGAACAAATATTTGAACGGGTAGTTCCATCCTGAAATTTCATTGGTAATTATTGATAGTGGATTAAACGTCTTTTGTTTTTCTTTATAACCCTCGAACCAAAAAGAGGGATGCTATAAGTTTAACGTGTGTATTTGTATATAAGTGTACCTGTATGTCTGTCTGTGAGTCTCAATCGGATGGACCGATTTTAATCTAGTTTAAATTTTGTGTTTTTTTTTTCCCGGGGGTTTTTGAGTTTTCTAAACGTATACTTGTTTCTTTTAAACAGCGGAGTTTTATAGATTAGTGTACCTCGAGATTTGAAGTACTTAAGTTAGTAACTTTCTTATAGATACTATTACTTGGTTCAACAACAGCAGAATAAGGGATTGACTGCACAGCCAATTCTGAATATGTTCTGACATTCCTCTCCTGCGCATATACCTAGTATACCTAGTGTGATCTCAATCAACTACATACATACATAGACATCCATAATAAGGATGCTGCAGAGTATACTTATGTCTACTAATGTCTTTAGTACGGCGCTCTACGTTTCACAAGTTTAAATATTCAATAAGTAGGTACGATTATTTAGTAATCTTATTTACTCTCAACTCTTAACAATGCAAAGTTGTCTCGCACCCGTTTTTATCTTACTTTTTCTGTTAGTTGAAGTTGAAGAGTTAAAAAAGTAGGTTCATTTGAAGTTTTGTCTCACTCTTAATTACAGAAAACCCATGCTACAAACAAGTGCGAGCCAATTTTGCATCGCTGTAAAAGTTGAACGTAACCGCCCTAGTCATAGTTAATTATTATACTCATGGAACGACGCGACGATAGTTATTTTAGTTACAACATTATCATAACACAAGTACTTCAAAAATGAGACACAACAAACAGAGCTGTTGTATATAAACATCTTAGATAATAGTGGCCCAGTTACCACAAAAACAATTCTTACTGCTCAAATATTAAGTTTAATATACAAAAGTATTCGCATCGTTTATATATACGCAAGCATAAGAGAAGGTCAAATCAATTTGTCAGCGTTTCTACATGTCATAAGTATGATAATGAGTCCATGATGTCAAACTATTACCAAACGTAAATGATAAAAATTCACTCACCTGCTTGCTTATAGTTGCCATGTTTAGGCACTGTTCTTCTCAGAAGCAAATAAACGACTATGGCTGAGGTTACCAGACCAGCTTGAAGAAGAACATCAAATATATCCATTACTGTGAATCTATAAATAAACTATCACAATTTGTTCTGTGACCGGCGACTATCTAATGTCCGGGTCGCTATCAACACAGCTGTGCGCTCGAAGCGCTCGCAGCTTAATGATTAGGATAATTGATTTATTTTATATCTAATAATCAGTATGTAAACCTAGTAACAATCGAATTTAAACTATCTCGCTGATAAGCACGAGCTATGGAACGTATCGAGCCGGTAGATATACAAGTAAAAATCCAGTGATGTAGGGCGTTTTCACATTAAAACACATCACATCACATTTTTAGATATTCTATGTAGTAGCAACGCATAAAATGCACTAACCGAGAACATCTAATGGGTACTAAGCGGAAAGAAGATCAATATAATCTATTTTTTTTATATAAAAAAAACAATCAGCTGATTCTTTTTCATCATTTTGTCAACAAACAAGGTCAACAAACTTTTTCTATAAAACAATTGTTTTTTGCGAGTTTGAAATTCTCCCCATGGTACGGTAAAATCCCAAATATTACCTATATCAATGATTACCGTGCGACAAGTCGCGACAATTTCCAATTTCCAGACAATTTCCTTAATGTGATTCTTCTAATAATGAAAAATTATCATGCATAATTACGTAATTAGGTCTATATTTAAATCGAAATCGTTGTTCTGGACAAACGCGCTCCAACGTAGACCCCAACAAATGAAAAAGCTTGTCTATAGTAATATTTGAAGCGCCTCAAATAATCTTAAAAGCAACATTCCGTGAATCCCCAACATGCAAGGCCTTTTTTATTTTGATTCAACATGGATCCACTCATATCAAGGTAAACGACAAAAAATATATGAATTATAACAACGTCGCTTGACCTTGATCTTCATAGGACAAGGCTATAGCCATTAGTGGCGTATCTATTATGAGACAATTCATGAGATAATGTAAGTAATCTATAGACGAGTCGTATTTATATTTACGAGCATTAATTTATTTTTCCCGACTGCCGAAGCAGGGTAATGCTATTTCAGGCGTATGCACTATGCACGTAAGTATACATATTTCTATATAACCGTAACCTAAATTGTTTGACTAATTATTATGTGTACGGAGTGGCGATAAATTACCTTTTTAACCGCCAACTCAAAAAGAGGGGTGTTATAAGTTTGACGTGTGTATCTACGTGTCTGTCTGTGGCATCATAACTCTCAAACGGACGGACCGATCGAGTTCAACCTTTGCTTAGTTTGGGGCTAGATGTGCGGACGCTGTGTGTAAAAATTTATGATGATTTACTCGTATAATCGAATAATTTAAAATAAAACATATTGTTTCTCCTGTAAAACAATTTATATTGTAAAGAAAACAGTGATGACGTACCTAGTCATAAAAACATTATGCAAATTTAAAATCTATTGTTTAAAGCACCCGCACTAACCAATCGCACTAAGAAAATGGTTTTCCATTCGCATTTAAACTGCTGAGCAGGACGAAAAATAATCAAATATGTACATAATACTATTATAGAATTTTCATTTCTAGCGTACACTGCAAGTACAGGTGAAGAAAACATTGGAATAACAAGTAAACATTGCTGCAGCATGTATTATCTAATTTTTATGCTAATGTCACAGAAGACATTAAAGTATTTATGTATAAAATTGGTGGCGTCATTTAGTGCTTGATTATTTTAAACTTTAACATACTTGATATTGGCAAATGCACAACGTGAGATGCCAATGTCAAAAATAAATACTATGGATATCAATTAAATAATTGATCTGTTATTATAATACATAATTCACATATTAATTCCTAAGTAAAGCATTACTTAATATTTTACTCTATAGGCAAATGCATGTCTCGGCCACCCTGCGGGTTTAATACTAGAAATTTATAAAAGCACACATTTTACGTAAAGAATTTGTTGCCAATATGGTACGGCCAAACCATCATCACACAAACGAGAGAGAAAGAGATATAAGTATATTGTGATCTTGTTCTCTCTTGTTTACCAATTGATGGTCCGGCCGTATCATATTCAAAGATAGTTTTACAAATAAGAAATATACCTATACAAATAATAATTAATCCGATATACTATACAAATAAGAATTAATCCAATCTTTACTCTGTTACTCGACGTGGCAAGGAAATGGTTTTTTTTTTTTATTTGCCCTATGGGCAGACTAAGGCATATAAGCCCAAACTGCCTTGTCATACGTGTATTTATTTCATAACACCACCGTTTCTATATTTTCATAACACTTATAAAAATGATTTTACAGACAAATACTGAGGCATAAAGAAATTTATTTCTTACGTACCTTTACAAAAATTATTGCTGTATTTTCATATCTTATATATTAATCAAGCAATAATGTTAAATGGTAAGACCGTTATATTTTAGTTGCCTCAGATAAAAAATTATCACTGAAAAAATATTTTCCTGAACTCGTAATATCATTCATTTTAATACTGGGTGGATTAGAGAGATTCTTAATTGAGTTATTTTATGTAAAGCAACATGTTGAAACATATAAGAAAATATTAAAACACCCAAAAATGTCAGAAGTATAAGCTCAAAGCAACGAAGAAAGAATCTTTCTTTGTTTGTCAGAGAGTATAAGCTCATTAATGCGCATTATGGGAATCTACTTTAACCCCGGATCCACACACTTGCGAGCTTGCCTAATAGAGGCTCTCGCGCGAGGCATGGCGAGCAGAGGCTGGAAGAATACGAGCCATTCAAGCTTGCGTTGCCTGCTTCGTTTAGTACAAGATAGACATATTATAATCTAATCTTTGTCATGATCTCTGCAAAATAAAAACCCACTATTATGCATATCAAAAATGATTGTTTTTAAATTGTTTATGCATATGCATATTGTGTGACTCAACGGCAAACAAGCGATTAGACCTCGCCAGATAGCCGTACCCTAAACTGGAGCGGTATAGGCACTTCGCACGAGGTCATTATACAGAAGCTAATGCAAATTCTTCGGAAAAGTGGAAGTGGGTGTGTGTCTGAGTAAAGTCTGGGGTAAGCCCAAAGGAACCCAATAGCTCGAAGTGCTTCCGAAAACCGTACCCCAAAAAAAATAAGAACTGTACACTACGCAAAGTGTGTGTGTGTTTATAATCAGCTCGCATTGCGTTCTTTAACTCCAGGCAAAAAAAAAACGATACCGAGTGGAGTCGGAGTGAGTCGGCGAGGCAAAGTAAGGCAAGAGAAGGTGAGTCTCGTCTGCACTCCCCACTCGCCACCTCGTCTTGCCTGTTATACAATGTGGACCCGGTGTAAAACTCAATTTTAGAATACTTACCATCTTCGAACTCGCTATTATTTTTAACATCAGTTAGGCTGTGTCCTAGCTCACAATCTATCATGAGTTTAAAAACATTTTTATTCAGGATACATTATTATATTTTAATGTCAACAAAACTTTTTATACCGAACAAATATACAAATTCATATTTCTTCAAAATATACAGGAAATCTTTTGAGCATATTATAATAACAATAACTTAATTATTCATAAAAAAATTCAACTATGACAACATGTACAGTATAAACGAATGTAATTTTGATATATATATATATATATTATAATCATATATCTCACTATAATCCCACTTAGAAAATAAATTAAAATAGAATTCTGAACAAATATATCCATATTTCTAGCGTTCTAGTGTGATGTAACGTCTATTACAACCAAGAGACATAGTCTCAATAACAATTTCATTCGCCGAAATTTTACAAATTTTAACGGATTTATTGTATAACGTATATTTTACATAATTTTATGACCTGACATTTCAGGTGACAGTCTCACCTGTGACCACAGACGCTGCAAAGTGTTCGAAATGTCAGGTCATAAAATTATATAAAATATACGCGATAAATCCGTTACAATTTGTGTCATTTGAATAACAATCGCAAAAACCTTAAGCCTCGATGACACTGGGCTAGTTTACAAGTTACAAGCCAGCGAGTTCGCGAGCAGCTTGTAAACTCGCTCCGTGTCATTGAGCTTTTTTACAATCTGCTTTTGATTGTGTCATCGACACTCGCTAGCTTTTAAACTCGCCAACTAGCAGCTCGTAAACTAGCCCAGTGTTATCGAGGCTTTAGAAAACATTAATTTAAAAAGCAGTTATTAGTTCTTTATTAACATTTAAAAAAGAACTAATAACTTTGTGTAACCCTGTAAATATGAATTGTGAGCATTTAGCAATTTTACTAATAATACGAATTATATAACCCACAACATATCACTGATCTTGTTTTGTTGTTACGACTGGACTGGCTATTCCACACACAAATGACGTTTTATCAACACACCAAACGAGCAAATGTCTACCTTGGATGTCACAGATACAGATTCGCAAGTACGGCTAGGATGGAACTATTTGCAGTTCCATCGACACTTGCATATGCCAAAATAGTGTTATTCAAACAGGCACGATTTTAATTTAACAGAATTTTACCTGACCTCAGGTCACGATGTTGTCATGCGATACAAAATACACACAGAATACCATTTCACCAACAGACAAAAACACATATTATAATACACCTAGATAACGTTTTTCAACTGTCTCAGAGCATAAGGACTCTGGATCGCTCAATGGCGTCATTTCTATTGCATAATTTCTTTAATCTCATGAAATTAAAACGATCTCTGTGTCTTTTCATTTCTCCATAGAAATAGAAAAGAGGATGATCAAAAAAAAAAACTAACAAATTTTATGAGCTAATTCAGCTTCATAATAAGTATAAATCAACGCCAATACAATCGCAATTAAATATTAAATCGATGTCTTTTCCCTATATTAGAAATAGTAACATTATAATTTCCCTAACTAAATTAAGCCTCATTATAAATTCGTATAAAACGCCAATCTTTGCTACAGTTCATTCATAGTTATTTTTTCCCTCTTAGTAATATTGTGAACCTGGATGTACCAGTGTTCTCCAAACCTGGGCTTTAAATACCGGTAACATATCCGTAACTATCTGTCTTATTACCAGTAATTGAAAAATAGTGGAGTAGTTTTGCTCCATACTACCAAGTGCATACTGGTCATGAAAAAGATGCCCAAATTTTATCTTTGGGGAAATAATGGGCTAGACTGATGCCCCAACCTAAGACAATCCCCCAAATCCCCAAAAAAAAGTTCTCTCGTTGAAAAAAAGACTCGTTGTTACTTAACAACGAGTCTCCCAATATCTAATATTAATTTATTTACTAATTTCAAACCTACTGTGATACCAGAATTTATAATTTTCTCAAGGTTTTGAACTCTTTCATATCAAAATGTAACGATTCTATCTCAGTTTTAAAGTGTTGACAAATTGTTCTGATTTCACATTTACACTCTTCGACAACCTTTTTCTATTTATTTTGCCAAAGATTACCATGATTACATGATTCTATAGAGCAAAATAGATTATAATACTAATGGGGGTGAGAGGATCGGCAAATGTGGATCCAGATCTACAGATGTTTTAGGTCATTTCTACCTTAATAGTATTTCAACCGCAGGTATAATAAAAACCTAGTGGAAAATATCAAATGTCAGGGTTAAAATACACGTAAACAATAAAACACGTCAGTCTGTTTAGAATTAATAAATAAAGGTTTATATTACTCTGCCTTCTCTTTGAGTGGTTCCAATTCTTCCGGATTTTCATCCATGCTAGAAGCGGTGTCAGTGCGAGATTTGTCCACTGGGTACAACCTGGAATTTCAAAACATTATTGATATCACAACAGAAGCTGTTTTATGTATAACTTACGTATTGACAGTTATTTTCACTAGAATGGTTTATTGAACAATAGTCTGGGTAGTAATGCTAGTTTTTTGTCTATTATTCATTAATAGGCTTACGCTTGACTGCCAGCTCGTTTTCGTCCTGATGTTGAGCAACGCTGCGGTCCAAGATGGAACGCGCTTCACTTATTCATTTGAAAAACTTATTTATAGACACTCGTATTCCACGATTTAGAAGGTCAGTAAAAGTGGAACCAAAACGCTTCGTTCATATTTTTGGAATATCAATCTTGAAATAAATGAACAGTAAACGTATTGGTATTTGGCGATTAATGAAAGCTCTAATTTTCGGAATTATGATAATTTTAATATACTCCACATATCTGCAATATCCCTGAGTGTCATATATTTTATGTAATAATAATAATACATCTCTAGCAAAAATAAAAATAAATAGTTTTTTCATAAAAATTCAACGAACTTTTTTCGTAAAATGATTTTACTAGAATTATTGTAAAGAATACGCATTTATAACCTTTTACAGTGATTTAACGCATACATTCTCACGTACGAGAGTACGTTAGAGCACTTGTACGTGAGTAACAGCAGTAACAACGTATCAAGCGTAACGAAATCGCAAGTAAGGCCTAGGCCGCACTACGGTTTTTTTCCCGGGAGCGGTGACCGCTATAAACCGCGAAACCGCTCGAGACGGTACTAAATCAGTCGCGGGGAAAAACCGCAAGTGCAGCCGCTTGTATTCTTTTTCCTGTTTCATAAACTCACGCGGTTAAAAACCGCTGCGGTTTAACCGTAGTGCGGCCTTATCCTTAGACTGCAAATATCGCTCTCCCACTGTCGGGTATTTTGCTTTCCCTTTTTAACCGACTTCCAAAAAGGAGGAGTTTCTCAATTCGTCGGAATCTTATGTATACCCCGATTATTCGCAGGAACCTGGACCAGTTTGAAAAAAAAAAATTTTTGTTTAAAAGATTATCCCTTTTCCGTTTTCACTTTTTTTCTTTTTTTATAAGAGTAGGGCTTCCCAGGTGGTCCCATAGAAATGTTATTAAAATCTCTTCAATATTTTGGTTTTTATAACAAAATAATAACTGGAAAAATATGTCATCCAAGTAAACGAATTGCGTATTTTGAAGTCAGTCTTTTTAGTTTTTTAAACGATTACTTGTAACACGGACACCTGTTGTCTCAACAACCCACTCACCATCTCTGGTATAGGTAGACCAGGAACACGAGATCGTCCCTGAAGCAGGCGACGCGGTGCGCCGTGGGCATGGTGATCACGAACGCGAACACGTCGTCTATGAACGTGTTGAACGCTTTGTACATGAAGGCGCGCCACGGGAGCGCCGCCACCGAGCGCAGCCGGTAGTTCACGAAGAGCTGCGGCAACATGAACAGGAACCCGAAAGCGTACACGCCGTTCACAACGCTGTGCAGCGCCCACGAGTACCAACTGGACACAGATATGTAAACTTAAGAGTACAGGACACACACAGAGACACACAGGACAGGACAGGAGTACAGGATTTTCCTAGTGCAGGACCTTTAAAATCTCTTAAACCTCTTGCTAAGGAGAACACAATGTTTATAAGTTCAACTTATAAGTCACGAAAGCAATTTTTTGCAGTTTATATCAATATTGTAATATGTAACTTCTTTGGAGCTAAGGTTATTTGTTAAAAAAAAATTGGTAAAATATGTTTTGTATTTTGTTGAGTCTATAGTTCGACCAACGTCCGCTCGCTCATCGCTCTCGACCTTTTCCAGTGTTACCAATTTTATGCGTTGGTTCAAATTCATCATATATTATAAAGGACTTGCCAAGTGGCCGCGGCATGCTAAGACTTCACTCAGTAGTGGTATTACTTCAAAGCTCTTCCGGAAATAGCATTTAAAGAGTCTGTAGCTCGACCATCAAATACAAATACAAATAATTTATTGATAAATATATGTCATTTACAAGTCAGATGCTTTTAATCATTGGTTAACTATAAAAAAAAAAAAAAATTATTAGTTAAAATTGTGTACACAAGGTACTTCGAATTTGTCCATATAGAACTCTTCAGCGCTATAGTAAGCCTTGCTTTGGAGCAAAGATTTTAATTTCATTTTAAATATGTTAGTCGTCCGTCTCGTTCGCGCATATAAACATAGTACGAGATCCGGCTGCAGAATTAGTCGAGTGTTTACCCGATGAGTGCACTGCACCAAACGGTATAAACCAATTTTTTACGCATATTTATGATTAGGAGAATATAAATATCTACCAGATTGCCTATCAAAATGTGGCCGCTAGTATTTTAAATTAAATTATTGTTAATTGATTTTTCGGAAAAAAATTCATTCACTTGTTTTTTAAATAAAATATCGTCCACTTCACGGCAATATATATACTCTGAAAAATCACACACACACAAAAATCGGGTGCCGTTGCGCACTTGGCCGCACCTCTTCGCAGGCAGGTGTAAACAGGTGTAAAGGTATGATTTTGATACATTTATACGTTCATAACGTACATTTATTATTTATATATCAATTTTCATACATAAAAATATTTTTTACGTTATTAAATTTCTAAATATCTTTTATGTATGAAAATTAACTTGGATCAAATTGAAATTGTTGTCGACGAGTTTTTATAAGTTCAACCAGTCATGTTATATCTCCAAATATGATGATATGCGCGAGCGAGACGGACGATGGTCAACACCAACGCATAAAATAGGCAACACTGACTTTTCCAGTGTATCGAGAGCGATTACGGTATTGAAGCATGACAGCACCTAAGAGCGTAATGCCATTTTCTATCACGGCATGTGTGTTGGTTTTACTACTAAGGCATGTCAAAACAGATGTTTCACATAAAAATCAGTGATGGGATTTTAGTTCCTGTAAAAACATTCGCCGCTGAAATTCGGGAAGATGTAGGGAAGAGGTAATTTTGAATGTCGAGGTGATGCCGATCGTGTCTACCTCTTATGCGGCTCGTAGACGAGCGAGTAAACAGCGCCGGCGACACAGAGTGGGTAAAGCAGCATGGAGAGGTACTTCATGGCCTCCGCGTCGGCCTGCGCCGTGGAGCGCTCGCCCGCGTCCGCACTCATATCACGCCACACGCGCACGCGCCAGCCCTCCAGCGAGACACGTAGGTGAAGAACTTTTGTCACTTTCCACAACTGGAAGCAAATCATTCAATCAATCAATAACACTTTATTGACACCACAAAAGTAATAAAATAACAAAATACACACATAAGACAATGGCACAAAGGGCGGTCTTATCGCTAATAGCGATCTCTTCCAGACAACCTTAGGATGTATGACATGAAATATACTGGATAGGCGGTGGTGGTAAACAGTTTTTTTTGTTGTTTGATGTTGACATCATGCTTGCACATTTTTCCATGTGTCGAAGGTAAACCAGTTAAAAATTTGCGCACATTTTTATATACTTTTTTTTATTGATTTTAGACCCGCTTAGAGCATTTGCCAGTGTCAAGTATTAGGATTTCTTCAAGTTTCTTGAATATAACTAGTCATAAACACAAACTACTAGAGGATACTACGTATGTCATAAATGTTCTAGTCACTATCTAAGTCACGTATATAATCATTTACAAATTCGAGTCCTGCTTCAGTAAAGTGGTGGCGACTTTACAGGAAGCTTCTATGAAGTTTTGTCAACAACGTGAAAAGACAAGTTACGTTTATTTCACTTGCCCACACTCACCCAATTGATCAGACCCTTAATGAATAAAACACCATAATTTTTATAGCATTAATATTCAAAATAATACAAGTTTAGGAAAATAAAGCGACAACATGTTTCCATGACGTTCTAAAACTACCACATTTTTATATAAAAACAGCAGCAAACAAGTAGACAGTTCTCCTGATCGTATATGACAATCGTTACTACATATGGACAAGTGCAACACTGATGCTTTGTGAGACCGTTGATTCACATATGGACAACTGCAACACTGATGCTTTGTGAGACCGTTGATACTCGATCAAAAACTCTTTGATATACTGAATGTTCCTCCAGTGCTCTAAATCTAAACTGATACTGTATTAGTGACAGATGATGGTATAGTTGCTTCAACCAATATAGTAGAAATTCAAGATTCTTGTAAGAGTTCGACATGAAAATGAATATGTATTATAAATTCAAATTGTAAAGATTAAATTTCTTTGAAACCCAACTAATAGCCTGTCCAGGTATCATCGATTTTGTAGCCTATTAGTAAATAAAATAGGCCACACCGTCGCTTAACATCAAGCGAGCTTGTAGCCAATCGTAGATCTATCTAAGACAACATATTGTTAAATCTTTGACCTCAGTTATATCTTGGCTTGACAACAATAACTTAAAAATTAACCTAAATAAAACAAATATAACGCATTTTAGACAAAGAGAAACAAACAAATGTAATATTAATGTAGCATATGACAATAACATTATAAATGAAGTAGAAAGCTCAAAATTTCTTGGATTATATATTGACCGTAAATTGAATTGGAAATCATAGAAAGAGCACCTTTCGAAAAGAATAAGTAGCCAAAAGGCATATGTTTGGCTACTTATTCTTTTCGAAAGGTGCTCGGCAAACTAGCTCGTTCGTCGAAAAGACACGTAGTATTATTATTACATAAAAAATATAGCCTATGATACTCAGGGAGTGAAGACGAATCTAACAACACCTCGCACATCAAAATCGGTCAAGCCGTTTAGGCTGTAGGGCGATCATAATATAGAAACATACATATATACACTAAAAAAACATAACCCTCCCTCTTACGCAGTCGGGTAAGAAAACCGACAAAGACCAAAAAGTACAAAGAGCAGTATGAGCATGGCCATTGGCCACTGACCGCTTGCAGCCCAAAATAATAAATAGAGCTTCTGTAGTATATACCTCGATAAGAGAGCTGATTCCGGCCGGCACGAGAACCAACATAGAAGTCTGCTGATCCAGCAGGTAGCAGAATATGACGAGCTGCGAGAACGCGCGCCACAGCACCGTGCGAGCTGAGAGACCCGCCAGCGACCGCTTGCGACGCCAGAACGATACATCGTTCTTGAATGCTAGGAAATCGAACAGCAGCTGGGAACAACGAAGAATCATAGTTCATAAATAATTCACACACGCACACTCCCCCCTCACATTGACAGTCACAAACACACATCTATTAGAGATTCCAATGGTTGATCACTTATATTAGACACTAGTTACTAAATTTAAGTTTATAATAAAAATTATAAACTTAAATTAAATTTTCACAATTTTTTTTGCTAAGTTAATTATGTTTGCATGCATTTTATGTACTTGTAATTAGTTTTTTTTTCTCTATTAAGTCTGCCATCAGTGTTATCGTCAAATAGGACGCCCGCGATACTGGTTTTCCTAGTGCGGGGTTCATAGCGTTTTGTATTTGCGCAAATGGTTTGTTAATAAAGATACAGTGTAAACTCTATATAGCAACACTCAAGGGACTGTGCATATTTTGACGTTATAGAGAGTTGTCTTTAAATGGAGAGAAGAAAAAGTTTTTTCTTTATTTTTCCATATTGTGGACACGGTAGAGCAGCTAAATCCAAAGCGTCTACCAACATCACTTATCTTCTCTCCCGCCTCGATTGCGCGTATCAGTAAAACTTTTTCGTCAATACACAGTGATTTTCTCTTACTTGCCATGTTTACAGTTTGAAAGTTTGTGAGCAACTAAGAATATGATAACGTATCCATAACGTATCCATCCATGACTCCTACTAACAACAGTCTAAATGTGCAAGCAATACCAATTTGTAAACAAAAGAACGAATTTCTTAGAAAGTTCGGTATGTATGATGCCGACAGTCGAGTTTATTACGGGCTAAGATAATAAAGCGACAAAAGAACGTAGACAAGTTTCGGCGGGCAGTCACGACGGGCCGGAAGGATGGTTAATAATAAAATCATTGAATTTTAAAATTAAAGACGTTTATTCGCCATGGTGGCAGGGCTATAACTAACTTACCTAACATGCACATATTTAAAATTAGAAATTACAGTTATGCATAAAAAACTGTAGCAAAAAAAGGATGGTTGGCGGGTCCCGCGCCGGGCGTCGGGAATGTATTATCAAGTGGTGAACTATTGCTTATTCTGTGGTCAAGTCGACGATTACTATTGATTTAACGTAATATAATTAGAAAAGTGAAATGACCATATGGAAGGGACCGGCGTACATAACTCCTCCCTCCTTAAGATTAAAATTATCTGAAGATGAAATCTGAGGATAATTTTTATCAAAGAAAACACATAATTCAAATGCTATGCTTAATAAAATCTTAAGTCTAACATGTAAAAATAGTAGTACACAAACAAAATTAAGAAGGATTAAAATTAGAGGAACTAAAAATTAAATTGTTATTAGTTCGTAAACGCACTTTTCATATAGTTTTTCACACTGATTGATTTTCACTTTGACTGATTTTCACAAATTAATTAGGTGACTTTCACTTTGCACTGACTCTACATGTAAACACTAAATAGACTGGTACGGAAGTAGTAGACTGGAACTAAATCAGGAACTATGATGATCCAGCATTAAGTTGGATGACGTTGTATGAGTAGGCTTTGTGAGCAGTGGTCAGCCCTTGCACTGTGAGGAGAGGATAGGGTTAGGTAAAGAACATTTTTTTTTTTTTTGCGTGAGATATCCTGAACAAGACTATTCTTAACTATTGTTAGCTCTGACAAACTATTTCTTAATTGCTCCGAGACTATTATAGAATAAAATTGTACAATTCTAAATAAAGTTATTAGGTATTCAGATTGGTGATACAAATCAAATATTCTTATATTTGTTTTTACAATAATGCTTAAACTAAACCTGATACTACTTAGACATTATTGAGATTCACATTATTCATTGTTTCAACATTATTCATTGTTTATTAGGAATAATTTACAAATATACAGCTTTTACAAAAGTACAAATAATAAAAATAAAATAAGCAGGACCATACATAGGACTGCGTGTTTTGCTAAGGGTGTTTGTGGCATGGGACCGGAAATATACAATCATTTACCGAAAGCTATACTGGAATCAGAGAGTGTGTCTGCATTTAAGAGAAATTTATTCAATTTGCTGATATCTAAGGCATATTATAAATTACAAGAATTTATAAAAGATAAACTGTAATAGAGTATGAATTAGTTGATTTGCTTATAATTGAATCACTCATACTTATTTTGTTGTAGTTATTTTTATAAAATTGACATTGCATAATGAATTTGTGACATTTTAAGGTGATTATTTGACGCTAGTATTTTTTTATTTTTTGTTTGTGACATGAGATTTTATTTTATTTTATTTTTTCTCGTTTCCTAATTTTAAACTCACGTGATATGTAAATTGTATAAAATTATTGTATGTTCTCAATGAACTTTGACTGTTGATACTTTAGTTATGTATTATTAAGTAAGATCTAAATGAATGTTACACAGTTGAACAATAAATATATCTGAATCTGAATCTGAATCTGAGACATTTAAAATGAAGCAAAACAAAAACTAAGTTATGCCTTTTGCATGGGGATGATGAGCGCTGACAAAATGATGCGAGATTTTTTTCCTTGACTTAAAAACAGTCATATAAGTTGCATTATTTTTCTTTCTAACGTGATAAACTTTGTAAACGCCAATCCTTTCTGTTGGATCTTTGTGTCTAAATTTAAACTTCTTGTTTTTAATTTGTTTAAAGAAGTTTTTTCCATGATTTCTACAATTCAGGTTGTCATTAGTCAAATTCTGGATCAGAGTAAATCTTTGTTGGTTTGTCATTAGGGTGTCCTGTAAGGAGAATTCATTATCATGGGTGGCTGTTTTCATGTTGCTTTTCAGTTCTGCCCTATTTTTAGTAGTAATCTTATCGGGACTTTCTTCTGTGAGGGTTTGGTCAGTCTTATTAAAATTTTCGAATTTCTGTTTTATTATGGTATGTTGGTCAGTTAGTTTATCCGTTTCCAATAATGGAGTCTGATTAGAATTTATTTTGAGTTCTTCTGTCAGAGTTGGGGAATCAGTCAAGTTGTTATCGCGATTAAAATGGATGTTATCAGTCATGCTATTGGAATTAGTATCGCATTCTAATTCAGATGTTAAGCTCAGTGAGGGGTTTTCAGTCTCTTTTGGCTGATATTTTTCAGGTGTTTCAGAGACTGAAAAGTCATGTACGTTTTTCTTTGAAAGATTTTTGCTGAAAATGCTTTTCTTTTGTAATTCATTCAAAGGGTGAGAGTTAGTGACTTTATTTACTGGTTTTGTTTCAGTTTTGAATGATTTATCAAATCCTAAAGACTGGATTGGAATGCATGAGAAGTTAATTTCGTCACTACGAGCTTGAAGCGAATAGTTTTTTGTAGTTTCCCCTTTAATTTGAAGTGGTTCTCTACATGCCTGCACCATTTTTTTGTCCTCTTTTATGGTTATTTGTGTTCCCACGTTTAAGTTTGAGTGTGGTACTTTCAAATCTGGGTGATAACTTTGTGTTGGGGTTTGTACTGTTTGTAAACTTTTTATAGGCAAATCGGAAACCGGTTGTATGAAATAATTTGGGACTGGTATTGAAAATCTGTTTGAGATTTCCTCTATAGCAACATATAAAGCATGCTGTAAGGTACTGCATCCTTTTGATCTGATAAGATTAACTAGATCAATTGGTAAATTGTACAAGAATTGATTCATTGCCAATCTGTTAAGTCTTGCTGTTTTCAATTTTCGCAAATTCTCGTCGATGTTATTTAGATTTCCAACTAGAGTATTTTTCGCTTGTTGGATTCTTGTGCAGAAATTTGCGTATGACTCGTCATATCCAATTCGCAATGAGCCTATTTCTGTTGGAATTGAATTTTCGTAGAGTATTAAATGTCCATATTGTTGTATTAGTAAGAGCTTCAAGTCAGTCCAAGTTTTCAAGTCTGTGTCTGTCGAGATTGTAAAAGCTGCATCTCCAGTAAGATGGCTAGTGAAAACATAGCACAAGTATAGATCTTGTTCTGGGTTATTTTCTATTTTGTACAGATTGTGTATATTTTCGCAACTCTCTATGAAATTTTCTAATGAGTTTTTAACTCCGTCAAATTCTGGTAGAGATGAAAATAATTCATCAGCTACTAGCCTGAGGGGCGAGTCTTCGGTAAATGACATCATGTGTTCATGTACCTATGAAACTTATTAGAACCTTAACATACGTTCAATTGATACATAGGTAACCTATTATAACTAATAGCCTAACTTAAATAATTTCCTAAACATATCATTCATACATAAAACACAATTGAATTTTAAATTGTGTATGTATGTATTTATTTCTAAACTATTACACACACACACAAACACAAACGATTTTAAGTATCGTGTTTAGGTGGTCTGCAATTCGTACATGAACTTAATACTAAGTAAACCAGATTTTTATAGTCTACGGACCTAACTCTATCTTACGACACGATTTTGAGTAGTCTTCTAATTCTTACGACACGATTTCAGTAGTCATCTAAATCTTAACTAAGTCATTATGAAAACCGACGATTTTTAGTACAGTTCAGGAAACGACACCTTAGTAAAATAAGAGAAGGACATCTCACGTTACATAGGTCTTGGAATAGGCAGGGCCATACGTAGGAGAAATGCTTATATTGAAATTTCTCATACATATGGTAGGACATGCAAGGAACAGTGATGGGGAACCACTCACAAGCCGTCCGCTGCCCTCCTGAGTATATAGCTGCCGGCGACGTCTGCAGTCTCCAATCCAACAGGAACCTCGTACATGAACTTTTTTGCGCGACGCGAATCAAGCCGAATTTATTTGTTTCGTGGTTCTAGGATTAAGGTTGGCATTTTCGTTCCACCAGAGAATTTGATCCGGATCACTTTATAAAATGCACTATTCCCGAAATCCTTCACAGGCTGCGCCAGACAAGTTTCGGCGGGCAGTCACGACGGGCCGGAAGGATGGTTAATAATAAAATCATTGAATTTTAAAATTAAAGACGTTTATTCGCCATGGTGGCAGGGCTATAACTAACTTACCTAACATGCACATATTTAAAATTAGAAATTACAGTTATGCATAAAAAACTGTAGCAAAAAAAGGATGGTTGGCGGGTCCCGCGCCGGGCGTCGGGAATGTATTATCAAGTGGTGAACTATTGCTTATTCTGTGGTCAAGTCGACGATTACTATTGATTTAACGTAATATAATTAGAAAAGTGAAATGACCATATGGAAGGGACCGGTGTACATAACTACGTACACAGCTGCGCAGTATTTACTAATTTTTGCAACTTAAAAAGTACTTTTTATTATTTAATTGTTGTCGTTATTGAGAGTGGGTGTAATGCTATATAGAGTGTATCATTGTATGGAAGACAAGCTAAACCAACCAAAGCCGAGTGATTTCAATGCTTTAGGGAGTTTATTGTTAAATCGAGTGATGTTACATGGAGTTTACACTTTGTATTTGTAAGATTTGTAATTATAGTTTATAAAACCGACTTCAATATACGCAATTCGTTTATTTGCATAACCTTTTATTCAGTTATTTTGTTATAAAAAACCAAAGTACTAAACCAATTTTAATGAAATTTATATGGGACCACCTCCGAGGTATTTCCTACCAAATAAAAAAGAGTCATGAAAAACAATTCATAATTGGCGGGGTAATCGTTGAACATACAAAAAATCGGACAAGTGCGAGTCAGACTCGCCCACCGAGGGTTCCATACAAACTAGTATATATAAGGGGGAAATTATATATTTTTTTATATTATCCTTCATAAATCGAAACATATACATAGTAAATATATTTAAAAACCTGTTTTAGTTTGTGGTAATGAAGCTCTGTCATATGATACGGTTAAAGCACTTTAAAATTTGGTCCCTCCTTCCTTGCAAAAAGACCCTATTTTTTTGTGAATAAATGAAAAATGTACAGTTTTCGGAGTTTTTCCTATATGTGTACTATAACACAATGCTTCTAGCCAAATTTCACGGTTATAGGTCAACGGGAAGTAACCCTATAGGTTTTGATTCCCTTGGGAGTGTCGAAATATGCGTTTTTTGCGACATATTCGGTTGTAACTTTTTTTTTTGAAACTGAGAAGTTTGATTTTTCTTTCTGCGGCAAGAGACTATGGATCTGCATGTATAATTTTAATTTCAACTCGATACCTTCACAAGTTCCCGAAATACAGGTCTTGACAGACGGACGGAAGGACAGACGGACGTTTTGTTGTAGAATGGATCTATTTGTAGTTAGCTTTTGTATGACCAAATAAAACTAAGCCATGCATATACCCTATTATGGTATGGTATCATTGCAGTACACGTTATTAAGTGCTTGGCAACTGGTTGGTTGATTTTTAAATAGAAGGCGGTAGAAAATATCCATGTTATAATTCCAAAAAACACTCACATGACAACTGGCAATCAAAACTGTTGCAGAGAGTAGATACAAATTTGTATCAGCGAATATTCCTTTCACATCATCCACATCCTTCTGACTGAAGCCCAAACTACTCAGTTGGTCCATTGCCAGCCGGAGGTGTAAAGCCAGTCTCATAGAGCCATATGATGCCGGAGCGACATCAACGGTAATATTAACACTTGTAATGCTCGTATTTAGTAGTTGCAGCTGTGACATTCGCGATTTGAGTACATTGTGCTGAATTATAGGCAGGAATTTGTTGTTCCGAATTCTGAAATTACAAAATAAAAAATATCTGTTACATAAATTTACAATCAGTCAACAAGACAACAACACAATTAACCTTTTGAGTGCCACTGTCTTAAAAAAATGTTGGTTTATGTACCTACTTAGATAGACACCTAGTTTTGATTGTTTTTGTGTTATTTCTCCCTTATCAGTTAATTACATTGTTTTGAAGTTGGTTTAATTTTTTTAAATTATTTTTATTCGAGTTAAATGTATTCAACAAGCATAGCTGGGCATTAACTCGTTAATCCGTTAATCGTTAATTAACGAAGTTAACATTTTGATTAACGGATTAACTTCTAAGTTAACTTTTTAAAATGTTAACGGACACGTTAACTTCTGTTAATATGCAGAAGTCCGTTAATCGTTAATCCAATGCCTAATAGTCACGGCACCGACAAGTGCCGGGTGGCGCGTGGCAGCGAGTGAAACAAAAACTATAATTATAGATATATTTTGCCGGCGCGTGCGAGTGAGAAAGAAAACTGGGAAGAGATTTGTTTCGTTTGATCATGTCATTACTTAGCGCCGGTGCTTAGAGTGAAGAGTGTTTTGTTTGTTGTTATTATAAATTACTGTCAGTGATCATTTGCGTATTGATAATTGATAAAGAAGAGTGCAGTGTAATTTAGTTAGATAGAAAAAGTGTACTGTGCAGTGTACTGTGTAGAATGAGATATTCATTAAACACAATACTGCTATACCCTCAAGCGCTGCAGTTGAACGTCTGTTTTCCACAGGTAAAGACATTTTAACACCAAAACAAGCCTTGCATTCAGACGAGAACTTCAACATGTTAATGTTCATGAAGGGGAATATGCACCTTATGCCCAACGATTAAATTACACATTTGAATTATACAAGTATTTTGTTTTGTTCCTGACCTGTAAACTTCCAGAACCTAAACCAACAGGTTTTATAAGTTCACTAACGCAATGATATAAAGATGCAATTTTACACATATTAACGATTAACGTTAACTTGCGTTAATTCTTCCAAAATGTAATGCTTTAACGTTTAATGAAGCAAACTTTTTTTGTAGCGGATTAACGAAGTTAACTATTTGATTAACGGTGCCCAGCTATGTCAACAAGTTTATTTAGATCAGAAGCAATTATTATTTTATACTAATTGATAATTAAATTTGTGAGTGTGACTTTATGACAATAATATCATTCATTCATTACCACTTCAAAAACTTATTTATGCCTAACTTACCTCATATAAGGGTACAATTCACCAGGTATTTTATTAGCAGGAAGATTCAAGTTGTCTGTCAGAATGGACAATGGTGCAACTGCAGATATGTGAGCATATGGGCGAACATTTTTCTTCACAGGTTTCTCTTTAGTTTCAGCCTGAAATTATTGGATACTAATTACACCAAAAGAACAACTGAACATGAAAACCATAAGTTCTGATGTGTTACTTTTTAATGGTTTGACACTGACCTTATAACTCTTTCATAAGGTCCGATAACCCACTTTTGGTCAGTAGTACCAAATGTACTTACAAAAACAAACAATGCAGTCTCAATGCTCAATATCAGAACCGTATGTAAGATCTTCTGATGTTGAGCACTGAGACTGCAATATTTGTCTTTTGTTAGTACATTTGCCATGTTTCCATATAACAGGAAAAACCTTGTTTCTACTACCTATAATTATATTATCCAGTTTATTCCGATTTTTTTGGATTTCAAGTACATTTTCATTAAGGCTAGACCTATAAATGGCACAAGCCCCCCCCCCCATACACACAACACACTGCCCCAAACTATAAATAACTTTAGTAATGAAATTTGAGAAAAAGAGATCATACAACGGTACTTATTTATCATTATCATCTCAGCCATAAGAAGTCCACTGCTGAACATAGGCCTCCCCCATGAATTTCCAAAAAGACTGATTGGAAGCGGCTTGCATCCAGCCACGAGATCAACAGATGACTGGATGTACTTATTTATAGTTCCAATCAAATGAAAAATAATCATCAAAACCAGATCATATTTAGAAGTAAAAATCAGTTTTCACCTTTTTTTTTTATGACTCGCCTTTATCACATTTTTAGTCATACGCTGTTATAACAGGATGGCAACTGAGTACCAACTCAAGAGCTTAACCAATTTTATTATGCTACATAAATTATAATAGGCAAAATTTTTCAACTGGGTATTCTGTTTTACTATTAAATATATTTCTTGTTTAATTTACATCATCTTTGATGTAATTTTAATATTTTTTTATGATTCTGTATAATATTATGTATATGTCAAAATAATGGAAAAATTCGGAATATACTTACATTTGTTTGCAAAAGATTAAATGTTTCAGCTTGTGGTTCAGTATATGTTACTAATGGGATAGTATGAATAGATTCTGATCGATAAATGTCTTCGAAGTCCATATACACTCGTCCATCGTCTAATAACGCCGCATGCATGAATAATGTTCCGTTGTATCTTGTTTTGCGAGGAATTTTCAAGGTTATGTCGCTGAAGACAGAAAAAACTATTTAGACTAAAGCAAAATGTTTACCACTTTCATTATGAAGAATTAAGGGTAGCACTGTACTTTACCTGATTTAAGGGTGGGGTAAGGGGGGGAGGAGGAGGGGGATATGTAGATACCCCCTGAGAAGGGGGGAAGCTAGATTCCTCCCCCCCTCCAAGATATGAATTTTTAAATTATTTTTTTCAGTACTTTTTTGTTTTCCTGGTGAGGGGAAGGGGTCGACAGGGGAAGGGAGTAAGGCGGGAGGGTGTAGGACCCTCACCCCCAAAAGAGGGGGTGCGAAAACCCAAGGGAAAGTGAAAAACACACCAAAATCTCGGAAGGACTTTAGAACAAGTATATGAATATTTTGGCTTCAATTTTTTTTCTGAGAAATAAATTAATGAATTTATTATTTTTATCACCATTTTTTCAAATCGTTTTTGAGGTTAAGTACAAAAACTTCGCTGATGTGTTTTTAATGTTCTAACATAACCTAACCTACTTTTTGGGCCACTATAATTATTTACAGAGATTTTTTACTGCTAAAATCTTAATTTGTGGCTACAATTCTTATAAGATTTGCCAAACAACCAAAATATTCAAAAAATTATTTTTCAAGACCATCAATATTCTAGCGTTAAAACTTTAAATGAAGACTTCTTTTAAAGTAAGCTTTCTATTTAAAAAAACAGTCCCCAACTCAGCGGGAATTAAGTATCTTTGTAAAACGAAACAGCGATAGTCACTCACAAGGTAGCGGGATTCCGGTAGTCAAATTTCATTGAAGTATGCACTTTGGTAACTGTTTCAGTTGAGGAACTGCCGAAGGAAGGTTGCTGCCTTACAGAAGTAAAAAGAACCAGATGCTGTACTGGATCTGAAGATAGATATGAAGTATAACATCTTTCGCCACGACTACAGACTGGCGGTATAAATATTTCAGCCAAAGTCCATATTGTATTCACTACATACACGGCAAATATTATAGACAGAACTAAACTAACTGATATATATTTCATAGCAATAAAATTTTAATTCACAAAACTCTAGTGAACGACAATAAAATTTTTAATTTTAGAAACAGTACGTGTCAAAAAATTGCAAATGGTAAACTTGTACAAAAAACAACGTAAATGTCAACCATGACACCCTAATTGTGTCATAAAAAGTCATTTTCAGTCTCTGTCATGATTTGTTGTTGTAAATTTTTCTTGACCATGGAAACAAAGTCCTTCAGTCGAAATAATAAAAAGTTCTTTTTAACACGTTAGTGAGTGATGGCGACTTTACTAGAAGCTTCTATGGAGTTTTGCCGACAACGTTAAATGACACGTTTCACTGCTTCATTTCACTTGCCCACACTCATGCACTTGATCGAACACTTAATGAATAAAACGCCACCATTTTTATCGTATTAATATTCAAAATAACACAAGTTTAGGAAAATAAAACAAAGCGACAATATGTTACTATGACGTTCCCGCCAAAACTCCCTTTGTCATGATGTCAAATTGTCAACCAAAGAGAATGTAACGTTAAGAATGTCAACTAGACTCCGCGATTCTCTGACTGTTATGTCAATTCTTGACTTGTGTTATAGTGGCCACACAAATGAAGTGAGACCTTAGCTCAGCCCCCGTATTCTGAACCCATTCGGTTTCGGAATCGATTCGATTTGTATATCTCTGCCTCTGTCATTTCCATAGAGAATGACAGAGACGGAGATATACAAATCGAATCGATTCCGAAACCGAATGGGTTCAGAATACGGGGGCTGGCTGCTGTTTATAGAGCTTAGTGATTCATTTCGTTGCTCATTAACCACAGACAACCACACACTTCAGAAAAAAATAGAAAATAATAAATTCTACCATTTTAAGATTTTACATTTCTACTACTAGGATATACTGCTGGCACCACAGTTGTAGTGATTAGTGACGTTTTCCCTCTAAAGTACAATTCTCTTTGGTGACGTTCATTTCATTTCACCGCGGCTCTACACTTGTGCCGCGGCAGATTTCGCGGCATCTCGCGGCAGAGGCGCACCCTCCACATTCACGGAGCTTATCGGAGAAAAAGATGATGGATGACTGAAATATTTCGTAACCGATCCATATTAATTTGAAAATTAATCCTTCTCCAGGCGTCATAATTTGACTTTTATTATTATGATGTGGATGCTTTGAGTCCCACAATATACGTTCAGCGTCGTAATATTTCAATAAGCGAATTTCTAATTCACTATCTCAACTTATATTAATTCGTCGCGCTGCCATTTAGCTCGCATTACACGTCCGTGCGCATTTATAGTCAGGAGCAAACTGGTACGATGCCGTGAATGTGGATGTGTGCGCGTGAACGAGGCGCGAACTGCCGTGAACCCTTTGTCGCGGGACAAAAAACCGACTTCGATCGGGGAACAGGCGTGAACAGCCGTGAACGCCGTGAAAACCCTCCACACTTATGTTCACGCCTGTTCGCGGACGTTCACGGCACAAGTGTAGAGCGGGGGTCATATTTATGACCGCGGCTTTACTGCGGCTCTACGCTTGTGCCGTGAATTCACGGTAGAAGCGCTCTCTCCATATTCACGAGGGTCACTCATTTGTGCCGTGAAACCTGCCGTGAAACGTGCGTGAAACGGACGTCGAAACTGCTGCTGCGTTAACTTTGTTTGATGTGGCAACATATAACTATTTATACCTACAAAATAAGAAAATCGTACGAAAGCGTTGGAGAAAAAGGAGATGGTGAATGACTGAAATATATCATAACCTATCGATATTAATTTGAAACTAATCCTTCTCCAGGCGTCATATTTTTACTTTTAATATTAGTATAAATCTTAATCTAATTATTTTTTATTATTTTTGCTGTAATACATTTTGTGACGAATCCCTTGTTCGTAATAAGCTCCAAAGTCTAGAGCATTGTCGCAAAGTTGTTAGTTTCGATTTTTTATCGCATACATTTCTATAAGTGTGCATCTGATTTGCATGATCTCAAGCCTTTCTTCTATTGGATAACAAAAAGCACGAAAAAGCGACATCATTACATGGTTGATATTTCGAAAACCCGTACGAAACGCTTTGACTCCACTTTCATTGTGCGTACCGCCAAAATGTGGAATGCGCTTCCTGAATGGATCTTTCCAAATAGATATAATCTAGGTGTCTTCAAATCGCGAGTGAATGACCACTTTTCAACGCTGTATGCCATCACTGGTAATACACACTAGTCGTAAAATTTCACCTTGAGGTACTGAGGTATATTCGACAAAAAACGCTTTTGAGTTTCCGGGATTGTGCGTAGCAGAGTTATAACAATTATATTGTTATAAAATTGGTGTATTAGTTACAGAAGTAGTTTTTTACGTAGAATAACAATGAACTAAAAGTGTTCAAACAAAATAGGATCAACATAAGTATTGGGAAAATTGAAGAACAATATCACACACATAATAACATTGTTATAAAATTAACACAATAATCTTAATATCGACATTGTTCCGTCACACTATAATTAGTCCACATTTGTAAAGCTACCATATCAATGACAATCAAGTACGTTTGCTTTTCTTAGTTTGACAGGTGTAGAAATTTCTTCAGTTTTTTCATGGCAACATTTATTACCATCCAATGGACGACTGCACGGAGATGTGATAAATCGGTGTTTCCTTGGAAATAATATTGATGTTTTGGTAAATTCCAGGATTCTTAAAGGTAATTATTGGCACACGGCTCTTGTACTTTATGCAATTTATCTATTCTTCAAGGATTTTTATGAAGCTTATGTGGCAGTGTTTTGACAGTTGACATTGTACCTCTAATATTTTGTTTATATTTCAGCATGTATCTTGTTCGGACTTCGGGACTGCAATCTTAGTTGAAACCATGAAAAATGTTAAAAATAAAAACGAATATGTGTCAGCTATTCGTTGACAATGGATGTTAAAGATTTGAGTACGGAGCCAGCTCTGAGGGAACGTAACAACGATGGCAGTAAGTACACTCAGGGTGGCGTCGCCACACTCCATAGCCATAGAAATAAATCATATCAAGATATCGGATCTAATCCATTGGCTAAAACAGAGGGGGTGTCGGTGCGGCCTTGCGCCGTCATCGGCCCTGACCGTGTGGTGCCCCCGCCCGCCGCCAGCGACGCGTTTTTGAAAAAAGGATCAGTCGAACCATGGCCAAGCTACGATAACGGATACCGTCGCCCACCAGACTATCCACATAGACTCCATCAAAATCCTGTAAGAAACATATCACCTAGACAAACATTCCAGGAGAACATGCAGCGAATCAATGTGCCACCTACTTACAATGCGGTTAGACACAGTGATAGTGCTAATTTTAATCATATTCAAGAGAGAAGTGTCAGTATATCAAAGAATGTTAAACCAAACATGGTCCCCGAGGCCAAGTACTGTGATGTGCCTTATGCTATCAATGCTTTAACAAATGAATCTAAGAATGTTAGGGACTCTGAAATGTATGTTTCTAGTGTAAATTCACAACTGACAAGGAGTGTACCACATGTATGGCCTCCAGGCAGTGTCAATGTAAACGCTCCTAGGACATACAGTGTTAATGAACCATACCAATACCCACAGTACACAAGCTGTGCAGGTCAGAGGCCTCCCATCATTCCAGTACCTAGACCTCAAAGACCAATTCAGGAGGATCCAGCATATGTATATCCAGATCATTATTATAGAGATCCAATTGGACGGCTCAAACCATATCCTCCAGTTAAAGAGCGGTGTCCACAACCGCGGTATGAATATATTGGTAACTATGGGAGTCAATTTCATCCCCCACCTCCTATACAACCTCTTAAATATGACATTCCTAAACCAAGCCAGACTCATCCATATCCTGCATATCCACATTTTAAATATTTGGATAACAGGGTTCCTGAACCTACCATGGAGAGCTACCAAAGATCAACAAGTCATCAGCCTCACTATAACCTTCCATTGCGAACCCAAGTTATTCATCCTCCCTACTCTCAGGTGCCGGTTAATGGCCCACAAAAGGTACAACCATATCCATTGGATGGGTCAGTTAAAGGCATTCCTCCAAACAAGTTACATTATGACACTAGTAGCAAAATGTATATTGATTTTGAAAATTCTCGAGCCAAACCATATCCAATGACAGATAATTACTATGTCAGTGAAATGAATAGGATTCACTCACTTAAAAATCAAATGGTTATGCCAAATTATTCTCCACTTGGCATGCGTGCAATGCCATCTCAGCAATATTATTTAAAAGATAATACACAAATGAAACCTTTTGAATACATGCCAACCTTTAGAAATTTCGAACCACATCTGACTGGCAATCCTGTGCTGCGGCATGCACCCCAATTTTCTCCTAACACATTAGCTATATCTCCAACAGACTCGAGTACTAGTAATGACACTTCACAAACACATGGAACTTCTCAGGAAGATTGTGGTTATGTTAGTCAATCATCTACCACAAGTGTGAGAAGTATTGATTCAGGTATTCATAGGCTGCCTCATGAATATTACAAAAGACATGAGTTTAGATATGGTCCTATTGTTGGAAGTTCACAGTCATCAACTAAAACAGATTTAAATTCCAAAGACAGCAAGCAAAAGCAAATTGACGTTAGACAGTTTTTGCAAATGTGGAACGAAGGTGAAGAAGAGAATAATTCGGATAATAATAACTCAAAGGAAATTATTGTTCAAACAGGCTCTAGTGACAAAAGTCATTTCCCAAAACATGTCAATGCCGAGGATCAACTTTATGTACTTGGGCTAGTAAATGTCTCGAGTGAAGATCTTAGTAAATATGAACACATTGAAAAAATTTCAAAACTCCCTGAAAACATTAAAGGTTATAATAACTTAGAACTGTTTAGTCGGTTTGAAGAGGCGATGGAATCTTGTAACACCACTACTTTTAAAACGCACAAACAAACCATTCCCAAAGAATACCAGAATCCTTTAAAAGACCACTCAACTAAATTAATAACTGAAGCAAGATCTGTATCACCACTTGATGTAGAAGCAAAAATAAGTCAGTCAATTATCCATAAAGAGGTTGGATGTAACTTTGAAATAAAACCATGTAGTCCAAAAATGTTAAATGTAGAAATGGCTGCACCTGCACAAAATATTTTAGGTGAAAGGATAATTGAAAAAGTGTCAAATCCTCTGTCCAAAATTGTCAAATCACCATTACCTACAAAATCAGATGAAAATCCAAATTGCCATCCTGGTATAAGACAAGAGAATGTTTTTGCAATTACAGACAATCCAAGTTGTAAAATGATTCATAGTCCTTTTTCATCAAGTAATTTAGAATCAGTCAAAACGAATTACACCTTACAAGATTTGGAAATCAACTCAGGGATGTGTTTAGCATCTCTGCCTCAGCTAGACAATGAGATTGAATTGAATTTCCCAGAAGTTAATCAGCAATTCATAAATGCAAATAAAAAAGATGGATTTTCTACAGCAACTAATTGTAACCTAAATAAATTGCAAGAAGACTCTTCAAATTTGTCTGATAATAAAGAAGACAAATTAGATTCTGAAAGGAATAAATTAATTCCAACCGATTTTGATAAAACATTTAACAAATTAAGTAAGTACAGAAAATCAAAGGCAAATGCGGCTGACATTACTGAAAATAAAAATAAAGCTGTGAGAACTGACAGTGTTATTATTAAAAATCCGGAAAATATAGAAAATAAAATGTTAGAAAATAGCTTAAATATACCTATAAATTTATCTTCACAGTCTTCACAATGGTACAGTTTGTCAGCTGAACCTAACAAAAATAAGGATAATGATATTGCATTGGATTTTAGTCTGAACAAATCTAACAATGATCTTCCCATCATTGAAACTGAAAAAGAAATGATAGTTAAACAATTTCAAACAAATCATTCACATATGTCATGTGAAAGTATCTTGCCCACAGATATGAATGCATCTTGCCAGGAAAGTTGTATAAACGAAGTAACAGTGAATCCAAAAACGGCTGTTGAATCTATGATAACTGATACCAATAATGCGTCTTTTGAACTACGTTGTCCAGATTTATCATCTAACGATGTCTTACCTACAGACTCTATCTCCTATAAGAAAAGTGTATATGAAAATGATTTTACAGATAATTCAAAAGAAGGTTTTGTTGAATGTATTCAAACTGATACCAAAACTTCTTATATACATAATATTGAAATTGAAAATAAATCTGACACAAATTCGTCAGAGGTTATTAGAACAACTGCTATGATAAAAAATAATGAAAACCCCGATTTAAATAGTACACGTTCTGGTAATTTGATTTTCGAAAATAAAAATTACGATTTCGATGCACATTCTATTGATGATAATAATAAAGTGTCCAATAATTGTATAAATATGAATTCTGAAAAGTCACAAGAACCAGTAGACAAAAAATGTACTGATAAAAATACTGTTATGTTAAAAAGTGATTCTAAAAATGACAAGGATAATTGGGAAAATAACTTCGAAAACTGTGGAAATCTTATAACAACACATTCAGAAACCAAGCGCAATAAAGAGATTGAAAATATAAACCAGTTTTTTAGACCAGAAGTAAATAAATGCGAACAACTTATTACTTCCCAAAACGAAAATGATTTCGAACATGATGAAATTTCTGCAAGTTTAGAAAAATTATTTCGAGATAGTAATGAGGAAATATCTCTTACGAAAATTGATAACTGTTCACCAAGCTTAGATTCAAAGTCTATTGAAAAAAATGTTTCTCGTCAAAGTAAAGAACTTTATTCACCTTGGATTCAAAAACTGTTAACGCATAGCGAAGGTTCATGTTCATACAATGAACCTCCTCAAAAACGTATTATTAAATCTATATTTGATCCTGATGAACCCTATTATAAACCTGTGCAATCTAACAAATTTTCGAAAGACGTGTTAGAACAGAAAAATGTATTTGGGTGTGACGAGAGAATAACTTCGACAACTTACATTGAACCGAAAGATTCTACACCTACACATGAATCTAATACACAAAATGAAACGGCTGGTGATTTCACATATTCTATTAAAAAAAATACGCCTAAAAGTTTGAATGAAGAACATGATATTGTCACTGTTGAAAATTTATGCAAAGAAAAAGTGTCACATCATATTGCAAGCAAACGTAATTCTGAATGTAATGTGGATACAAGTAAAAGAAAAATAAAAAGGCGTAAACTAGTCACCGGAAAAATATCAAAAAAAATAAGGGATCGTGGTAATGAATATTCAACTAATATAAAAAATAAGATAGATAAAAAATATTGTAAAATCAAAGCAAAGCAAGAACCGGAAATTAAAATTAGTAACAAACCTATGTGTGATTTTGGAAGTGTAGTTCAAAATAATTTAACTATTGCAAGTAACGTGTCTGACATTGTATCTGATAACACAGAAAAGCAAAGTAAAGAAAGTAACAGCGATTCAAGTGTTGTATCGGATATTCTTAATAGTGGTTCAGACTTACGACTTGATGCAGTGGTTCGATATGTGTCTAATGAGACTATTGCCGAAATTGTGCCAGATTTAGACTTGGAACTGAATACTGTGGTTCAAGATGATTTGAATGAGCCTATTCCAAAAAATATATCTGACTCAGATTTAAAACTTCATGCAGTAGTTCAAGTTGAAGATTTGGATGAATCTGTCGCTGAAAGTTTGTCTGACATAGACTTAAAACTCGATGCAGTGGTTCAAGATGGTTCTGATGAAACTATTGCTGAAAGGGTGTCGGACTCGCACTTAATACTTGATGCTGAGTTTCAAGATGACTCAAGTGAGACCGTTGCCAAAAATGTTTCCGAATCAGACTTAAAATTTGATGCAGCGGTACAAGATGATTCTGATGAAACTATAGCCGAGAGTGTGTCGAACTCAGACTCAGATCTTGCGGTTCATGATGACTCAAATCTGAAAATCATCGAAAATATGTCATGTGTTGTACCATATTGTTCTTTCATAACAGAAGATCAAATAAACGAAAACACAAGTAAGGACAATATTATTGCAAGTATCTGTGCGGATACTAACCAAGATACAGGAAAAACTGATTCTGGTATATTTTCCGAACATCTAGATGAAAGATCAGTTGATCAAAATGTGATTGCCAACGTAATTAAACAACGAAGAGATATGAATAACAAGGTTGACATTATTGATGCCAAAATTAAAGCTAATTCAACAATTAATAATGACCAAAATGTTCCTGACAAGTCATGTGAAAGTTCTTCTGATAACTGTACGAGTCTCGGGACCGAAGAACCTAAACATTTAGAACATATAGATCGCTTGATACATCATGACGCAAAAGATGCAGATAAATCATCAAACATTTCCTCAAAAGTGTTCAATGATCCCAAAAGCCTGCCTAACAGTTTATCTTCATATTATATAAAAGATAATCAATCTATAGACATCTTTGTCGGAAAACGTAACAGTAATAAGGATAATAAGAAAGTCGTATACGAATTTAAACGTTTAGATACTGATTATGATCATGATGTTGTAAGTCAAGAAATTCATTATAGGCGTAGTTCTAAAACTAATGCCTCAAATATTTGTACCAAAGATGACGAGGAAAAACAAAATCAAGCTATTCTGACAGACGCTCTAAATGAATCATCAAACAATCATTTAAATAAGGTATCAGAAAGTTTAAATACCTTTGAGATCGTTTGTGCAAATAAGAACCAAGAAGATGCGAAAATTTGTTCTGATTGTGATTCTGATATTAGTATGAGCTTACTAAAAAAAGATATCTCTGAACACACGCATGGGGATATTGAAATGCATGTTGTATCTGCTACATTAGGTAATGCCAATATTATTTACAAAAAAGACGCTATACTTCAAGAAGATCGAAGAAGTAGTGGCTTAGAGAATTCCACTAGATCCGAAATACAGAAATCCCAATGTGAAGAAAATATTACTGAGAACGTTAGTGAAGGTCTTACGGAAAAAGAAAATAACTGTGCAATTGTTAAATCTGACACTGAAAATCGAAGTGATACAGACTATTTATCAAATGATAAACATGACACAAGCGAAAACAATTTTCTGAAAAGTTGCGAAACAAAAGAAATTGCTAGCAAAGAAATAATATTAAATGACAGCATTGTTTACGCAGAAGAATCGTTTAGCGACTCTAAATTTGAAAGTCATTCTATAAATATCAATGATAATTATATCGAACCTCAAACAGAAGTTGAATCGGAAGAAATAAGTTGTACTAGAAATAAAATAATTTTAAAAGATAGTGATATATCATCAAAATCTTGTGATAATAATATGAGTAGTGAGCCGAAAAGTTCGCTTCAAGAATATAAATGTGATAATACATTAAAAAAAATATCGGTCTGTGTATCGGAACTATGTGTCGAAGAATACATCGAGCAACCAACGTTAATTAACGAAGTTAATGCAGCAAGTGAAGACAATGTATGTTGTGCTGACAAAGATGATAACTTATGTGATGCAGTGGTTGAAAATAATATGTGCGAGTTAGAAACTAATTTGTCTAACATACATAACCTTGTCCAGGAGAATCCAGTAAAACAACGGTTAACTCTTAAAAGGTCTTTTTCGGATTCTGATCTTAATAGGTTTAAAAATAGAGAAACTTCCGATAGACAATTGATAGATAACACACCAATGTGGCCACCAAAACGTCAAAAAATTTACGAAATTAATGATTCTGAAGAACAAACAATAGACGAAAATTTTAGCAATTTTATACAAAATCGCAGGAATTCTATCTCATCATACTACAATGCAGAAAATGTCTCTTTTTGTATTCTGATTGATAATGATTGTATATTAGCCGAAGAAAGTAACGGAGACAAAATTTGTTTTGCGGAAGTTTCAGAAGATTGTATAACTGAAGTGAATACTGCAGATGTAGAAGATAATTTAGGTGAAGTTATGTATAGTCCTGATGATAGTCAGTTACATTTTTCAGAATCTGTAATGTTGGGTATTGATGATGAAAAATCTGTACAAGAAGCTTGGATCGATGATGTTGCCTGTGTAGAAACTGTGGTTAGTGAGGATATTGTAGAAGAACCTGATAAAGATGCGATTTGCTTTTCAAAAGATAGTGAAGTGTCAAACTATGATGAATCAGGATTTTTCAATAGTGAGATGATCGAACACGAATCTAACTTTGCCAGTGAAGAAGTTGTTCAAGATAATGTGTCTGAATTTGAAAGCACATACAGATCACTTCATGGTGATGACAAAATAATGTATGATGAAGAACCACATTATATGGATCGGTACAATGATTTGTATAATGGTCAATGTTTAGAAAAGATTCTTTCAAAATCATATCGTAGACGTTCACCTTCACCTACATCTGATTATACCGAGTCAGTTCCGTTATCAGATGATACCTCAGACCCAAAATTACCAGAAAATAAGGAAAATATTTGCGTAAAAAACATAAAGTCTCATAATTTTGAAAGCAAATCTGATTATAACCGAAATGAAAAGTGTCTGAAAGAAGATCATAATAGCGTAAAAAGAACCACCTCGAAAGAAATACAACAGCGCGAAATCAATAAACATATAGACGTAAATGAGACTTCTTGTAGTACACAACACAATAACACTGTGAATTTGCCAGAATCTAGCATTGACAATGTATTTAACTATAAATTTGAAAATGATGATGATGCTAGCGATACAACTTCTAGCAGTTCACCAGAAGTGTCTTCAACAACATTTGACGAAAAAAGTTCGACTATATTACTAAAAATAACTAATTATAATGGCTCTAGAGTATCCGAAATTAACGAAGTTAACCATAGCAATAAGCCGCGTTGTAAGTTCACAGAATCTAAAGACTATTCACATTCACATGGCAGTCTTCCAAAAAGGCCATTGATAACAAAAGCCGCCCAAAAGTACATTCCACCTATAAAGGAATCTATTAGTGATCTCAAAGTAAAATTGCCCCTCCCACAACAAAGACTCCTTAAGTTAAAACAATTAAAACTGTCCAGAAGTAAACCAAAGATTGCTAAGCAAAACAATGTAACAATTCCTAAGAAACAAAAACCTAAGCCTAATTTTGAAGATGTTCTTAAAAATATAGACGAAGTCCAAATTAAGATGCACAAACAAAACATTAAGAAAAATAAAAATGTTGTACCTAAAGTATTTATCAAGAAAAATGTAAATGGTTCTCATTACACCAGTTCATCTAGCAAAGAGAAATTCAATCCGGACTTGACAGGAAGGAAATGGCAGCCATGGGTGTTCCTTGAGAGGAACCGTCTTATTGATAATATGGCAATGAAAAATAAAACAAGAGCTATTTTTAGTTATAGAAAGAAAACTTATGTTTTATATGAGGAATTCAAAAAGTATAAATCTGTTAGTAACAGTAGCGCGAAATTTGTAATTACGCAGCCCAAGCAAGGGAACTCGTCCAAGGGACAACTCAAGTATACAATAAGATTAAAACTTTCGTAATCATGTAACTTGTTTGGAGTTTATTAGTTTTTAAGAGACTTTAGTAAACTATCCCACCCCTAAAAGACAAGGTCTCCTAACATTCCTTTCCTAAATTGTTATGAATATAGTTTATATCCATGTTAAGTTTTTAATAAGTTACCCAAATGAGTTCGCTGAGTAGTTTTTATAGAGAAAAAAGCCAAATTCTATACCTAAGTGTGATATAAAAAACAAATACAAAGAGAAAAGGCATTGTAAAACTTGCAATTTGATCTGATTTTGTTACAAAGTTTCAAAGTTTATTCGAATTGTTTCACTATTCATTCCATTATGTTTTTAGATTACCTATGTTATGTGGTTAATACTATTATTATTTGTAAATAAGTATAATGTTAATTATTTATTGAATATTATGTTTTGTGACTTAGGAAAATGATTCACTCTTAAGTACCTATATCAATTTCACTATAAATAACTTTGTATCATAGCAATTAGTTTAATGATGTATCTATGTGTTTTATATCTGTGTAATAAGTATTTATATTAATACTTCGCCAATGTTTTGTTTGTCTGGTGCTCAAGGATTATGAAAGTTGAAACATCTATTTATTACACTGATTATATAGTCATCATATTTTGTAGTTTTTGAGATAAACATGAGGTTGGATGTAAATTTTTCTTGTGATGTTATATTTAAATGTGTGTATGGTTGCTTTCAAATATGTAATTGTACATAAATTAGTTACCATGGTGGTTTGTAAAATCTACTAGATTTTAATATGTAAATAATTAGTAAATAGTTGTATTAATGTTTGCTCATGTTAAATAACTATAATAGTTTTAGCACTTGTAATTTGTACGAATATAGATAGATATTATGGACTGATAATGATGAATGAGCTGAAGTACAAAATATATAATCGTTATGTGGCTTTACCGTTTTTAAAAGATATATTCATCAATATATATACGAATGTATAAATAACACGGTACAGGTAATAAAATTAAACCGTGAAATAACCAAAGCCAATACTCATAAATATCAAGTTATAGAATGAGAACGTACTGTTTCTTGCAAAATATCCCTAAAATACCTAAAGTTGCGAGGATAATTAGAAATATATATATATATATACATATATTCATTTACCTACATAGTTACTTTCGCCTGTATTTTAGTCGTAATCAGAAATATTGCCATCAATTCTGAAGGCAACCACTAAAATTCCTAAAATCACTGAATTAAAAAGAAACTAAATATGAATGGGAATATTGTTAGTTTTTTTTAAATAACTACATATATTATATCTATATTTATTATATTAAGAATCTGAAGAAGTTTGAAGGTGCCTTCAGAATTGATACCAATGTACATAATATTATATACACCCACATACTTGTGAGTTTTATCTAATAATTCGTTCTTCATAAAGGCCAGCACACACCGGGGGAAGACGGGCATTTATCAAAGTATTTTATGTAAGTATTTTTCCAATCGAAATAAGATATATACACAGTAATCTATATGTACTAACGTAATAGATGTCATGTTTTGAACACTCACTTTGTTATTAGCAACTGCAGAGCAGCGTCTACACCTTGTAGCCGTCTGCTAGATAGTGACGTGAGCGTGACGTCAATAGCGATGTGGCTTTAACGACAGTTTTGTTGTTAATTTCTGTTCTAGTTTACATTTAATTCTTTATATACATAATATATTTAAATGCTCAGGGGGGTTACCACAATCCTAAAAGTAATCATATTTCAATATTACTTTGACCTTGGTTTTGCTCTCACTACTGTTTATAGAACGAAATAGCAGTCAAAGTAATATTGAAATAAAGGCTGCTTGAACGCATGTGGGAAGGCCCCAGATCGCGCGGGTCGATTCAGAATATTGAAATTTAAACCTTATTTCGACTGGTTAAGTATAAAATATACATTGTTGAATTTCAAAATCGTCTGCCCTTCCGTCTCCCTGTGTACGCTGGCCCTAGTTTGAAATATTCGTTACCATTCGAATTTGTCTTTGTCAAGAAAAATATCCGCGCAATTGGAGCGCACATTGTGCCTTTGTATTAAAAATGCTGATGATATTAACACTACACCAAATATATTGAAATATTATAGATGTTACTTGTTATTTTTATAAATTTTTGGCCATTTTGAGAGTATATATATTTAATGATCTCATTATCAGGCACTCGCCGTTTCGTATCTGCCTGTCGTGCCTATTAATGTTTAAATACTTACACTATTTTTATATCATGTACAGGGTGTTCATAAAATATACCAAATATGTGCTTTTATGTCCTGCAAGCAGGTACTACTATATATTTGCAAGTGTTGCCTTTGTAGTTAGTACATAGTGTGTACCTAAAATAGCGCAAGATCGATTTTTGATTGATGTAACTTTCATATTGATGTTGGAAGTGCTTTTGTTAAGACAGTTTTAATTTATAAGTGGCATAGAATAAGTTTTTCTGAGAGATAATAAATATTAAGCGTGATTATATACACATTGTATGTAAATTGTTAGGTGTGTATTGAATGTACAAAATTGATCATAGTCCAGTGAATTGGACTATTTTGAATAATGAAAATAAACACACTGAGGCATATTTTACCATATTTAATACACAGTGTTTATATGTAGCGCACTGCAGTTCATTCCACGATAAAATCAACACCTAAAGGTAGTCTAGTGAATTGTTGAAGTCCTACCTACTAGATTTTATCGCGATACAAATAAAGCCTGATGACTGATATCAATTTATGATAATGATAATTATTTATAATTCGTTTTTCCTTTATAATTTTACGTACTCCGTATGTTTGTTACGCACTAACGAGTGGGTTGTTATTTTTATGTTTTTGCACGGTGGCCATTGTTGTAATTTTTAAGTGTATCGGTATATTTACTGTGGTTAAAATAATTTGTAAGGGTTATGGAATTTTTAGTGTAAGTATAGTAATTATTTAGTTAGAATTAAATGTGGTTTTAACGTTATAGCATATCCTATTGCAGTAACAGGAGTGATCATCTTCGGTGATAGATTTCTTAGTAAACATTACAAATAGAAAACTTGACTGTTGAAGTGTGCAGTGTGGACCCACAACTGTTTATTAATGGGATGTGTGTGATAACTGTTTTATTGAGTGAAGTTTAGTTTTAAAAATTGTTTTGAAATTGACCAAATAAATGTGTTCTGAATAAAACAACGGATAGTTTTATTTATATTTTATTCTGGAACTTATTTCTAATTATAAACATATTTCAGTTAGTTATGTTAACTTTAACAGCTTCTTGACGAATGGCGCTGATGAGGTCTTGATTCACCAGAAACACGAATCGAAGTCCCGCGATCTGTGACAAAGAAAATTATTAATACTAATTAAATAATAATATTTCAATCTTGGAATTTTCAAGGCCAGAATGAGTATAGATATCTTTTAGATCTTCAAGCTCCATCCTCGACCACACCATCGCTTATCATCAGGCGAGTTGGTGGTCAACCGTAGACTTATTTAAAATAAAACTATAATTTTATTCGATTATAAGTAAATTGGAAACGGTACTATGTAAATTAATAAAGCACCAAAATATTAGTAGAGTAGTACATTAGTAGATAAAGTCGCATTAGGTACCAGCTACTTAAAAATAAAGTTTCGCCTGTATAAGCTCTTTTAGGGTTCGGTACCTCAATAGGAAAAAACGGAACCCTTATAGGATCACTTTGTTGTCCGTCGGGTGTCAAGACCTTTATCTCGGGAACGCGTGAAGGTATCTTGTCCGGTTTTTTTTACACCACAGGAGAAAACTACTTTTTGCCCTTAATTTTCTGATTTCGATGATTCTCTTTTAAAATAGAACCATATTCCTCTCGGTTTGTTTTATTCAAAAAATTTAATCCCCGACCAAAATAGAGGGGTGTTATAAGTTGAGCTGTGTGCCTGTCTGTAGCTTTCAAACGGGTGAACTGTTTTAATCTAGTTTATTTTGTTGATAGAGGATTTGATTGTGTTCTATGTTCCATCAAAATCGGTTCAGCCATTTTTTTTATATCGGGGCTTTTTTAGTTTTCTAAACTTGTTAAATAGAGTCATAATGAAATTTGAAAAAAATATAACAAAAAAAAAATATTTGTAATTCCGATCAGATATAAGAAGAATCATCGTAATTGGAAAATGGATAAGTGCGAGCCAAAATTTTTCGTAATTGCGATGGAAAAATAAGTTCAGTTTGACATTTGTTTTATTTATTCACAGATAGACTTATGCTTGACTGCCTACACATCTGCGGCCTTATCGAAAAAACGTTACTTAACTTTAACTAACGTCTTAGATTCTCTGTCTTCTTTCCGCAAGTGTCATTACGTGTCAGCGAGAAGTTGACAAAATATGTTAAGCATTGCATAAAGTTAAGTAGATAACGTTTTTCGGTAAGGCCGCTGATGTTACGCGGCCTATGATAAAGCGCGCTTACCTAGAAGAAATATTCGTTGACGATGGAAATACGATCATTCATCAAGAAATTTCTAATGGCGAAAACCCTCTCAGGAAATAAATTCTTACCTCAGAGTACCTAATCCCACATTATAGTGATATGCATAGTAAGTGGAATTCGTTGTTTCCACGTTTTGTACGGTTATTTTTTTATATACACAATGAAACGTTATCTTTTCTTTGTACTTCTGATAGTGAGAGAGTGCTAGTGATTCTCCTACAGTTGAGGAAGAGAAACAGTGAGTAGATTCACTTAAACAACTTTGAATCGCAATCAGAGGCTTCTAGTAAGTCAGGTTACCTACGTAATAATAATTGCTAAAATCATAAACGAGTCATTCACATTGTTTATGCAAAATAATGTACTTAATATTTATTAATTAACCGAGCAACAACCAGACAAGGTCAAGGATCAAGCGAGCGCATAAAAATAAAACTAACTCCATTTTGTTTAACTTAAACCTACAAGACAGGCGAGTAAGACTGACAGTAAGTGAATTTAATTTAAAAAATCAAGGCTTTTGTTACAATTAATCCACATTGTAATGTTTTGACAGTATATAAGTCTCGTTTGTTTGCAAAGAACGAGTAAACGCATTGACCAATCTTGATATTTGGCAAGGTATTCGTACACTGTACATCATGAGGATATAGGTAATTTTTTCCCAAGTAATTCTATCTTTCTGTCTGTTTGTTACTTTTGCATAATTAAACAGCTGAACCAATTTTTATGAAAGATATAGATATATTAGATAAAGAAAGATATATTAGACAACGCTGGAGACGGACATATTATTATAGGCTACAGGAGGCTATAGGATATATTTCATTCATCATCCACCATTTTCATCACATGCTGGTGACCCCCCCCCCCCCCCCCCCTTTCTAGCTTTCTTTTTGTTAGCCTAGTTTTGGGTAAACTCTGATTGTAAAAATTTTCTATTTGTTCACTCAAGTTCAGTCATGATAAATTTAACTGGAATAAATGTCCATATTTAACTGCATTAAATATGGACATGAACCTCCGCATATCCGAGATATCCGTAGCGCAGAGTATAATACATATGTGTTTGTCTAAACGAAACAAATGATTTATTTTAATGCTTGGCTCCATGGATGCCCCGTTAAATCGATACATCCCGAATATTGTAATTTAAACCTTATTTTAATTGGATAAGAATAAAAAAACATCGGTTGACATTTTACACACAAACTAGCACCAAACTAATCAAAGCTTGTACCATAGGAATACATACGATACCTACATACTTTTTTGTCGCGTAGTATGTACTTATGATAAATAGAAACATCCAGACACAGGACAAACATCCACGCTCATCACACAAGCACGTTTGTCCTGGGTGGGAATCGGACCCATAACCTACAGCTTAGAAGGCAGACGTAGCTGCAACTGAGCTGTGAGGCCACAATACAATAAAGATTAGTAAATTATAAAATCCTCTGCGCTACCATCCGCCGATATACGGCATTCCAGTACAATAGGGCCTCTAACTCTGTGGCATCACTTTGTATATTTACCTCGATGACGCTGTTGTGGTTGAGTTTGACTTTGTTCCCTTGGAGGATCGGGCGGCCGTCGACGAAGATTGGCCGCTTGCCTTCCGAGCTCATGAAGAAGTCCCCCGTGTTCCGGAGCCGGATGGTGGCCTGCTTGCGGGAGACCTTCGCCGCGGGACCCTCGAGGCTCAGATCCACGTCGATGGAGTGGTCGCGGGTGCTTCTACCCACAGCAATCTGTGGGAGAGATTTACACCAGATTCGTATATTGGAACGACGAAAAGATATAGCCAGACATGAACTCTATATTGGAGTGAAGGCTTAATATTTATTCGGTTTTTTTTAACTCGCCTGCAATTAGATCTTCTATGCTGAATCAGGAGAAAAAAAATGTACCAACTGCTTCTCTTCTCGGGCTACTGTAAAAGTAAGTTAAGGGACTTGGGGAAATTAGCGTTTATGAAGGCGATGGGCTGACCCACATTATGCACATCTGACGGTCTAATAAAAATAAATATATTAAATAAATTCACATTAACGATGCATAACCGCATACAAAAATACAAACAAACTAAAATTGCGAACGATTGTAATTCCAGATTCGTCATCGTATGAAGTTCCTTCCTAATAAGTATTTATCGTACAATCTGTATACACAGCTGTTGATTGGCGAGGTTAATTATAAAGCAGAAAAGAAAGGCTTGCAGCTTTTCTCAAGCCTTGGTTTATAGACACAACTGAGAGAATAATTTACAGATCTCTAAGAATTTGTCTTAAAAGTTGACAATTGATGCCTGATGACTGGTCTGTCGCGAGCCAATTTGCCACGGACTGGCGGTTCATTGGCTGCTGAATGTTATTTTTTAAACAACGGCCAATCGGCCACTTGTACGTGCCAAATTTTGCATACAATCAGTCACTACCCTTACGCTGACATTCAGTCGCTGACGTATATAGATTACGCGTAGCAATGATCATCAGCATCATAAAGCGTGAAAGTTTGTAAAGTCTAAGTACACCATCGAATATGGTACGGTCGCACCATCATCGGACCGACGAGAAATATATGATCTCGTTGTAAACATACAAATAATAAACGCTTTGTGATTTATATTCGTTAATATTGGAGATATTCGTGCTGCGGAACGGGGGATTGCAACTGATTTTCCTACCGTCAAACAGACTCGAAAATTTACGTTTGCGCAATCAAGGTCAGCTCCATTTATTCGTGACAGACAGGACCTGTACAATATTCAAACGTGTACACAGCATAATTATATTCACATGTTCCTGACCTTTTGCTTCGTATTTAGGAAACTGTCATAGCAGCGCAAAAAAGAAACAACCACACTTTCACATAGACAACGGAACGCAACCGCAGAAACTTATCGTAAAATAAATGAAAAACACGATTTTCGCATAAATCGAGAGAAATATGTACTTACAAAACCGACCGCGTACCGTGGTACAAACGTTAATTGTGTTTGTTACAGCGCAGCGAACGTCAGACCGTGCTTTAGACCGGATAAGTATACCAGTTTAACTAAAACGTTAAATTAACGTTTTTCAGTCACGCACGTTATTAGACGAATAACTACAGGTGGGCCATATCATTATGTGTCATTTTTTGGAAGCAAATATATGTGTTAGTAATGTGTAACTAATAGACATCCTTAACTAATTATGAAAATCAATCTACTATCATCGGCTGGTACCTATTAGCTTGCGAACCGAAATATATTTTCAGGTCTGACTAAATTGATTTTTCATATAAAGAAAAACAACGAGTTGCACTCCGGGAGTGCCGGCAGAAGTGAAAACTAAAACATAAAATAAAAAATACTGACTCGAGAAGGATTTGAACCTCCGCCCTCCGATTGAAAAATTGAAATTTATATCGGTGCTCTAACCTGTTGAGCTAACGAGTATCACGTGCATGTGTCGAAAATATGCATTTAGCGCAACGAAATGACGTCATGCCAGAAGGACAAACTTGTACATACAATAATGAACTTTAAATGCAGAACGTTAGAATAGGTTCCTGACTAAAATAATGACGTCATGCTAGGACAAACTTGTACATACAATAATGAACTTTAAATGCAGAACGTTAGAATAGGTTTCTGACTGTCCGTCTTACGATCTGACGCGAGTTTAAATTTTTTTACCCATCCTAAAAATTCACAACGCCGCTTAAGAAGTTTTCACTTCAAAAAAATCTTTTAATCCGTCCAAAGCAATGTTAAAAACGTAACGTTGAAGCTACATTGCTTTCTCGCAAAACGACTGACGCCACGCTCTACGGTGCGCTTTATGATAATATTATACGTTTTTTTTATTTATTTTATTTTCTAGGAAATAATAAATGTCTTACGCACGCACTTACGAAAGTTCTGGTCATATTAACATCTTCGAAAATACTTTTCCAATTTTGTCCCCCGTCTGAACCTCATTTACCAACCACATATTCATGATGTGTAAACATTCATGAAAAATTTAATACATTATAATTAGTTCTAACCTTAGCGACTGTTGTTCCCAACAAATATTAATATTTAAATTAGTGGCAACATGTGGCGCAATATGTATAAAACTAAATGATTCTTATTTAATCAGTCTGTCTGTAAAATTCGTATGTATAATATTGCGAGCAACAATACCAGATAATGTTGTTGACACATTAATTGAACAGATAACGTTATCAGCTGTACCTACTTTAATGGGTAGTACGACGAACACAATTGCCAGTTCGCAGTTAGCTGCTTGTATTGATACGTTCCGTGTATATATCTAATCTAGTAGTTATTTCATAGTTTAATTGATCATTTGTTAATCGTGTATTATTTTTACTGTTTATCACTTATCGATAGACTGATAAGGTTCAGGTGTCAAATTGTTGTGAAACTCAAATGTGTCCGAAGCGATGGCAGAAACAACATTTGATTAATTATTGATGATCATGTATTATAAATAATGGTCGCCTGTGTAGTGATATAATCGTATATGTAATCTGGAAAAGCCTTTCGAACAAATAATTCGCGAGTCACACGCGTTTGTCACCAGAACCACTAAAAAGAAAATATTCAAAGCAGCAGGCGTATTGTGAGCGATGATTGTGGTTGAGATTTAGCTCACTTTAGCTTTCGTCTCACTCTCTGATATATGGAAAGAGGAAGATAAAAGCCAATCAATTTTAAACGATAGCTCACAATAGGTCTGCTGACCAGGCTTGTTGAAAATTAAGTAGAGAAAAAAAGAAAGATTACATTTTGAAAATAAACTTCCGCGATGTAATAAAAAAATATTTTAATATATTTAAAAAACATGATGCAGGCATGTCAACTTGTTTATTTCAACAACAACGACTCTACTCAATAAATAATGTAATTCTGAAACAAAAATAACGATGACGTCAACGCGGGGAATCTAGGTACATCACATTCAATGTTTCGAATTATCATATTTTTAGTAATTCTGAATAAGAGGGCTTTAAAAAAAAAACAAATTGCTGATTGATGGCACTCCTAAACATCACATTCACATTAATACTCATGAAAGTCGGTTTCTAAACGGAACATTATATTTTTTAAATGGTTTTTATTAATACATGATTACAAAGTATTTTACTGCAAACTTCAAAAAAAATAATATAATATAATACTTCAAAGTAATTTTTGAAAAAAATTACTTTGAAGTATTATATTATATATCATTTATATTATTATATTACGTTTGATTTGTTCATCTGACAACAAATTATAACAATACATGATGTTTTAGAACGAAACCTACACAAGTTGTTCGAATTGTTGACTGGAACGAACGACACGCTACCTAATAAACAACGTAAAAACGGATTTAAATAATAACCGACCAAGTGCGAGTCAGACTCGCGCACGCACCATTATCTATAAAAACGGCAAAAAATTACGTTTGTTGTATGGGAATTAATTTTATTTTAATTTAATTATTTATTTTTAAAGTGAATATAACTCAATATTCTGTGAATATTTCAAGCATCTACCTATTCGATATTTATACATATATATCAATATCGAGCAAAAACGAGACGGACGGACGGACAGACGAAATCTTAGTAATATGGTCCCGTTTTTACCCTTTGGGTACGGAACCCTAAAAAAGGACTAAGGATTTAAAAAAAACTGTTAAAAATGTTAGGTTATTTCCTACAGTTACGCCACTAAGAACAATGTTACCTAGTGATATGACCAAAGTAATAATAAAAATGACGATAAGTAGAAAATATTTATAAACTCGACAAATGGCAAATGTGGAAGCATGATGCCAAAACCAAGGGAAAAAAAAAAAAGTAGAAAATATTGCTGAAGTTCGTCGGTTACGGTAATTGTAGCACCAAAATTTTAAATACAAAGTTAGAAGTTACATACAAAAAGTTTATCGACCTTCGAGAAACTGTATGAATCGACAGCTGCGCAAGCACAAGCTTATTATTTAATACAAATAATTATGCTATCTAACATTACATTACACGATCGGCTCTGAATTTATAAAAATAACTTCGATATCCTAACAATAACAACAAAAATTTAACGGGTTTTTTTTTCTTTATAGAATTTAAATTCGAATATGTTTAAGTAAATGATTGCGAACGAACGACAGAAAGTCAGCCGTTTTCGTAAAGTTAAAAGCGATTAAATAATATGATCTATATGCTGGCTCAGTGTCAATGTTAATTTAAGTACATGTATAGAAACTAACAGCAAGGGCGATAAAACAATTCATACGAACAGTATATGTCGGTTACTTCAAAGTTCAAAGTGAGTTAATGGCGACTTATCTATGGTTTGGTTTGAATACGTCTTTAAATTTGTTTCCACAGTGGATGGCAATACAGAAATCTAATAAAGAAAAATTCGTGGAAACAGTTTAGTATTAAAGATATATTCATCTATATCTATCATCTGTTTTGTGACCTATTTTGTGTGTATGTTTTTTTTTTCTGTGTTTTTGTTACAATAAATTTATTACTATGTCTATGTATATCTAAATTCAAAATTTTATTACACCACTCGATAGCCAAGGGATCAAAGAATCCGTATAGTGAGGACTACCGCATCACGCGCCGCGAAGACTGAAGCGCCGCCATATTACGTCGCATCGACGTACAGTCCACGCCACCACTGAAGTCATCCTTCAAAATTTTGGTACTAAATTTGACAAGCCCGCCTTTGTCCGCCGTAACACAGAATACCATAATAGTATGTATGGCCGGAATGCGATTAAAGCGCTATCGAGACATGTGTGGTGGTGCGGATTCTTAAGTTATGTACGCCAAGCACACGGTCTTGTCCTCGACACAGCCACACCCAATGACAATTTCAAGTAGAGGAAGATGAGTAGCGCAGATTCCACGTTAGACCTAGCATACCGAGTCCGCTGGACAGAGCGGGACACACGCTAGTCACATCTTGAACATGGTCAAGAAAATTCGTGTCAAAGGTCGTAAAAAAATGAGTGTTGTTAACATGGATAACTTTGACTACGTGTGAAGCATTGTACACAGCTTTATTCATAGGTTCTTGATTTTTTCCCAGAAGATAAAAGTTAAATTACTTAATTTATTAATTAGAAGTCGCCTTGACTACTAATCTTTAGGAAAAAAAACAAGAACCTTCAAAAAGGCTATGTACAATGTTTAACACGGAGTCAAAGTTAGCCATAGTGACATTACATATACTAGATTACTTTTTATTTGTTTTTGTTGTTAGTTCTAGGCGTTGTCAGAACCACTAAAGCAGAAGCAAATTTTCTTGGTCAAGAGCTAGTTTCTATATAATATAAGAGACTGGAATGTTACGTACGACATCATTCGTCTTCCCCTGTTTGAAACTGTTATTGGCCACATCCCTATTTTATTTTGTTTATCGACATTGTCTAATATGTATATGTTGAATTAACAAACTACGGAGTACACCCTTACTTTACAGACAACGCTATCCATACTGTCTTTATGAACCAGATTTCGTATCTTCGTCAACAAGACTTGAAGAATTATTCTTGTAGTTCAATACGCCTCCAAAATATGATACGTGTAATTCAGAACTCAGTTTAAATACAACTGCTTCCGGAAGATAATATGTATAGATTTTTATCAGTGGGATTTCCAATAGGCAATCAATATAAATACTTAAAGTGAATAATTGCAGCTTGTATTCCAATTCAGGGCCAATAACAATATAGGTACTAAAGGCGCGGATTTCAGATATAATTGCAGGGTTCAACGTTGTTAACATGCAATATTACTAGTACATAGTGGATTAATAGTATCAGGGACACGCGCTAAATAGAGAAACGAAGGGGGGTAATAATGTACGACATGATAATCCGTGACCCGCCCATTTGATCTGGGGCGTTCTAAAATTGAGCTACTAGACGCTCAAATAAGAAATTTTACGAAAACGAAACAATTTACGATATTTGGTGACCAACATTTCCCTACATGTTTCATATTGTAAACAAAATGGCAAACTAGTAATAAACGACAGCACAGCGTGTAATTGCGAAAATAAGAGCTTTTATTGGTCGCCAATCTAGTGTTTACCTACATTTTATAACTTCGCACGATTTTAAAAATGTAATAAATGAAGAAAAAGAAACATTAGATACGACTTTTCTCTGCTGACCGTACTTATTTTTCGTGTTTTCCCGGAATTTGTAAAGTAAAACAAGCAACCAACACCCGACCTTCATTGTAATACAGATATAAAATGCGTTATCTATAGGTAACTAATATTTATCATCACAATCACATTCGTGCCTGATTAACATATGATGATAAAAATTACGGTAAAACTATGATAATTGTCACGAGTGCTACCTTCACAAGTTATTTTAGATATTGCAACTGCACATTTCAGTTTTCTTCTTTATCAACGTGTGGATCCGTTTAAGTCCGCGTTCCGAGCGCCTGATTTATATTTTCTCTATTTAATTTATGAATTTACTATTAATTAATTGTACAAAAAAAGTATGTATATATTTATAAGATACATTACTTAAATAGTGGTTTGAAACAAACTTAACCTTGTAATTGAAAACAAAATTTGCCCATACATTCCAACTAAGTTTGTAATGACAATTTTATTCTTTCTTTTTCCTTTATGTGTTACTCTGAATGCATTCAACGCGCGCAGCTATTTTTAATCAAATAAAATCATTGGTTAGGGATATTAAAAAATTAAGAAATGAATTTGTTTATCTCGATGGGTTGTTCCAAGTAGTCATACGGTATAACAAACTAGACAAAAAAAACAATCAGTTATACTGCTCAGTATAACTAGATGGAATCAAAGAATTTGAGTAGGAGAAAATTATTAAAAAAGTTTTTCTTGCTTTCATTTAAATTGGCTGAGGAGTAAAAAAAAAATTCTTTACTACTCTGTGGCCAGTATAAGTGATATCTGTATAAAACTTTTTTTATATTTCTCTTATCTAAATAAACAAATTCACTTCTCACTTTTCTAATATCCGTAACCAATTATTTTATATGTTTAACAAGTATCTATATTAAATTTAAAACTAAATACTCGTTCCCTACTTAATTTATTTAATGGATAATAATTACAATTACTTAGTATCGATTACCAAGAATAACTTATGTAAGTACCTTATTTCATACTTAGGAAATGCATAAAAAACTTCTATTTTTTATCATGTCGAGTTGACATACAGCCGTAGACGGCACAACAAAGCCCCATTGTCCGTTTTTTTTCCTTTTGCGGTACGGAACCCTTATAGGATCACTTTGTTGTCCGTCTTTCTGTCCGTCTGTCCGGGTGTCAAGACCTTTATCTCGGGAATGCGTGAAGATTGTGAAGTTGAAATTAAAACCATATACGCAAATCCATAGTATCTTGCTGCAGAAAGAAAAATAAAATTTCTTAGTTTTCGTAAAAAAAGTTATAGTCGAATATGTAGTAAAAATCGCACATTTCGACACTCACAAGGGAATCAAAACCTATGGGGTACTTCCCGTTGACCTAGAACAATGAAATTTGGCAAGAAGCATTGTGTTACGAGTACATATATAGGAAAAAATCCGATAAACTGGACATTTTTAATTTAATCACAAAAAAATAGTGTCTCTATGCAAGGAATGAGGGTCCAAATTTTAAAGTGAATTCAAAGCAATTTATGTAGATAGTTCATCATTCACAAGAAGAAAGCCTGTGTGATTTTCGTCTAAGATTTTATATGTATGTATATTCCAAAATCAGCTATTTTCGAACTTCTTTGCTATTTGCTAAGTTCAACGTGTAGGTCAATGTGAAGTAGCTTTTAGCTACATAAACTAAAAAGTATTATTTGCTAATAAGTTTTAATATATTTGCGAGTGACAAAATATGCTACTCAAATAGCCATGATTTTCCAAGCAATATGATATTTTCCAGAAAAAGGCCCTTTACAAATCGACAGACGGAAAACACATGTATAAGGATTCCTTTTGAGGTACGGAAATAAAGTAGAAAAAACAGTTGTTCTTGCTCAACTTACTCGAGTAACCCAACCAACGCAACCATAATTGCGATTTAAAAAATAGAAATGTAGTCAATACGCACCGTTTATGTTTCAAAATAGACGCTTCTATTAAAAATCGTATAAAAATCTGAGCTACAATTAATCGTATATTAATAGAATTCGTAAAATTTTAAGTGGACCGGAATAAAATATTACTAATACGATTTTGACTTTTGTATTCGCAAATAATAATAAACAGCTAGTGAAACTAAAACGAGCGTCACAGTTACAATGTTGCCATAATGCAAATATTGTACCCCATTTCCAGTAAGCGATAGCGTCCATGTTAAGCAAACTAAGGAAATTACTACAAGTTGATTAAATTCTGTATATTATTACTCTGTAACGAAACTAACTAGCGTGTTTAGAAATTTCATATATTATTCATATATATATATATAGTAATCATTTAACATTCTGACAGGTGAGACACAAACAGAGAGGGATATATTTGTTCCCATAGACTTCTATAGATACCCCAAGTGTATGTACATAGCGTGTCAACAAGCGCGATAAAAAATCGCAGTTGACGACCTAAGATTTATTTAATTTCAGGTGATATACTATACTTTCGATTCGATATTTTGTCAACTATTAGTTACTAGCGTACAAGCGCGCGGATGCATTGGGTTGAATAGATTTCGCGCGGAAACATTCCATCACAAAATCGTTTGTCTGACGTCACAGCCGGTACCAAAAATGTGGCACGCAAGGTTTTCATATAAATGAAGTCGCATGCTCCATCTACTATGTCAGTGTTTATTCCTGTCAGTTCTTAACTGTAAAAGTACGGAATTTAAAAAAATGTTTATGTTTTATAACTGTTCTAACATTTTATTTTACTTATACTGACTTTCTATAGATAAGTTCAACGTGGTCGATATCCATAGCTCTCCCTGTATTTATACACTGACATTAGCATTTAGCATTTCAGCACCAAAACTAGTTGCGTTATCAGTAATGAAGTCGCAAGTGGGCCGCACTCAACGCACGGTTCTAAAACTACACATATTCAAGAACGGTCCTTAGAAAGTAAATTCTCAAAAAAACTGAAACTGTAATAGTTTGTTCAGATTGTTTGATGATTTTTGACTTAATTTGTTTCAAACTACCAATATTCGCCAGATCTATTATTGCCTATTTTTTTAACCTTTTCAGAATTTCCTGCCAGTTTTAAGTTAATAATGACCAGCATTTTCATAATTTCATAGTTTAAAAAACTGAAACAACCGACTTCAAAGTACGCTACTTCGTTATTTGTAATATTAGAAAGGATTAAGATACATAAAGTTCATATCATCATGCTCAGTCGGGTAATAATTAAACAAAACGATCAATCGTTGAATTAACTCTATTTTCACCTTATACACATTGGACGAAGAGTAAGAAGGTTTTACTTTTACTAAATCCTTCACGGTTGTAAACTTTTTAAAGATACCTCTCTTCACGCGCTCGTGTGTTTTGTCAAGAATGAGATTTGTCATTGAATGTCAAATGCTTCGTCTTCGAAGATTAGATAATAAATGCAGATGTTTATACGATAATCCTTAACATTTCACACTTTTGCAAAAAAACATGTCAGTGGTACTCTGTGATTCTATAATCTGACGCACTTCACTCAGGAATCCAATGAAATATCTCTATTTTTAGAGATTATTCAAAAAATAGTACAGCAATGTTTCTAAAATAATTACGGGACCACATCTGAAGTATGATCTACCAAATACAAAAAGAATCATAAAAATCAATGCACAATTGGCTGAGTAATCGGTGAACAAACATACAAAAAAAAACATACAGATCGAATTGATAACCTCCTTCTTTTTGGAAGTTGGTTAAAAACCATTACCACCCAGTATTTTACCAGCAAATAATTCATCGCCGTTCTTAACCATAGTAAAGCAAACTTGATTTTTACGTAATTTACGAAGCGAATAAGGACATCTAAGCGCTTGGATTAAGATTAGATTTCTGTACCGGGTACCCGTATTCTCAATCATTCTGATTCGAATCGGAAACTATAACTCCATCTCAATCATTCTATAGAAAATGACAGAGATGGAGATATAGTTTCCGATTCGAATCAGAATGATTGTGAATAGTGGTACTGTTCTATACAGCCAAAAACGGATTTACGAATATTTTGACGATTTCCATAATATTCACCTGACTGCGCAGAGACGAAGTTTTAGTAACGTTTTTCACACGATCAAAATGGAATTAAAGCGTTTCGTTCAGGTTTTTAGAATATCCAACAAAAAGATGACACTTTTTTCGTGTTTCTAACTTAACTGGCCGGTTTAGTACAGTGCAAAGTGAAATTAGATGCACACTCAGTCACTCCTTGAAATGTACCTATCTAGTTATCTGTTACCTGTTCAACGCGCATTCAATAAAATGCGCAATTTATAAATATAGGATATTTTTTTCAACATTCACGTCAGTTATTTGATAATGACGATCACCACCAACGCCAAGGTTATCAATTATTATTTAAGCAAATTAAACATTGTACACATTATCAAACGAACGTACAAACAAACAGAGATAACGATGAATTTTTCGCGCAAATATTGTCATGTGCAATCGTGGAAAAAGTAAAAGCGACATCGCTTCATGGTGGATACTCCAAAACCTCGAACGAAACGGTTTAGCTCCACTTTTATTAAATGAGAAACGATGGTGACAGTGAACGGTGATGGTGATGATAAAATATTGCCTATGCCCATCTCCAGGTTTTCTCTACACAAATTTCATAACAAGCGGTTCGGCCGTAAAAGGGGTAACAAAGAGACTAGAGTTTTTTTTTTTTTTTAATTAGGAATAGTTAAATAAGAGACAAAATGAGCAAGTCAGAATCAGATGGTAATCGTCACCTTTGCCTATAACAATTTCCATATCACCTAAAACTCTCAACTGCAACATTGAAAACATCGTTATGAAGATGAACCTAACTTTGTTCAAATACGTATATAATTACTATAAATCTAGACGATATGCCCACATTTGTACATTTTATAACCCTGTAACAAAGTGAAACGTGGCATCATCAACGGCCTTTTCGATGATTCGCCTACCTCAAGGGAAAATAAGCTTGGTTTTAAGAATTTTTAATGACAAAAAACCTGTCGGGATCTACTTCAGTCAGTCTAAAAGCATCCTTGAACAGTTTGCAGGTAGATTAAATGCGGAATTGAAATCGATTGCAGTACTTTTTCCATTTAAGCACCTCGGGGCGGCCATAAAATCGATAACGCTTTAGGTATTGCATCGGTACTTACTAGGCACATGGGTTAGGCCATGTGCAAAACTCTAAAATGGATTGTAAATTTTGATTGATTTTGCAACGAGCAAGGTAACCGCGAGATGTATTCGCGGTCATAAATTGCAACTCGTCATAAAATCTCGCCGGAATTTTCCAGTTTTCAAGACATCATTCGCATAATTGCATTTTAGAATTGCGTTTTAATTGATTATTCATTCATTCGAGGGTGAAATTTTATGTACGAGAAAAATAATCTCTTGTGATTGTACATAAGCTTACAGAAAAAAAACACTGAACTTGAACTTTAGCATTGATTTTACCAACGCACGATAAATTCTGCCTCGGAATGATAACTGAACTATTAGCTTTTATTACGACGAAAATAAACATTATTTCTATTTTTACCAGATGTTCAAGCAACAATGTGGACAACATAGTAAATAAACCATACTGCACAATTACTGCACAGGCCGAACGTACTTTTTTTTATTTGAAAAACTGAGCTCCACAGGCTCCGGGTTCCGTGCCTTTTATAAACTAATAATTTTTCTTTCAAACTAGCGTCTCTGCATCAACTGGCCAAATTTTCTTTCGTCTGTCAGTTTGTTTGTATGCTCGTACTCGCGTACAGGGCGTAATTTTGATGAAACTTGGCATATAGGTTTTATGGATTATTTGAACAAAAAAATGTCGTCGGCGATTTTTTATAAGAGGGATGGATCCCATAAAAAGGGAGGAAGTTAATTGCAGTGCTAATTACCAACCAATGTTAATGGTATTTGGTAGGTAGATAAAGTACACAATTATTACAACTTGTGGTAAAAAGGTAAACACGTGTTGTCAACAGTGGTTGTCGAGATATGACAACCAACTTGAGATTGCGTGTAACAGTGAGGGTGCGTAGATGTGCTTGATGCATTTTTGCGCTGAATAATTAACTTGATTTTACGTTTTCTCCATTTATAAATTAAAGAATAGCGTAATTAAACAGAACGTATACAATGAATATATTATTTATGTAATCCAACTATACGTAATATATCACTCCCAGAAACGTCCAGCATTATTTAATCTTTCAAAGTGCTTAAGCTTATGGAAAAAAATGTTTTTTGGCCGTGAAATAACGTCTGTAAAATCACTTACAATTGCGAAATCGGCCAAAATTTTATATACGGCATCCTAAGCCAACTTTATGTAGGTATCATGTACAGATGACCCAAGGTAACCTGCAAATAAGCTCTCTCGCGCGGTCTACTGTTCGTAGAACTACTAGTTATTATTAGTAGATTTACATTACAAAAGTAAACCCTACGATCTCGCCAATTTTGAGACTTGTATCTATTACCGTTCCAAAGATACAGTTGAAAGGTAGAACAGAACAAACAGACAGACACCGTAGCCTCACGAATAGGCTCCCGCACCCTTAGTACGGAAGACAATGAAGACAATAAATGCATAATGAAAATAATATGTTAGACAAAAAAAATACAACAATAAACTTACACATAAAAAAACTTAAACATATATTTGTCAATGAAATGTAGAACTGAACAGTCAACAAGAAGTCAAGCGAAATTTTAGGTAAAGCTAACAAAATTAACACCTCACCGGTATAGGACGACCGCTAAACTAGACAGCGATGTTTTAACAACGAAGCACTGGAGAGGACTGATGATTAGCATTATTTTTTCCAGGAAAAAGTATTCCGGAAATTTTACCTAATACCACCACAATTGTTACCATTGTTTTTTAATTATATACCTAAAAGATTGTTATATGTGCCTATCACAGATCGTTGAATATGATAAATAAATAATAATAATAAAGAAAAATACACTGATTGGCATTAAGACATTATACAAGATTATTTATAAGATATTGTATAGTCGTCGGTTCTTAATAGAAGAACTTAACCAAAAAAATTACCTACATAAAATACACATAGTCACTATTTTACGATATGTGTGAAATTATAATGCTATTATAAGTTAGTATAATTAAAAGTTTAACGGATGGTTCTATAAATTAATCGTCGCGGTTGCATGTTTCCAGTTCATCTTTATCAAACCGCCAAGGCAGAATTACTAACGCGAATCAAAACGCCTACGTGTATACGGCGAATTTTTTTATAATTATTAATTTATTTATTATATATTATTCTTTTTGGGTGGCTGAGCATAATTTGCTACCCAACATGCTGGTCCAATGTGTAGAGTTAGCACAACACACCACATTTCGTTGAGCGTGTCTTGCAATAGCTGGGAATCCGCATCCTTTGGATTTCTTCACATTAGAACTACGATTGATCACGAACTCGCTTATTGGAAAGCGACGAAGTGTAGTTGAATATGAAGCTGCAAATAAAACATAGAAGACCATTCAATTTAACCTTGAAAAGGCCTATGTTGTATCTCTCTGCAGACCAGAAGCAATCGATTTGTTTCTTTCCTTGGATATTTGGATTAGGAACGTAGGATTAACCGTTTAGTACAAAACTTAAGAAAAATCACAATGGGTGATGAATAAGATCATCGTGTAGCTTTGATGCACATTCACCTTTACAAGGATAAGCTTGCCATCCACAATTGTTTATAGATTCAGTCTCTTTCTCTCTCTTCCTAGCATACGGAAGGAATTCGTTTTCATGCTTTGCTCTAACACGTGTTATCTTCGACATTGTCGTCAGATAGCTAGGAATATTCTCTAAAGTTTAATATTTTATTTTACGCCGTGGTTTGGGTCTAATTCTAAATTTAAATTCATGGACGGAAAACGGTAGCGCTAGGAGAACGCTACACAAACCCGACATCGTCGTCGCAGCCCAGCTAAAATGGTCAAACTGTACCGGATTCTAGACCAAATAAACGGCGCGAAGAACGATCACACTGTCAACTAATTGCGCTAAATGCGCTAATTGAAGCAGCCGTTACCGTGACACTGGCTGTGTTACCAGTGCCAAACGGTAGCCAATATACACGGTACTGATGTAAACCACCAGACAGTGGACGACGGGGTTAACAACATCTAACATCTGATTAACGGCGACGCAGAAACTGTTGAATCAATAGGCACATAGGTACACCATCATCGATCTATATAGAACAAGGAAGGCGAATAAAACGAAGCTTGTGGTCGGCACATTTTCCTGTTATTTAACCTATTTAGAATTATGTTCATATAATGTAATAAATGAGGAAATTTAGTACATTTTGCGCAGCGCTTCGTTACATAAAGCGCTGCGTAGTGTACAGAAGTAATTATGTCCATGAAATATTGTGTTTATGGTGTTTTTTTTTTCTTTATTTATCATAAATAAATATCAACTAATATGCAATTTGTTACAAATCATCTTCAAACCTAGACTAGGTTAATCAAGACGATCTGTTCAAATTAAATGAATTAATTGTAAGTAACTGACTAAGTTTAGTATGTTAATTTTTTTTATGAAACGTTTGGAAATAAAAATTTACGTCCAATTCGTAATTATTAAGCCGGTGTTTTTTTTTTTTACTTTGTTAACCTTCAGAACTAAATAGCTATATGTACATAACTATAAATTAGACAAGAAAATAGAGTCCATTATATTAGGAACATAAATAATAGTTTTTGTCAAAAATCCTACGCATACTACGCATTTATCGAGGATCTAATAAATAAAATAAAGCAACATAACAACATAATTATGTAACTTATTGGCTTTTTCTAACGACGGATTAGACTTACTACCAACTTTAGTTCAAGTTAAAAATCTATCGTCGAACACCTAACAAGGTGGTCTGGCTGCCTCACTTGAGATTCAGTTCCCATTCCAGGTTAGGTTTACTAACCAACTCGGACAGACTATACCGTCACACGAGAAACGTTGTCGCTCTTCGATTCCAAAAATTGATTTTATTCAGTAGTTATTTTTTAATATATTTTTTTAAAGAAAAAATAGTAATGACTTTACAAATTCGTCTCAATTGAATAATATCATGATTACCTACTAAAAAAAGTTTATTTAACATTGACAGTACATTTTTTGTTGGTTTTGTGGTCTGCGAAAATAAGAAATACATATTATAATGTAACTCTTTTTTTTGTTACAGATAAAAAGCTGGTTCTGTGACATCATAATTTAGAAGTCGACTAAAATATTTTCGATATTTTCGTTAAAAAACGCACCATATCATTTTAAGAAAGTAAACAAATATAGTTTAGAGACATATAGTCTCGTACATAATTAATTAAGATTAAATAAATTGCAAAAGCGAAAGTGACTGGGTCTCATTCTCAGTATGTATGTATCCTTCCCAAGATCAAACGGCTGAACTGATCGTTATGAAATATGGTATCGAGATAGCTCAGAACCTAGCGATGGACGTAATTATCACCTTTTCTATCCGTATGCGGCTGAAACCGTTGTGTACTCTTACGGCCTTACCGAAAAACGTTACTTAACTTTAGCCATCGTCTCAAATTATCTGTCTTCTTTCCGCAAGTGTCATTACGTGTCAGCGAGAAGTTGACAAAATACGTTAAGCAATGCTTAAACTTAAGTAACGTTTTTCGGTAAGGCCGTTAGTATGTAACAGCGAAATAACAACGATGACGGGTCATTGTATCAAACGATTGCGAAACTATTTGTTTCATACGTGAATCAGAAAACGAAGCAAACAACCACGATTAGGTAGTTATTTTGAACACAAAACAACATGACGTTGGATTTATTAGCCACAGTCCACACTTACATAATGAGGAAAAGAACCATTACAAGTTCTATTAGTTAGTAGCCGTACTCGGCAACTTATAGTAAATAAAACCGGCCAAGTGCGAGTCGGACTCGCGCGCGCAAAAAATCACGATTGTTGTATGGGTTGTATCCTCTTAAATATTAATTTTATTTTAATTTAATTATTTATTTTTAAAGTGAATAATATAACTCAGTAATCTGTGAATATTTCAAGCGTCTACCTGTTGCCTTTATCAATATCGAGCAAAAACGATCAAAAAAAATCACGTTTGTTGTATGGGAGCCCCCTTTAATATTTATTTTATTCTGTTTTTTAGTATTTGTTGTTATAGCGGCAACAAAAATACATTTTCTGTGAAAATTTCAACTGTCTAACTACCACGGTTCATGAGATACAGCCTGGTGAGATCTTCCATCGATACCGCCATAGCTACTCTATATTTTACCGATAAAAAAGAACAACAAGTATAAGTTTTAAAATCTCAAAACCCCCGACAAAAATCCTCTTTTAAACAAAATAAAATAGATCAAAATCGGTTTTTCCGTTTGAGAGCTACGATGCCAAAAATAGACACATAGATACACAGATACATACGTCAAACTTATAGATAGATTCTTTATTTGCATACAACATGAGGAATTTTTATACAATATATGCACAAAAAGATGGAACAAATGTATATGTAGCTTAATCATGTTGTGCCAATTAGGCGTATAAAATGTCAGGGCAAATAGCATTCTGCTCAAGTATTTGATTAAAAATAGCGTTAAATGTTAAACATTAAAATAAATCAGAAAATATAGACAAAATTTACAATAACAATAAAATTCAATATGTACAAAGTCAACGTCAAATAAATAGATAAAAAAATTATAATAATAATGTCAAAACACATTATAACACACCCCTCTTTCGGGTGGGGGGTTAAAAATAATATATTCTATAGTTTTCTGTGTGATACACGTGTAAAGTTATTGTCCAGATTGCTTAGATTTGTTTTAACATAGATATTTGTTCTTTTAACCGTCTTCGAAAAACGAGGAGGTTATCAATTCGTACCTAGCGTATTTTTTTAATGTATGTACACGAATTACTCCGTCATTAGGGTTTGGGTCCCGGGACGTCTCGTTTGATTGTGCTGTCTCGTGTCCCGGGAATTTAAAATTGCCAAGAATTCCCAAACCCTATCCGTCATCCGAGAACCAATTTTTGTGTTTCCTGAATTGGTGTATAGAAAAAGCTCCCAAGTTGGTCCCATAATTATTATATAAACATCGCTTTATCACTTTTTGAATAATCTCTAAAAATTAAAATATTTTCATTGTATTCCTGAGTGAAGTGCGTCAGATTATAGAATCGCAGAGTTCAACCTACACGTTTTTCTTTGCAATAGTCAAATATTCAAATATTATCGTATAAACATCTGCACATTTTCTAATCTTCGAAGACGAGCATTTGACAAACAATAACAAATCGTATTCTTGGCAAAAGAAAAAAGAGTGAAGGGAGGTCTCTTTAAAAAGTTTTCAATCACGAAGGATTTAGTAAGTTACGGTTTTTTTAATAGAAAAATTATAATACACATATATATACTTGTCTGAATGTAATCATGACAAATCTAAGAATTTATATCAAAAGAGCAGGTAATAACTACATTAGAACAAATGAGTGATAACCCCATTAGTTTCAATCGTAAACAAATAGGACAACGTAATAGCATTAATACACAACCACATACATACTCAAAAACACTACCCTCCGTCTACGACTTCGTAGGGTTAAAAACAAAAATAATTAAGTGTTCATTTCAAATAATACACAATGACGTGGGTTCCTACAGTGCCTATACCTCGTAAGAATCAACAAACTTACGAACGACGAAATTACCCAAGGGCAGCACATTAGTTTATTATTTCGCCGCTGACCTGACATAATGTATACCTAGAGTTACATGTCACATCCACCGATGCTATCGAGTACTGGCCACCATATTTCATCAGATAACACAAGCTGACGTGGATCGTAATCAGGGTTGACAGATGTCAGTTTTAAACGCTAATATATATAATAAGCCAAAGTAAAAAAAAAAATGCATCTATAATGCTAAATGTGAGATACACGCTTAGCATTGGTAACGTGTTAGGTCCTTTTTAACTTGATGGTAGCTTGTAAATGTTTTTAAGCTATTTTTTACAATATTTGACCGCCTAATTAGCAATGATATAGCACTCTTACCAAAAAGAAACAATGTACATTCGCAATTCAGAGTCCATCCGAGTTTATCTATAGGGAGAAAAGCAATTAGATATTACCAATCATCATTTGATTTGTTGATCCAAACAGGAATATTTTGCTCTTACAGCATTCCGCCTAGCAAACGATTGATCTTCCGGCCTTATGAACCAGAACTACTCTTCTAATTGCGTATAAAAACAGTACTAAAGACGCATATTTCGCCATCACGGCCCGATAAACATCTGTAAAATACGAAATGGACAACCCTGGGTGTAATGTGCTTAGGTAAGTATGACGTCAAATAAAATCACAGTAATTCGAGCAATTTTTACAGAATTTGCATAAGTTATGTGTGTCAAATTCAGCAGTTTTATTAGGGACTAGTTTAACACACCGGACGTCGTCCCTGCAGTATTACTATTTATAGGACAACCGGAGAGCGATTCGGCTTCGCCAATAAACTAAGCTAGACGATAAACTTATACAAAATCATATTATTATGATTGATCGCACTTTCCGTTTGTCCCCACATTTTCGGGCATCTACTCCGAAAACGAAAACGTCATTTAACCTGCTACAAACATTTTAAAATTGTCAAATCGATTCCACCGTTTTCGTGTGATACGCTAACCAACGATCAGCATTTAAATTTGAAATGAACTAGATTTTAGAATCCAAAAATAATATGAACTACATAAATTGCAAGCCAATAACCAACTTCCACTTCATCTTTTCATCATTTTTAGGGTTCCGTATCTCAAAATGAAAAAAAAGAAACCCTTATAAGATCACTTTGTTGTCGGCCTGTCCGTCTGTCAGTTCGTCGGGGTGTCAAGACCTGTATCTCGGGAACGCGTGAAGGTATCGTGTTGAAATTAAAACCGTATACGCAAATCCATAATATCTTGCTGCAGAAAGAAAAATAAAATTTCTAGGTTTTCGTAAAAAAAGTTACAGCCATTACATGTCGTAAAAATCGCACATTTCGACACTCACAAGGGAATCAAAACCTATGGGGTACTTCCCGTTGACCTAGAACTATGAAATTTGGCAAGAAGCATTGTGTTAGAGTACACATATAGGAAAAAATCCGAAAACTTTAATTTAATCACAAAATAATAGGGTCATTATGCAAGGAATGAGGGTCTAAAATTTAAAGTGAATTAACCGTATCATGTGGGGTGTCATATGAATGAGCTTCATTAGCATAAACTAAAACAGGTTTTTAAATGTTTTTACGATGTACGAGTATGTTTTTCGGTGTATGAAAGAAAATATAAAAATTTTATCTACTAGTATGTACGGAACCCTCGGTGGGCGAGTCTGACTCGCACTTGTCCGTTTTTTTTTAAATATGTGTTACCTTTTAACTCCGTCAGTTATACACTGATTAAAAAAAAACTTTTTACTTGAAAGAATGCTTTTAGATTTTTCTGATAGACATTTCGTCAATGTCGGTCAAATGGTTTCATTTTTAAAACAAAATAACAGGAAAAAATATTTCATACAAGTAAACGAAATTGCTTAGTTTAGAGTTGTTTTAGTTTTTTAAACTATAATAACTTATTGTATAAAAACTCGAGTGTATATCACCATGCGCTTTCAAATAAGAAAATCGTACTTATTAGCAATCATCATCATCATAAGTTGCTAGTTTATAAAAACGTAGTTTTTTGGATTTTAATTAGTAATAGTTATTTAACGCCGATAATTTAAATTACGAGGAAGATTATTACAAAAGTCTGTCTGACACATTATGTAAATACGAATCTAAAAGATGATAATAATACAATTGCAACGCAATTGGACGAAGAAGTTCCCGGCAGCCTAGTCGGGAGACCGTCTGACTTGCGATCCGCAGGTCCTGGGTTCGAATCCCGCGGCACGCACCTCTGTCTTTTCGAAGTTATGTGCGTATTGTTGATTACCGCCAACTTCAAACGGTGAAGGAAAACATCGTGAGGAAACCTACATGTCTGAGAGTTCTCAATGATCTTGAAGATGTGTGAAGTCTGCCAACCCGCACTTGGCCAGCGTGGCAGACTATGGCCTAACCCTTCTCACAATGAGAAGATGGCCCGTTCCCAGCAGTGGGACAGTTTGTACAAACAGGGCTGATAAAAAAAAAAAAAAAAAAACGCAATTGGACAAAAAATACGTGTGATAAAGAACTGTCCGTCTACAAAAAAAAACTGTTTAGATACTTTAATTTAGACGGCAGATCATTAAAACAGATTAGAATAACAGAATAAATAAAAAAAAAATATAATACCAATCGTAGAGCGTCTTGAGAAACAAAACGCCGCGCGGATCCACCGGACATTGACAAATTTCTCAGCTATCAATTCCATCATGTATTTATGAATAATTACTAATAATATTTGAATACCGGCCCCTGTGTCGAACCAAACAATGCCGTGTTGTAAGAGCATATTTTGTAAACATCCTACTTTGCCAGCTCTACGAACAATAACACAACGAGATCTTACACGAGCGAATCAGTTCGACTCTTGAATGGGGCTAAAATAAAATTAATTTTGTATGGACCCAGTTGACGCGTTTCACATTTTGACAGATCTATTATTTTCTATGGCGGCGTTTAACTTGTTTGAGACATTTTTTGTAAGCGTGTTTTTAAATCTTTAGAACGTAGAAATATTTGTTAGAATATCCGTTATTCATTTAAATAACAAGTGTATTTAAGCCAACCCGCACTTGACGTACATGGTATCCCCACATGATATGGTTAACTCACTTTAAAATTTGGGGCCTTATTCATTGCATAAAGACCATATTTTTTTGTGGTTAAATTAAAAATGTAGTTTTCGTATTTTTCCTTTATGTGTACTATAAGACAAAGCTTCTTGCTAAATTTCACAGTTCTAGATTAACGGGAAGTACCCCATAGGTTTTAATTCCCTTGTGAGTGTCGAAAACTGCGATTTGTTGAGACATAAACGGATGTAACTTATTTACGATAACTGAGAAGTTTTATTTTCTCACTGCAGCTGCAAGGGACTATAGATTTGCGTATATAGTTTTAATTTCAACTCGACACCTTTTCGCGTTTCCGAGATAAAGGGTCATGACAGACGGACAACAAAGTGATCCTATAAGGGTTCCGTTTTTTCCTTTTGAGGTAGGTACGGAACCCTAAAAAAAAGAATTTTTCCTAATCAAACAATCGATATCTATAAATGACTGAGTCAACAAACTTAAAATAAATTGCCAATTGCGTATCGTGTTAAGCACAATATAGGGTTCCGTTATCCGTAAACAGACGGACAAGGCGAAACTATAAAGGGTTCTTTGTTTACTACGAAACCTGTTGTTGTTTTAAGTCTGTTGAAAATGGCAGATTTTTATTTGAACGTCTTTAAGAGAATCCTTGAGATCCCAATTTTTCCAGTACATTACGATTTTTTTTATACAACAGGAGAAAACTGTTTTCAACCGACTTCAAAAAGAAGGAGGTTCTCAATTCGACTGTATTTTTTGTATGTTTGTTACCTCATAACTTTCGACTGGATGAACCGATTTTGATGATTATATTTTTATTTGAAAGCTGGTGCTTTCCGTGTGGTCCCATTTCAATTTGGTCCAGTTCTGACGATGGCATCTATGAGAAGTCGGTTGCTTCAGTTTTTTTAACTATAATTATCTACCTATAAATATTATCCGATAATATGCGAGCTTTATCGTGGACCAGATGAGTTGTGGCCAAGCGTAAACCTATTAAGTATTTAAAAAAATGTGAATAAAATTTTCAAATCAAATCAAACATTTATTAAATTCTAATTTTGAAACAAATTATAAGTATAAAACAAAATTCTGAAAACTGGAAAAAAAAACAAAGTATACAACAAACATTGTTTCTATCCTGACTTTGAAAATTAGAGTGACTGATGAAAAGATGACGGAATTAAGTTATCATGTTAGATTTTTTTGTCGCATGTTTTTTTTTTAATTCACTCACATCACCAATCAGACGCCGAACAAAACAATTTAAAGAAAAACTTCAATTTCTCACAATCTGGTAAAAAACATGTTCATTGAATATTTTATGATACTAACAAAAAAAACACAAAAGGAACAAACTGTGACGAAGATTCGTAACTCTGCGATAACAACACATTGTATGCTAATATATAAAGTTAATTCATGGTTAATGATTTTACCACACATATAATTGGGAAAATAAAGTACGATGTGTAAGTGTGACGATTCACGTTTCTATTTAAGAGGTCTATTTTAAATATATTCAGATATTATTGTACTTAAAACAGGGTTAAACAGGCCAGGTGGGTGTACCAACGGGTTAATTAATCAGCTAATTAGCGAGTCTGTAACAAATATCATTGTTGTTTTTTTTTATTTCCCCGACGCACGATTGTGACCATCTGCACGTACAAAGGATTTTTAAAGTGTTAAACAAGAAAATGAGCAAACCAAAAAAGCAATTATACCAGAGTGAATAAATTTCTATTAGATTGACTGACGTACATCTCGGCTGCATCGTCATTTACATGCGAATTGGTGGTCAAACGTAGATCTATTTCTTCTAAATTAGTGTTTTAACTAAGGTATAAACAATAAAGAGTTGTATCTATTTCATATTAAAAAAAAAACGTGTACATAAAAATCAAGTCTTTATTTGTCTAGCGTTAATATTGAGTTCATTTGAGTTAATATGGGGCCGAAAGGTTCTCGAGTGGAGACCACGTACCGGCAAGCGCAGCATAGGAAGACCAGGCACGAGATGGACAGATGACCTCATACGAGTGGCGGGAAGTCGCTGGATGCAAGCCGCTTCCAATCGATCTTTTTGAAAATCCATGGGGGAGGCCTATGTCCAGCAGTGGACTTCTTATGGCTGAGATGATGATGATGATATTTAAATTTGCTCGTCCACATTGCACATTAGCAAGGCATTGAAAAAGAGGACAATCGATAGAGGCCATGTGATGGACAGTGAACTGAATGGATTATGATATTCCGTGGTGGAATGGAAGGGCGGTTAATCGACAGGTTGGCCATTAGGGGTGGCGCGCTGGGGGGCACATCCGCCCTTGAAGCCGCAGCTTGTGTAATAGTTACTGCGTGCTTCGTACCACATGCCCTGACCTGACACCCCTGGCACGGATACCTACATTCGGAGCTTTCGGTTTCATCGGTCAACGCGGCAACGATAAATATAGGTAAACTTATAGATCGGTCTAATCGTATGTCTTCGTACTTGGCGTAACTCGGCCGACACGGTTTCAATTTAACTAGAAGGCCCTGGAGCCTTATCGTGGTTCTTTATGCTTGACTGGGAGGAAAAGATAAACGTTTACGGCCTTACCGAAAAACGTTACTTAACTTTAAGCAACGTCTTAAATTCTATATCTTCTTTCCGCAAGTGTCATTACGTGTCAGCGAGAAGTTGACAAAATATGTTAAGCAATGCTTAAAGTTGAGTAACGTTTTTCGGTAAGGCCGCATGTGTCAGATGCTTCTCTTCCCGATGATACTGTACAAGTTACAGGATTTGAGTAAAATTGGTGTTGAAAAGTGATCCCATAGAAATTTTATCAAAATCGGTTCAATACTTTGGTTTTTAAAACAAAACAAATGGAACGAATACGTCATCCAAGTAAACGAAGTTGCGTATTTTGAAGTCGATTGTTTCAGTTTTTTAAACTATAATTATTTAAAATCAAGTTAGGTTAGTATGATCGAGATAGGTAAGGGACTAATGATACATGGTGTGCGGCAGAGGTAAATTTTGACATTTGAAAAAATTCGATGACTGAAATCGGTTTTTTTTTGTCATTTTTCAACACTGATACATACTGATCAAAGTATCCCCTGTCCCTTTAATAGTTTATTAATGAAGGTTATACATTAAAAGGATTAATTACACAGAAATTTTGTTTTACTAAAGTTGCAATTAAAAGCAAGGTGACTTTAAGTTATTCGCAATAACGTTCTATAAATATGGTAAGACCAGGATAAAATATTTTGTTATCAGCTTCTCATGTTGTTTTTTCCTGTTTCATATATCCCGACTATAATATAGATATATATTTCATACCTATATACATAGTTAGTACCTACTTATTATAAATAAATAAATATTTGGTGACATTTCACACACCATCTAGCCCAAACTAAGCAAAGCTTGTACTATGGCAATGGAACTAGATGGCTGATAGAATACGTACATTTTTTTTCGTAAATATTTATATATGATTCATAGAAACATCCAAACACAGAACAAACATCCATATGTTCATCACACAAATGTTTGCCCTGTATGGGGATCGAACCCACAACCTACAGCTTAACAGGTAGACATACTACCAACTGAGCCACAAGGCCAGTCAAATTGTAATAGAAATAGATCAAGTAATTAGTTTTTACATACATACATACAATCACGCCTATTTTCCCTTACGGGGTAGGCAGAACATCAAATGCCTATTGACGCCCCATTTGACCATGGTTAGAGGGTTATTTAGGAGGAAAAAGGTATTAGAGGGTTAGGAGGTATTGGAGGGTAAGATGTAATGTTGGCTTTCAGTGACGGGGGGCCAGCCCATCGCCCACATAAACAAAAATATCCCTCAAGTACCTTAACTGTCTTTTACAGTATGTCCGGGAAGAGAAGCAGCTGGCACATTATAACTTAACAATAATCTGAGTTATCCATGATTAACGAGTAATAGTTGATCGACTTAAACAAATACTTCGAGAAGTAAATTATATGCAAATTTCATTTAAGCTAACAGTGCGGAACGATACGCACTTGGCCATTTATTTTAAATGAAATGGGTCAACGTTTGACCACAACTTACCTGATGGAAAGCGATGAAGTAGTCGAAGATGGATTCATTGTTATATTAAAGAACCCCAATAACATAGCACGTCTTTGTAGTAATAGGGGGTACTACGTCGAAATTTACAAATCCATCATAATATTGTTCTAGAGTTGATACAACTGTCACTCAGACTAATATTGTGTGTACTCTATACATATAATATCACCATGGCAATTTAACATACAACAATATGTAACAACAATGCCACTGGCTATGCAATGTTACTGTCCCCAATTCATATTGACGCATGTAATTTGCTACTTTTCACAATATTTGTAGGTATATTGTAAAAGTGTTTTTATGTTTACCTGAATGTAGAGGCGGACTAGCAGTCTTAGCCGCCCTAGGCCGAGTAAAATCAAGCGCCCCCTTTTCAGCACTGATGATCTTATTCATAAATGATATTTATCAGTGTTTTAAACATTTTGACTTTCTACTTTTTGCTGACGATATGAAAAAAAAAAAATTGATCAACGACTATCACGACTCGGAACTACTTCAGGCTGACCTTGATAAACTTCATGATTCCTGCGTTAGGAGCAAACTTGACCTTAATATAATGAAATGCTGCTGCATTACTTTCAGCAGATCTACAAATACGTGTATGTTTACAAGATCAACAGGCAGTCTCTCGTCAGATCTACAAATACTCACGTGTATGTTTACAAGATCAACAGGCAGCCTCTCATCAGAACCGATTCGGTTGTCGACCTCGGTGTCACATTAGATTCAAAACTTCTCTTCGACAAACACATAGATAACATATCGGCTAAGGCCATAAAAAGTTTGGGTTTTATTATAAGGGTAACTAAGGATTTTAAATTGATCAAGACACTAAAGATCCTGTACTGTTCTCTAGTACGAAGCCATCTTGAATCCGCTTCGCAAGTGTGGAATCCGTGCTACGATAAATACACAAATATTCTGGAATGGTCCCAAAGAAAGTTCGTGCGTTACCTGAACTATAAAGCAGGGATACCGAATTCTGACTACGAATACGAGGAATCCTGCTACCACCACCATATGTCAAAATCAGAAGGGAGGCTACTGACATCACATTTTTACATAAAATTATTTTTAACAGAATTGACTGTCCTTCACTGTTAGCCAAAGTTGGTCTAGTGACCCCTGTTCGTTCAGCGTCGCGTAGAAACTACACTACCTGCAGATATTCACCTCGCGCCACGATACTAACTACCGTAGAAACTCTTTCATGGCTCGAACATCTAGCAATTTTAACGCTAATTTAAACGCTATTCTAAGTATGTTGATCTGTATACAATGAGACAAGATACTTTTAAAAACATAATCTCAAAAGACTTTTTTGATACTACAAAAAAAAATTACGATTGCACTACATTAAAGCTAGCTAAAAAGAATAAGAAAAAAATATAATGTAATTTGTATCTGTATTTACACAATATGTTGAAATGGGACCTTGAATTTTGGAATTGTACCTATAACCGAAAACTGTGTATGGCTAATGTGTTCCCATTAGACTATAAGTACTAGAAAGTTGTAATTTAGTATGGGTATACATTATACATATTTATTATACCAACAATACAGTATTTTTTTTTGGGGTACCTCCCCTACACGTTTAGTTGGAATGAATATTTTTTTTCTCAACTACCCCATCGTACCCCATTTGGATAGGTAATCAAAAAACATTAGGGGTGTGCGAAAACCATTTTTCAATTTAGGGATTCGTTTGCGAAATATAAAGCCTTGCAGTGATAATTTTTTATAGAGTTAAGTGTGCCCCTCCCCCCTACTGGCTAAACCATTGACTTTGGAGATCTGAAAAAAATCACGCTAATAGCTATCACGGCTAGGTACGTTTTACAAGTTAACGAGTAAAAGTGGATGAACTTAAACACATTACATCTGAGAAGAAAATTATATATGAAAACTTAATCTTATTTTTAACCGACTTCAGAAAAGGAGGAGGTTCTCAATTCGACTGTATTTTTTTTATGTTTGTTACCTCGGAACTTTCGACTGGGTGAACCGATTTTGATGATTATTTTTTATTTGAAAGCTGGTGCTTCCCGTGTGGTCCCATTTCAATTTGGACCAATTCTGACAATGGCATCCATGAGAAGTCGGTTGCTTCAGTTTTTTAAACTATAATTATATTCAACGAGATAGGATGGGGCAAAAAAAAGTCACCCTTCTTTATATGTATCATTATGCAAATTTTTATTTTAAAAGATTAGGTTAGGTATGTACCTACATACATTTTCGGGCTAAGGCCGACCGCGTCGATTGAGCAAATATCTTCAATTAACCAAATAATTAAGGAAAACATACTTCGATCGTATCTCTCGAAGGAATGTCGTCGTCATAATACATCAATCATAATGATTAATTTCTGATATACTTTTTTGTTTACATTCAATTCATTACGCCACTTACATGTGCCGTCGACCTGTCATTTCTAGAAGTACCTAAATAGAGCCATATTCTATGACAATAGAGTCTGTTCACTTAGAGAACTAATGTGGTATTGAGGGCGCTGCTGTCTTTGTTTCATTATTTTGTTCAGGCGAGACCACAGAATACAATAGTAGTTGAAACTTCCAGACGTTAGTTCCCGTGTTTTGCCACGATCATAAATATAATTATATATATTTAAACAGACTGTAACGTCAATCTTTTGTCCTAATCCTAATAATAGAATATGAATATACACAAAACTCACTTCGCACGTTTAATTAAATGGCGACTCTTGTCACGGCGCAATAAAACTCAAGTCACCTTGCACAGGCGCAAAATGTTTACTCTTATTTCAACCTACAAACACTTATAGAGTGCATTATTACAGAGTGTAGCTCTTATTCCCCCCTGCCATTTCTTCTATCGGATAGTAAGAAGACTAAGAAGCACTAAAAAGTGACATCGTGGTGGATATTCCAAAAACTGGAACGAAACACATTAGCTCCATATTTACTGTGCCTACCGCTAAAATGCGGAATACGCCTCCGAAATGGGAATTTCCGAATATTTATAATACGGGTGTCTTTAAATTGCGAGTGCACAGGTACCTTCTGCAAGCCTGCTCCATCGTAGATCGCAACATTCGCTTAACATTAGGCAACTTGTTGGTCAAGCGCAAGCCTATTTACGAATAAAAAAGCTCTTATTCCTTTTGCTGCGCGGGGAAGTCCTGAAGTGTCGGGTCAAGGCGACAGGTCCTATCTACTTGTAGCATTATACCTTAACTAATATTACTCACGTCAAACTTATATAATAACACCCCTCTTTTAAGGTCGGGGGTTAAAAATACTACTAATTTAAATAAGATCATCGATATGCCGAAAAAGTTTACTTGGATAAAAAATTTACATACTTCAAAAAGAAGGAGGTTTAAATTTTTTTTTTATATTTGTTACCACAATAGTTCGCCATTTATTAAGCGATTTCAAAAAATATTTTTTTGTTAAAATGGTTCAAAATAATTCCAGTTAAAAACCAATTAACGAAATTGGACGAACGGAACGATTTTTAAAATGCTATAAGTACTTTAGATACTGAAGCAGTATATATTGCCACACGGGATTTTCAATTGTTGGATTCCGAAGTTAAAGCCAGTATGGAACTATCATAGACAAATGTAAACGCACTCGATTGCACTTCATAAGAAACCTCCTTTTTAAAGACTTAAAAAAAGAGGAGGAGCAGTTTGGCTGTATTTTTTTTTGTTACCACATAAGCCCGTCACTTATAAAGTTATAAATCGATTTAGAAAATTATTTTTTGCGTAAAAGGATATACTATGATATATAAATACCATAGAAATTGCATCAAAATTCAACATGTTTTGCGTTAGGTTTTAAAAATAAAATAACTGGAAAAAATACGTCATCAATAATCAAAGTAAACGAATTTGCGTATTTTGAAGTCGGTTGGTTCAGTTTTTTAAATCATGATGATTATTGATTATTTATTTTTGGCATTAATATTTTTTGCATATTTAGGACACAAATTTTAAATGGTAAAATAAAAAAGGTACCTTGTTTCTAGCATGCTATGGCGCATTTGGCAAGAAATCGAAGACAATTTATATCGCTAGCAATATAGTGTTTGGTGTGATAGATACATAAAATAAGAAATCTTACTGTTTCCACACTATTAATCAATACTAGAGATATAACTTTATAATTTTTTTTAATTGAAGACTTAATTGCTTTTTCGACTACTACTAGCCCCATCTAGTGTTATTGAGGATAAACGCAATGTTGAATTAGTTCGTTTTCAGGTTCTGTTACAAGTATTATTTGGTTCTGTACTAACACGAGGAACCCATATCAGGTCTCTAATTGTGTATCTGTTCGTATGTCATAGCTATTTTTGACCGACTTCGAAAAGGAGGAGGTT